>CM070635.1:27291320-27891320 GCA_036346255.1 Ampelocalamus luodianensis | reverse complement strand
CGAAATCACATCACCAAAGCCAAATCGCATCTTGAGAAGACCAATAACTTGCACAAATCCTACAGACATGAATCATATGACATAATCACCACCACATTATCATCATTCTCAACTAAGCACTGCCCAATCCTGGTGATGAGGACATCCCTAACTTGGATACAACCGCGTCTACACACACAGCTGATCCACAACAAATGTTACAAGGACCAATTACTCGAGCTCGTGCTCGCTAACTTAATCACCAGGTGAATTTGTTCATAGGTTTATATATTACTGAGAATAGATCGCTACCTAATGCAAGTGATTTAATTGTGCTTAGGAATATGGGAAAGGACCAAGGAGAGGTATGTGGAGTCATGGACAAGCATAGGAGGCATAATGGAGGTCATCACGTCACTTTGGGTCCGAGCCAAGCAAGAATTCGAGTTGGGCTCGTTCGATTCGAGTTCGGACTATCGCAACAAAGACTAAGTTCAAACGGACGTAACTTCTTCATACGGACTCCGTTTGGGACGTTCTTGGACTTCATTGAAAGCTTATCAAGTCTACTTTTTAATGGATCCAACCTCAGCTTCACATTCCAATCGAGCCGCCACAATAAACAAAACAATTCACGTCTGCTTTTTTGTCTGAGCCAAAAAGGGTGCCGCCACCTCGCCTTGGGCCCATGGGCCTTGTAACCCTAGGGGCGTGCGCCCACTTCCCGGCCGCCACCCCGGTCGTATTCCCATATAGGAGCCGCGCCTCCTTGCCCGTAACTCGGATTTCGTTGAGTTTAGGTTTAGCCATTGTGCAAACTGTTCTTGATTGTGTAGGACGACCACTGTCAAGACAAATTTCTGGATCCCACCTTTGATTTTCAATACCATCTACGCTACATTCTTATTCGCAATATTAGATTGCCTATATTTTATTCTTGCTAGTTCTTCTATTGCTCGCAGGAATCGAACCTCGTGTTCAGGTTGATCGCGCTTCTAGCACGGTCAATAACATCTCAGAGTTGGTTCAACGATTGCTAAGGCGCAAGCGTCGTCGTATGGTTGTAGTCGGATCGCGAGAGTCACCTCCACCAAAATCGATAGTTATCAATCTCATCGAAAGATCGGGTACCCCGCCTCCATCACCTGGAACGACACCAACACAAATCCATCATGGTACAAGATTTTTTTTTGAACGACACCAATCTTTGTGGCCGCCTGCTAAATCCTGGTACACCAACGTGAATCCTGGGACGAAGACAATCCGGTAGTCGCCCCCCTCCGGCGGCGCCGCTCACTGGCATCCACTTGAGGCGACACAAATGGTGTTCGTCGAGGAGGGGAGGGGAGGGGGGAGGCGGCGCAGGCGATGTTTGTCGAGGGGAGCTGGGGGAGACGGCGTTTGTCGAGGGGGTGGGGAGTCGGGAGATCTGCCAATCCTAGGCTCTTGGTACATCTGAGTTAACCAGCCAACCCTATTTCCGCCCGTGGGCTACAAGGGAGGGTTGGCCCCTTATACAGCCCAAAATTACTAGTGCATCTGAGTCCTAACCCAATCCTATTTAAAGTCAGCCTAATTCTATCCTTACCTTTTTTAATTTCTACCCATTTGGTATAACCCGAGGTCAGCCCATTTACCAGTCCAACCCTCTCAGCCCGATAAATCCTGGCCCGTTACCAGGCCAAGGGCCAAATCAAGCATTCCCATATATATACTCCCTTGGGAGGAAAAGGATCTAGACGAGTGGACCCCTCAAAAGAGAGAGAGATCCAAAAAAAGAACACCTATATGAACCCTGAAGTTTCCCTTAAAAATATGAATCCTAAAGTATTATTGCTAGTAGTGGACGGTTAAAATAAAGTTTTGAGTATACTTTGAAATTTGTGTTTTTCATTATTGGGAGAGTACAAAAGCACTACTGTTACACTAAGAAAAATATGAAACCAAAGAACAGAAATGACATGCATGGGCGCTCGCTCACAAACTCACATGCATGAGATCAAATATGCCTTGTAAAGCCGGGGAATGGCACGAGTCATGAGCCCACGTTTGGTGCAACCTGAGCTGAACACATTAGATAGATCCATGCATATAACTATGTGAGGATGTATATATATTGCCCTCGTCTCCCTGTCATGAGATGTGAGAGTAAAATAAAGATGCACTTGAGATGGTAACAAAAGGCAACATCACGAACATAATTCAACACCAATACATATATTTTCTCTCTTTTTTCAATAGAAACAATAGTCTTTAACAAACCCCCCCCCTACCCTTTTGAGTTAGTAGGATCTTTTATGGATGGATATGTATACATGCATAAGTTACTTGAAGAATCTTCGGTGGATAATTAAATTATATATTCTTATGGCTTATGATAAGATTATATGTGGTTTATTGATTATATGCAAATTATATATGAAACTTTCATTTGTATGGTAATTACCATATGGATATATTGATTTCCTAAGTTAATAACTTATATTATGTTTATTTAAAAACCGTTACAGTTGCTGGTCTTAGCTTGAGGTGCACTTAGATTTGGTTTGGTCTTTTCATGGTGTACTGCTGTTGTTGACCGCAGTTCGCAAGTGGTCCTTGCGTTGCCATTAATCCTTTCGCCGTTAGTAAACTAGGAACTATTAGACTACGATAGCTATTCAAACTCCAAACCAAGTAACCAACGTACAATTAACAGTTAAGGTTGTAGTATTGTTTATAATTTTCCTTTTATGTTTTATCAAATAAGCTTCAACGTCCATACTCAATTCAGTGCTTAGTGTAGTGATTTATTTTGGTATCTGTAATTATTTCATTGCACGGCATATTCATGAACAAATATGTAGGGCTTGCATTTTAGTATTAGATCTAGAGAAAAATGCATGCCTGCTCGAGCTAATTTGCACACTATAAGGAACTTCCAACTTGAACAAAAATGAGAGAATTAAATTTAGCTCAACCCAAACTCACCTAGTCCAATGACTAGGGACCCTCTGTTTCAAAAAAACATGACTAGGGGCCTAGCCCTTTTTAGTTTTGTGAGTAAATTTCGCAAAACTGCAACTTTAGTGGAAAAACTATGTTGCACCTTAAGAAGCAATTTCACCTAGCTGCACCATTAGGAGGCCAAATTCTCCCAAAACTGCAACTCCATCATGCTTGAGGACGCCTGATAAACTGGGGCCACATGTTATACACACATACGCAATACTCACGCCGTTTACGAGGTGCTAGCACATCACGCCACATGAGCAGATCACGTCAGCAAGACTCAGGCGGCCGCCTGATAACCTAGGCCCAGAACCCGACCTCCTCTGCCCCCAATGGATACCACTGCCATGGCCGCTCCATCTCGACCCTTCCTCCGTCCGCACCGCTGCCTCCTCCTCCCCTACCCCCACCGTCTCCGCCTCTCCGCCTCCACTTTCGCAGCGGTCGCCGCACCCTCCACAGTCCTTTAGTGTAGCGTGGTGGATGTGCTTTAGGAGCATGGGCTCGTGGAGGGCCACCACCTCGGAATCGCTCGGTTTGTCGTCGGCCACCCCGAGCAGCAGCAACAGCTCAAGGCATATTGCGGCTTCGACCCAACTACCATGTGATATCCCGTACTTGTTTAGGAAGAAATTTGTTCGAATTCGAGTTCGAAAGAGAAATTTTCAGCGTTTGCGTCTGTTCTTTCAGTTTTGGCCTAGGTCTTTGGGCCAAAAGCCCTAGTGGGGACATTGTGGGCCCATTGGGAGGGCCTGCCGTGAGGCCCATGGGCAGCCGTGAGGCCCATTGGGGCCACCAAGTGGCTTTGGGGAGGGGTGGTTAACCCTAATTTTCCTCCCCACCTCCCACCTTTTCCCATCTTTCCCCTTGTGGCCGCCACCTCCATCCTCCTCTCCCCTTGCGCCCTTTCTCCTCCTTCCCTAGAGGCGCCCAGCCTGGTGCTGCATCTCCCCTGCGAGCCATCGCTTTTGGTGCCGTGTCGCTCCTGCCGCTAGTGCACGAAGAAAGGAGGGGATCTTTGCGGGATCGCTGTTCAAGAAGGAAAGGAGGCCTCCAAGGAGCCCTCATCTTCTCCTGGTATTTCAAGGGTAAAGGTTGTTGTTTATGTCGCTTGGGTTGATTTTAGAATGCGCTTTGGGTAGGAGTGATTAAAGTAAGTGCTGCAGTTATAGAATCAGATTGCTGTTCTTGTTGCGCGGTCTGTTTCGGTATTTTAGAGGCCGAATTAGAGATGTTCATCTCCTGGAGTATTGTAGGTCTTGTTCTTAGCTTTCGTGGCCGCCAAGATCACTAAAATCCGACGAACGAGTCAAAAGTTATGATAGATTTATTATCTGCTGTCCAGAATCCTGACGAGAAATAGCAGTCTCTGTATAGGTTGATTTATGGCCTAGTTAGATGGTGATTCAGAGGTCTTGCCCATAACAAATTTTGAAGGTGATATCACTAGCTTTCAGGATTGATAAAGAACACCTCATTTGGATTTATAGATCAAAAGTTATGCACTTTTCTTTGTGACTGTCCAGATTGTATGTCAGTCTGTCCAGTTTGTATGTCGCTTTCTATCTTTAATTTTGACCCGTGTGCCACTTTTTGTTAAAGACAATATATGAATGTCGTGCCAACTAGGTTATTGTAGATAATTTCATAAACTTTTCAGATTGTTAAAGAACGTCCAATTTGGAGTTGTACAACAAAAGTTATGGATATTTTAATTTAGCCGATATTTCTGTCTATTAATTCAGTCAACAGATTTGAGCCGTGGGCCAAATTTTATTAGAGGCAAAATATGAACTTTTGCCCAACCAGAGTATTGTAGATATGTCAGTTAAGAATCCATGGAAATTGGTCTCACCTCATTCCGAGTTCCAGACCAATAGATATGTCAATTACCGTGCTGCTGTCCAGAATTAAGTTATGTCGAAATTGTTGATTTCATTTTAAGTTTTGTATTAATGACTAGAGTCATCGGGAAGCATGTTTAGCATCGATTAGTAGTGTTGGGTATATTATGTCCTTATTGAAATTATTTTACTTGTTTAGGAGGTGAAGCCTCGGGTTTAGGAGTATCACCTTTGCCGACTAACGCGTCGATCGTGGAAGGCAAGTACATTGCCACCCTTAATGATTGTGATTGATGAATGTTTATATGGTCATGCGTGATTTGGTATGATACGAGAGAAGATGGATTGTCTATGTTCTTTCATATGTGTTGAATCCATGTTTTGTTATCATGTCTTTCAATATTCGATTTCATTCTATGCATTCATTATGCATGTTTCATCCACGAAAGTGGATTGCAAGTCCCACCATTCCAATGTGGGCGTGTTGGACATTGTCATGTCCCGCCCACGGGAGTGGATTTGAAAGACCCATTAATTCCGCATTGGCATGTAAGACCCATTAACTCCAAGATGGGCAATGTTGGACACCGTATGAAACGTTCTTCATACGGAAGTGGATCCCGCATTTTTGTTAAGATGCGGGCTTGAGTGAACACCGACGGGTGTTTCACCGCTATACCTGCAGATATGCATGTGTGCAGTCCATTCCTTTGATTTTGAGCATTCATATCATGTTTTCATTTGTAATCGCTTGTGATGTGATCGAACTCGATGATGAGTTTGTCTTATTCATATTGAATGATTATCTTATTGATAATCGCATTTGCCGAGTCATGGACTCACTCTTGCGTTGTTTGTTTATTTTAGGTAACCCCGATGTTGGCTCTGGGAGGAGTAGACACGCACTACTTGTTCACAACATCAAATTCATGTTCAAGTCTAAATTTTAGTTCCATATTTCATTCGTTAACGATGAACTGTAATAATTAATTATAATTGGAGAAGGAAGGATACCTTCTCCACCGGATGTTGATTTATTATCGCGTGTGAACCTTCTTTATTGATGTTCAGATTAAATAACTTAGAAGGTGAAGGAAGGATACCTTCACCATGTCCTGCTTATCTTAATGTCGTCTTTAGTTGATATACTTGTTTCAAGTTCTTCCGCATTATGGATGTATGTTAGATGTTTTAGGTGACATTTTGGCTTCCTGATAGCGTGGTGTTACAGCTTGGTATCGAGCGGGCTTTAGGTCCGTGGTTAATAGATTTAACATTAAAATGACACATCGTGTACGAGGTGGGGTTGAAAAGTACATTGCTTTCGCAATATCTCATTATTATGTTTCATTTTGGCTGAGCAATTGTTGAATTGCTTCGTACTATCATCCTTGTTGGTAATATATGATCCGCTATGATATTCAATATCTATGAACTAATACTATGATTGTCATGAGATGATCCTATATATTCATAATTGAGTATTTCGGAGGCGTGATGTTATCAAATGATAAGAAGTGGAGGTCGTGGTTGTTACTCCGATTCACTGAGTTACACCATCGCTCGCAGAACGTGGTTAGAGGAGTAGTTACCCGAGTACCATAGTTTCGTGTTAAGCGTGAGTTGCTTTAGAAAGTTGTTCTCTTTCTTGATTTCGAATTTGGCAATTCTTGTCCCGTGGTGGTTGATGAACTTCTCCGGATTTGTGGTCCATGATAGTTATGGTTTTCCATAGATCCTCTTGGTTCTCTCAAACAAATATTGCCTTTCAACCGTTGAGTTGTTTCTACTACTTGTGATCGTTGTCAATTGGCAAGATTGATGTTTTCTTGGTTGCTCCTTCTTTCTCATTGAAAAGAATGACTCATTTACTCATTTGATAACTTGATTAGTGAAGAGTTTTCCATCAGAAGTTCGGTTGCTTGGGAAAGCTTTGGCTTTATGTGTTTCTTTGGATTACTTGAGCGTTGAGGTTTGAAGTCTCTCTTTGTCAGTAGTAAGGTGTTAGAATCCTTTGTGATGTCTTGCCATGCTTAAATTGAGAATTTATGATTAAGCTTAATAAATTGTTATGATATGAGTTACCAAGTTGGGTTATTAGCATAGTGCAAATCAATTACTCTTAACTACCATCCATGGAAGTGAAACCGATTAATTTGATATGTCCTTGTATTTGATTCATGGTGTATGTTAAATAAAGATCACAATATCTATTCGTAACCTATAGATCTTATATAAGAGCTAGATTTATCTATTTCCTAGTATGCTAAAATTGTTGAAACTTGTATAAAGTACCGATGGGTGCTGTGTATCGACTCATGAAACCTTGTTTATAGGAAATTATGTTAGTGAATCTTTAATCATGTTTTGAAATGATTTCAACAAAGGTGAAATGTGAATCTATGTTTATAAATGGTTATGTGATTGCAAATGGAATTAGTAATCTGTATGTACACACATGATCAATACCGCCATCGATTGTTAATGAGCACCAAGAAGGTGTTAAGCAACACCAATAGTTGAGTAGATTAATTTCGTAAGTAGTCTTTGCTATCGTGCCTTGTGATATTGATATTGCTTAGCATAATCTTGTTATAATAAATCTGTTTCAACCTTGTGGTTTGTGTTTCCTTTGGGAAGTTTTAGGATGGAGTAGTAAAGTTTGATGATTCTTGGTACTATGTATGTTGTCGATGTTATTAAATAGTCAAAATGTGATAATGAGGTTAATTCTCGTAGTAATTTGATCACCCATGGTGATATTTCCTAAATGATCAAATTTCGAATTTGTATTCATGATCTTTGGGGTTCAGCTTTATGTGGTAAATGAAGTTTATCGAGTAACGATACGTTACAATGTTGCAATGGTTCTTCGATGCAAGTGTTTGATTCGAATACTTATTTGTTCTTATCTGTTAAGATTCGATATTCTCTTCTTGTGAGGCTTATGCGTCAACCGTGGACTCCACTTATGTTCTCGTGAGTTCATTGCTTAATTGGTTTCTTCTCTTGGTCCCATGTTCAAGCAGTGGTGGATGAGTTTTCTAGTTGGTGAAAATCGTTTCCATTTGTCTCTTCTTTCGAGAAAGAATCAACTCATTCTTTTCACGTGGGTCTTTTGAAGTGTTTTCTAATTGTTGTTGTGAAATTGATGTTAATACCCATAGTAATTTGATCGCCTTGGTGATATCGTTCGATGTGAATATTTCAAGTTTAGCTTTCGTGATATTTTCTTTGAGCTCTTAAATCATCCGTAATCGAAATTATTTTAAATAAATTAAGGTATTGGATTGTCCTGTTGCTTCTTAAGAGATTTGTGTGGTTTAACTCTAAAGGCTCTTTGGTTTGAGTTGGCAACGCGAGGTTGCAACCAAAGAAGTTATGTTGGTTCCTTTAAGAGGAGAATAATCTACTTGCTTTTCGTGAAACTCGAATTGGAAATGTTTGAGTTTGGTGGTGAGATTATTTGGATCTCATGTTTCGTGTGTAGTTGAATTGTTCTCAACAAATATGACGTATTGAGGAATTTCATTGGTTCTTAATTAGTCCGTGTGGTTTGGACTAAAGACCTTATCTTGTTCGCTGTGGCAAAGCTGTTAGTCAAAGAATTAATTTCAGTGTTAAGGAAAGAGTGCAGAGGAATATTTGAGAATTTGAGTCAAGTTTTGTAATCGTAGTTATTTGAATTGTTCATAAACTTTTGCTCTTTTCACTCAAGAGTTGTCAAGTTTCAATCGCAATGTCATTTCTCTTAGTGGTGGTTATTTGCTAATTCCTTTTCGAGGGATGCGTGCCCTCTGCTGTGAACTCAACTTTCGTTTTTCTAGATCTTCGTTACCAGATTATTTCTTTTGGTTTCGTGCTCACTGTGAGCAGCAACATTTTCCTATGTGGTGAAATTTTTCCTTGTTCGTCTCTTTCTTTTGAGAAAGGATCAACAGTTTTATGTTGCAAAGCTTTTCAAAGCGTAAGTTGTCATTTGTTTGGTGGTGGTTAAGTAATTGTAGGGGTGAGATTTTGCTACCAAGCTATTGGGGAAGTAATAGAAGATGAATTGGTTTTGACCTTAACCTCTTGGAGGGAAGTTGATTCAGATGGAATGTATGACTTCGAAGTAAAACTGTATAATGTTTGACTAAGTAGAACCTATGGTATAGTGTAGTTCCAGAACTTTGGTTCATGTGGATATGTTGGGGATTATCAAATGTATGGAAACCTTAATCAATTTTACAGAGTAACACAACCGAAAGTATTGCGATGTTGTGTGAGTGATTCCGATGATGTCAATGAGTGAGAATGTCAAAATCGTGGGGATGTTAGAGATTTAATCCGATGATTTCACTATTTGTTATAAGAGGAATTCGTTGTAGAGGTCTCAGAGGTTAAATTTGGGCTTTCCATTTTCATGCTAAACTTTTGGTCGCCAAAGATTTGTGTGTAGAGGAGATAGAAAACTGGAGTATTCTCGGTAGTGGAATGATTGTCGATAGAACCCTTCGATGTAGTTCATGAGCGGGTGTACTGAGGATTCGATGTGTTATTCTGAAAGTTGGAGGTGATGAGATTGTATGGGGTTTTTAGGTGCTTTGGTGCCTTCTATCAAATTAATGTCATCGCTTGAATGAGTTGTCTAGAGTATTCGGTGGAATCAATAGGGTCTCTACAACGGTGTGGAAGATGTATTTTGTTTAAGCCTAACTTGAGGATGTTAAATGAAGATGGTTGAGACCGTGGTATGCGATGAATTCGAATTCCAAGGTTGGAGAGATGTTTTATTCCAAAAGGAAACTAAGGAAAAAATGTCTTCTTGATTAGTGAAGCGCTTAATTCTCGCTTGAGCTTTGTGTCGTTGACCAATGTCTTTCGTAAGTCGAGTTTGACTCGATTTTGGTATGTGTGGTTCCTATCGCTCGTGAAGAATAAGGGAAGTTCGATTTGGGCATTTAAAATGATTTCTCCTTTGGTTTTCGACGCTTATTCGCAAATTGCCACTTGGAAAGTGGAAAGGTTTTCTTGATGAAATTCGATTTCGGATTTTACTCTTCGCACTCATTGGTAACGATAGTTGTGACGTGAATCTTTCTTATTCGGATATGTTTTGCCGGTAAAGAGTTTCGATAGTGTGTTTCGGTTAAAGGAGGTGATCCTTGCTTTAGTGAAGAGTTCGATTGAAAGGTGGAACACGAGTTTCGTGTTCTTCGTGGCTTGTCGTGTGGTTCGGTTTCAATGGGAAGGTTAACCCAAGGTACATTGGGTTGTTTTCGCTAGTTGGCGACGCCAGGATCGCTCGGTCCATGCGTGGAGTACGAACGCCTTGTATGTTATCGTGTTGGGTGAGTACCGAGATCCGAGTTTGAGTTTCGCTTGCGCCGCTGACCATCGAGTGAGATCTTACCTTCGAGTTTTCTCCGATGAGTGTACCGGAAGTACCGGTTGAGTGTTAGTTCGCACGCCGCGTACGTCGTTGTGTTGTGGTATTTTCAAACCGAGGAGAGGCTACTTTGGAAGTTGGGGTTTCGCGCGTGAGCTTTAGCGCGTTGTTCACAACGCACGTGGTTACCGCTTGTTCGCTCTCGCGTGGTTGTTCTTTCTCTTATGTGTTTAGATTCGGTCGAATCATAAGGGGGTAGAATGTGATATCCCGCACTTGTTTAGGAAGAAATTTGTTCAATTCGAGTTCGAAAGAGAAATTTTCAATGCTTATGCCTGTTCTTTCGCTTTGGCCTAGGTCTTTGGGCCAAAAGCCCTAGTGGGGACATTGTGGGCCCATTGGGAGGGCCTGCCGTGAGGCCCATGGGCACCGTGAGGCCCATTGGGGGCCACCAAGTGGCTTTGGGGAGGGTGGTTAACCCTAATTTTCCTCCCCACCTCCCCACCTTTCCCATCTTTCCCTTGTGGCCGCCACCTCCATCCTCCTCTCCCTTGCGCCCTTTCTCCTCCTTCCCTAGAGGCGCCCACTCCGTGCCGCATCTCCCTGCGAGCCATCGTTCTTTTGGTGCCGTGTCGCCTCGCCGCTAGTGCACGAAGAAAGGAGGGGATCTTTGCGGGATCGCTGTTCAAGAAGGAAAGGAGGCCTCCAAGGAGCCCTCATCTTCTCCTGGTATTTCAAGGGTAAAGGTTGTTGTTTATGTCGTTTGGGTTGATTTTAGAATGCGTTTTGGGTAGGAGTGATTAAAGTAAGTGCTGCAGTTATAGAATCAGATTGCTGTTCTTTGTTGCGCGGTCTGTTTCGGTATTTTAGAGGCCGAATTAGAGATGTTCATCTCCTGGAGTATTGTAGGTCTTGTTCTTAGCTTTCGGTGGCCGCCAAGATCACTAAAATCCGACGAACGAGTCAAAAGTTATGATAGATTTATTATCTGCTGTCCAGAATCCTGACGAGAAATAGCAGTCTCTGTATAGGTTGATTTATGGCCTAGTTAGATGGTGATTCAGAGGTCTTGCCCATAACAAATTTTGAAGGTGATATCACTAGCTTTCAGGATTGATAAAGAACACCTCATTTGGATTTATAGATCAAAAGTTATGCACTTTTTTTGTGACTGTCCAGATTGTATGTCAGTCTGTCCAGTTTGTATGTCGCTTTCTATCTTTAATTTTGACCCGTGTGCCACTTTTTGTTAAAGACAATATATGAATGTCGTACAACTAGGTTATTGTAGATAATTTCATAAACTTTTCAGATTGTTAAAGAACGTCCAATTTGGAGTTGTACAACAAAAGTTATGGATATTTTAATTTAGCCGATATTTCTGTCTATTAATTCAATCAATGATTTGAGCCGTGGGCCAAATTTTATTAGAGGCAAAATATGAACTTTTGCCCAACCAGAGTATTGTAGATATGTCAGTTAAGAATCCATGGAAATTGGTCTCACCTCATTCCGAGTTCCGGACCAATAGATATGTCAATTACCGTGCTGCTGTCCGAATTGTTATGTCGAAATTGTTGATTTCATTTTAAGTTTTGTATTAATGACTAGAGTCATCGTGGCAGCAGTGTTTAGCATCGATTAGTAGTGTTGGGTATATTATGTCCTTATTGAAATTATTTTACTTGTTTAGGAGGTGAAGCCTCGGGTTTAGGAGTATCACCTTTGCCGACTAACGCGTCGCATCGTGGAAGGCAAGTACATTGCCACCCTTAATGATTGTGATTGATGAATGTTTATATGGTCATGCTTTGTGATTTGGTATGATACGAGAGAAGATGGATTGTCTATGTTCTTTCATATGTGTTGAATCCATGTTTTGTTATCATGTCTTTCAATATTCGTGATTTCATTCTATGCATTCATTATGCATGTTTCATCCACGAAAGTGGATTGCAAGTCCCACCATTCCAATGTGGGCGTGTTGACATTGTCATGTCCCGCCCACGGAGTGGATTTGAAAGACCCATTAATTCCGACTGGCATGTAAGACCCATTAACTCCAAGATGGGCAATGTTGACACCCGTATGAAACGTTCTTCATACGGAAGTGGATCCCGCATTTTTGTTAAGATGCGGGCTTGAGTGAACACCGACGGGTGTTTCACCGCTATACCAGATATGCATGTGTGCATCCATTCCTTTGATTTTGAGCATTCATATCATGTTTTCATTTGTAATCGCCAGATGTGATCGAACTCGATGATGAGTTTGTCTTATTCATATTGAATGATTATCTTATTGATAATCAGATTTGCCGAGTCATGGACTCACTCTTGCGTTGTTTGTTTATTTTAGGTAACCCCGATGTTGGCTCTTGGGAGGAGTAGACACGCACTACTTGTTCACAACATCAAATTCATGTTCAAGTCTAAATTTTAGTTCCATATTTCATTCGCTAACGATGAACTGTAATAATTAAATTATAATTGGAGAAGGAAGGATACCTTCTCCACGGATGTTGATTTATTACTGCGTGTGAACCTTCTTTATTGATGTTCAGATTAAATAACTTAGAAGGTGAAGGAAGGATACCTTCACCATGTCCTGCTTATCTTAATGTCGTCTTTAGTTGATATACTTGTTTCAAGTTCTTCCGCATTATGGATGTATGTTAGATGTTTTAGGTGACATTTTGGCTTCCGGATAGCCAGGGTGTTACATACCAAGAGCCTCCACCTTGGCAACCTCCTCAGCAACCACCATCTTCTCGAGCTCTGACCACCGCCCGATCTCCATCTCCGGTGAGCTTCCGATGAACCCAACTATGTCACGATGTGTTCCACCTTCCTGCCGATCATCACCCTTAGTTAATTGCATTCTCTCGCAATCGTTCACTGGAATCGAGTTGTCTTCTTCATTGTCACAGATTTCATCGCCCCCGGTGAGCTCCTGCCATCATTAACCTCACCATAATCTTCACCATGTCGTGTTCTATCACGTGCTCACCTCGCCTTCACCGGAACCCCGCTAGAATGATGTCGCCATCGTTCGCCTCCACCGTGCACAACCACCACGACACCGCCACCCATCTCCTCCCCGAGGTCTCGCCAACCCATTTTGACCATTGCCCGTGCCTCCTGAGCCATCGCTTGTTGGAGCCGATGTTGTCCAGAGGCGTGCACCATGGCCATCTCTGTTCTTTCTCTCTTTGTCCCAAGGGTCACGGTGGTTGTGGGCGCGGAGCAGGAGGCAGAGGGTAGAGGGGGTGAGGGCTTAGAGGTGGGATAGGGTGGAGGAGATGAGGAGGAGGCGGTGGTAGGTGGTGGCGGCGGCCGGGGACGGTGCCATCTGATGTTGTGGCTGAGGGAGGGAGGAGTGAGGAAGAAGGGAAGAGAGAGAAAGACAGAGAAGAAGGATAAGTGCTTACATGTGGGCCATAGTTGCATAGCATGATGTGGCACTCATGTGGCGTGCCCAATCGGCAACGGCCTGACATGGCGCTCACGTGGCCTACACAGTCAACACCCCATAACATCGTGAGTATTGTGTGTGTGTGTATATGACATGTGGGTCAAGTCTGTCAAGCGGCCTCAGGCATGGTGAAGTTGCAGTTTTGCGAGAATTTTGTCTCCTAATGGTGCAACTTAGTGAAATTGCTTCTTAAAGGTGCAACAAACTGATAGTTTTGTCACTAAAGGTAACCCCGGCCCAACACTGAGTCCAGAATGTGACCAAACTACACTAGCTACTATTTTAAACCTTAATTAACAATAATTTCTGGCAAACATGTGAAGAATAAAACCTATTCACGGATCACAAATAAGACCATATCAACCGACTAATAATATCAATATCAAGTGTCTGCATTCAAACTAAGCCATAATCAAGTCCATGAATAAAATCTAAAGGAAATAAACAATATCTCTAGATTTACATGGAAGAGCTCTAAATATATATTGAATGTGTGATTGTTTCGCATGTGATGCTTGTGAGCTACTCCATTCCATGTATGTCGCCATCAACGGTCACCTAAAATTAGCAACAAAACAAGAGTGAGTCCAAAACTCAGCAAGCACATAATAAAACCATAAACAATAGTTCATCAACCATCATCAATAATATCATCATCAATCATTTATTTATTGCCATGCTCATACTCAACTAATAAAGTCATCTCTCATGTAGTTAATTAACACAATTAACTTCTCATATATGCGATGCAACATCATACTCATGCTCATATGCAACTCATCAGTTGATACCAGTATAGCAAAGTGTTCATCCGTCGATGACACTCTTCCCCATATTCATTAGGATGGGATACCTACATCTGTAGGAATTTATCTAGAGCACTCCAGACTAGTCATGTAGCTTTCTCACCGACCTCACCGGGCTAGTAACATGACTTTCTCACTAACCTAGCTCATGCACTCTTATCATGATGAATGTAAATGATACAACATCATAATTATTCATAAACATAATTCATCTCATTAACTCTATGTCATAATCTCATTAACTCAATGTCACCAATATCATGGCATGTAAATAAGCTTAATGAATGTAAAAAAAATAAATAACATGCTAATGTAATATCAAAGACAACGACAAACAACTCGTTGTTCACCGCTCTACCATGCACTTACCTTTTAGCCTCTATAAATTGTGTGATGAAATTGTGGCACTGTACTTGAGGCAACACTCTCTAAATAAACAATCAATAACACACTCAAAATATGCCATAATAGTACCCAGTTATTAAACAAAATACTATCGCATCTATACACAAAACCGATGCTCTTAACTCAACTTTACTAGACGATCTACCTATTGTCTCAGTGATCAAATGACCATAACTTTAATATCTGAACTCCAAATATAGTAAACTATATATTTTTTAGAAACTACATGAAATTCCCCACAATATTCTAATTATGCAAATCTTTTAAATTTTTGGTTCAGGTTCCGTTTCCAACCCCGAAGTTTATATTGGAAATTACCAGAATAGTCAACTTCACATTTTTGTATCTATTTTTCTACAACATGAAAAATAGTAAACCATAATATTTCTGGAATCTACTGAGAATTGTCTATCTTATTCTAGTTATGACTAAAATTAACTTATTTCATCTAATGAATGTAATTAACACATCTATACGACTGCTGCCACTAACAACAGATTTGTAGACAACGATACTCCTAAGGCTATATCGTTTTACTCACTTATCCAAATTTAGTGATCTAGAGCTTTCTGGAAATCTAAGGAAATTTCCTACAACTTTCTTAACTAGACGAAATCATGATTCTAAGCAGATGTACCGCTAATTCCCCTGTAAGGTTTTGCATGACATTTTAACAAACTAGGGCACAACGGAACGAAGGTACCCCTAATTCCCTCTAAGGTTCTGCAGGACAATTTAACAAACTAGGGCACAAGGAAAAGCTAATACCCGCGACCAACCCAATCTACAATGTGATTAAACATTACTCTCAAATCAACCTAGGGATTATCATATAGTTACCCACGAAAAAATCGACTACGATCACAAAGCCCTAACTTTCCTCTCTTCCTCCTCTTTCCTTCCTCCTCTTCTTTCTTCTCCTTCCTGCTGATTCCTCCTTTGTGATTCTTCGTCGCAGCCACCGCCACACCACAACCACACGATGCAAGGGAGGCAACAGGGGCGGTGCAAGGGGAGCAGTAGGGTGTCAGCTAAGGGCGGCCTGGGGGCGCACGACCAGGGAGGGAGGAGCTTAGCTAGGGGGAGGTGGCGCACGGCACAGGGGCGCAGCTGGTGGCAAGGGGTGGCAGGGGTGGCGGCTAGGGTTTGGGTGGCCAGCCCATGCCCCCTTGCCTCCTTATGGGCAGCCAGCCCCCTCTTAGGCCATGGTCCGAAAGCCCATTTTGACCCCCCTCCTTTACCTCTAATTTCTGAATTTATTTTCCTAAATTCCAATATATCAATTTCTAATCCTTGATGATTAAACATATATTACACTAAAGTTGCAATTTTGTGAAATTTACTCTGGTTTTATTTGAAACTAATTTGTTTGTGGAGTGGAAACGTAGCGTTGCTTCAATGGCATACAATGGATGCAACTTTGTCAGTGGACTAAATGTTGTTGATTGGATGATATGGCAAAGTAACTCATCTAGGTAGGTACATGGTTGCTTTTATTTTTTAAAAATGGTACATAATTTTGTTAGGGAAAATTGTTACCCCAGATCACTAGCTGAGATCAAAAACACCCTTACAACTTATGTTGCTGCATTTGTATCCCCCATAACCATAAGTTCATGTTTTGCACCATTCTTTTATCATTATTTGATTTGTTAATTTAATTTCATCAGAAAAACTACTACATACTTAAGAAATGTTCACTAACATATAGCACTTCATGTCCGTATGCCTGTCCGATTTTCTCACCGTTTTAGCTTGGTGGGTCCCTTACCTTGCTTAAGTTTGTCAATTAAGTAATGAGTAATCCTAAGTGACAGGAAAATGATCTAGTAGGAACCTAGGTGCTTGAATGTGACAACTCAATTGGCTTAATTATACAACTTTACCGTAGCTAATTTACACTCTTTGTAGACATATTACTTGATTAAAACAACTAAAACTTTATGCATTGAATTTTATGGTGAAAATCACTCAAACTTGCTGCTACTTTATACCCAGGGTTAATTATGCCATGGAGCTTACCCAATTTTGCAATGTTATTTAACTATTCTAAGACATCAAAATTGTTCCATCAACCATTTCTCAAAACCATATACGCCAAAAAGAAGCATCATATCACAGTCAAAGTTACATGATAATATATAGGTCTCACCATATGTACTGACGAGTAACACAGCCTAGGATGCCGGCTGAATGGAGTACGAGAGTACTCAATGTTTGTGTCTTTGTTGCTCGAGACAAAATACTTTCTTCAATCGATGTGTCTCCTTAAACATATAGCAGTAGTTGTTCTAGGATTCCATGTGGATATGTTTATGGGATAGGATTGCACATACTCTATTCTCAAAACAAACTAATCATACATAAATGTACTAAGTGATCACCTATTGCACTATTATATATTAAAGCGAGGGCCCATGTATAATTGCGCATGAGCTTACAAGTGTTGCTATTGGCATCACATGCAAGGTGTCTCACGCTATTGGCATCACATGCAGGGCTCATGTCGATTAGTTGTTGAAACTGTTTAACTTTGTGGCAATTGAAAAAAAATCAAGACCCTGGGATTGAAGTACTGGAGTGTGATAATGTGCATTTTTTGTCTGGACCACTATCCATCATTATAATTAGTAATGTTTATTCTTCTCCAAATGGGTGGTAATCGCAAAAACACTTATGAACAATTAACCACAATTGCTAAATCATGAATCTAATTCTAAAGGGGATATTAAAAATTCTATTTTTAAAATTGTTGAAATGTGATAATGTCTAATAGGTATAGAAAAAATGGAGATAAGTGTCATTTTTTTTTCAACAATAGTTGGTCTAATAGATTTCTCTATTAAAAAAACTAGATTTTTTAGCACAAAGCTCAGCTCTAAATCGTTGCTTCTCTTGGAAGAATGCTATAGCAAAAGAAGGACCATTTTTTAGCTCAAAACTTAAAGGATCATACCATCCAAGACACGTTCATTAGGCTAGACTTGATATAATTACGATATTCTCAATCGTGATAATTAATTGAAGTAACCCTCCTCACCCACCTCTAGCTGTCCACCGCTAATCTGTCACTACGCAAATCACCGCTACCAAACCAAAACTCCTATGTAGGTATATAAGAGCATCTTTAGTGTATTGAACCGATGTTGATTCAAAGAGATGCCACGTAAGCATTCAAGGAACTGAGCTTGATTTCTCCAATGTATTGATCCGATTCTAATTATAAGTGGGATTCACGTGTATTAAAAAATCAATATCGTCTCTCTCATCTTCCTCGTTCCAAGATCGAACAGATGGACATCATAAAATTTTTATTGTGTTTGAATCAACTCTAAACTAGAGTTCGGTTTGTGTTTGAATCAACATGACTGACAGACACCTTTTCACGAACAAATGGATGTCGATCTCAATATGTTTGGTGCAGCGGTGTTGAATTGGGTTTGAGGACATGTAGAAGGTGTTGATGTTGTCACAGTAGACCACAGTAGCCGAGGCAAGGGGATGGTGAAGTTCATGGAGAAGTTGTTGAAGCCAACAACATTTGACAACGACGTGGTAACAGCTCGGTATTCCGCTTCTGCACTAGAACGAGGTACCTAGTATGATGCTTTGATGACCAAGAAATCAAGTTGTCGCCAAGATAAACGCAGTAGCCCGAAGTGCAATGGCGAGAGTCGGGACAACCAACCTAGTCGGCCTCGGAGTAGGCAGTCAATGTTAAAGGCAAAGTGGTATGAAGCTGAAGACCATATGCGAGGGTACCTTGAACGTAGCGTAAAATCCTTTGATGATGGTGAGATGAGGCTCGTGAGGATCGTGCATGTATAGGCACACCTATTGTACATCATAGGCGAGATTTGCTCGTATTAGCGTGAGGTACTAAAGGGTGTCGGCCAGACTCCAGTACTCAATTGGATCAGCAATGGGGGACCATCTAATGCAGAGAGCTTGGCACAAGTGTCAACTGGTGTCGCTGTGGGATGACACTCGACCATGCCGATGCATTATAGAATGTCGAAGGCGTACTAACGCTGAGATAGGAACAAGCTGCTAGGAAAACGGATCACTAAGATGCCAAAGAAAAATGCAGATCACCTAAATCAGTCATGGCAAATTCAAAATGGAGTAGTCCTGTGAGATGCTTGAGGAGATGACTGGAAGAGGTAGTGAGGATGATGTCATCAACGTATAGAAGAAGATAAGTGAGGTGCTCACTGTCCTGGAGTACAGAAAGAGAAATGTCGGACACGGATGGAACAAAGCCAAGAGTTCGAATGTATGTGGCAAACCGCTAGTACCATGCCTAAGGTGCTTGTTTGAGTCTGTACAATGATTTGTAGAGACGACAGACATGGGAAGGACGAGCAGGATTAACAAACCCAAAAGGCTGCTGGCAATAGACAGTTTCATCAAGTTTGCCATGAAGAAAGGAATTCTTGATATCGAGTTGGTGTATAGGTTGGTGTATAGGCCAAGAGTGAGAACAACCCAAATGGTAGAGGGTTTGATGACTGGACTAAAAGTCTCATAAAAGTTAATACCAGGCTGTTGAGAATACCTACAAACAACCCATTGGGCCTTGTGGCGAGCCAGGGAACCGTCAAAGTGGAATTTGTGCTTAAAAATCCACTTGCCAATGACAGCGTTGGCGCTGTGGGGATGAGGAACAAAGTACCAGGTATGATTATCAATGAGAGATTTTTACTCTTCTAACATGGCTTGATGCCAGTGCGGATCAGAGAGAGCACTTTGCTAAAGTCTTAGGAATAGGAGAGATGAAATTGCTTGTGGCAAGTAAATTCAATCTATCCATAGGCATGACAATACTATGTTTGGCTCAAGTAACCATCTAGTGAGGACCAGGTGTCGACCGAGCAACCATTTTGGTGGCGTCGGGAAAAGATGGTGGCACGATAGGGAAAGAGCCTGCCATGGCTGGGAAAGGAGTTGCTACGGCAACAGGAGGAGTTGCCGTGGCAGGATGATCGTATGCATGTGCTGTGGCGGGGGAATAGGCTGCCGTGACAGGAGGAGGTGCTATCGCGGCAGGCGAAGCTTAGCGGGAGGGTAGGTTGACACTGAGGGATTGCAGGCTGCCGTAGTAGGTGAAGCTTCAGAGCTACTGCAACAGGGAAAATGGCTGCCGTGGCAGGCCAATGTGTTGGGGACGTCGTGGACACAATGTCAAGAAGAAAGTTGAGAGAAGAAAGATCCACGAGGTCCAAAGGGTTTGCAAAAGGAAAAACAGATTTGTCAAAGATGACATGGCAAGATGTGATGATTTTTTGACTAGAGAGGTCTAAACATCAGTAACCCTTATGAGTGGAGGGATGGCCAAGAACAACATAAGCCGTGGACCAAGGTGACAATTTGTGTTGTGTGGTGGAGGAGAGGTTGGGATAACACAAAGAACCAAAAACACGAAGGTGTTCATAGTTGGGACTATGAGAGTAGAGTTTCTCATATGGCGTGGTGGATTGGATCGACTTGGAGGGACGTCCATTCAAAAGATAGGTGGTTGTATGTAGAGCCTCTGCCCAAGTAGGATGGAGGCATGTGAGCCTGAAAAGGTAGAGTACGAACTTTGTCATTGACAGTGCAAAGTGCGCGTTCTGTTTTCCCGTTTTGTTGGGAGATGTAGGGATAAGAAAGACACAAAGCAATGCCATGGTGACAAAAAAAAACTCGAGGGAAAGTGAATTGACAAATTCCTTTCCATTGTCAATTGGAACTGACAGGATGGGTAATTGAAATTGCTTGAGAATGTATGTGTGGAAGGAGGTGAGAGTGCCACGGGTTTTGGATTTTTTACAGAGAGGAAAGGTCCAACAGAAGTGAGAAAAATTATCAATAATGACTAGATAATATTGAAACCCAGAAGTGAGAAAAATTATCAATAATGACTAGATAATATTGAAACCCAGAATTACTCAACACTTGTGATGCCCACAAATGAAAGTGAATTATTTGAAAAGGAACAATGGAGAAAAGAAGTGGAACTAGTGAACGACAAACGGACATGCTTGCCTAGATGACATGCATGGAAAACATATCAGTCTGCTTTATTATAGGGAATAAAATGCAAATGTTGGAGAGATGCCATGGCGTCACTACCGGGTAGGGGTGAAAACGGATCGGATAGTTTCCGACCAATCTGGACGGAAACGGATTCGGGTTGTCTCGGATCGGATTTTTCTCAGATGATTCTCGGATCGGAAACGAATCGGTTTTTTTTGAAACGGAAACAAATACGGTAGGCATGCTATCCGGCGGATACGAATACAGATTATCCAGATAAGACGAAGGTCGGATATCCGGATTTCAGCCCAAAAGAGAAAAGGAGATTTTAATTGATTTCTGAATTTCAGAAAATGCAACAAATCAAATAGCCTTTTAGAAAATAGCAAATAGAGCTAAAAAATTCTAGAAAAAATCATAGAAATTCCTTGAATTATTTTGAACTTAATAAAATTAATTTCAACTTAAATTTGGTTTTTATTTTTGCACATAAATTATTTTTTATTTCTAAAAAATAGTAAAAACCTCTTTAAAACCCAAAAATTCAAGAAATTAATTAATTTTTCCACTTTAAATACAATAAAATTCCAAAAAACTCAATAAATATTATTTTTGACATTAAAAATTAGGAAATTAAATAATTAACTTTATTTTATTATTTTTCTTTTTAATCATGAAAACTCTTTTTAATCTAAAAAAATCCAATAAAATAATAACTTTATTAATTTATTTTTGGTAACATACTTTGGGATGTAACAGTCATTTGCGTATAGATTAACCATCCAGCCTGATTGATGTTAGCGTGAATTAAGTTTTATGTATGTGATGATCTAAGTGTGAATGCGTGATGACTTATGACTTTGTGTGTTATAACTTATGAGCTAAATATGGTAAACTAAGTGTTATTTTTGTGATGAACTAGTTAATGCAGCTTGCTAGTGCCAATCTTATGTGTGGTTGCTAAAAATATGAACAATTCATAAATATTTGCATCAAATAAACTAGTTATATGTTTTCATTAATTTCTAGCATACAATTTAAGGGGTTTTCATGTTCCGAAAAATATCCGCGACCGTATTCGTTCGATTCGTATTCGCTCTGTATTCGTATTCGATATTATTCATACCAGTATTCGTATCTGGGGTATTCTTATTCGTATTCGAATCCGGAAAAAAAATATGAAAACAAATATGGTAAAGCCATTATCCGTCCGTATTCGATCTGTTTTCACCCCTACCGCTGGGGTGGCCCAAGCGGCAGTGCCATAGGGTGGCTGGAGATGTGGCCTACAGGAGAGCATGAGGGGACGACCGGGCACGGTTGGAAAGATGGTGTAGAGGTCCTCCTAGCTATTGTAGTGAAGAATCATGACCTTGGTGTGGTGGTCCTTGGTAGAAAAGCTAAGAGAGTCAAATTCGATGGAACAAGAATTGTCACGGGTGAATTTGCGAACTGAAATGAGACTTTTAATTAAGGAAGGGATGACTAGGACGTCAGTGAGTTTGAAAGGAGCTGAGGGAGTGGAGAGTTGGGCATTACCCATGCGAGAGATCGGAATGGTGGAACCGTTGCCAATAGTCACTTGGCACTTGGGAGGCAGAAGGAAGGGAGATAGGGTTGGAAATTATACCATTGTCGGACGTCATGTGGGATGTGGCTCCTGAGTCCATGATCCAACCTCCCGGTGCCTAGAGGGAGAGGTTGTTCATGGCGGTGACGGGGCCAACAATGTCACATGTAGGTGGTGGTGTGTCTGGGGATGGCGCGATCACAGGGGCATATGTCATATTGTATGCTTGTGGAAGGGAGGATGGATGTGGTCTAAGGAAGTCGACACCAGTAGCCAGGTGCCACATGGGAGCCATTGCTGGCCTGGCCTTGTGTAACCCATGGGTTGAAGTAAATCCACAAACCTTGCGAAGTGGGTGCCATACGTTGTGGGGCAGCGTCGTGATCACGCGAGGAGTTGGTATCGCCGCGATTGTCACGACATGAGGAGTTGGTGCATGATGACTGGGAGGCAACCGAGCCGATAGTGGCGCTGAGGAGGGCAGTACCGGTGGTGATCTTGGAGTCATTGGTATCGCGCATCTACTGGAGTAGAAGAGAGGAGCAAGTGTTGGTGAACATCAGGAACAAAGCCTACATGTAGAGAACGGTTAATTGGAGAAGCGCTTGTTGAGGCCTCGCAGTGTGTTGAGGACGAGCTGGCAATCAGAGACCGGCTGTCCGACGTCACGGAGGGAATCCACGAGTGTCTTATGATGCTGGCAGTATGAGGTGATGGAGAAGTCGCCCTAGACTAGTGTTGTGAACTCGGCCTCAAGGTAGACAACCTAAGCGTCCATGTTGTCGCGGAAGAGTTCTTCGCCGTGCGTCCACAGTTCACGGGCGGACTGGTCGGGCTCCATGATGAAGTACAAGATATCATCGAAGATGGAGCCATACAACCACGTCAGAACCATGAAGTCGCATTGAACCCAATCAAGATCGTTAGGTTGAGCGTCTGTGGCGTCAACATGCGAAAGAAGACATAATTTGCCAACCATAGCAAGGAAGAAAGTCCGTCACTTAGTGTAGTTTGATATCTTTAGATCAAGACATAGATACGCGTGTCTTGATGCTAGCCACGTTGATGGCTTGGGAGGGGAGGGAAGGCTGACACCACCGTTGAAGCCATGAGTGGGGCAGTGGCGGAGTTGAGGATGCTAGCGCTGGGTGCGCACCGGCGACAGAGTGCTCATCGACTGCCATTATGCGGAAGTGAAGTAGGAGGATCGTAGATCAATCTGATACCATGAAAGAATGAAAACAGTTGAAGGAAGCACAACACACATGACAACCAGCTGGGGCTAATGTGGGTTTATATTGCGGGATGGCTGCAGTGCAATCAGCATGTACAACAACCGTATCATATAGTTGTAGAAAGATAAGATCACAATCTCCTATACATAGAAATACAAAGATAATATCTCCTATACAACTTGTACACCAAGAAAGAATACGTGTACGCTAACAGATTTGTCTTGAAAAATACTTCCACAATATTATAATTTTAGTAGCTTTTATTAATACATCACTATTTTGTGACTAGAGGGAGTAGATTATATAAAAATAATATATGACTATGCCTGGATCATTATAAAAACTAATTCCATAATGTTATTTTTTATAACTTTTGGTCAAAATTTTGAAATTGTGATGAGTAAAAGAATTTGTGATCAAAAGAAGAATATTATAAGAATGACGTGTTGTCGTTGTGATGCATTACGGAATCTAGTAAATTATCGTTTTTACTAATTTTAAAGATTTTACTATATTAGCTCAAAAATACGCATTCAGGTCACCATTATACGCAACAAAAATATAAAAAGCAAAAGTGCACTTGAAAGCCATAGGAGTACCCAAAGAATCATAATATTTCCGCTGCCACAACCATAAATAACTATTCTTCTATAGATATGTATCGAGAAATGATATTCCATTCATTGTAATATCTCAAAACCATAATATGAGAAATGTACTGTTAGAATATGTACACTTGAACCTTTTCAATTTGGACATTAATAGATTCTAAAAAAATTGGACATTAATATATACTCTGTTTATAATTGTATGACATTTTAGACTCTGTCATAACAATTAAGATGTGGTTTAAAATGATCATTGTATATTAATTTGTTCAATTTTTCGATGGAGAAACGAATATAACTTTGTGAGATATTCTTCTAAAAAACTGCAAAAAATGCATTCACGAACAAGAAAAATGATCCAATATAACATTTATTTATATACAGGAGGAGTATATCAGTTGCCACAATGGCAAAAAAAAAGATTTAGATAATATTTATATGTGTTTGTGCAATTTATACCAATGTATTATTATAGAATTTGTGCAATTTATACCAATGTATTATTATAGAATTTTGTAGCCAAAGTTATATATGCAGACCGTAGAAATTGTAAAATTAGAGTTATTTATAGTGATAGAGAAAGTAAAATTTATTTTCTACCCCTAAATTTGTCCACGAATCCTTAATGCACATAGGATTGGGAGGTGCCCTGTGCCTTTTCTGTGAGTTGATGTGATTAAACGAGGGTAGGTCAGGTGAACAAGAATGACAAATCTGCATTATCTTATTATATAAGGATGACCACATTTTCCACTGAAATGACAAATTTGACATAGCTCCTGCTATAAGAAATCACTTGCAAGAAGATGTTCCAATAGCATAAGAATCTAAAATAAAGTTTAAACAATTTTAAGTGAGACAAAAGAAAAAATGTAGCACCAGGTGTGTGATCGATCATATCATCATACACTTACACTGACAAAAAGGAGTGAATATATATAACAACAATTTTTAGCCTACAAGAAAACTTGAGAAAAAGACCATGCTTATTTTTTTTATTTGTTAATGTGGCAATTAATTAAGCGACCAAACGCCATGATTATGGGGCGAGTGTCCTTCCCTGCCCCGATAAGCAAGCTCTGTTGGCCCCTAATCAAACCCAAATCACTCTCCTTTGGCGGCATAGCTGGCCAAATGAGCGCCCGACCCAGCACGGCACGGGCCGTGGTGGCTCGGCCCATTTCGACTCGGCTACTATTTGTGCAGTGCCAAGCCGATCCATGGGCCGTGGCGACGGCCCAAGCACGGCCTATTTAGTCTGTCGGGCCAAATGAGCTAAACAAGCCACATTTGGCCCGACAGAATGAAAAAATTCTAAAAAATTAGAAAAATGTGTAGAATTCAGAAGTTGACATGAAAATTGAAAAAAATTGAGACAACAATATTAAAATTGTAATAGAATTTTATTAATATTCAAATAGGTAGCTCGTTAAAACATTTGTCATTTAGCTCATAAGACATGAAAAATTGAAAAACAATCATAGAATATATATATATATATATATATTTAAAAACCAAAATAAATTTATATATACTTATAAAATGAACTATATAAAATTTAAAAACTACAAAATAAAACCATATAAGTATTAAAAATAGAAAAAATATATAAATATTAATAAATAAAAATAAAATTATATATCTATATTATTATAGTGACGTGCCGTGTCAGGCTGGACCCAATACTATTCATGCCATGCCGAGGTGTCGGCCCAGACACGACCCGAACTATCGTGCCGTGCCGATCCGACCGATGAATAGCATTGTGCTGTGTCAGTCTTGATCAAAACAACAGTATCGTGGCTCGTACCGACCCATCAGACACGATCCGATTGGCAAACTCCATTTTGGCGGTCAGTCCCTCTCTCACACACAGTCTGTCCACGTCTTTCCCTTCTCTCTCTCCAACAGCAACTTTTCTCATACAGCTAGTCCAGTCCAGTTCGTCCTAGCTAGATCAGTACCACTACTACTCCAGTTATCTCTCTCTCTCTCTCTCTCAACAACTCCTCTTTAAACCCGAGCCACGGCTACGGCGCTGCGACGCCGGGGTGCCGGGCAGCGACCGCGCTGCGGAGGCGGCGTGGGGAAGGAACTGCCTCGCGTGCTCGTAGAACAAGGAATGGTCTGTGCTAATGCTCTCTTTTCTTTTCTTTTTTCCCTGTCAAATCGGGAGGGGAGATGTTCTTTCGGATTGCTAATGGAGTTCTTGCAATCCGGACAATGGGAGAAAGAAAAATGCAGAAATAGGAATCCTGGATTTATCGTGCATCTTTGCCTGGGCTGGATTCTGCGTCGGTTTTGACGGATCCGGCGAGATTTCCGCCCAAATCTTGCTTCTTTTGAGCCAAAGATTCCGTATTTCGGGTACCGGCGTCCTCTCCGGCGGGATTCCGAGGTGGTCCTCTAGAGATTCGGTTTGTGTTTATGTAGGCTGTTTAGGGGTTCTTGTAATGAAAAATTGGGTAGAATTTGCCGACGCTGATGGAGCTTTTCAGTTCTTGGAGCGGTGATTTGAGTAAACTTTTGGGGATTTTTTTTGTGGAACTGTGGGGTTGTGGTGCTATTTCAGTGGATCTGAGTGCATTGCATCGAGTTTTTGGGTAAAATATCAGAGCATTTGCAAAGGGGTGAATGGATGTTGTTCAGAGATGTACTTGTGAGTTGTTGGGGAGCTGTTTAGCACAAAAAGTTGCGAGCTTTTTAGTGTAATTTGACGGTGTTTTGATGGGGCTTAGGTTGTTAGTTGTTAGATTCGATGCTTTAGTAGGTGCGACTGTTTTCTTTTTGGGATTGTTCGGCCAATGTTGGTGGAAATTTTCGTTTCTTTTGGTTCTTGGGGCTCTTTATGTGTCCGATGATCCCGTCTTTAGAGCAAAGGTGTGGCCTTGTAGGTAATTATGATTCATATTGGATCTTAGCTACTTGGATTAGTTTTTTTTTTGTGGTGGTGATGGGGGGGGGGGGGGCAGCATATTTTAGCTTCATGGTGAAAATGCCAATGCTGGTGAAATTTACCTGTACAAAAAGCTCCTTCCTTAATGCGCGTTGTATCTTCAGTAAGCTGCGTGCTTTTATTGGATTAGAGCGTTTAGTTTTTTTTGTACTGCACATATTTTAGCATTAAATCTTGTACTTGGTGAATGGCGTTCAGGTGCTGTATTTGCTGTACATTGCAAACTGCTGTGACTTTTTAGAGGGTTTGGTGCATCTGAGTTGTCTGGGGTCTGCTTCTTGATTAAATTTCAGAGCTTTTGGAGTTAGTTGAATATGCTTTTGGTTGGTTGGTTGTACAATGCTGATGGGCATGGGCTTTATTATTTCTGGGGCCTTTGGATATGGTACACAACTTATCTTTAGTGGAAAGATGAAACCTTTTGGAGGTAATGCTGAGGTTTTAATCACTGCCATGTGAGGAGGGCATATCATTTTTTTTTTCTGAATGCAACCTTTGTGGAATTCTTGCATTTAGACTCTATCTGAATAGTGTTGGATTCTGTTTTGTGAAAAGTGGGAGCTTTGCAGGTAATGATGAAAGCTTAGTTCTGTTTAGTGTCTCAACTGCTCTTGATTGGATCTCAGCCGGCTTACTAAAAGTTTGGAGCTTTCTGGCCTTACGAGTGCCTTTTTTTGTGTGTCCATAAATGTTTTTTCCTTAAAAAATGCTAGCTTTGTATATTGTATGAGGATAAGATGGTAACCCTCCCTAGACAATCAACTAATTCTTAAGTCAGCCTATGTGGGACGTACACTCTTACAAAATTTTGTCTGGTATCTTTCATGCTGAATCCTCATACGCTGTATAACTAAGAGATTTGCCTGTAATATGCTAGTTTGTGAATTTAATTGTAGCTGTGCATATGTTTTTAGCTGCTTTAGCAAATTAAAGATGCTTGGTGGATATTTGGGTGCCTTGATGTTTTTGATGCTAAACAAGGATCAAGTCATATGCTAGCCTAGTTTGGCTCAGCAAGGTCTGCTAGTGCATGGAATTAGTCCCATGTGGGAAAGTATAGGATAAGACTTAGGAGTGTTGTTTAAAGTATCCATACTAACTCGGGTTTACGTTTTTGGGTGAAGTGGGGACAAAAGCCCCGGCAGTTAGTATGTTTTTGACCCTGTGTTTTTAGAGGTGCATGGATAAAAAGATAAAATCTGGGCTTCTTGCTGTAGGTGAAATTTCGATATAGTGGTTCTGCCATTGATTGTTTGCACAGCACTGTTGCATTTAGATGAACATTCTATGGTAGTGATAAACAAGTATTTTTTAGTAGGAATAGATGTTGTGGACTTGTTTGTAGGCCAAACTTACCAGCGTCAGCGTCGTAATACAGAAGCTAATCTGGCAGTGTCCAGTTCCAGTTCGGATTCAGCAACACAGTCGGCAACTTGATGACAAGATACAGTACGCAGTCGGTTCTGTTACAGAGTATTGAAACAGAGCATCGGAAGGCATTAGAGTTTGAGTATATTCGCAGCAGTTATTCTATAGATAGGTTAGGCAATTGTATTCGAATTACAGATAGTTATATCTAGAAAACTTTGTTAGGAAGGCTCCTATATAAAGGTGGCCGGTTACAACTTAAAAGATCAATAAAGATTCAATTCAGTAACTTCTACCAAATCAGAGCTTCGCGTTTGGCTAGGACAAGCCTGCTGACGTGAGGGCGATTGGTTTATCTCCTCCCTCCTGCAATCAAGCCATAACATAGATATGAAATTGGATGGGGGCATAGCGCCGAAAACAATATCAATATAATCATTATATTTCTTTTGATGTCTGCTATTATGAAAGTGTACAGGCCACTTGTGTGTATTTTGCTTTTGTTTGTGAGTATCTGATGAGCTTATATAATAAAGTTTTCTACCTGGTCGATATGTTTCTTCTTTATTTGTGTTTTTTCTTTCATCAGGAGAGTATTGTTCATCTTTGATGGTTTTCAGTGTGAATTTTATTTTATTTGAAAGGAGTGTAAATTTATTTATTTATTTGATGAGGTGGATGTAAGGATGTTTATGTTACCTTTGCCTCTTGCCTTTCAGATAAAAAAATGTGGATCTTTCTAGAAGTGAGAGATATTTGAATTGTAAAGATTGCCCTTGCTGGGAATTGCCTTAATATTGGCACAATGTCAAGGGTACCAAAATGGAAGATCGAAAAGGCCAAAGTTAAGGTTGTATTCCGGCTGCAATTCCATGCCACAAATGTAAGTTCCGATATATTAATTTTAAGGCCATTTCTTTGCTTTGCTTTCTCGGTGGTTGTTGACATAAAAATGACGAACCATACTATCTGATTTCAAAAATTACTCGAGATTTTTTTGCGCGTTTCTGCCATCCATCGTCCATGCTTGAATAATCTTGACATGGATACTTGTTTTTGTTGCAGATTCCATCAACAGGATGGGACAAGCTATTTTTGTCCTTTATCTCTGCTGATACAGGAAAGGTAACTGCAAAGACAAATAAGGCAAATGTGAGGAATGGAAGCTGTAAATGGCCAGATCCTATCTATGAAGCAACACGACTTCTTCAGGATTCTAGGACTAAGACATATGATGACAAGCTCTATAAACTTGTTGTGGCAATGGTGCGTTGTAGAAATTGGTTTCCTCTATCCTAATATCCTCCTCTGTCAAGCACAGGCAGTCAGGCACACATGGTCCATTAAGATATTGATATCGTGACCACAAAAATGCTGTAAGAGCTTACTAATTAGTGATGTTTGCTGTTTCTCCCCTCGTTCTTGAAAAACCAGGGGACTTCTCGATCTAGTATTCTTGGGGAGGTTGATGTGAATCTTGCCGAATTTTCAGAAGCACTGAAGCCCGCCTCAATCGCACTTCCTCTTCGTGGTTGTGACTTTGGGACAGTATTGCATGTATGGATTTTAGATAACATTTCTTTTGCTATATCTATAATCATCAGAAACTAGTCTAATACTGTGGTGAAAAGTAATCTGACAATTTTGTTCCCTGTTTTGCTTACCTTCTGATTATTCTTTGTAATGTCGTTCTTTGATGAATACTATTGCAGGTCACAGCACAACTCCTAACAACCAAAACTGGCTTCAGGTTTGGTCGCCATGCATTAACGAAATTATTATACAACTATTGGTTCCAAGTCTTATGAATGCTTGCTTGCTACAGAGAATTTGAGCAGCAAAGAGAAACTGGCGCCAGAAGTTCTCAGCAGTTAGTGAACCAAAGAAGTCATGATCCTTCTGAAGTTGCTTTGGCTTCATCAGACATTGGTAGTGATAAGGTTGGTCAATCCTATTATCCTAGGAATGATTTTGTCAGCATTACTTTTGCTCATTTTGTGATAAACGTACATGACTGTCCCAAAAATGAACTTGTAGTTTTCCTTCGGTTGAATGTTTATTCATGAATCATGAAAGCAGTCAATCACAAAGGTATATATATATATATATATATATATATATATATATAGGAAAATGGTATGGTACTCCTGGGAGTATGTACTTCTATCTCTCATATACCACTTAAATCGTATGATGATACCTCTTTATTTATTTGAGCATACTCCAATAATGATTATAAGATACCTCAAAGTGAGTTCCATGAAAATTTCATTAAATTCCACTTTTTATAGCAAAATTTGTGTATATACTTCTTTTATATATGAAAAAGGGTATATAACAAAAAACAAAGGGCTCCAACGAAAATTTTTCAATCAAATCGCATTAGAGTATCTTATAATTGGTATTTAAGTATACTGAAAATGATAAAGAAGTATAATATGTGCGTTTAAGTGGTATATTGGACGTGGTAGTACATACTCCCAGGAGTACGAAACGAGCGTCCTATATATATATATATATATATATACATATATACTTCCATGAGTACATGGTTTACTGTTGAAGAAAATTTCAAATTTTCTGACTTGTTGAGGTGTGATAAAATAGACCAAGATGACACTAGCTTGGTTTGTTGAGAGTGACCATGGTAATCTCCAATAGACACAGTCACAAAGTATGTAGCCTATTAGAAGATATTGAAGGGATTGTGGTCCTTTGGTCCTTTCTCTGGAGGGATCAATCTATATTGAATGTACTATTGCTGCTTGTACATGAAATACAATGCTAGAGAAATCACCTATTATGCCTAGATTCATCATAACCTCTGCAATCTGCCTCTCCTACTTACCCACTGCTTCCATTTTTCTTAAATAAAAGTGTTGTAATATTTGGAATATTGGCATAGAAGTTCCACTTTAAGAGAGAAAGAGAGAGTGGGTTTAGTTAAAGCGTCATTATTTTTTTGTATTGATATAATTAAGTTACTTCATACTTACCAAAATTATCTTTATCATTTGAAACAGGCTAATGCAAGGATTAAGCTAAAAGAAATTTCTTTGGGGTTACCTTTGGCGGAAGATTCTGCGGGGTCAACTGAAGACTATGAAAACTCGTCACATACTTCAGATGGCTTTTTTGCTGAAAAGAACGATCCATATGGCAGTCATGAAATCAGTAGCTTTAGGAGCACACTCTCAGGTGACCTGCCACTGTGCCCTACAAGTCAAAGTCCTACACCAGAGAAGGGGCCACTTCAGGGTAAGCGCCTTTCACCACAAGGGAGCAATGATTGGACTCAAGGCTGGAGTCCCGAGTTCTCTTCCGGTCATGATCTATCTGCTGTTCATGAGGAGAATAACCGACTCAGGACCAGATTAGAGGTGGCCGAGTCGGCCTTTTCTCAGCTGAAGTCAGAAGCAACATCTCTGCAGGATGTTACCGACAACTTAGGTAATGAAACACAGGGCCTAGCCCACCAGCTTGCTGTTGAACTTATGTCACGGAACCAGCTCACTACTGAAGTATCCTTGCTAAGGACTGAATGTTCTAATCTTAAAAGAGAGTTGGAAGAAATGAAATCTGCTATACTCTTGCAGCAAAAGGCTGATGGAGAAGTTTCTCTCTTAACAACTGCAGTCCAAGGGAGTACTTTAAGTAAGTTTGGAAATGATGTTCTTGCTACAGATACTTCAGTACATGATCTCCAAACTGAATGGTTGCAAGGGTTGCTGCTTCTTGAAAGTAAACTGCAGCAGACAAGAAATAATGCTCTCCATGGACTTCAAGCAAGTGATCTAGACTTTCTTCTTGCTGATTTGGGGGCTCTTCAGCGTGTCATTGAGAATCTCAAGCAAGGTGTACATATTGGACAGACAAAAGAAAGTCACTATCCAGAACATTTGGTTCCACCCTCAAATGCTGCTCATCAAGCAAGCTCAGGACGTGATCATGATTCCCACAAGAAAACCTCTGGAAGTACAGGCACAATGGAGGAGAAAATGTGTGAGCTCTTGCAGAAGTTGGAGGACTCAAAAACCGAGAAGGAGAATCTGCTAGAGAAGATGAGCCAGATGGAGCGCTACTACGAATCTTTTATCCACAAGCTTGAGGAAAGCCAGAAGCAGACAGCAATGGAATTGGAAAATCTCAGGAAAGAACATAATTCTTGTTTCTACACAGTTTCTGTCCTCCAAGCCCAGAAGCAGAAAGTGCATGAGGAAATGAATGATCAAGTAATGAGGTTTGTTGAGGACAGAACAGCTTTAGAATCTCAAAATAAGGAATTTGAGAGGAGGGCTGTTGCTACCGAAACTGCACTCAAGAGGGTTCGGTGGAATTATTCTGCAGCTGTGGATCGTCTACAGAAAGACCTTGAGTTGCTGTCCTTTCAGGTTCTCTCTATGTATGAGTCAAATGAGACTCTTGCGAAGCAATCCATTGTAGAAGATATTGAGAGTTTACCTGAAGAACATTCTGCGGTAGCAGACATATGCAGTAATAAAGAACACGGTCAATACAGGCCTGATGTCAAACAACTTCGACCTGAAGGTCTATATGCGACAACTGAATCACAAGTGTTTTCAGCAGAAAATGGCACACTGGATAATTTCAGCTACAAAATGGATGGCCAGAAAAATCTTCTTCGGGCACTCAAAATTGAAGAACTTAGTAACAGATCTGAATTTCAAGTACTAAGTAATGCTGATTCACAGGTGAGCCGCTCCAACATTGAAGGATTAAAAGGGGCCTCTTCCACAATGGAGTCTGAGCTTTTAGAAATGTATGTTGCCAAGATCGAGTGGCAGGTATTCTCTGATGTGCTACGTGAATCTCACTATACTGCATTGGATATAATTAAGCGAATGCAAGGAAGGCTACACATGCTAGAAAAGCAACTTCATGACTCTAATGATGCTAGGGAGTCTTTATTGCTCAAGTTGAATTCTGCATTGGACCAATCCAAAAGTTTGAAAGAATGTGAAGCAGGATACATTTTGAAGTGCGATGATTTGACAGTGAAGAATCAAATATTAGAAGCAAAACTCCAAGATATTTCAGTTGAAAATTCTTTATTTATGGAAAAGCTTATGGAATCTGAAAGACTTGTTCAGGAACATAAAGCTTGTAAAAGCAAGTACAATGCCTGCGCTGAAGAAAGGAAGAGATTTGAGAACCTTTTGATGAAAGAAAGTCTGCAGACAAGTCAGCTTAATCATGAGCTCAGATCAGTAAGGGAAGATTTTGAGATCATGCAAGATGAATTACATAAGCAGTCCTCTTTAAACAATGACATGCAAATTGGTTCTACATCCCTTCAAGAGCAACTGAGCAACCTATGCTCTAAAATTATTTCTTTTAGCAAGGACATTGACATTTCAGGCTTAGATGAGGCATCTCTGCAACATGAAATTCAGAGCAAGAATTACACTGCTGTCATGGCAAGCTTGGAATTCTTCCAGCAGCAAGCATGCCAGAAGGTGCTTCATCTTCATCAGGAAAAGGAGGTAGTGGAAGAAATGTGTGATGTTCTCCGAAAGAGATCGGACAAATCTGAATCAGAATTGCTTGGTTTGAAACAGAAGTTTCAATGTGATTTGGATGCCACAAAAGAAAAGTTGAACTTTGCTGAGGAACAAGTGGAGAAGCTTCAGCAAGAACTGCAGGACATGGCACATAAATTTAAGATTAGCTCAGAGGCTCAAGAAAAGTACTCCAGTACCAATGGCGACTTAACATCAAGGCTGGCACAAATGGAAGTTGAGCTGCAGCATGTCACCACTGAGAATGAGGCTCTTGTTGAAAAGATGAAAGACATTGCTGCCATTGTTCAGGAACTTGAGAGGACCAAAGTAAGTCTTGCAGAATCTGATGAGGGTAACAGAACTCTGATCCAGTCTTTACAGTCTAAAGATGAACTGTTGGTGCATATGGAAAATGAAATCAGAGGTTTGCAAAATGGTCTGAGATCTACTGATGAGAGTTTTCTAAGAGAAAAGAGACTGAGGGAAGAGCTTGAATCTGCCCTTGCAAGTCTTACATCACAACTTGGTGAGAAGGATCAAGTTCTGCTTTCTTTTGATGAGCACAAAACAGAGTTAATTCATCTGAGGGATCAGGTTTTGGATATGGAAAAAGCAAACAGTTTGATGCAAGATGCTCTTTCACAAAGTCAACAAATCCAAAGGGACCTCAACTTTAAGAATTGCTCTCTTCAATCCCAGCTTTCCAATGTTGAAAACCTGTTAGGAACAGTTCTGGAGGACATGCTTGCCACCGAAATTGAAGCTAGTTACATGAGAAGTCAGGTTGGGGAGGTTGCTGTGCAACTTGATTTCTTAAGAAATGACCTTGAGAAGCTTCAGCTTAAGAACAAAGATGCTGATGAGTTATTAAGGGTGCACATGTCAACTGAAGCAGAATTAGCTGATAGAAATGCCACGCTTGAAGCAGATATCCATTCTCTGGAAATCGACCTTGCCAGGGTTATTGAAGAGAAGGAAGGAGTTGGAGAGCTTATAAAAAGAAATGAAGAAACATTGGCTCAAGTTAGTAATAACAAGTCTCGAGATACAGCAGTATCTGTCGATAACAGTGAGAGAATATTAAAGTATCAAGATGAGATTTTCCAGCTTAGAGCCTTGCTGACGAATCTTGAAGAGCAGGTTGATGATTTGAGATCCACGGTGGATGAGATTGAAATTCTAAACATGGTTCTGAGATCAAAATTGGAGGAACAACACGCTGAGATGTCATCATTGCTCCAGGATTCTGAATATGAGTTAACAAATTTGAAAGAACAGAATAAGGAGCTTACTCAAAAACTTGCTGAACAAACTCTGAAGACAGAAGAGTTCAAGAACCTGTCTATCCATTTGAGAGAGCTAAAAGAAAAGGCTGAAGCTGGAAGAAAGGAGAAAGAGGGATCATTGTTTGCCATGCAAGAATCCCTTAGAATCGCATTTATTAAAGAGCAATATGAATCAAAGGTTCAAGAGCTGAAAGATCAGGTGTTTGTCTCAAAAAAGTATGCTGAAGAGATGTTACTGAAGCTGCAAACTGCTTTGGATGAAGTTGAAACTGGGAGGAAAAATGAGATTGCTCTTGCTAAAAGAATTGAAGAGCTATCAATGAAAGTGTCTGAAATGGAGGTGGAGATGCAGGATTTATTAGGTGATAAAAGAGAGTTGTCTAATGCATATGACAGCATAATGACAGAGCTGGAATGCACAAAATTAAACTTTGATTGCTGCAAGGAAGAAAAGCAAAAGATCGAGGCCTCTCTTCAGGAGTGCAGCGAGGAACGCAACAGAATATGGGTGGAGCTTGACTTGGTTAAAAAATTGCTGGAGAACATGGCATTAACTGAAAATACCACATCACCTGATAATTCTGGAGCACACACCCCTGGTGCCACATCCATTGGGCAAATTCTGGGAGATGCCAAGTCTGGGTCTGCATCAAAGTCAGTACCAACTACAACAGAAGGCGATTCAGGATTACAGGAAGATGAACACAGAATTCGAAGCACAAGTTTTTCAGCAAATTCGGTAGGATGGGAGGATGTCAGGAAGTCTGGTGAGCATGAACATGCCAAATGTACACTGTCGAAGAACTTGGAGGTAATCATTCTACACATATTTGCCTTATGATTATTTGTAATAATTGTGATTGAAATTAGTTCACATAGTCAAGCTTGTGAGAGAAGCTTTGACAAGGGCTGCTCCATTGCACATAAACAAAATAAATATTTTGCTGTGGGAAAGTATGTTACTCATACCACATATCACAGCTCTCATGTGATGTAGCATAGCTTAAGATCCTTGTCATGACCTTGAATCCTAGAGAAAGGATATGCTTCAAACATATGAGGACTAGAATGAGGCCTGTGTGTAGGGCATGAAATAGAGAATCGTTTAGTATAATCATGTGTGGCTGCAGTGTCTAGAACCCCCATCAATTTTGATGAAATTAGCCTGAGTTTTGGCCTCTAGGATGATTGATATGGTGTCAAGAAGTTTGATCCGCATAGATCGTCAGATCTATATACATTTTGGAGAATTCGTTTAACATTAAGTGGGAAATCTAGAGCAAAATCAATTAATTAGAGGTGGTGTTACCATAGTCAGAGAAGGTGGTGTCAGGCACACACATGGGAAAAAAACCGGTAACCGGAAATACCGGCCCGAACCGGTAGAAAAAAACCGGTTGAAAATTTTTAAATTTAAATTTGATTTTTTGACTGCATAATGCACTTCTTAGGTTGGTTTAGGCCTTTTTTGTGCTAGATTACGTATTGTATGAGCTAAATATGTTTGAATTATTATATGAGCAAGTCCCGGGCAGTTTTTTCAACTAACTATATGCATTAACCTAATCTAGAGAGCCTAGCGTGATCCATTTCATCAAATCTCTATTATTTATGACCTCTTAAGCCTCAATGGATTGATGTTTGTTTCTAAAACAAAAGTCTCTGGTCTTTAACAAATTTGTATGTATGACATAAGTACTCTATATATTTTGTTTCTCTTGGATTTAGTATTATGCTTAACAAAGTAGTTCATGCAATCCAGTTATTCATTTTACATTTTTACTCTATATGCATGTAGTTCAGATTAATACACATATGATCAAATATGTTCTTAATTGGTTTTGTTTTGTTGCAACACCTATGTTTCAAAAAGACATCTTAGCTTATAGCCAATTACTCGGTTATCTTTTTTGCACTCAAAGTAACCTAATCAAATCATTGATGATCATGCCAGTAAATACCACCTACTTCTCTCTAACCTAATCATTCATCAGGTTTTTCCGGTTTTTTTGACCGGTTTTTCCGGTAACCGGTTTTCAAAATTCAGTTCGCGAACTTCGTGTGGTTTTTTTCCGGTTTTTTCGGTAATTACCGTTACCGGCCGCCGTCCGGGATTTGCACTTTTTCCGGTTTTTTGATCCTTGGGCACACATGCAAATATTAGTCCTCACTTCCACTTATCATTTTCCATCAAATTTGGATGAACGATAAAGCTACAGGGTATTAATTTGAAAATGGAGGAAACTTACGGGTGGTTAAATGCTATCCATATCACTTTGACTTGCAGGGGTGTTTTCGAGATTTTCTCATTAAAAACTTATTTTTGTTGAGAGAGAAAAGGATAGAAAGAAAGTTAGTCGCCGACATTGTAATTTGTCACTTTATAGATAACGTATAATCTTAGCTAAAAATACCAAAATAGATTCTTTTCCGTTAAATTTAGAGATGATAATATACAAGCTCATTGTTTAAGTGCTAATATGTATTCAATATCACTTGGGGACTGTCTTGAGAGTAACTCGGATTTCAATCATTTGTTGGGGCCAAGGTTCATGTAACCGTTCCCGGGCATTTTCCCGGCCAGGCGGCGCGGCGGTACCGGTTACCGGTCAAACCAGTTTTTTTTCGGTTGAAATTATCTCGAATTTGCTTAAAATTCATCCAAAATTCGAAATTTGAATTTTGAAGTTGCTAAACCGGTTGTTGTTGTTCCGGTTTTGATCTTCCCGGAGGGGGTCCGGTAGCCGGTTACCGGCCAGGAATTTTATCCCTAGTTGGGGCTGATCCGGCCCATGACCTACTCAAGCTTGGCCTCGCCTGAGACCAACTGAAGCCAGCCCAAATCCTGCTTGTCCTAAGCCCATCCCAAACACAACTATTTCAGTGTTTGATGAGAGTAATTTGTTAGTCAGATGGCTATTTAGTTGGATGATGTGGCACGATAGTTGAGCTCCCTTTGGACTCCACTTTATAGGTGATAAGATTTGGATCTTGTAGTTTTGTTCTTTTAAGTGCTTTGTTTAGAAGTGTCTATGCACCTTCTGATCTCCAACACTTCGCTTGTGATTTTACATTTTTGCTTCCTAACAGCAAATAAAGTTAAAAGGTATTTATTTGGCAGTGTATATTACACCTACTCTCATTTTTCTGTTCTTTATTATTATTATTTTTGCTTCACTATGAGTTAGCATTCATAGTTAACACTTAACAGTGACTGCTTTCGCAGCTTACTTAATTTTTACTGTTTTGACAGAATTGCCATAAGGAATGTGAGTCATCATTAGAGAATCATACGACTGACAACAATCCCATCAAAGATATTTCAAAAGACCATAAGAAATTAGCAATTGACTTGAATCTTTTCCAGAAGGAGGTATGTTGAAACTTCTTTTAGTCCATAATTTTTTGTAACACAAACTATGTATCTACAAGTTTTGAGATCATCAGATCTATCTGGGTCCTACAGAAAAAAGATGTGGCTGTTCTTACTATTGAGGGGGGGGGGGCATAGTAATCTAGTCAGCTGTGTATTCAACAGCAGCTGGTGCATGTAGTAAGTTTAGGTGTTTGGTATATCGTCGTATATGCATCGCAAAATTAAATGCATGTGATTAATCTGATGATCACACAACTAATAGGACAATGAAAGTAGCATCATGAACTTGATATGATACAGATGAGTTTGTTTGATGCTCACTTTGTGATAAAAATCACGAAGCTTTTTAACTACAGTTGGATAGTTAAAAAAAACTTGATGGTTGGTTTGTATGTATCAGTAACTACTTGACGCTCAGCATGGTATGTGTTAGAATAGGACAATTGTATATGGTTTTCTTATCTGTATATGACAACCCCCCTTTGTACTCCCTATATATATTGCCCATTGGGCCTCTTGAATAGATGAACACATTATTCATAACATGGTATCAGAGCTAGGCTCTAACCTAGCTCTCCTTCCGCTTCCGCCTCCGCTGCCGCCGCCCCGTGTTCTCGGTCGTCCGACGCCGAGCACCACCCGAGCCCCAGCCGAGCCGAGGCCTTCCCGCCGCAGGATCCGTCGCGCTTCCACCGATCGCCGCCGGAGCCTCGCGCGCTCGCTGTGAGCCCGCCGCCGCTTTGTCGCCGAGGCCGCGTGGTCGCCGCCGCCGCCGCTGATCGGGAATCGACGCGAGGCCGCCGCCGCTTGTTGGCTTCGCGCGCCGTCGCCGACGCCGCCGTCGGAACCCGACGCGAGCCGCCGCAGCCGCTCGTTGGTGGGACCGTCGCCGCCGCTTCGTTGGTGGACCGCCGCCGCCACTCGTTGGTCGCCGACGCGAGGCCGCCACCTCCGCTGTTGGTGGACCAACGCCGTCGCCGCTGCTTGGTCGGCCGCCGCCGGCCGACGCCGCCGCTGCCGCAAGCAGGGAACCCTAGTTCCCTTGCTTCGGCTTTCCTTGCACGGGCCGTGAAGGCTTTTTGTTGAGCCAGCAACGACCGGCCAACAAACAAAAAAATCAAAAAAAAACCAGACGTCGATCTAACCGCGCGCGTCGGTCTTTGCTGTTAGACTTCGTTGTCTTGGTCGCCGCGCCGTCCAGCGCCGCCTACCAATGACTTCCGTTCCATCAGCTGCGATCCCATTCTCGGGAACAAAGCTTAATGGGACAAACTACAGGTTGTGGTCTTCACTCATGGAGATCACGCTCGATGGTCTCCGCCTCTGGGAACATGTTACTGGTGCCCGATCTTGTCTGCCACCACCGGTTGCTATTGCTGCTGCTGATGCTGCTGATGAGGCCTTTCAGTATGCCATAGACGCTTTTGAGCGCTGGTGTACTAATGAGGTCCGTGTTCGAGCCATCCTGGTGGTCAGCGTCGACGAGTCCATCCAGCCAGATATTGTTGGTCTACGTGCCATTCGTCAGATCTGGGGTACTTGCGTGAGCGATACCAGCAGAGCAGCGATGCTCAGTTCTTTTCGCTTCAGCGTGAGTTGGAGACGCTTCACCAGGAGGACTCCTCCGTCGACGACTTCTTCCAAGCCTTGGCCAGTCTCTGGCGCCCGGCTAGACGAGTAGCTTCTCCGCTCTGCCAGAGTGTCATAAAGTGCGTATACGGATCATGATCGTCTTCGCTTTATGATTTCGCTCGTCGTCTTCGCCAAGAGTTTGAGCTCGCTCGTGGCTCAATCTGCCGAGCCGCCACCACGATCGATACCATCGAGGCTCTTCGACGCCGTCTTGAGGAGCTTCGCGCGAGTTAGCGATGCGCTTTGTTCCTTCCGTGCTTGCTACCCTTCTTCTTCGACTACACCGACGGTTTCGACCGACTATAGTCCCACCTCGTGTGTCGCTCGCTCGCTTTGCACCAACCGGGTTCGATGCAATTATTGCAAGAACTTCAGGCACGACTATCAACGTTGTGCGATGCGGAAAAAGCAGAACAAGACACGTGTGGTCGGCGATCCAAGCGGGCAGGAGGCCCTTCCTCGACGGAGGACGCACCATCACGTCGAGTTCTTCTCACGAGGTGACTGCTTCGGCCAGCTCGCCAGATCTACTTCAGCTCTCTCACGGCTCGGCGAGTTACGCGCCTAGCTCGAGACGTCTCCTCTAGGTACTTCTTGGGTTCTGGATTCTGGTGCCTCTTTCCACATGACACCGGACTCCATATCTCTCACTTCAGTCGGACCTCCTGTTTTTCCTATCTCTGTTCAGACAGCTGACGGTACTCCTTTGTCATTGTTTGTCAGGCACTCTTTGTCCATCGACTTTTCTGTTCCAGCTGTTTCCCATGTTCCCCAGCTTACCATGCAGCTTCTCTCGGTGGGACAACTCACTGATCTTGGCTGTAGGGTTGGTTTTGACTCACACACCTGTTTTATCCAGGATCGACAGACTGGGACGGTACTTGGGACTAGCCGGCGCCGTAGGGATCGTCAGGGTCTCTACATCCTTGATCGCCTCCACCTCCCGTCCACTTCAGTTGCTCCTGTCACCTCTACGTCTACTTCCACCGCCATTGCTACCACCACCTCTGGCGTTTTTGCGCAGTGGCATCACCGTTTAGGTCACTTGTGTGGGTCTCGTCTTTCTTCGTTAGTTCGTCAGGGTGTTCTTGGACGTGTTACTGTTGACACGACCATGTTTTGTCAGGGTTGTAAGCTGGGCAAGCAGCTACAACTTCCTTATCATTTTAGTGAGTCCTTGTCTTCTCGTCCTTTTGATTTAGTTCATTCAGATGTATGGGGACCTGCGCCTATTATCTCTAAAGGCAGGCATAAACTTTATGTGATCTTCATTGATGATTATTCCCGTTTTACATGGCTTTTCCCTATGTCTAATCGTGGTCAGTTTCTTGCGACCTATCGTAGCTTTGCAACGATGGTTCGTACTCAGTTTGATTCTCCTATCCGCACTTTTCGGTGTGATTCTGGCGCGCAGTAATCGCTCGGCGCTTTTAGACGCTTTCTTTACGAGCAAGGCACTCTTTACCGCCTTCTTGTCCCGTGCCCATGCTCGAGAATGGGGTTCTTGAACGCAAACATCGTCATCCGATTGAGATCGCCGCACTCTTCTCCTTGCCTCTCACGCCCACCACGTTACTGGTCGAGGTCGCTTTCTACGTGCATACTCATCAATATGCAGCCTTCTATTGCTCTTAAGGGTGTCAGTCCTATAGAGCGTCTCTACTCTCGAGCCCCTCAGTACACTCACCTTCGTGTTTTTGGCTGTACTTGTTTTGTTCTGCTGCAGCCTTGTGAACGTACTAAACTATCGGTCCATATGCAGCCTTCCATTGCTATTAAGGGTGTCAGTCCTATAGAGCGTCTCTACTCTCGAGCCCCTCAGTACACTCACCTTCGTGTTTTTGGCTGTACTTGTTTTGTTCTGCTGCAGCCTCGTGAACGTACTAAACTATCGGCCCAGTCAGTTGAGTGCGTGTTTCTTGGTTATAGTTCTGAGCATAAGGGTTATCGCTGCTGGGATCCTTCTGCTCGACGGATCAGGGTTTCACGAGACGTTGTCTTTGACGAATCTCGACCTTTCTTCTATCGAGATTCGGATCCTTCTGTTTCCACCGTTAAATCGATCTCGTGGTTGTCTCTTTCTGATTTTTCACCCATTTCTCCACTATCACAGTCTTCCCCTAGTCTGTCCCAGTGGTTCCTTCTGTACCTCCACCTTCGGTGCTACCTCCTGCAGCACCGCCTCTTGTTCTTGCACCACCAACGTCTCGCTTTTCTGGTATTCACTACTCCAGGCGTCCTTGTCCTTCACCAGTCTCCTCTCCTGGTATCTTGCCGACACCAACATTTGATCCTCCTGATGATGCTCCTCGTTACGTCCTTCGTGACCGGACATCCCTTCGACCTCCTGATTGACTTGGATTTGCTCCGATAGCTCATGCTCTCTCTGTCACTGAGCCTAGTTCTTATCGTGAGGCTGCTCCTCATTCTGAGTGGCAGCTTGCTATGGCAGAGGAGCTTGATGCTCTTCGACGTACGGAGACTCGGGATATTGTACCGACCCCTGTGCATGCTCGTCCGATCAAGTGCAAGTGGGTGTACAAGATTAAGACCCGGTCTGATGGTACTATCGAACGCTACAAGGTTCGTCTTGTGGCTCGCGGCTTTCAGCAGGAGTACGGTCGTGACTACGACGAGACTTTTGCCCCTGTTGCCCATATGACCACTGTTCGCACTCTTGTTGCGGTTGCTTCTGTTCGCCGGTGGTTTATGTTTCAGCTCGATGTTAAGAATGCCTTTCTTAATGGTGTTTTGCATGAGGAGGTCTACACGCAGCCACCACCTAGGTATTCTGTTCCTGATGGGTATGTCTGTCGTCTTCGTCGTGCTCTTTATGGCCTCAAACAGGCTCCTCGTGCCTGGTTTGCACGTTTTACCTCAGTGATTACTGCTGTCGGTTTCACTGTCAGTTCCCACGATCCTGCTCTTTTTGTCCATGTCTCATCTCGGGGTAGGACACTGCTTCTTCTGTATGTTGATGACATGCTCATCACTGGTGATGATTCCTCCTTCATCACATATGTGAAGAAGCACTTCAGTGAGCAGTTTTTGATGACTGATCTTGGTTCTCTTACATACTTCCTTGGGATTGAGGTCTCTTCCATGCCTGAGGGCTACTACCTCTCCCAACAGAAGTATATCTAGGATCTTCTTGACCGGTCTAGTCTGACTGACACTCGCACTGCTGAGACTCCCATGGAGTTATCCCTCCAGTTTCGTGCCACTGATGGCGATCCTTTTGAGGATCCTACTCGATATCGTCATCTTGTTGGGAGTTTGGTGTATCTTGTGAGCACTCGTCCTGATATTACTTATGCTGTTCATATCTTGAGTCAGTTCATGGCTCGTCCTATCTATCTTCACTACACTCACCTTCTTCGTGTTCTTCGCTACTTACGCGGGACCATCTCTCGTCGTTTGTTTTTCCCTAGTTCCACCTCACTACAGCTTCAGGCGTACTCCGATGCGACCTGGGCTAGTGATCCTTCTGATCGTCGTTCTCTTTCTGCTTACTGTGTTTTTCTTGGCTCCTCCCTGATTGCCTGGAAGACTAAGAAGTAGACTGCAGTTTCCCGTTCGAGTGCAGAGGCTGAGTTGAGAGCTATGGCAGCAGTGACAGCAAAGGTTACTTGGTTGAGGTGGTTACTTGCTGATTTTGGAGCAGTGATCCCCTAGCGGGCGCCTAGGCGCCTAGGCGCCGCCTAGGCGCTGGGCGCATGCTCTCCGCCGCGACTCGGGCATAGTCGCTCATCTGGGCGCTCGGCCCGCCTAGTCGTTGACCACCGGTCCAAGGCGGACCCAGGCGGAGCTAGGCGGGCAAGGCGCGGCGGTCCAAGGCGGCGAAGAGGACGAGAGAGGAGAGAGAGGCGAGGAAGAGAGGAGAAGAGGAGAGAACTTACCTGACACCTCACCTCGCCGATTCCGGCTCGCCACGGCCAATCGCCTCGCGCCACGCCGATCCGCCATCCGTCGCCGGATCCGCCTTCCCCGCCGTTGAACTCCGCCACCCTGCCGCCATGAGGAAGGGGAGGAAGGGGAAGAGGACGGGAGAGGGAGACTGGATCTGGAGTGTGGTCGCGCAGAGAGCGAGGAGGGCAGGGGAGCGTCGGCGTCGGTGCGTCGCGCAGAGAGCGAGGAGGGCAGGGGAGCGTCGGCGTCGACAGGGGATGAGCGAAGAGCCGAAGACGATAAGGGCATAGCGTCGGCAGGCTCGGTCGAACGCATCGTGCAAAGATAGTAGAGAGGCTATGGGCCGGGCCCGTGGTGAACCAACAGTATGGGCCAGCCTGATAGTGAATCAACAGTTATGATTTTCTTTTATTTTTTTTCTTTTTATCCTTTTTCTTCTTTTCTTCTCCACTTCCTTGCTCCCTCTTTGATTCTGTTCGGCCGCCTAGGCCCCGCCTAGGCGGCGCCTAGACGGGCTAGGCGCTAGGCGGTCACCTTCCGCCCGCCTTCCGCCTAGCGCCTAGGTGAACACTGTTTTGGAGTGCCTGTGATGGGACCCACGACTCTTTTGTCTGACAGTACAGGTGCTATTAGTATTGCCTGGGACCCAGTGAAACATGAGCTCACCAAGCACATTGGTGTGGATGCTTCATACACTCGCTCACAGGTGCAGGAGAGAGTACTTGCTTTACAGTTTGTGCCATCAGAGTTACAGGTTGCTGACTTCTTCAAGAAGCCACATACTAGATCACAACATTTGTATTTTCTCTCTAAACTCAGTGTGTGTGATCCATGGAACAAAAAACCGGTCGATAACACTGTTACCGGCGATTCTTCGATTTCCGGGGGTCCGGATTTTGAATCCTGGCCGGAAATCCTTCATATTCAAATTCAAATTCAAAATTCCAGCGAAAACATCTCAAATTCAAATTTATTTGGACGAAATTCATCCGGTTTTCCACCGGGATCTCCGGTAACCGGCCGGTTACCGTTCCCGGGCCCTCACCGGGATTTGGTCCGGTTCGGGTTTTGAACCTTGGTGTGATCCACCATGTGTTTGAGGGGGGTGTTAGAATAGAACTCTTGTATATGGTTTCCTTATCTGTATATGGCAACCACCTTTGTATTCCCTATATATATTGCTCATTAGGCCTCTTGAATAGATGAACACATTATTCATAACAGTATGGATCAGGGCTGATGCATTGGAAATTGATTTGCATATGCAGTTGGAAAGACTTAAAAATGAGAATTTGTCTCCTCTTCTTCCCCTGGACATTAATCTAATTGATCCATCACTCAGTGGTTTGGAAAGGGCATTATCACAGCTTGATATGGTATGTATATTTTTCCCCTTTCTGTTGTAATATTGAACATAATCTGCACTCCATATACCTTGTGCTCATTTTGCATATGGCACTCTTTTAGGCAAATGAACATTTGCGAAACATTTTTCCTTCATTTAAAGAGCTTCCTGGTTCTGGCAATGCCTTGGAAAGAGTACTTGCCTTGGAACTCGAGCTGGCAGAAGCACTCCAAGCAAAGAAGAAAACAGACATCCTTTTCCAGAGGTAGTTAGTAGTTCATTCATATTGTATCTATTTTCATGTTTGCTCGTCTAGTAAAGCAGGTTCCCATTCTTATCAGGGGACCTTTCTTTTTCTCACACCGTACTAAAAGCATGCCCAAAAATTGAGCCTATATTAACGGTAAAGCACCTAGAAAAAACTATATTTATTTAGGAAATCCTAAATTATGGAAAACTACGCTTGTGATTTATCTTTTTGAATATTTTCTGGGGTGCCAAGGTACTAGAGTTTCTTCAGAAACAAACCTAACTTGGAGAAAAAGTAAACAATTGAAATTTGTAGATTTTGGTAAAATTAGTCAGTTTAATTTAACTAAACGCTAATCTCCTGAATTTTTTCCTCTTCAGTTCATTCTTGAAGCAACACAATGATGAAGCGGCAGTTTTCCAAAGCTTCAGGGACATTAATGAGCTGATACAGGATACGATTGAGTTGAAGAGAAGGCAGGTGGCTGTAGAATGTGAGCTAAAAGATATGCAGGGCAGGTACTCAGAGCTCAGTGTGCAATTTGCCGAAGTGGAGGGAGAAAGGCAGATGCTTGCAATGACCCTGAAGAGAAAATGAAAGAAAAAGAAATGGCAGCCAGCCGCAGACTTTGTAAACGGTCTTCTTCTGCGACGGCGAGGGAATACTTTTTGTAATGTAAATATCAGTAGAATCTCATCATTTGGAACCAATTATAGAATTGTATGTGATATACATAAATGTAGCATCTTGTACAAGCCCTTCCCCCAGAAACAATCTTGTTAACTAATTGTTATATGCCAACAACCAGCAGCCTTTCAAGAGTGTATTCACATCTGTTGACTGTATCTCGCAGTTTTTAGAGGGTGTTCAGCAATCAGCATTGACTGGAACTAGAGTTATTGTTTATCTGCGGTTATTGGCTAATAGCACAAAGAAGCTTCTATTATTTATTTTCTCAGATGTGAAAACGAAAGATCCCTATATAATACTGCCATGTTTTGACATGCCTACCATTTCGGGAGATATGATTTTGCCTCATTCTTCTGGAACCAGTAATGCTATCAAAATTGATGTTTCTTCGCATATTGTAAGATTGAATTATTTGCCTGGTGTTGACATCTTGCTCATAAATTGTTTTGACCATTCAGACTGATTTTATCCTGCCAATCCTGTAATTCAACCTTAACGTCAACCCAAACATATGCATAATTTTTCTTGAAAGGTAGAAAATACGCATAATAAGATGCGACTATAGTTACCAGTTAACTTCGCAATCTCGAGATGCTTTCCACAAATTGTCAATTCACAGTAATTGTCGACAATTGACAAGTCTACAAGAGTCATGGCAAGTCTGCTGTGCAGACAACGGTTGTACTCGAGAGCTTGACGTTTTTGACGGCAACCGTTTGAAGGTAAGCCGTCCTCCAAAGCAAATGTGTGTAAAGCCTTAGGTCGGCATATATATTTTTCATACGGTTTCTAAGATGTCATTACTCATAACATATTATCCAAAGTATAAGTGATCTGCTTACATATGATAATATTCTGATGCATAAAATACTTTGCGCTGCGACATTGATGAAAAGATAGAACAAACAATCAAAGAATAAATAGATCCGAGACCATGACAACAAGTCTAACAATAAAGTTTCACCAAGAAAAGGCAAGCATTCCTCATGCATGAGGCAAACTGGCATCCGATTCGTTGTTAACTTCAGATGGCTAGACAAGAACAGATGCCAACTTGCAATGACAGATTGAAGGCATGATGGGCCTGTAACACGACAAAGGAAAGCAGAAACACCAACTCAAAGCATTTACAATGGTATGAACTAAGAACGAAAAAAAATATTGTTTGTGAATATCTCAGGGAAGAAAACTAGATAAGAGGTTCCAATTTTTTTCCAGGTTCTGGAAGGTGTCACTGGAGGAGAAGAAAAGATATACAGCAACAAGTCTCGGTATGCAGCTCATAATGATGAACACTACATTTCATTGTAGTAGTTTCAACAAGTCAGGACATAAGCTTATCGGCACATTTGACACAATGTTACGGTATCCTTGCACATTCTTTCTTATAATAAACCGGAAAAGGTGATGAATTAACATCAGGTTGAACATTGAACAAGGTTTACATGGCAATGGTGATGTTGTCTTGGGAATTGGATAAAGCAATCACTTTCTCCAGTTTATGTGATGTTATATAGGAGTAGAAGCAAACGTTTACACAGTAGAATTACACACATATTGCATATACATATGTATATTGTCCGCAGAATTACTTTCTGCAGCTCATTACTCACATTTATAACCCATACTCGGATGAGGATAATTTTGGGTCAGAATACTATCATATGTAAGCAGATCATGTATATTTGATCTGATGGCGCAGTTCATCACTCATCATGACTTGATCCGATGAGTGGTAGAAACTTCTCAACCTCACAACTGATACAATGATCCACACAGTAAAGCAGAAAACTTGATTTTCCAAACTCATATGTTGAGAACCTGGCAACTGACAAGTTCGGCAGCAGCAAAATTCTTCGAGGCAATGACTTTCCAAACATCTGTTGCCTGCTCAGAAGAGACATCTGGATTTTGGCATGTTGAGCCAGTTGCAGGAGCGGGCAAATCCACAGGCTTCAGAAAGTCCGTTTGCATGATATTGATCTTGTTATTCACATCTTTGATGATCAAATGGAGCTTGCCAAGAAATCCTGCAAGCAAGTACGGACATTCCGTCTCGGCAAAGTCACCAACAGGTACCTGGCCAATAGCAACCTTCCAAGTATCCTCCTGAGGATCATACATCTTTACCTTACCTCTATCAGAAGAAGTTGATGGTTCCAATGCGTATAGGTCCCCATGTACAACAGCACTTAATTTTGTCCCAGCCTGCCTTGCAGGCCAACCCTCGCTCATGCCTACAGGCATATCTGCCCATGAATTTGTGTGAGGATCGAAAATCTCCCCACCAACATCAACAAAGAATGGCCAGGAATACAGGCTTTTAGGAACATACAGTTTGCCTCTATACGAGGTCATTCCAGTAGCAATTGGCTTTAGTAACTCAGCCAAGAAGGCAGTTGGTAGTACTTGTGCTTTGGAGAATGTCATGTTTGGCACATCCTCCCAAATTCCTGTGGTTGGGTCAAACACTTCAGCAGATTGGAGCGGAGTTAATCCGTTTTTGCCTTTGCTGACACCACCAACAACATACAGCTTGTTGTTCAACAGGCTGGCCTTGCAAAACGCTCGCCCAGTGCTCATTGAGCTTACTTCTTGCCATAAATTGACAAAAGGATCATACCTCCACACACATTTCATTGCTGAAGCTGTAGAGAATCCACCCAAAACATAGATGCACCCATCGACTGTCCCAATGGCGAAACCGCAGAATGGAATCCTGTCTAAAGAATCCCCTTGGCCAATCCAGCCTCTAATAACATCAAAGATCCTGATGCCAACACTGACCAAATCCCCCAAACGCAATCCAGGGATGCCTCTCTTGCACTCTCCTCCATGAGAGATCCCAGGCATAAGTGGCAGTGTCTGCCATTGGTTGCTAAGTGGATCTAAAGCGTGCCAGACTAGCTTCTCATCATCTGCCTTCGTCAGTATGTACAGCCATTCTTCATTCACACCAAGCTCCTTCCTCTGCCGATACAACTCCACGCCAGTGATGGCGGCCTTCCAGCTCCGTGAAACCATCTTTGCATTCAGATACCCCATCCTTGGCATTCTCGCGAGGATTTGCAACGAGATCTCATCCGGGAGGCCAGGAATCAGCCTCGGGTGGTCGTAGCCAGAAAGAGACATCGATATCCGCAGCTTCTTGGAGGAATCTGATTTCGAAGCTTCCCCGTCCTCCCATGATTGGTTCTTGCTGTTGGGGAAGCTAAAAAATGCCCCCATTTCAACACTTCTTCGCAACTTATATCTACAAAAACAAAAAAGAAATGTAATTTCAGCATGGTGTTACAGCTCATAGCTACCTTCTAAATCTACACTCCAGTTTAGATAGTGGGCATTCCACGCTTGTAAAGAAATTAGCACTTCACACAGCTAAACATAGCTCCTAGCAAGCACTAACAGATACTCCACGGAAATATTAATTCACCAATACCACGGTACAACTTGAGTTAATATGTACTTCTCTAGCAGGGGCGACGGAGCTCATCAGTAGAACCCCAATTTTTTTTGGAAAATAAACTGCTATTAGTGTTAAATATATAAGCACATGTAGGTTCAATTTATTCCATAAATTAATCATGACATCATGCACGCAAAATAATAGAACCATCACAAGTATAACAGATCTAAACATGTCAACCAGGAAACTGAACATGAACAGATCTAAAATGGAAAACATGATGATCACGTGCATCAAGATTCATTCGATCGGTTTGTCGATGTTGACACTGCAGGCACGGTGTGGATGACACGAAGTCGATGACGATTCGACGAAGCCGAACGTCGAGGAAGACGAGCCAGAGCTATAGCAGCGATCGCGAGCGCTTCCAAAACCTTATTCGCCTCTCCGCGTAACTTGGCGACGGTTCGAGGCTGCTTCTACCGAACGGTAGTGCACGCCACGACGGGGGGGCGGAGTAGACTACGTGGGACGGCGCGATACAATGGAAGAGGCGAAACCCTAGATTGATTTGCATCTCCGTATGGGCGCGCGATTCATATTTATGGAAGAATCGGGCGTGTGATCAAGACGCCGCGCGTTCTCCATAACTCGTGAATCAAACGGATTAGTCGCAGAACCGATCCGGATTCTCCGCCACACAAAACAAAGAAAAGATAAAACGCAAAGGAAACCGTCTGCGCAAGCACGACACCGATTTTGGCGGACCATTCACGCAGTGCCGTGCGCGCGCCACCGCCGCCCGCCCGCCCGCGCCCGGCCCGGCGAGGAGGCGGCGCAGCGCACGTGTGATCCTCTAGTTCTCTCCCACACATGCCTCAAGTGGCTAGGAGTGCACCATCCCTTTTAAGGTGGTCTTCCTCTCCTAGAACTAGCAATATGGTACTAAAGTTCACATGCAATCTTCCTTTGCATGAGTAGGCCTTTGAGATTTAATTTAGGAATTATTCTTATTGTATGGGCTTGACCCACATAATCCAACAATCCCCCACCAGATCTCAAAGTCCCACAGAGATTTGCACAATTCCAATGTCTTTGTTTATATATCGTTGTTTCGATGGAGACTGATTAAGGTTGAACATCCACCTAGAACTCCAAGCTACACTTACTCACAACTTGAACAATGGACTATGCCTTGAATTGCAAGTTTGGTGCAAGCAAGCTTCACTTAAAGACTTAACTGATACTAGGCCGCCAGTAGGCTACCCCTTGGTTGGAGCGTATAAGTCATACTCCTTGGTCTCTTCATGAGCTTAGTAGGAGATTTTCCCAAAATCTTCATAGATTGCGACTAACAGTCGGGCTCATATAGGTGTGTTCTTTCAAGAACGTTCTGCAGGATAGCATCTTCGCTTCTGAAAGCCAATGGAACACATTAAGGCCTTAACCAACCTGCCTTGCAGTTTTTGAGAGTATTGCATCTTCACATAGAGAGGGTTGAAATTACTCTCCTCCAGTTAACTAATGGCTTGTTTTTCCCAGATCCTAATTCACGGGATCTCCGATCACATAGGTTGGGTTACTACCATAGATAACTCACATGAGTCTCATACCCATCTCCTTCGATGCACTATCTATCACATTTCATGATAGTCCCTTTGTGAAAGGATCTGCCAGGTTTTTATCTGTTTGGATGTAATCCAAGGTTATAACTCCGGAGTTTCTCAATTTCCTGACAGACTTCAATCGTCTCTTGACATGCCTAGACGATTTCATATTATCTTTAGAACTGTTCACTTTAGCGATAACGATTTGATTATCACAGTTCATAAGGATAGCTGGCACTGGCTTTTCCACCGTAGGTAGATCCATCAATAGATCATGTAGCCATTCTGCCTCAACAATAGCAGTGTTTAGTGCCGCAAGTTCCGCTTCCATGGTTGACCTCGTCAAAATGGTGCATTTGCAAGACCTCCATGAAACAAACCACCACCAATAGTGAAAACATATCCACTAGTGGCTTTGATCTCATCGAGATCGAGATCCGCTTGGAATCACTATAACCCTCCAAAGACCGACGGGTACCCAGGTATAGTGAAGTCCAAAGTTCGAGGTACCTTTCGGATAGCGCAACACTCGCTCAAGCACCTTCCGATGATCATCTCACGGTTAGATGTAAATCGGCTCAACTTGCTCACAAAGAAAAGAGATGTCCGCCTTGTTGCACTAGCTAGGTACATAAGTGAGCCAATTATCGAGAGTATTCCAATGATTCCTAGCAATTTTCTTATTCTTACGAAGTAATACACTAGGATCATAAGGTGTTGGAGAAGGCTTGCTATAAAAAAAACCAAAACGACTCAAGACCTTTTCCACATAATGAGATTGCAAAAGTGTAATCCCATCCTCACCTCTAACCAATTTAATGTTTAGAATAACATCAGCCACTCCCAGATCTTTCATATCAAAATTTTGAGACAAGAATAATTTGACCTCATTTATCACATTGATGTTTGTCCCAAAAATCGGATGTCATCCACATACAAGCGAGAATAACTCCTCACCCCCACCATAGCGATAGTATACACATTTATCTCGCCTCATTGACAAAGAAGCTGCGGATGTCGTTGTTCTATCGAACTTTTCATGCCACCGCTTAGGGGCTTGTTTTAGACCATACAAAGATTTCAACAGCTTTAACACCTTGCCTTCTTGACCTTCTACTACAAATCCATCAGTCGTTCCATGTAAATTTCCTCATCCACTCTCAGTTAAGAAAAGCTGTCTTAACGTCCATTTGATGAACGAGAAGACCATGTGAGGCAACCAAAGCAAGTAGTACTCGAATTGTGGTCACCTAGCAATAGGTGAGTAAGTGTCAAAGAAATCTTCGCTTTCTTTCTCGAGTGACCCTTGGCAACAAGCCGAGCCTTGTACTTTTCAATAGTACCATCGGGCCTAAGCTTCTTTTGAACACCCACTTGCATCCTACAGTTTGCACCCATAAGGTCTATCTGTCGGCTCCCAGTTGCATTAGCGATAATGGAATCCATTTCACTACTGACACCTCCTTCCAGAGTCCGCATCGGGGATGCATATGCTTCTAAAATAGACTTGGGAGTGTCGTCCACAAGGTACACAAGTGAAATCATCACCAAAGGATTTGGTTATCCTTTGTCTCTTGCTCCTTCTAGGAGCTCCACCGTCATCCTCCTCATTGACAAGTTCATGTGTATGTTCAAAAGGTTGGGTAGTGTGATTGAACTGGGAATTATTTGAAAGGTTGGCTAGTAGTGTTATGTGTATCCTTCATTGGAAAGATATTCTCAAAGAACGTTGCATCTCGAGACTCCATAATTGTACCAACATACATGTCGTACCTCGGTTTTAACTATAAAAATCTATAGGTAATGCTATGATTAGCATATCCCGAGAAAGACACATCCACGCCTTAGGTCCAAGCTTGCGTTTCTTAGTTATTGGCACATTGACTTTCGCCAAGCACCCCATGTACGCAAGTAAGAAAGTGATGGTTTTCTCCCAATCCATACCTCGTATGGTGTTTTGTCCTTATTTCTGTTAGGAACTCTATTTAATACATGATTAGACGTTAGCAAAGCCTCCCCCCACCATGCCTTAGGTAAACCCACAGTGTCTAACATGGCATTCACCAAGTCAGTCAACATGCGGTTTTTCCTTTCGGCAATCCCATTTGACTCGGGGGAATAAGGAGGCGTCCTCTCATGTATAATGCTATGTTCCTCACAAAATAAGTCAAATTCGTTTGAGAAATACTCTCCACCACGATCTGACCTAAGTCTTTTTATCTTTCTGTTTAACTGGTTTTCAACTTCTTCCTTATAGATTCTAAAATAGTCTAAAGCCTCGTCTTTCGTTTTCAATAAATACACATAATAGAACCTAGTTGCATCATCAATCAATGTCATGAAATATCGTTTTCCACCCTTCGTTAACATGCCATTCATCTCAGAAAGATATGAATACAGGAGTTCTAGTGGTGCCAAATTTCTCTCCTCGGTAGTCTTGTGAGGCTTACGAGGTTGCTTTGATTGCACACAGCTATGACATTTAGAACCTTTGGTGATGGAAACGTTTGGAATTAAATTCATACTGGAAAGCCGAGACATTAAACCAAAATTAATATGACATAGACGTGAGTGCCAAACGTTAGCCTCATCATCCACACCGCCACAAATATGGTTCACGCTTTATTGCGAAATCACGAAAGGAAAAAGCGGAACAAGCCTCCGCACTCATAGCCTTTACCAATAAAATGTCCATGTTTAGACACGACTACTTTATTAGACTCAAATACCAACTTAAGCCCGTCTCTACATAAACGGGAGCCACTAACGAGATTCTTGTCTATAGAAGGACATGCTACACGTTCTTGGTGCGATCTTTCCAGTAAACTTGGATCTACCGTACCAACACCATGAGCAGTAGCATGTGACCCATTCCCCATTAGGACGGAGGAATCGGGCGACTGATAAGAGGAAAACAACGAAATATCGGCACACACATGTACATTAGCTCTGTATCAATCCACCAATTGGTAGATTGACTAAGCGAAAGAACAATGAGGTAAATTACCATACCCAGTCCCATCTCGGTCTTGCCAATGGTCACGTTGGATGGACTTAGAAGTCTGTCCTCACAGTGCCTTCTTTCCTTTGCGTTGTGGGCACTTCTTGGCCATGTGACCGTGCTCACCGCACACAAAGCAAGTTCTATCATCCCGATTGTTGTTGTTGTTCTTCTTCTTGAAGTTGGTTGTCTGTTGGACTTTGACAAATTTCCCTTTGTTCTTGCTTGAGGGTTTCATGCCACATTGGCACTAGGCGCCCTCCATCACCCTTAGACACACGTCCTTTTCCCGAGCTTTCTCCTCAATTTCAAGAGACCCAATCGGACTCTCAACAGTACTCTTGTCTCTTGTGTTTGAGTCTTGTTCAAAATTCCTCCATGAAGAAGGTAATTTCGCAATAATACATCCACCACAAACTTATCGGGTAAGGCACACTTCAGAGTTCGAGTTCCTTGCCAATGGATTGTATCTCATGAGCTGATCTACTACTGAGCGGTTATCAACCATCTTGTAGTCATGAAATTGCTCCATGACATACATGTTATTCTGGCATCGATGAGCACCGTATTTGGAATTCATGCATCCCATAACTCCTTTGCGTCATCATGTGCATATACACCTCGCATGCAGATGATCGGCAAGAACACTAAGAATGCATCCAACAAAGAGAGTAGTGGCGATCTCGAATTCTTTACGCTTTTCGATCAAGAACACCTTCAGCTTGCCATTACTAACCTGAATATATTCATAGCGAAAGCCACGAGTGACCACGATCGCCATCTCTTAAAGTGCACACCGGAGAACTTCTCGGCCTCGGTGCATCGGCAAATCCACCATAGTAAGACCATAGTGCCTAAAATAAGGTTTTGGATTGTTAAATATATAAGCACATGTAGGTTCAATTTATTCCATAAATTAATCATGACATCATGCACGCAAAATAACGTAACCATCACATGCATAACAGATCTAGACATGTCAACCAGAAATCAACATGAGCAGATCTAAAGCGGAGAACATGATCCGCATGCGTCGAAGATTCGCTTACGATCGGTTTGTCGATGTTGACACTCTGAGCGCGGTGTGGATGACACGAAGTCGATGACGATTCGCCGGCCGAGCGTCGAGGAATAGCGAGCTACGAGCTACATGCGCGCGAGCGCTTCCCAAAAACCTTATTCGCCATCTCCGTGCGAGAACTTGGCGCGCGGTTCCGGAGACCGCTCTCCGAACGGCAATGCACGCGGCGGGCGGGGCGGAGTAGACTACGTGGGGCGGCGCGCAGACAATGGAAGAGGCGAAAACCTAGATTGATTTGCATCTCTGTATGGAGGCGCGATTTAGTATTTATGGAAGAATCGGGCGTGTGATCAAGACGCCAGACGTTCTCCATAACTCGTAACCGAAACGGATTAGTCGCGTAACCGATCCGGATTCTCCGCCACACAAAACAAAGAAAAGATAAAAATGCAAAGGAAACCGTCTGCGCAAACACACGACGCCGATTTTGGCGGACCATTCACGCAGTGCCGTGCGCTGCGCCACCCTCCGCCTGCCACGCCCGCCCGCCCGCCCGGCGCGGCGAGCGGCGAGCGCTGCGCGTGTGATCCTCTAGTTCTCTCCCACACATGCCTCAAGTGGCTAGGAGTGCACCATCCCTTTTAAGGTGGTCTTCCTCTCCTAGAACTAGCAATATGGTACTAAAGTTCACATGCAACCTTCCTTTGCATGAGTGGGCCTTTGAGATTTAATTTAGGAATTATTCTTATTGTATGGGCTTGGCCCACATAATCCAACAATTAGTACTCCACGCACTCCACGCAGCAAACAAATCCGCAACAAACTGCAGTAACCATCCCAGAAAGGAACATTAGGATGAGATTGCTCACAGCAGAGAAAAGATCCCCCAGGACAAAAACTCACTCTTAGAACAACAATCCAAACAAGCTACAGCTTCCTTACCAACGAAAGAAGAAAGCAAACCGAGCAAGCCCGGATGGTGGGATGGATCTCCACTCCACGCCAGTCCGGTAGAGCGGAGGACGACGACGCCGCTGCCTACGAGTGCTTTTCGGTGGAAGGAGGCCTGGAGGTGTGTTCGGCGGAGAGGGGTAGACGATGTTAAAAGAGTGTAGTAGTAAACTAAGGAAGATGATGGTTCGGCCGGAGCTGGACGGCGAGCGAATATTTTTTATATTTTCTATCTATCTAGAGAGGCGCGGTCCGGTATGGGCCCGTTTATGCACGGCCCGGCTGGCCCGATATTTTAAATGGTTCATACCGTGTCGGCCGTGAACTCAACCGCGGACTCAGACACGGCATGATAAGCTCACGAGTCGTGTCGTGTCAGCCCAGGCACGACTAGACCGACGGGTTAGAATTGGCTTGTTTAGCCCATCTAGAAAAAGGGTGTCCAGCGCTATACGTGCTGTTGTGTCCTCCGCAGTCACCACCGCACGCCGCTGCCTCCTCTTCCTCCGCATTGCACCTCCTTCGCCGCCACGTGCCGTCTCCTTCTCTGTCGTGCACCGCCACGCGTCGCCTCCTCTGCTGCCGTGGGAGCCGCCGCCGCCGCGCGCTGGTCTATGTCGTTCCGTGCCTGGGTCGGGTCGTGCCAGTGTAACACCCTAGCCCAGAAGCATAGCAAGATAATAATCCAGAATTGGCACAAAACCACTAGAACAAATTCTATGGAATGAATAAACAAGTCCTAATCAATCATATAAGATTATTCAATATCTATTATGTCTTAAAAGATATTCCATCATAATGAAGTAAAGGTTTCTCACGACCAATGAATCAAATTTGAGATAATGTAATTATTCCATATGCGCTAATCCCTCCCAAACGAAAAGCCTTCAACGATCACATAAAAACAACAGTAGAGCAAGAGTGAGTCAACGACTCAGCAAATACATCAATAGATAATAAATAGTGCCAAATCAATAGTAATCAATAACATCATTATCATCACTTGTTCTTGTCTTTTTTTTCATGCTTATTTATGCAATCCTTTCCTCTTCGTTCTCACACAATCATCAAATAATTTTTTTTCAATGTATCTTTACACTACATGTCCACATGCACTTCTTTCGCGTATACCGGTATAGCGTAAGTGAACACTCGTGACAATGTTCACTCTCAAGCCTATTCTCATCAAGGATCGGGGACCTCCTACACTCCCGTGAAGTTGTGATCAATATGATCACCTTTTCATATACAATGATGTAGCGGTGGGAGTGGGGCGGGGCAGTTCGAACCAACCCTGACCCATAATGCCAGAGGATCGATCACATGGCAAGGGTTGACCCATTTGGCGAGCTATGGTGCCCTGCATAACCCAATGGATATTAAGGATCAAACCATTTCGACATGTGTGTGTACATTATATAGACAACTAAGACAGACCGAGCTCGGGTCATAAGTTCATGGAGTCAAAAGTGAACTTCTTCCGTTGAGAAATGGGAACAAGAACTGAGCAGGCAAAATTAATCAAGCATGAAGATCTGGTATTGCAAATTTGCAATGCATTCTCGCTTCGAATCGTCTCATTCCCTAATGAGACAAATTGCAACATTCATGCTACTCTTGAAGAGCAGCAGAACAAGATACAGAACATCCAAAAAAAGCTAGGACCTAGTACAATCTTTTCAATGGATATTCCCCATTCCATCCACTCATCCAGTGAAAAATCGATTCCGTCATAAGCCTAAGCTCTCACAGCAACCAACAAGAGCTAAAATTGAAGTCGTTTTCCCGAGGGAAAAAAGGCCAAAGGTCGCCAAAAGTTGTGGACTAACCGGCGAGGCACGGAGGGTGTCGAGGCGAGAGCAGGTGAACCCGCGGGAGAAGACGACGTTGTAGCCTACGTCCTCCTTACACACCCCGGACTCCGCGTAGGCTAGGTGCCGCCCGTCCCTCAGCCAGACCCTCAGTGCCGTTACGGGCGGCTCGTCCGACGTCCCGTAGATCCGCAGTGGCTGCATGGCCCGATAGATCCAGCTGCCCAGCGCGTCGACCAGCGAGCCCATGGCCATGGGGGAACCCACGCCGCCCCCTCCCCTCTTGGCACCGTAGCTCAAGATGGGTGCCTTGGACAACAGCTCCAATTTACCTGCGTCGGATGTGGCGAATCGAGCGGCAGCGGGGTGGAGGCGTGGAGCCGTCGACGGTTAGGGTCGACCCGCTTGCTCCGTTGGATCATTGGGTTACTGGACCTTTTGACTTGATTTTCTTTTGGATTGAATCTTTGGGCCATTTGGCCAAATTTTTTGGTGTGGATTGGTGGTCCATTGGACCAACCTGACCCATTCTCACCCCTACAATGATGCTTATGAATACACAGTTATTCATAGTTTCATCAATTTCATCATCAACCATCATTCTTATGTCCAACACTCAGAAATAATTCATAACCATTCACTTTGCTTGCAATTAAAATAAAATATAAGCACAAATAATAATGGTAATGAGTGATAAAAAAAATACAGTGATCAACCATTGATCGCTGTCTACAATGCACTTGCCTCTTCTAGTAGCGAGGAACAATTTGATTAGAGTCTGACCACAAACTCGATGCCACTCCTACAGTAAACACCAAACTTCAAAATAAGCTACAGCGGTACAATAACAACAAGCAACGACATCACTCCTACACGTTTCCCCAACCGCAACACTCTCCCTTTACCGGTCAACCACCCCTAGCTAACCCGGCGCTAAAAACAACAACGATTTTCGAACAGCAGTCTTCCTAAAATCATATCTTCTGTTCTACCCAACCAAAATTCATGTTCTTGGACTCTCTAGAATCCTTAGACAGTTATCTACTCTTTTCATGTAAAGCAAAAACCCTAATTAGTTTATTTACTAATTTTAATCTACAGTTTACCACGATTCTGCCAAAAGATGACAACTCTCTAGACAGCAGGCTTAGAAAATTCGTAATTCAAAAATTAATTATCCGATCGACATGATTAAATATTCTATGGAAAGCTTTCAGAATTCTCTACAATTATCTAGTAGAAGACATCCTCAAATTAGGCCCCTACGGTACCCAAAATAATTGTATAGCAGTATAGCAAATTAAACCAATCTATTAATCGTTCCCTTGACTAGAAATTGCTACTAACCTCTCTAATCTTGGTTCTAATCTCTAATTAAATTAACAAAACAAAAAGGGAACAACAGATCATTACCCACACAACAAAAACCGAGATCCCAACTTCTTCCTCCCAATTTTCGTCTCTTCCTCTCTTTTCTTCCTTCTCTTCTTGTTTGTCCTTATGTTGCACTAACCAGTAGCAGCAACCACATCCTAGACAATCAACACAGAGAATCATCCATGCATGCCACAATTTTCCTTCTCTCTCTCTCTCTCTCTCTGCAACTAGCAAGCATGTAGCCACATGCATGTGCTTATGCAAAACAAGGCAACAGGCAAGCAACATCACTTGCGTAAGGGAGAAACAGCAACATCAAGCGGCAGTAGCACTTGGTAGGCAGTCAACTAACAGCAGCGGGAGTTGGCGACGTGGGCAACACGACACAGGCAGCCGAGCAAACAGGCGGATGGCACAATCCCAAAACATTTAAAAAATTCTTAAAGTAAAATGCAATAATGGAATCTAAGTAATTTTAGAAAACTGGGTTCAACATGGTCTAAGGTATAACTTGCCTTGCTATAGCAATGATGGTCTTCTACTTCCTTGACCTTCAGCTTCTTCAGACGATTTTGGGACTTCAATGTCTAACGAGCCAAACAAACACAATTCAAAAAGACAAATCAAATAAACTCTAAATTGAAATTGAATGGTACTGAAAGGTTGATAATGAATTTAGATGAATTTAAAAACTTGAATGGGTTTAATCGGAGTTCGTATCTGAAAGAACGAGCTATCGAAAAATTAAAATTCACATAAAATGATAAAATCAGGATGATAGGATTTAGGGAATTGTTTTTCTCAAGGAAAAAACAATTTATGGCGCCAGAATGACATTAGCAGGGAAGTTTGGCTGAAAAGAAAATAAAAGAATATGAACTGACATGTGGGGTCTACGGAATATTCTTAGAATATTTTATTTCGAAAATATTAGAAAATGGCTGAGTATATGACATGTGAGATCTACTGATATTTATGAATTTCTAAAATTAAAATAATTTTAGAAAATGGTAAAGAGAGTGACATGTGGGCCAACGAGATAAAAGGATTTTTCAAGAATTAAATTAATTCAAGAAAATAGGATTAGAGGTTAACATATGGGCCACTGGTCTATGGACCAAGTCCATAGAGATATGCTAGTCCACGGTGGACCAAGCTCATCATCTAGGGTTGACCAAGAGTTGACTGACGTACAGGACTCGCATGTAAGTGAGAGAGAAATAATTAGTGTTTTTAATTGGGTGGATGACATGTGGGGTCCACATGTAAGTGAGAAGGGATTGGATTGTATGGATTGGCTTGGTTGAATGACAAAGGGGGACCAAACAACAGAGAGACAGAATTACAGAGAGAAAGCAACCGAAGGAGTATTCTCTATGTTGGAAAAGTTTTGCAATGGTCCACGTCTAGAGAAAAACAAAAGAAGAGATATTTTACACATCGGCCCACATGGAAGAGACGAAGGAAGGGAGCCAACGTAGAAGACACAGAGAACAAATCACAGAGGAGACAACAGAGCGCATGGCATGCTTGGCTGCACGACGTAGAACGCGGCGACGCGAACCCAACGGTGGTGAAAATGAAGGCAGGGGATCATGTAATACCCCAAATGTATTCGAGAGAGAAGAAATAAATTAGAGACAAGGACCAATTAGAAAAGTGTTTTAACAGGAGATTAGAGGGGGATTTATGCATAATTTCGACAACTTGGGCTATGGGCTTTCATTACAGCATTTAGGCCCATGAGGGGTCTACTAATAAAGAGAGGAGGAAACCTAGATGAGTTACTGTAGCACGACGTGCTACAGTACCGCCGCCCTACAGATACCATGAACAGTGCACGCGCCAATTGGAGGAAGAAGGCGATCACCCGGAGATCGATTGGCCAAGAAGAAGGAGATTGCTGGAGGTGGCCAGCTGTTGGAGGAGGAAGAAGGTGAGGGGAACGGGACCATCTTTGGGGGGAGAGTTCGCTAGTGGGTGCTCTTCGTGCCCGGCGATCGTTTCGTCAAGGGTAACCTCGTTTTCCCTCGTTTAGATGTGTTAGCGCTTAATTGTTCTTTGCGGTAATTCTGTCGTCTCAGGACAGATTGCATTAGAGGGACGTTTTGGTGTGGTTAAGTGCGGATTCAGTCTTGGTCATCTCCTAGAAAGTTGTAGAGGACGTCACTAGCTTTCAATGAAGTGCTAGATCGTATTTTTTGGACCTCTGTAGCAAACGTTATGAATTTATTAGTGCAACTGTTCTGCGAGTCTGTCAGTAGTTTGACAGGTTTTAGTAATCTGACTTGTTCGATCAGATAACGAGAGAATTAGAGGATCTCAGTATAACGAAAGTTGTAGATAATTGTCGTAGCTTTCAGGGAAGCACAAGAACGTGAACTTTGGACGAACGAGCTGAAAGTTATGATCAATTTAGTGTACTGTCCAGAGAACCTAACGTGAAAACGATGTTCTGTTATTTCGCATGTTAGGGATAGTAGATGGCCGAAACAGGAAGGCCCACCAACTAGGTTTAGTTGGGAATTTGATAACCTTTCAATGAAGTCCAAGAACACCTAATTTGGAGCCCTGTACGAAAAGATATGAATTTTAGAACATGACTGTCCACAGAGGGACAAAGCGACATCTAGAAACTGGGGTTGGGTTCGCTAAAGGAACTTTTGTGAGTTCGTGTTTACTTTTATGGTTTGAGTGGTCCTTTATTGCTGTCTTAGCATTTCTTAATTGAATGTTTAGGTGGGGACTGGTTCGGAGGCGGCACCCTCTTCACGCCCTTCGCTCACGCACGGTTGAGGCAAGTGCATCGTTGGTACTTTGTTTGTGATTGCTTGGGCATGAGTATGTGTTTGAAGCATGTTTGTGTCGTAGGGTTGTTGACAAGTATGATTTATTCATGGATGTTGTTTATTGCCTTTGTTTCTATGATGATGAAAAGAGATGGTGCATATGCATAGTGATATCATGTTGAGGCTCGGTCTTGGGATGACCAAGTATGCACATCTTTGAGGTCCCGTCATGAATGTGACGGGCTTGAGGTCCCCACACTTGTGGAGTGTGGGCTTGAGGTCCCCAATACTTGCGGAGTATTGGGCAATTGGTCCTCGCGTGCGCAAGACAGCATGGGTATGCAGGCGACGGTTGCATACTTTGCATTACCGGTAAAATGCAAAAGAGATAAAGAAAAGGATTCCTTGAGCATTGCATACGCATGTGAATGATTTAATGATGTTCTCCTGAATGTGGATGCGGATGTTATGATTTGACTTATGTGACTGTTTTATTTATGTACTTGCTTGAGTCGTGGACTCACTCTTGCTTTCTTTGTTGCTTTAGGTACCCAATTCAAGCGCGACATGCATGGGAGGAGTAGCATTATGTTTACACGCACGGCCATGTGCTTTAATTCTCGACCATGCCTTAATAAATAAGCTATTGTTCAAGGATTTGTCATGATTATATTTCGCATTGGATTAATTGTAATAATGATGATTAGCTTAGTTGGATGCTTGAGGACTTGTTCGCTTGATTAGCAAATTCTCGAGAACTTATTGATGATCTTGAATATTGCAATGTTTCGTTATAGTTCTCTTTTAACTGTTGAAACCATGTGAAGTGAGAAATACAAAGGAGATTCTGCCGAATTTTAGTAAATTGTCTAGCTTAGATTTGTGTAAGGTTACCTTAGTAGCATTCCAGGCTTATTGTTGAGTTAGGGTGTTACAGTTGGTATCAGAGCGGGCTGTAGGTCCGTGGTGATTGGATTTACAACTTAGGCAATTTAAATTACTAACATTTTGTAACGGTTAATGAACTTAAAAACTTGACACACTTGTGCATGTGAGGATGGGATGGGTCAAGCATTGCATTTACGCTTCAGTTATATTGTATTGATGATTCCTGTTATGAGATAACCTTGTATACTTATAATATGATTCTATGATTAGTATGAGTGATGGTAGCGCATGTTGAGAGGTTGAGGTCGTGGTTGTGGCCCTGGGCTTTACCATGTCACGCCATCTTTTGTGGTATGAGAACAGGAAGTAGTTACCTCGGATGTCTTAGTATAGGCGTCGATAGTGAGTATCTTTAGAAATTTGTTCGCTTAGTGAGTTCGAATTTGGTCAACTCTTGTCTAGTAGTGATTGATGAATTTCTTTGGGTCAATGGTTCATTGCGCTTGGTGGGTTTCGTTGAGAAGGATTGATGTGTTTTCATTGGCTTAATTTGACCGTTAAAGCAATTACTATTTTCCCAACTGTTGAGTTAGTATTGCGTTGGTGGACTTGGTTAGTTGTCAATATTGACCTTTATATTGAGATTTGTCTTTCTTGTCGGAAACATGACCCATTTATTCATGGATGTTTTGGTTAATGAAAGTTTCCTCTTGCAAGTCTTTTAGTGTGTGGAAGCTTTGACTCAATAAAGTTTCTTTGGGTATTTTGAGTGTAGAAGTTGAATGGTTCTTGTTTATGAAAGAAAATATTAAACCCTTTAGCAATGTCTTCTCGTGGTTAAGGCGGAGGTTATAATCAAAGAAATTGATGGATATGATATGAGTTATCAAGGTGGGTCCAGAGCGTAGTGCTTGATAAATCCTAACGAGTGTCCCCGGAGTGAAATCGATCAAATTGACGTTGTCCTCTAGTAGTCCTTGATGAATCAGGATCGGGAGCATGACCACACTTAATTAGAATCAAAAGAGTTATTTAGAAGTGTGGAACATGGTGAAAAGGTTGATTATTAGAATCGTTTAGTTTGCTAAACTTGCTAGATTATTTTGGTCTCAATGGATTAATCTAACGTGTTGGAAGAGAAATATAATGATGTGTTCGACCATTGTCTTAATAGATGATAATATAGAATTTTCTTTAATGGGCTATTTGACGATCTTATTTAAGCTCGTGGGAATACAAATAGAGAAAGGACCATCAATTCGTCCATGATTGAATGATCATCAATGATTTATGATAGCCTCTAGATTGGAATTAGTGTATACTAAAGTAGTGAGAGTATTTCGAATAGGAGCGAGGTTGAAATTTAAAAGTGATTTATTTACATGTGTTCCGTGGGTTGTATTGTGGTGCAAGTCCTTGTTAAAAGAGGTTTGCATGATGGTGAAATTGTTGGATAATAGCATGTTGTTGATGAAGGGTTTTGGTGTAACCTTTTAGATTGTGTAGTAGGTTCCTCTAAAATAGAGTGGTTGTTGTAGTGAGAGTGTAAGAATTTGGAATACACTCAATTAAGGATGAGATGATAAAGGGATATGTAACTTTTTGGTTAAGCCTTTAGGGACTTTATAAAGGAAGAGTTGACGTTAACAAACATTGTTAAGAGTGAATTATTCTTGATGTTAGTAGCATGGTCTACAAGAGATTGTGACGCGTTGGAGTGGTGATGATTCTTCTAGAGAGAAAGTAAGTTGATTGCTTTTCGTAATATTGGATAAATGAAATGTTTGGAGTTTTGCATTCGTGATCCTTTGAGAGTTCATGATTTATGCAGAGATAAAATTAGTTTGAATAATGTGACATTTTGGAAGGTTCTAACTAGTTTCTAAGTGATTAATGTGATTCAGTTTTAAAGACACTTCATGTTTGGGTTGACAAGTAATGATGTAATAAAAGAGAATTGCTTTATTTGTTGACGGAAAATGAGTACCATAAGTATTTGAGGTTGGAGTTACGAATTGAAATCCGTAACTTTTCTGTCATTACAGCTTAAGAGTTTCTTGGGTTTCCATAGCAATATTTTATTATGATTTATGGAGTTTTTTTAAAAAAATCTTTCTTGAGGGACATGTGCCCTCGACTGTGGACTCATGTTTTGTTTCCGAGATCCATTACTATTTGACTGTTTCTCTTGGTCTCGTGCCCTCTCCGACGAGCGAGGTTTTCTTGCGTGTTGAGACTTGTATTTGTTTGATTCTTCCCTTTTGAGAAAGGATTTAACCTTCTTGTGTTGCCAAGTCTCATAGAGTGTATTATGGTGATTGGTTGGTAGTGAACAAGTTTATGATAGTGGTGAGATTTTGGGAACCAGTCTATGTGAAAAAGCAGAGAAGGTGAATTGGTTTCGACTTATAACTTCTTTGAGAGAATTCTAGGAATGTTTGCCATTGGAATACAATTGATTAGTGCTACAAGTAGGGGAACCTATGGCAAATTATAATCCAAGGACTTTTGTTCATGCTAGAATGAGGATTATTGAAAGTATGAGATCCTGATAAATTTATTAGAGTATCGTGATTGGATAATTAACTGCGAGGTTGGGTAGATGATTTATCGGATATGGTTTAATGAGAGGAAATTAGCAGAGTAAACTAAACATTACGGCAATTAAAGAGACAACAAGGGTTGTGGAGTTGTTGTCGGATGACCCTATGAGAGTTAAATTATTTCCAAGGATATCTTGGTCAAAGAATATATTTATTTATCGACGTTAGTGATTGAGTATGTTTGAATCTTGATCAATCGCTTATGGTTTTGCGACGTGTATATTGTGGTTGTGTAAATGAATTGGATTGGTGTGGATTAGAGAAAGTCTAAGATTGGTGAAATAAACCGCCTTGGGGCGCTTACTTGATTAGTGAGGAATATGGATATTAATGATCAAGTTATAGTTGAGTGTGTGAAATTTTAGTAAATGAATTTGAGAATTTCCTATCAAATATACTAAAAAAAAATCCACAGTAGGAGACTTGGAGGTTGATTTTGGGCTTTGCATTTTACGTTAGGAACTTGGAGACCCAATATTAAGTGTAGAGGTAGATGGATAGAAGCGAATTTTGAATAGTGTGTTCATCTTTGATAGAATACTTTGGGTAAAGTAAAGGAGTTTGTGTCTTGAGAATTTGAAGTTGATTATCTTTAATAGAATGAGATGATGTGGTTGTGGGTGAAAATCTTTATTGAGATAATAGAACTTTTTTCAAAATAATTCCTTGGTATAGGAGTGGACTAGAAAATCCTTTTGTAGATTAGTAGAGTCCTCTAAATAAGAAAAGTTGTTCTTTTGGTTTGAGGATCGTTTAGGATTGTCGCTTAGAGAAAGTAGTTAGTATGATGATTTGGAAACCCATGATTTGGAAAAGGTTATTTGTTAACATAACATCCGAGAAAAGAATGTTTTCTTGAGTAAAGAAGTGCTCTATTGGTTCTTGGTTGAGTTGGGTTTTATGACGGAGAACACATACAATTTGAGTTGACTATATGTTGGCAAGGTGGTTCTTTCCTGTTCAGAAAATAAATGAAGTGTTTGATTGAGCATTCGAGTGATTTCTTTTGGCTTAGGTGGTGTTCATTTGCAAACTAACTTGTTGGAATGTGAAAAGGTTTTCATGAGGAATCTTCGATTTTGGATTTGCATGTTTTGGAGGAAAGTTGGAATGACATGGTGAATCCTTTGTTTTTTTGTTGAATCGCTTATTAAAGTTTGATTAAAATAAATCTTGTTGTGCATCCTGCGTAATGGAGGATCTCCTTATTATGATGAAGAGGTCGATCGAGAGATGGAACAAGAGTTCTATATGTTACATGCAAGTTTGGTGGTTTGGACCGAAGAGATAGATAGCCTAACGATATTTGGTTGTTCTAGAAGTTACGGGGACTTGGAAGGAAGCCATTCACTAGGACCGTCTCGAGTTATGGAGCAGGAATATAACGTGTTGGGTGAACTGTGTTACGAGAATGTCGGAGCCATTCGAGTGTGAAGATTCGTTGGAGCGGTGACCCACGAGTAAGACCGTGCCCTCGAGTGATATCCGTTGAGTGACTCTTGAAAGGATGGGGTGAGTAATAAGGCGTAACACGCCGCTTGCATCAAGGTGTCATGGTTCCATAATTTTGAGAGTAAGACGACTTGGGAATTGGAGTCTCACATGCGCGATCGAATCCGAATTATTCACCGCAGGTATGTGGTAATGTCGGATGTTCTTAGTGTGGTTATTCTTTGGCGTTAAGTGTGAGCAGACTGGGTCGAATTCCATTTAAGGGGTAGAATGTAATACCCCAAATGTATTCGAGAGAGAAGAAATAAATTAGAGACAAGGACCAATTAGAAAAGTGTTTTAACAGGAGATTAGAGGGGATTTATGCATAATTTAGACAACTTGGGCTATGGGCTTTCACCACAAAGATTTAGGCCCATGAGGGGCTGGCTACTAATAAAGAGAGGAGGGAAACCTAGATGAGTTACTGTAGCACGACGTGCTACAGATACGCCGCGCTACAGTACCATGAACAGTGCACACGCCAATTGGAGGAAGAAGGCGATCACCCGAGATCGATTGGCCAAGAAGAAGGAGATTGCTGGAGGTGGCCAGCTGTTGGAGGAGGAAGAAGGTGAGGGAACGGGACCATCTTTGGGGAGAGTTCGCTAGTGGGTGCTCTTCGTGCCCGGCGATCGGTTCGTCAAGGGTAACCTCGCTTTCCCCTCGTTTAGATGTGTTAGCGCTTATTGTTCTTTGCCGGTAATTCTGTCGTCTCAGGACAGATTGCATTAGAGGACGTTTTGGTGTGGTTAAGTGCGGATTCAGTCTTGGTCATCTCCTAGAAAGTTGTAGAGGACGTCACTAGCTTTCAATGAAGTGCTAGATCGTATTTTTGGACCTCTGTAGCAAACGTTATGAATTTATTAGTGCAACTGTTCTGCGAGTCTGTCAGTAGTTTGACAGGTTTTAGTAATCTGACTTGTTCGATCAGATAACGAGAGAATTAGAGGATCTCAGTATAACGAAAGTTGTAGATAATTGTCGTAGCTTTCAGGAAGCACAAGAACGCGAACTTTGGACGAACGAGCTGAAAGTTATGATCAATTTAGTGTACTGTCCAGAGAACCTGACGTGAAAACGATGTTCTGTTATTTCGCATGTTAGGGATAGTAGATGGCCGAAACAGGAAGGCCCACCAACTAGGTTTAGTTGGGGAATTTGATAAACTTTCAATGAAGTCCAAGAACACCTAATTTGGAGCCCTGTACGAAACGATATGAATTTTAGAACATGACTGTCCACAGAGGGGACAAGCGACATCTAGAAACTGGGGTTGGGTTGCGCTAAAGGAACTTTTGTGAGTTCGTGTTTACTTTTATGGTTTGAGTGGTCCTTTATTGCTGTCTTAGCATTTCTTAATTGAATGTTTAGGTGGGGACTGGTTCCGGAGCGGCACCCTCTTCACGCCCTTCGCTCACGCACGGTTGAGGCAAGTGCATCGTTGGTACTTTGTTTGTGATTGCTTGGGCATGAGTATGTGTTTGAAGCATGTTTGTGTCGTAGGGTTGTTGACAAGTATGATTTATTCATGGATGTTGTTTATTGCCTTTGTTTCTATGATGATGAAAAGAGATGGTGCATATGCATAGTGATATCATGTTGAGGCTGGTCTTGGGATGACCAAGCATGCACATCTTGAGGTCCCCGTCATGAATGTGACGGGCTTGAGGTCCCCACACTTGTGGAGTGTGGGCTTGAGGTCCCCAATACTTGCGGAGTATTGGGCAATTGGTCCTGTGCGTGCGCGCAAGACGTGCATGGGTATGCAATGACGGTTGCATACTTTGCATTACCGTAAAATGCAAAAGAGATAAAGAAAAGGATTCCTTGAGCATTGCATACGCATGTGAATGATTTAATGATGTTCTCCGAATGTGGATGCGGATGTTATGATTTGACTTATGTGACTTTTTATTTATGTACTTGCTGAGTCTGTGGACTCACTCTTGCTTTCTTTGTCGTTTTAGGTACCCAATTCAAGCGCAGATGCATGGGAGGGAGTAGCATTATGTTTACACGCACACGGCCATGTGCTTTAATTCTCGAGACCATGCCTTAATAAATAAGATATTGTTCAAGGATTTGTCATGATTATATTTCGCATTGGATTAATTGTAATAATGATGATTAGCTTAGTTGGATGCTTGAGGACTTGTTCGTTGATTAGCAAATTCTGAGAACTTATTGATGATCTTGAATATTGCAATGTTTCGTTATAGTTCTCTTTAACTGTTGAAACCCATGTGAAGTGAGAAATACAAAGGAGATTCTCGAATTTTAGTAAATTGTCTAGCTTAGATTTGTGTAAGGTTACCTTAGTAGCATTCCAGGCTTATTGTTGAGTTAGGGTGTTACAGATCAACAGTTGCGGAGTATTTGGCTGGAGAAGGAAGATAGGCCTAATGGTGAGAGAGCTTGATTCGCGGTGCACGGTGGATGAAACTCGAAACTAAAAGATGGGAAAAATAGGTCTCGACGAGGGACACGGGATGACGTGATCGGATTTCAGAAAAACTCACTTAGGAAGTGGGGAACGCATCGAACATATTTTGGCTTTATGGCTTGACATAGCCGATAGTGATTCGATGGTTTTCGGGCGAAGGGGATGGACGGTAGACTTAGAACACAGCAAGGCGAACTAAACGGCGCAAACGGTTTGACCGGGGGACATCGAATGGAGGTAGAACTCGACGGAGAAGACCTTCGGTCGAACATGGTTCTTTTGCAGATTGTGATGAAATGAGGGCGATTCAGAGGAAACCAAATTAGGGGATTGGAAGAGCAGATCTAGAGGCTCAATATGACGTAGTCGGTTTGCTTTTATATGCAATGGAGAAGGAGATAGGAAATTTGGAAAGTTTGGCTTGCGTTCGGGAGCAGGACATGGTTTCGGTTCTGGAAGATGAATAGTAATTAGGATGAACAGTACCGCCACGTGGCTGAGGAGAGAGAAAAAGGGCTTTTCGGAATTAAAGAAAAGGCCGAAAATCAAGGAGATCAAATAAATAGCAAACAAATTCAGAAACATCTCAGAAAATACCAAAAAATTCCTTAGAACACAAGAAAACCAAATAACACCAGTTTTTATTTAATTGATATTTAGATTAGTCAAATTAAATATTTTGAATTTAGAAAATTCCTAATTAAGCTTTATTAAATCAAATAAAATTGGTGAAATTTTCTAGGGACCTAAACTACTCAATTTTTTTTGAAATGCTAAATTTTGGGCGTTACACTTCACGCGCGGGTGGCGTAATCGGGTAGGCTTCACGCGAGCTGGTGATGACTCGCGAGTGGCCGGACTTCAACGGGCGATGGCGATGTGGGTAGCCGGGCTTACACGTGCCGGGTGAAATCAGCGATGAGAACGCTGGCGACTTGCGACTACGCACAGAAAATAAATAAATGTGTTGCTAGGGTTTGACTTTTGGGTTTTTTTGGATCCCCTAATCCACACGACCCCTTTTTCCCTTGCACGAACCAACTCCTCCCGAACGACCCGTTCCAGGAAACCAACACCTCTATAAAATTCCAAATCATCCCATTTTCTCATATCCCCTTCTATCAAATTACGCAAAGGTCCTCACGAGGGTTACTTTTTAGAAAAACCACACTAACCCTTTTCATTCTCTCTCTAAGGCGTTTCAGAGTTTTATAGCTAGGCATGGTATTGTGCGTGGCGGGCTAGGACGATCCTCCACGTTGGGACGATGTCATGGCCCATGCACGACACGGTGCGCTGGGCTAGGCTAGCATGACCCATTTATGTGTCGAGTTGTGTCATGTCTGAGTTGAGCCAATAGTGTCGTGCTTTGAGCCGATCTGGCAAGCAAGGCCCATTTGGATAGGTTTGATCCTATCCATCCATATTTGTGTGAAAGCATTAAAAACTTATTAGAGGATAGAAGGTTAGTTTGAATTTTGAAAGTTTGCATCAATCTTGATCTTGAGATAGTTTGATGACATAATGACAGTACAAGGACATTCATGTACATGTGGAAAACCGTTGTCAATTCTCTAGGTTGTTTTCACACAATAACACGTACTTGTTGGACCCTTTTTACAATTTTGCAGTTAGGATTTGGGCATCCATGCTAAATGTTGCCTTCAAATTGGAGTTTGGTTGTATACCTAATAGTGTCCTAGTTTGTATCATCCTATTTTTCTTTTGTTCTGTAACGCTATGTTATTTGATGGTTGTTTGATCTTAGACATGAAATTTCTCATATTCTTGTGTATGCCTAGTTTGGAACCCTACCAAACCTTGTTAGCACGGGACAATGTAATGATTAAGGAAACCTACTGATAACCATCTTGGTCACGTTGTTGTTGCTACACCGCAATAGTCATTATTGTGCGCCACCACGCAAGTTGCTCGTAAGCCCTTGCATGGCCTCACCATCGCTATTTGGAGGTCTCACCTGGTACCCTCTCAACTCCCCCTCTAGCGAGGTCATGCACATCGATGACGCCACCCCTACACATCATGCAGAATTGTTGACACCTAACTTAACTATTGTACAATCGTTGCTTTTTGTTTCGTGCAAACCAATACATTTAGGGGATCGATTCCAACAACCAAGTTGATTAAGATTTTTTCCTTTCTAAATCACCAAGTTGATTCAGTTGGTTTTGAAATATTTAGATTTGGGGATTAGTTTCTAGTTTTTTTCTTGTAACTTCTAAGATTTGGTGTATGGGTGGATGTGAATAGGTACGGATGGTCGTGATTTGTGAAAAGGATCAATATATTTTAAGATGCTAGTGTTGGAAATTGGCCCATATGAGTGAGACATATTTTCTATAATTCCAAAGTATGTATGGTTTAGTACCATGTTGCTAAGGCAAGGTGGAGGTGACCAATATATAAGGTGGAATTCTTGCCACTCTTTGAAATATGTGACACATGGATGAAGGTGGCATGAGGAGGGCTTTGGTTAAACACACACATGCACGCGGCAAATCGCATGACTTGCAACTTGCGACGCGCGACCATGCCGTGACGTAGCGTGCCACTTTGCAGACCAAGTCCACTTTATTTTTGCTGAACTATGCATATCTCTCTCTGTTTGAATGAGATTCAAATATTTGAATTTGAGGCTTTATTTGGTGATGATGACATGCAATTACAAGTGGGTAAATGGCTGGTTAAATATATCAGTTATCAGTGAGTAAATAACTATTTAATCAGGTCAGTTCATAGTTTTCATCTCTATATCTATGCCTGGAGACGTCTAGAGCATAGCGCGAAGAACCACTGCCTCCAATTCTTCTTTTCTTCCTTCTGTAAACCTGTGCTATTGTATTGTGCCATCTGAACCTACTCGACTCTTCTTCGCGGCGTGCACTGTGAAAAAGGGGAGCAGTATCTCCAAGCCATTACTACCATAAGGACCTGCACAGGGAGCGGCAATAAGGTTGCTGGGCAGCACACATCTACACGACCGCTCGTTTCGATGATTCATCTACGTTTCTCCACTACATCGAGTCTGCATCTGCACTGCTTCCTGTTCTTCATCTGATCTATCAATAAGTATTTCGTGTGACTGATTGACTTGTTTATATTATGTTTTTACATATATTGTAAAGTACAATGAGTTGCCTGCTGTTAGTACTGATTTATGCATTACTAGTCATTTGCAACATTTTCCTTCAATTAAAATCTAGAATTAAAATATTGCCCTCATTTTCAACATTCCAGAAACTTTATTATCAACTTTGTTGCAATACAGCAATGGCTGGTGCTTCTGATGCTATGAATCCTGAGAGGTTTTCCGGTCAGAATTTTCGTAGATGGCAGACTAGAGCCAAGTTCTGGCTCATGTCTTTGGGGCTGCGGTGGGTATTCCACCCGAAGTATCCATTTACGATTGACCAATTTATGTAGTTTGATAATGCGAACAACACTGCTCTTGGCTGCATTCTGACATTCTGGCAGATTAGCTCTACGATGTGTATATGGACTATAAGTCCTTCATAGAGTTGTGGGATACACTAGAGTACAAATATGCAAAGGCAAAGGTAGATTGCTGGCTTTACAAGTGTGAGCAATTCTTCGACTTTATCATGGATGAGGCTAAGTCCATAGTTGGACAAGCTCATGTTCTCTTGCTTTTGGTTGGTGAGATTGTGCACCTGGGCTGTGTGTTGCTTCCTAAGTTTGTGGCTGCAGGCATTGTTGCCAAACTTCTTGTTTCTTGGCGGGATTTTGCCACTAGCTTGAAACACAAGAGGGAAGAGATTTCCGTTGAAGATCTCATTGCTGCCCTCGATGTGGAAGAAAAGGAAAGAGCAAAAGATGCACCCAACACTCCTGGTCAGAACAACGCAAATTTTGTAGAGAAAAAGACTGTTGCAAAGAAGTACAAGTCCAATAAACGGAACAAGACAACTAACTTTAAGAAGAAGAAAACTGAGAAAAAGGATTTGAGAGACATCACCTCCTTTGTGTGCTGAAAAGACGGTCATATGATGAAGGACTGTCGCTTCCGCAAGAGTAGAGATGGTGAACAACCAAACAAGAAGGCTGTCAACGTGATCATAGATGAGGCCTCAACTTCAGGAGGGTATGGTAATTTTCCTATTGCTTTTTCATCATGTCAATCCACTGATTGGTGGGTTGATACTAGTGCTAATGTTCACGTATGTTCTGATATTTCTTTGTTTTCTTCTTACCAGGCAGTAGGGGCTTCCTCCGTCCTAATAGAAAATGGGTCGCATGCTTCTATTCTTGGTGTTGGCACGGTGGATATAAAGCTTACTTTAGGAAAGATTGTCCACTTGAAGAACATGCATCATGCTCCTACAATAAACAAGAACATTATTAGTGGTTCTATCCTATGTAGGGACGGTTATAAGCTAGTCTTTGAGTCAAATAAAATTGTAATATCTAAGTTCGAGAATTTTGTTGGTAAAGGCTATGAGAGCAGAGGCTTGTTCCGCCTAAGTACTTTAGAGTCTTGTTATAATCTGAATGTTGCAACTGGTTTAAATAAATGTGAGATGAATATTTGGCATTCTCGTTTCTGTCATATTGGTTTTGATAGTATTGCTAGAATGTCCAGATTAGATTTCATTTCAAAATGTGAAATTGTCAAAGGATCAAAGTGCTAGTCATGTGTGCAAGCAAAACAACCTGGCAAACCCTTTAAGGGATTAGAGGACAAAAAGAACTTGGGACTATTAGATCTTGTTCATTCAGATTTGTGTGAAATGAATGGATTATTGGTAAAAGGAGGCAAAAGATATTTTTTAACTTTTATCGATGATGCAACATGCTACTGCTATGTGTATTTGCTAAAAACTAAGGATGAAGCTTTAAACTACTTTAATACTTATAAGGCCGAGGTTGAGAACCAACTAGAGAAGAAAATAAAAAGATTGAGGTCTGATCGTGGATGAGAGTGCATCTCTCACAAATGTTTCCAATTCTGTTCTGAGCATGGAATGGTCTATGAATTTACACCACCATATTCACCACAATCAAATGGGGTAGCTGAGAGGAAAAACCGAACACTAACAGACTTGGTTAATGCCATATTAGAGAGTGTTGGTTTGCCCAAGGCATGGTGGGGGGGGGAAGATATAATGACAATAAATTTTGTCCTAAATAGAGTAATCACTAAAAAGAGTGAGATTACTCCATATGAGGGATGAAAGGGGAGAAAACCTAATATCAATTTTCTGCAAACTTGAGAGTGTTTGGCAAAGGTCAATATACCATTGCAGAAAAAGAGAAAGCTTGGATCTAAAATAGTTGATTGTATTTTTCTAGGATATGCTCATAATAGCACGGCCTATAGATTTTAGTAGTTAAATCAGAAACTTCTGAGATTATTGCTAACACAATAATGGAGTCTAGAGATGCTTTATTCTTTAAGGATTATTTTTCTATAAGAACTGCAGGCAGTACTTCATGAACCGAGAATGTCCAAACTGAAAATATTGAAAGTGAGAATAATCAAACTTCTTCTGAACTTCCCACCATTTCTAAACCAATATGTGATATCCTTGAGGAGGATGACCATCTAGTCGCAGAAGCTCCTTACAGGAGTAAGAGACAAAGGGTTGAGAAAACCTTTTTTTTATGGGAAACAGGAGGGAAAAAGGTTAATTACAAAGAGGAGGGAGGGATAATACACAACAAAATAAACTAGGAAAACCTTAGCCGAAATCTCTCAACCACTTAACAAAATCCTTCTGAAGAGACGGTTTAACCCTATGGATAACCATGGTAAAAGCGTCTCTAAACTCCCTTTTCCAAGCGAACAGCGACACAATGCCATTACTGAAAATAACCTTATTCCGAATACTCCAGATAGTCCAACATGCAATGATAACTACTTCCCTGAAGCACTTAAGACCAGAAGCAAGCTTGCCGCCATGGATGAGCTCAACAACTGGGAGAGATAAGTCCCGGCTAAAACCAATAAACCGCTAGCACCATTGGCTGAAAGTGCAACCGAAGAAAAGATGCTTCAAAGATTCAGAATGGTGGCCGAAACACAGTACACATTCATAGCTCCCAAGGAAAAAGTGCTTGCGCAGGAGGAGATCTCTTGTATTGAGCCTATCTTTCGGGAGCAACAAAAAAAAAGAACTTATGCTTGCTCAAACAACGCGATTTCCATAACCAAACAAAAGGGGAGAAGTGCAGGCTTGACCCAACAGCTAAAGATAAGCCTGTTTAGGCGTAAAGATCGACGAACCCCAAATATAAGACCACTCATTCGGCTAATCCTGAAGTGGTAAATAGGCTGAAATGGATTCACGGAGGGACTAGAGTTGCAATAGTGCAATCGAAGAGAAAACCTTTTGTGATGACTTTATTGTATACCTCGCAGATGATGTGCCAAAGACTCTTTAAGAGGCTTATACATCTTCTGATGCTGAGTATTGGAAAGAAGTGAGATAGACTCTATCATGGCTAACATGATTTGGGAGATCACTGATCGTCCTACCAGGTGCAAACCTGTAGGATGTAAGTGGGTCTTTAAAAAGAAATTAAGGCCTAATGGTACTATTGAGAAGTACAAGGTAAGGCTATTGGCCAAGGGTTACACCCAAAAGAGGGAGAAAATTTTTTTGATACCTATTCTCCTATCGCTAGACTAACCACCATCAGAGTGCTCCATGCGTTAGCATCTTCCTATGGTCTACATGTCCATCAAATAGACGTAAAGACAACTTTTCTTAATGGTGAGTTGGAGGAAGAAATCTATATGGATCAACCGGATAGTTTGTGATTTCTGGACAAGAAAATGAGGTATGCAGATTATTGAAATCCTTATATGTTCTAAAGAAAGCACCTAAACAATGGCACGAGAAGTTTGATAAAACTTTGATATTTGCTGGCTTTGTTGTGAATGAAGCTGATAAATGTGTATATTATCGTTATGGTGAAGGTCAAGGAGTGATCTTGTGCTTTTATGTGGATGGCATACTTATATTTGGAACAAACACTGCTGTAATTGACGAGGTCAAATCTTTTTTGTCTCGATGCTTTGATATGAAAGACTTAGGACAGATAGATGTCATTCTGAATATTAAATTGATCAAGAATGAGGATGGGATTACTTTGAACAATCCCATTATGCTGAGAAAATATTAAACCATTTTGGCTATGAGAATTGTAACATTTCTCCAACGCCCTATGATGCGAACATTAAGCTTCAAAAGAACCAAAGGCCAGGAAAAGATCAATTAAGATATTCACAAATTATTGGGTCACTCGTGTATTTAGCTGGTGCCATAAGACCTGACATTTCTTTTGCTATGAGCAAATTAAGTCGGTTTACATCAAACCTAGGAGATGATCACTAGGAGGCACTTAAAATGGTGTTGCGTTACTTGAAAGGCACAACATCTCTTGGAATTACTTATATTGGATATCCTTCTGTATTAGAAGAATACAGTGATTCCAATTGGATCTCTGATGCGAATGAGATCAAAACTACAAGTGGCTATGTGTTTCACTATAGCTGGTGCTACAGTTTCATGGAGATCTTGCAAACAGACCATATTGACGAGATCAACCATGGAAGCAGAGCTTGTAGCACTTGACACAGCCACTGTTGAGGCTGAATGGTCGAGAGAGTTTCTGTTGGACTTGCCATTGGTTGAGAAACTAATACTGGCAATCTTGATGTACTGTGATAATCAAACAGTGTTGGTCAAAGTCACAAGTACCTAGGATAATATGAAGTCCTCCAGACATATGAAGCGCAGGCTTAAATCTGTCAAAAATTTGAGAAACGCCAAGTGATTGTTGTGCATTATATTCATACTGAGAAAAATCTGGTAGACCCTTTTACAAGGGGTTATCACGGAAAGTTATTTTAGTTACATCTATGGACATGGGAATAAAGCCCATTTGAGTTACATCACAATGGTAACCCATACCTTCTTGATTAGAGATCACGTGACTTAGGCAATGGGGAAAACAAGTTGATGTTGTAAGAAGAGAGTACATATTCATTGAACGCATGTCCTAATAGACAAATTACTCTCGACTGTATGGAAGTTGGCATAAAGCCTTAATATATTTTGTTGTCCAATGGAGGAAAAGGTATTAACCTGCAGGATACCTAGAAAGAATATACCTACTTGAGCATATCTGTGTGGCCGCAATTCATGAGAATAGGGCATTCTCTAGAAAGCTCATGAGTAGATAAGGGAGCATGACCATATAACGCTCTGTTCAGGTGTGGTTCATTGGCAGCCTAGTATCAGTTGAGATTTCAAGTGATGTCTGATCACGAAAAGCTATGAATTCAAGGCATAGTCCATTCATCAGCCGTGGGAAGATGAATCTTGTCATTCTAGGTGCAAGTTCAACCCATACGGGACTTACACTAAAATACTGGTATATTAACAGTACTTCAGCACAATATCTTTGACATCTTTGTGCTTCTTGCTTTGGAATTGGTGGGGGGATGTTGGAAATTGGCCCATATGAGTAAGGCCCATTTTTTATAATTTCAAAGCATTTATGGTTTAGTACCATATTGCTAAGGCAAGGTGAAGGTGACCAATATATAAGGTGGAGTCCTTGCCACTCTTTGAAAAATATAACATATGGATGAGGGAAAATCGCGTGACTTGTGATTTCTAACACGCGATAGTGTCGTGATGTAGAGCACCACTTGACAGACCAAGTCCACCTTATTTTTGCTGAACCATGCATCTCTCTCTCTGTTTGAATGAGATTCAAATATTTGAATTTAAGGCTTTATTGGGTGATGATGACCTGCAGTTACAAGTGGGTAAATGGATGGTTAAATGTGTCAATTACCAGTGAGTAAATAACTATTTAATTAGATCAGTTCATAATCTACATCTCTATATCTACGCCTGGAGATGTCTAGAGCATACCGCGAAGAACCACTGCCTCTATTTCTTCTTTTTTTCCTTCTGTAAACCTGTGCTATCGTATTACGCCATCTGAACCTCGTCGACTCTTCTTCTCGGCGTGCACTGTGAAGAAGGGGAGCGGTATCTCCGAGCCGTTATTGCCATGAAGACCTACACAGGGGGCGGCAATAAGGTTTCTGGGCAACGCACATCTGCGCGACCGCTCGTTTCATTGATTCATCTACGTTTTTGCACTACATCGAGTCTGCATCTGCACTGCTTCCTATTCTTCATCGAATCCATCAGTAAGTTTTTCGTATGATTGATTGACTTGTTTATATTCTGTTTTTAAATATATTACGAAGTACATTGAGTTACCTGCTGTTAGTATTGATTTATGCATCATTAGTCATTTGCGATATTTTCCTTCTATTAAAATCTAGAATTAAAATATTTCCCTCATTTTCAACATTCCAGAAACCTTATTGTCGACTTTGTTGCAATACAGCAATGGCTGGTGCTTCTGGTGCTATGAAATCTGAGAGGTTTTTCGGTCAGAATTTTCATAGATGGTAGACTAGAGCCAAGTTCTAGCTCATATCTTTGGGGCTGTGGTGGATAATCCACACACGGTATGCATTTACAATTGACTAGTTTATGCACTCCTCTATTCCTGGGGGTGGGGGTGGTGGTGGGGGTTGGAGCCCACGGACATGTGCACTATGGTGGATGTGACAGTAAAGTCCAACGAGGCATGTAGTTAATCCTCACTACTCGGCCCAAGTGAATGACGTCACATGGCCAGCATGCAATACATGAGGCGTGCTAGTAATTTCTAATGGAACGTCTAGTAAATTTGTTATTATAGTAAAAGCAGCTTCATATAGCAGTAAATTTGAATGTATATGATAGTAAATTTGATATACATTTTTTACTACCGCGCATCTCACAGCTGTTTTAATTTATTAAGAATTCTTTTTAGAAAATGCAGGTGGGTGGGTGTAACATAAAAAAATTTGAGTTTTCAAAAATATTTTGTGTAGAATATGTCCCCGAAAAATTTCAATTAATTTCCTTGAATTAATAAAGTTTAATTAGGAATTTTAGATATTAAAACTATTTAAATTGATTAATGTAAACTTTAATTAAATAAAAAATAGTGTTAGTTGGGTTCCTTGTGTTCCAAGGAACCTTCCTGAATTTTCTTGGAGTTTTTCGAGTTTATTTGGTATTTATGTGAGCTCTTTTGAATTTTCATCCTTTTCTTAAATTCAAAAATCAGTTTCTTTTCCTTTAATCCTCGTGGGCTGAATTGGTTCAACTCAGCTCACCCTCTCTCTCTTTCAACCCATTCACATCCCGACTGATCCCCGCTTGCATCCCCGCTTACCCACTCCCCATCCCCACTTCCTTCCTCGCTCGCCCAAGATCACACCACCGCCGTTGGCCTATCTCACGTGCCAGTCAGCCTATTGCCCCACAAACCCTAGCACCTGGCCCAGCAGTTGTCGCCTCTGCCCTAGGCCTGTTTGTTAGCTAGCACCACCTCCGCTCGGTGTCCAAGCCCCACACGCATCCCAAGGCTATAAAATCCCCAGTCAACCTCGCGTTCTGTGCCCCTCACCTGCTGCCTTCGGTGCCCTAGCTGCCACCACCCAGGATGCCGCAAAGCTCCGTCGTCCCAGTCATCTTCTCCGAGCCCGGCTCTGCCTTGCCACGTGGGTTCTCCACTTCGCACCTCCTTGAGCAGTAATGCCAACACCAGTGGCATCGCCTTGACGTCTTCCGTCGTGTGCCGCCTCCCACTAAAGCTATCGAGTCTCGGTTTACCAGCGCCATCTTTGTCTTTCTCAACTTCGGCCATGTCTGTGTCGCCCAAAACCATGTTGTTGCGTTCCCGATCACCTCGATGAGTTCCTCTCCACTGTACCCGGGTCACCATGTGTCCCATCTCCTGACTTATCCTTCCCCCACTTGATTCCAAGTTTTGTTCACTATGTGCCGAGATCCAAGCATCTTCTTCATCTCTGGCCGCCGCCCCTTCGTCCTCTCATTGCACCGCCATGTCATCGTCCACATGGCATTGTCGGGACCCAAAAATACATCTCAGGAACCCTCTGTGTATTCTGAACTAGTCCCAGATCAGTAGCTAGCTCACACAGGAAAACAGTGATGAAATACCATCCATTTATTCGATTTAACTAAAAAGATCTCAAAGTAACAAATAACAATAATAACTGGACCTTATGATCAACGTTTACTTAACTTGCCACGCAGGGCTAAAGAAACAAATAAACTATTGCAGCGGAACAAAACTCTTCAAATGGCCAATCAACATGCCCACAGGCAATCGAGTGGAGAACACATCCTAATCCGCAAAACCTTCATGGTACTCTTCCTAGTAGAACTCGGAGTTCCCTGGTTCTTCTGTGGAGATTAAGCAACACAGGGCGCAAAGCCATGAGTACTTTGAATGTACTCAGCAAGCCGTGGGGAAATGTATGCAAATAGTATTCATGCATGGCTTGAACAAAGATTAGCTGTATGGCTCTTTTGCAGAAAACAATATTTATGATAAATACAATAAATAGATTGAAATGTGTAATTGAAAACAATAATAAGTAGTTAAATAATTCCTTTGAAACAACCAATGAACTTCCCATTCACTCCCAACCAAACCAACGATAAGTGAATTTCCCATTCACCAATCGACACAACCCACCAAGTGAATGACCTATTTACCAAACGAACATTATATTCATCAAGTGAACTTCTCATCCACACTCCGACTCATTTTTGAAGAAACTCTATCTCCTGTGTGAAATCTCCGAGCACGTACATAACAGCAGACACGGCTATTCGAATAGTTTTACACTTTGCAGAGGTTGTACAGCTTGACCCACAAGAGATAGATCAACTTATAATGTCTGTTTAACACACTTCCGAGGTGTTTGACTAAGTGATCATCACAAGGCTTTTACAAAGCTCCTTCTCAACCCAGTTCTGCCCGCTAAGGTTTCAACACTGAATGTCTTTCCGACCAGACAGGGCCCCCCTCTTGCGCCACCGTGAGAATACGTTTTCCACGACTCACACTTCACATGACATAACTGAAATTAAGACATTGCTAATTAGTTAGCCAGGTCCCGCCCATACAGGACATGTGGTTGTACGGTTAAGGCCCAGTTCAATGGTGCACAAGATTAAGTCCTTGACAGATTACTCAGGCGAGTCTACCACAAACCCACAACATGTTCAATCCAGATCCCCACTATCCACCAACCACTTGCCCAAGCGAAAACCATTTTGTTTAACCAAAACCAATGACTAACCCCATAATGGTACACAAGTTTTAACAAGAGTGGCTCACCACCACGGTTCCATATTTCATTAAGTCAAAATTAATTATTAAGACATATGTGATGACAAACCCGTCATAACTAAGCAAGACTAAGCATATGTACGATACCCATGTTGGCAATATAAATATATCCAACTAAAATTAGCCATGCTAAGGTGACAAAGGGTTCATGGCATTCAAATATTCAATGGAGGCATAATGACAACAGTCAATAACTATACCCAAAGCAGTTTATATAAAGATAGCATGCAATTGTATAAACCAATATACTTTTGAAATCATGGGTTCAATATGATCAAAGGACCACGACTTGCCTGGGAATAAATCCTGAGATTTATCTTGATCTTGGTATGCTACTCCTTGCTCAAAGCTTCCCGAAGTATCGACATCTACTCGCAAACAAGCAAATAAACTAAATAAATAAATAACAGAGAGAAAACAAACTCCAAAAATTAAATAAAAAATCTCAGATAAATAGATCTCGAATTTAGATGAATTTAGGAATTTGAATGGACTTAATCGGAGTTCGGATGCAAAAGATATGAGCTCTGGAAGATTGAAATCACATAAAATACTAAAAATCAGATTTATGGATTTACTGAATTATTTTACCGAAGGAAAACAATTATTGCGCCCGCTGACGTCATCAAAGGAAAATTGGCTGAGAAAGAAATAAAAGAAATAGAAATTGACAAGTGATGCCCACTGTCAATGAGTTGGTGCATAGTGAACTGGATCCGTGGACCTTTGGCTCGGGTGGGGTTTTGGATACGCCACATGGCAGATGACACGGATGCTGATTAGGGCGCCACATAGATAGATGTGATGACATGGCTATTGAGCTAGCTTGCCACATCAGCAAAGGGATATGCTCCTGGAACATGGCCGGCGAAGCTTCGGTTGCGATCGGTTTTTGATGATGGAGCGGTACCAGAAGGGAACGAAGATGAACCCTGGTTTGACATCAACAAAAGGATTACAGAGGGGAGCCCGGACGGCTAAAAGATGACCAGAGCAGCGGCAGTAAGGAGTTGACCGAAAAAGTAAAAGATGGCCGGCGACGACAATTCGGCGACGGAGAAGCAAGGAGAGAGGTGGAAACTGGTCAAGAGTAGCGTCGCGCACAAGATGACGCACTTAAAAGGGCAGAGATCTCACTGGAGTTGCAGATCGACAAGATGGCCGATGATCGGTTTGATGACGAACCCGACAATGGCACTATGTTTATTCTCGGGCCAAGACGGTGGAGGCACCACATAGCTCTCGCTATTTAGGACCCTAAGGAGGAAGAATCACGGCCGGAGATTGTCGGACGACGAAGAATTCCGGTGATGAAGCAGCTTCGGCGGCTTGGTTCGTTCGACAAATTGCGGCGCAAAGAGATTGAAACTGGGGACGGGAGTTTAGGGCTTCGGGAGAGGAGACGCAGGTGAAGAAATTGACACGAGGCACATCCTTTATACAGCACCGGGGATGGGGTTTCCAAACGAGCCAGCGGCGCTGGACGCGTGAAGAACACAGACACAGGAACAAGAGTCCAGGAGAACGACGATGCTCACGTGGCTGCGCGGGACCACCTGGCATAGAAATGCAAGAAAAAGGACAAGAGCTGACGGCTGGGCTTGGCGAAAAGGATAAACGGGAGTGGCGTGGGCTTTACGCGAAGGAACAGAAAAGCGGCTCGGCTGGGCTAGCGAGTGGATGCGGGAAAAGAAAACGGCAGGCCAAGAGAAGAAACGGCCGACCTCCACATGCGCACGAGGGAACAACGGCTGGGCTTGGCCGGGGAGAAAGGAGATCGGGCCAGCTCGGGTTGACTTGGGCTGAGCGGGAATGGGCCAACAGCGGAAGAGATGGGCTGGATCTAAAGAGATTATGCCCAAGGGATAAGCCGAGATTTTAATTAGTTTTTATTTTTAGAAAATAGCAAAAAATCCAAATAACAAATAGAAAATAGCAAATGCACTCGAAAAAATTCTAGAAAATTATAGAAAATATATCCAAGCACATAAAACCCAAATAAAATAATTTTGATAATAGTTGTTGTTGCCATTATTCATATTAAATTGTTTTTAAACTCTAAAAATTCATATTAAGGTTTTGACTTTAGTAGAAAAATCCAAATGGTTCTTTTTCTTTTAAAACTTCAAAACAGACCAAATTTTTTGGATGTTACAGGCATCCACCCAACTGAACCTAGATCTAAACTCCTGTGGACCTAGTCTACCGTTGATCAAGCAACCTCCAACATTCATTGTCAAGTTCACAGATCGTCCTCAAGCACAACAGCAACTGCAATAGCACCTCTACGATGTCCACACGTCCAGAGAAGGAACAACCGAACACCGATGTGCTAGCACCAAGTCGCACGGCGGGGCTCTCAGGAAGATGGTGGCTAGGGTGCGGTGGAGCAACTCAATTCACGACTTTCGTGTCTCTCGTCTGTCAACTGACCTCCTTTCCCAATAGCCTCAAGCATCTCCTTATATAGTAGCATGACGGATCCTATTCGAACATATTTTGTTCTAACCCGTTAAGTGTGCGACCCGTGTGAGGACCCCAGTTTATTTGGCTTGTAATGCTTAACCAACCACCTGATCCTAGCATCACAAATCAAATAAACTATGCCCCGAGACATGCATACTTCCCAAAACTGCAGTATGCACACCTCTTCACAAAATTATGCATCAACTCCATTCTAAACATAGAGTCCAAACATCACAATACTAAACAGTAAACAACACAGTAGAGTTATTACAACAGAGGCCGACCGGCCAAATTACAACAGATAACTAAATAAATAGCGGAAGCAAAAGTGCCATAAGATGGCTATAAACAAAAGCCAATCAGTGTGCCTTAGCCCACAAGGCAACCAATCGGACCGCTAAGCTAGTCGTCCCAGAACCCGCACATCTCACAGAAGTAAGGCCCTTGGGGCTCACCTGCCTCCTCTGCAACAAAAATATTAAGCAAAGCATATGAGTACAAAAATTGTTTTTGTACTCGCAAGACTGACGTGTGGACTAGCAGACCTATACATAACTACATGCAGGCTTATTTGAGTGGAAGTTATGTCTCATTTGCACAAAGCCAATTTGATTTGCAATAGTGTAATACAATTTCAAGAGCAAGTTTACAATTCATTTTATTGTTGAAATAACAGCGAAATAAAGATAGGTACAAGTAACCACCTGGAAGTGACTATCCCAATAGTCACCACAACATAGCACGAATCCTCGATTCGTACTACCCATCAAGTTTTAATTAAAAGGTTGTAGTCTAACTCTTGAAAAGCTTACCCAAGCGTGTCCATAACCTAGACGAGGCTATTCGAATAGTTTTAACCTCGCAGGGTGTACCACTGCACCCACACTTCGCATCGCCTTTAAGCCAAAGCACACTTCCAAGGTATGTCGCACACTAAGTCCTACGAGACGCTTTCCAATATTGTGTATTAACTACGAGCCGCTCGTATGGATAGAAATCCATACGCTTACATGGTAAAACCGAAAAGACAACTACCCACTCAGGATAAAGCTTTTCGGACAACTACCATGCTCCCAACACCATCCCTCCTGCGACCTCCTGCGACCCGGAGCCAATACACGCCAAAGTACTAAGTCAAGAGAGGTCCCATACCCTCTAGTGTGGTTAGCACGCAAAATTGCCTGGATAACAGGTACTCACAAGATGTTCGGTCCTTAATTGACTCGGGCACCATTCCAGTCACACCCAAAAGCACACCATCTTACCATTGTGCCCAAGTCCAAATCATTTTGTTTTCATTTTTAGTTTTCACAATTAAACATAGCAAAAATGCTGAAACATAAAGTTATAATAATTTTGTGTGATCAAGGTTACCGACTAAGTCGATAACTGCCCATTTCTACCGATACTAAGCATGTCTAAGCAGTTGAATCCATATCTACTAAGTGACAAGAGATCATCCAACGATCTCCAATCACAGCAAATAACCTAGGCTCAGGTAGTAGAGGAATATCATTTGCCTACAGATTATGCAACTAATGGGCCCACTAACCACATGTTAACACAAAATAGCAATGCATACATACAAGTTGCAAACGTAATATTAGTTTGAAAATAAAAGGGATTAACATGATCAAACTGCTTGCCTAATTGCTGCTGCTCAATATGTTGCTGAGGCTCACTCTCAAGAATTCCAGAATCGTCGCAATCTATCGATCGAACAAAAAGAACGAATAAGAACAAATAACACCGACAATAACCAAAAATTCGATTTAATCTAAAGAGCACAAATTTCACACAGCAGCTAGAGCAGGATTAAACAAAATTTTAGAAACAGAGAACATTTTATTTGGAGCTATGAAGAATTTTCTAGGAATTTTCTAAGCTAGAAATGCATAAAAACATCATTTAATTATTTATCAAAATATTATGAACATAGACATATCTAAAACCTATACTGATAAATAGCACATTAAAAATGAAAATTTACAAAATTGGATTCATTCGATTTGGATAAAAAATGAATAAGATATGAATTTTCTAAGTTTAAATGAATTAACAGTGCAAAAGAAATTCAATTCAGAAATCCTAAAGGCATTATTTACTTTTTCTACCGACGCTCAGCGAGCCACAGCCACTGACTGGTGGGACCGAGCACAATGCTGACCAGGTCAGCCTCGACCTAGCCCCGCCGAAGCTGACGTCGACAACGTATTCTACTAATACGCCTTGAGTTTATGCCAAGCGTATTCTAGAAACGCGCCAGCTCGTCCGACAACGGAGGAACTCCGACCGTGACTTCGCTGGGCGCCTCGCCGGCGAAGGAGAGCTCGTTGGTGTCGGACAAGGACAAAAATGGAACCTAGATGATATCGCAAGACCAGCACCGCGGTCGTCGAGGTGACCCGACACGACGGCGCGACGGCGAGGGGCGGAGTACAGACTACGGTGAAAACGGCAACGACAAACCAGCAGCACTAAGCACGAACTAGCGCGTGCTAAAGCTACTCTGAGGTCCTATGAATTTACTGGGATGACGCGGAGGAGAGGAGCTTGCCGAGGTGGGTCATGGCGATGGATCATGGCGGCGCCAAGGGTGCCACCGAGGAGGGAACAACCTGAGCAAAAACAGGAGAAGTGGGAGGTGGAAATAGTTCGGGTGAGTGCACGAGATGGTGCTAGCGTGGGCAAAAACTCTTGGGGCCAACTCACCAGCGATGAGGACGAAGATTCGAACTTTCGGCCGAAGAAGAGGGAAACCAAAATTCAACGGCCCCTGCGAGTGAAACTCAAAATTAGTTGAGGGAAACAATCGTGATGAGCTGGAACACAAGATGACGTGCAAGGAAGAAGGTGAGCTTCACTGGTTGTGGTGATGACACGGCGGCGGCGACACGACCGTGAACCAGAGAAAGCGCACTCCCTTGGTTTGAGCTCAGAGCAAACAAGGAAGGTAGTGAATGGCTTTGTGATGTCCAAAAGAGGAAGAGGAAGCTTCGGGTGCCCTTAAGTAGGGAAAAGGGCGGAGAAACACGAGAGAAAAAGCTCTCGGCGACGATGTGCTCGGGAGCAGAGGCGGTGAGCTGGTGAGTGAGATGACAGGGCGATTAATGCCGCATCAGGGTATGGGCCAGCAGCAAAAGATGCGGCCGAGGTGAAGCGCGCGAGAAAACCGAGAATGGACGGCGAGGCGAGGTGGCGCGCATGCACGCTGCCGTCGGCACTCGTCTCTCAGGCGTGAGGTAGGTGATGACCTGACAATCAGGGTCCACACACCAGCGACGCGACGCAACGGCGCGAGCCGGAAACAAGTGCGGCGCGGTCGGTTGGTCTAACTCGATCAAGAGGACGCCGACCGCTAGATCTAAAATGGACGGTTGAGATTCAGCGTGCAATTGGACGGTCCGAATAGATCGGGCGCACGTGGGCCGTGCGATCGGCATCGGACGGTCGACAGCCAACGGGCTCGCACGGTGCAGCTAGGCGGTGTGGCTAAACCGAGCGGCGCGGTCGGACTCGAGTCGGAGTCGGGTTCGAGCCCGACAAACAGTGATTTCAGATTCTGATTTTTAAAAGGCTGAGAGGATTGGGGAATTTTTAGAGGTAGCTCCACAGCTCCTTACATTCCGAAATTTTTATGGTAACTCCTTTGGATAGAGAACAACCTTGCATAATTTTTCCAGAAGCTTTTATGCACTGAATTGCTCCCAAGAAAATTCACAAGCTGCTGCCCTAAGGAGTTGACCAGATTTCAAACTGGTTTGACTTGGCCTTTTGAAATAGCAAACAAAATCTAAAAATTGTGAGATTTTGCAGAGAGGTTACTAGGAAGGTCAAGAAAATAGGAAAACTACTTCCAGAGGATGATCACAAGATTAGGGTTGAAAATTTTTTTGACAACAACTTCCATCACAAGAACATGGTTCTAGAAAATAGAAATTGCTAGGGGAAAATCTTAGAAAGTTTCCAAATGATTTCATGAGGCATCAAAAGTTTTAATTTATCCTCATAATATTACATTTGAAACACAAACCATTCTTTGGGATGTTACAACCCGTTAGGTTCATACGTAGTTCAGTTGTGACTCGAAAACTCATTTTCGATCACGAGTCGTCAGCGGCTCCTAGCAGAACATAACGATTCCCGAATACACACGAATTGTATCAAATGAACCTTAATGCAATATGATCTATGACCAGGTCCTTATCACTAACGACTAGCTCGTATCTCTATACGACTAGTTCATAATTAGTCTCGACCAGTTCGTAACTCTTTACGACCAGGTTTCGACCACTTAGTGATTATGTTCGACCAGTCTACTGTAATACCCCAAAAATTAAATCGGGAGAGAATAATTAAAATCGGGGGAATATTTCTTTTAGCAAAGCGATTGAACAGGAGAAAGAGGGGTTTTAATGTAATACTCCAATTTATTCTACGAAAGAAAGCGTTCAAAAGAGAAATTAGACATAAAAAGGGGGTTTCTGCAGCTTTTTAAGCAACTTGGGCCTTGGGCCTTGGCCCAGGAGGCCCATGAGGGGTCGGCCACCAATAAAAGGAAGGGGGGAAACCCTAGATGCACTGTAGCTACAGTGCCACCACACTGTAGCACAGCTACTGTAGCACACCTCTCCTCCATGGTGGTGCCCCCCTCCATTGGTGCCTCCCTTCCTCGCCGTCGGTGCTCCTGCCGCCGATCAAGTGAAGAAAGGAGAGGAGATCAACTTCGTGGGGGAGAGTTCATCATCTTGCTGCGATTCTACAAGGGTAACGTCGCGTGTTCTTCGTTGTTTGATGCGTAATAGTTGCGGTTGATGTCGTTTGGTAGATTGATTTGCGTCGGTTTAATAGATCGCGTTCTGTCCAGATTATTGCGCGGTCAGTTTCGGGTGTTTAGAGGCAGAATTAGGAGTTTTGGTCTGCTAGAGTTATGTAGATAATGTTCTTAGCTTTCAGTGGCCGCCAAGAACGCCAAAATCCGATTAACGGTTAGAAGGTTATGAATTGTTTAGTGCCGCTGTCTGGTTAATCTGTCAACATTCTGACAGTCTGTAGAAAACTTAGTTAATCTATTATTTAAAGACGAAATCAGAGGATCTCAGTATAACGAAAAATGTAGGTAATTTCTATACCTTTTCATAGAGATAAAGAACACAAGATTTGGACATTCGTAGCAAAAGTTATGGTGGTTTTAGTGTACTGTCCAGAGAAACCGATGTGAAAATTGTTGTTCTGTAGGTTGGCTTGGTAGAGGCAATAGTTGGCATAATCAAAAGGGCTACCCAACTAAGTTTATTTAGGTAATTTAATTTCCTTTCCAGAAAGTCCAAGAACATCCTATTTGGACTCCGGAGCAGAAAGTTATGTATTTTAGAAGTTGACTGTCCGCAGTGAACACCAAAAGCGATCGCTAGAAATTGGAAGATTGGAAAATGCTTGGAAGTTTAGAGAGTTCAATTGTGTTGTTATTTATGCTTTTGGTCCAGTATGTTGGTCTTAGATTGGGTTATCTCTATGTTCAGTGGGAGCGAGATCCAGTGGGCAGCGCCACTTCAAGCCCACCGTTCTCGCACGGTTGAGGCAAGTATCCGGGTTATTGTATTATTATGCTTGTATGCTGTGACTATTTGTGTTTGGGTCATAATAGCCATGAATGGATGATATTGTGATGAGTACCAAATTATCTTGGTGGTTGCAAGTACTCTGTTTGATAGAGTAATTATGAATTGTTTGACAGTGAGTGCTATGTTTTGATACATATTAGCTATGCTTAGTTGATAGTGTGATATGTTGATTAAAGATGGTAAATGCTTATGATATGAATGATAGAAGTATGAATGAGTTAAATTCATAAGTGATATTGCTGAGGAGGTATGATTATGATGATTCATGATGTGTGCATATGCATCATGTTGACAAAATAAAGACTTGGTCACGTGGTGACCAAGCATTTGTTGAGATCCCCGTCATGTATATGACGGGCTTGAGGTCCCCACACTTGTGGAGTGTGGGCTTGAGGTCCCCTTTACTTGCGGAGTATTGGGCAATTGGTCCCTGTGCTTGCGAGCACAGGCATGGTATGCGGCGACGGTCGCATATCTCGCATTACCGGTGAAATGCGACAAAGAGTGAAAGAGAAAGTTGCATTGCATATTCGCATACATACCTCATGAGATATATTTTTGTGTAAAGCTTTGGAATGGAATGTTGATGATGTAAATGTGAGATTAATGTTTCATTATTGGTACTTGCTGAGTCTTTGGACTCACCCTTGCTTTTGTTGTGTTTTTAGGTACCACTTGCAAGAATGGCATGCATGGGAGGGAGTAGACTTGAGTTGGACACACACACTACCATCCACCTTAAAAGTTGATAAATTTTTAGTTCATACTTTAATAAAGGAGCAACCTGCTTAGAGATTGTTTATGATTATGCTTCATGCATTGGATTAAGTGTAATAATGATAGGTAGTGTCTTTTGGATATCTCTGGATATGCTAGTTGCTTTCATGTTTTGAATGCCTATTGATTATGCTGAATGTTGGATTAATTATATACGTTTTATTCAAATATTGGAACCTCCTGGTAGTTAATAATACAGGGGAGGTTCTGCCAAAAATTTGGTAGGATGTTTTGGCTTAGAATTGTTTAATGTTAGTTTGGTAGCATTCCAGGCTCAATGCTGAGCTGGGGTGTTACAGTTGGTATCAGAGCGGGCTTTAGGTTCGTGGTTAATAGGAAAAAAAATATTAAATTGACACACTGTGCACAGTAGGTGGGGTTGGGAATTACATTGCTTCCGCATTATCTGTTGCTATGTTTCATTTGTTGAGCAATTGTTGAATTGCCTCTATGCTATCTTTCTTGTTGTTAATCTATGAAATGATATGTTATGATATTCTATAACTATGAATCTATTATATGATTACCATGAGATGATCATGTATAATCATATTTGATTATATTGTTAATGCGTGTCGGTGATAGTGGATAAGAAGTGGAGGCCGTGATTGTGGCCTTGGACTTTGTCGGGTTATACCACCGTTCGTGGTAGACGAATAGAGTAGTTACCCTGAATACCATAGTTGCAGGAGTTGAGCGTGAGCTGCTTTAGAAAGTTGTTTTCCTTCTTGACCTCAATCTTGGCAAATTCTTGTTCAGTGGTGGATGATGATTTTCTCCTGGGTTCGTGGTTCATGGTAATGGTTGTGTTTCAATGGTCTCTAATGGTTCTCTGAAACAAGTATTGTTTTTCGACTGTTGAGCTGTCTTTACTACTTGTGATCGTCCTCAATTGGCATTACTGATAATTCCATGGTTGTTTCTTCTTTCTCATTGAAAAAGAATGACTCATGTATTCGTTTGAAAGTTTGGGTAATGAGAGTTTCTGTTGCAAGTTTGTTAACATGAGAAAACTTTGGCTCTATGTATTTATTTTGGATTATTCCGAGTGATGAAGTTTAATGCATCTCTTTTCTGTTGGAAATTGCTAAAATCCTTTTCTGATGCCTTGTTATGGTTAAATCAGAGATTGTAATCAAATAACTCGATATGATATGGATATCAAGTTGAGTCATTGGTATGGTGAATAATTAATATTAATTAGTAACCTTGGAAGTGAAATTGATTAGGATGATGTTGTCTTTTTCTAGTTCTTGATGAACGGTATATATGAGTAGTGATTGAGAGATATCAAGAAGTATGGAACCTTGATGAACTAGTCTGGTCATTAAAACTGTTTAGGTTGTTAAACTTGTTGGGTTCTTTGGTTCCCATGGATTAATTTAATTGTGTGGAAAGGAAAATTAGAGGGAATACCAGATTTACATATTCCTAGTATGATTAGTTATTAGAATTGTGTACAACCGGTTGAACGGATTGAATATCGGTGGATCTAGAAATTATGGGAGGAGTTCTATGTAGTTCTTCTATGTAGGATGACGTGATGAATTTGGTTGTAGTGTTGTTGAGACTCTTGATCGATAGAAGATTTCGATTTTTTTGAAGTTTTAGTGTATTTTTGGCCGAAATCCAATGTGAGGAGGAACAGTTGAATATGTGCTTGTTAATATCCATGTGATTTGGGAAGGAAAGTAGGTAGCAACTAGATTTCATAACGGCGCTTGATAACAACAAGGGTTGTCGATAACCATTGTGTGTTGAAGTTTGATAATGAGCATCGCTAAAAGTTGAACTGATATGATATAATAGGTGGCTTATGCCCACATGATTGTGAAATAATTGGATGAACTTGTGTCCTTGATGAAAGGGTTTTGGTAGGAGCTTTTCAATTGGGTAGTAGACCCCTTCTAAACTTAAGAAGTTGATGTAGTGATGTTGTATGATTTTGGTATACTCTCATTTTGAAGATGGGATGAAAAGGCAGTATGGAACAAATTAGTGAAACTTTGGGGGCTTTCTAATGGAATAGTTGATGATAAATATTCATGTTCAGAGTATATTATTCTTGATGTTAGTAAGATTATCTGCAAGAGATTGTGACTTGTGTGTGGTGATGATTCTTTTAGAAATAAAGAAATTTGATCGTCTTTCGTAACTTGGATTTTGTAGAAGTGTTTCGAGTTTTGCGATGGTGATCAATTGGATTGCTTGAGTTATGTGGTGATTGAGTTGCTTTGAGCAAAGTGATATGTTGAAAGATTTTATTGGTTCTTAAGTTGTTCCTACGATTTGGTCTTAAGAGCTTATCTTGTTTAAGCTGGCAAAGTGATGTAGTAATCACAGAAAATAACCTTCCTTGTTAAAGGAATGAGTCAAGTATAAGTAATTGAGCTTTAAGTCTCGTTTCGCATCTTGCAGTTTATTTGAGAGTGCTTAAACCTTATGCAGTTGTTCCATAAGAGTTTATCAATTTTCAAAGGGCATTACCTTCTTCTCATTTGTGGTTTGGTATTCGCTTTCAGTAGGGCTTGAGCCCTCGACTGTTGACATTCCCTTATGTTTTTCGAGTACTTGGCCTAAGTGACAGTTTTCTTTGGTCTTGTGTTCACTGTGGGTGGCACATGTTTTCCTAGTTGATGAAAATTGATTCCATTCGCTCTTTCTTTTGAGGAAGAATCAACCTATTCGTTTCACCTGAGTCTTTTGAGGTGTTCAATAATTGTAGTTGTGAAACTTGGGTTGTAAGTTATTCGATGAGCATTGAGGATGAAATAATTTCGTAATATAGTTCTTTGAGAGAAGTCTATCTCAATGGAAGATTGTCTTATGGGGTTAAACTGATTACATTGTTAAAGCTAGTAGAACCTATAGTGATTGTGATCCAAGATCTTTTGTTCACTTCGGGTGGGACATTAGAATTACCGAGAGTATGAAAATCTTGATCAATTTTATAGAGTATCGTAATTTGGTAGTATTGCGAGTTTGTGAATGGTTATTCTCGATGACGTGGTTTAATGAGAGTGGGATTACAATGTAATCGAATTGTCATGTCAATTAATGGGATAATAGAAAATGTTGAGTAATGTCAAGAGTGATTTGGTTTTGATTGAGTAACCTTCTAAGAGTTATAATCTTTGTAAAGGTAACCGGGTCAAGAAAATATTTTCATGAGGATATTAATAAGTGAGTATGTGGGAATTATGGATTTTTAGGGATTTAATATGAGGATTTCCCTATCCTTTATATGAGAAGTTAGTTGCAAGAGTCTTGGAGGTTAAATGTGGACTTTGCATTGTTATGCTAGAACTTTGAGTCGCCCAAAGATTATGTGCAGAGGAAGTAGAATAAGGGTGGATTGCGAACAGTGGGATGATCGTTGATAACACCCTTCTGATGTAGTACATGAGAGTGTGTGATGTGGAATCTGAAATGTTTGTCCTAAAAAAGGGTTGAGGTGATATGATCGTGTGAGAGATCTAATTTGGGGATACTTTCTGAGTGCCATCTGTCAAATGAATTCTATCAGTAAAGGGAATCGGTTAGAGAATGTTTTGTGAAATCATCAGAGTCCCTCTTCAAAGGTGTAGACAAGGCGTTTCGATTTGGGCTTGGCGTTGAGATCGCCAAGTTAAGAGTAACAAGTTAGTGTGTTGTGCGATGATTGGGATTCCATAGCTTGAGGGAAATTTTGGTCCTAGAAGAGAAACTGTTAAATTGATGCTTCCTCAAGAAGTGAATTGTTTTCCGATTTTCGTTTAAGTTCTATGTTTGTTGACCTTTGTCTTTTGCAAAGTTGAGCTTGGCTTTATGTTGGTATATGTGGTTCTTATCGCCTCAGAAAGAATAAAAGAAATGTTGGATTTGGTTATTCGAGTGATTTCTCCTTTGGCGGATGTGGTGTTTATTTGCAAATTTTCTAATTTGAAGGTGGAAAGATTTTCGTGATAAATCTTCGATTCGAACTTGACTCTTTTAGTACTGAGTTGGTAACACTTGGTTGCGATGATAGTCCTTCATTTTTCAGTTGGGCTATGTCGGTGTAAGAGTGTGTTTAAAGCGAGTTCGTTGTTTGTCCTCGTTAAAGGAGGCGATCTTTCTTTGGGTGAAAAAGTCCGCTTAATAGGTGGAACAAAAGTTCAGTGTTCTATGCACATGTTGCGTGGTTCGGTACCACTAGGGGGGGTTGCCCCAAGGTACATTGGGTTGTTTTCGCTAGTTGGCAAAACGTTAGGACCGTAGTGAGTCCAAGAGCGAAGTACACATCGTCTTGTTTGTCCCAGTGCTGAGTGAGTACCAGAGAGGTCCGAAGTTTGAAGTTTCGCGGGAGCTGCTGACCTTTGAGTAGCATCCTGTGCGTTGTTAGAGAGGTCAGAGCGAGTGCTGAGGCACAAGTCGTTGGTTTGTGTCAAGGTGCCTTTGTCCCATTAGCCCGAGAGGGAGACGACTTGGGAATTGGAGTCTCGCATGCGCGAGCTTTATTCAAAGTTTTTCACGGCAGGAACATAGTAATGTTAGTAAATCTTTTAGCAGTGGTTTTTTTTGTGTTGAGGTTGAATAGAATTCGGGGTCGAATTCTGTTTAAGGAGGGTAGAATGTAATACCCCAAAAATTAAATCGGGAGAGAATAATTAAATCGGGAGAGAATAATTAAAATCGGGGGAATATTTCTTTTAGCAAAGCGATTGAACAGGAGAAAGAGGGGTTTTAATGTAATACTCCAATTTATTCTACGAAAGAAAGCGTTCAAAAGAGAAATTAGACATAAAAAAGGGGGGTTTCTGCAGTTTTTCGGCAACTTGGGCCTTGGGCCTTGGCCCAGGAGGCCCATGAGGGGTCGGCCACCAATAAAAGGAAGGGGGAAAACCCTAGATGCACTGTAGCTACAGTGTGGCACTGTAGCTACAGTGCCACCACACTGTAGCACGGCTACTGTAGCACACCTCTCCTCCATGGTGGTGCCCCCCTCCATTGGTGCCTCCCTTCCTCGCCGTCGGTGCTCCCTGCTGCCGATCAAGTGAAGAAAGGAGAGGAGATCAACTTCGTGGGGAGAGTTCATCATCTTGCTGCGATTCTACAAGGGTAACGTCGCGTGTTCTTCGTTGTTTGATGCGTAATAGTTGCGGTTGATGTCGTTTGGTAGATTGATTTGCGTCGGTTTAATAGATCGCGTTCTGTCCAGATTATTGCGCGGTCAGTTTCGGGTGTTTAGAGGCAGAATTAGGAGTTTTGGTCTCCTAGAGTTATGTAGATAATGTTCTTAGCTTTCAGTGGCCGCCAAGAACGCCAAAATCCGATTAACGGTTAGAAGGTTATGAATTGTTTAGTGCCGCTGTCTGGTTAATCTGTCAACATTCTGACAGTCTGTAGAAAACTTAGTTAATCTATTATTTAAAGACGAAATCAGAGGATCTCAGTATAACGAAAAATGTAGGTAATTTCTATACCTTTTCATAGAGATAAAGAACACAAGATTTGGACATTCGTAGCAAAAGTTATGGTGGTTTTAGTGTACTGTCCAGAGAAACCGATGTGAAAATTGTTGTTCTGTAGGTTGGCTTGGTAGAGGCAATAGTTGGCATAATCAAAAGGGCTACCCAACTAAGTTTATTTAGGTAATTTAATTTCCTTTCCAGAAAGTCCAAGAACATCCTATTTGGACTCCGAGCAGAAAGTTATGTATTTTAGAAGTTGACTGTCCGCAGTGAACACCAAAAGCGATCGCTAGAAATTGGAAGATTGGAAAATGCTTGGAAGTTTAGAGAGTTCAATTGTGTTGTTATTTATGCTTTTGGTCCAGTATGTTGGTCTTAGATTGGGTTATCTCTATGTTCAGGTGGGAGCGAGATCCTGGGCAGCGCCCACTTCAGCGCCCACCGTTCTCGCACTGTTGAGGCAAGTATCCGGTTATTGTATTATTATGCTTGTATGTCGTGACTATTTGTGTTTGGGTCATAATAGCCATGAATGGATGATATTGTGATGAGTACCAAATTATCTTGGTGGTTGCAAGTACTGTTTGATAGAGTAATTATGAATTGTTTGACATGAGTGCTATGTTTTGATACATATTAGCTATGCTTAGTTGATAGTGTGATATGTTGATTAAAGATGGTAAATGCTTATGATATGAATGATAGAAGTATGAATGAGTTAAATTCATAAGTGATATTGCTGAGGAGGTATGATTATGATGATTCATGATGTGTGCATATGCATCATGTTGACAAATAAAGACTTGGTCACGTGGTGACCAAGCATTTATTGAATCCCGTCATGTATATGACGGGCTTGAGGTCCCCACACTTGTGGAGTGTGGGCTTGAGGTCCCCTTTACTTGCGGAGTATTGGGCAATTGGTCCCTGTTCTTGCGAGCACGTGCATGGTATGCGGCGACGGTCGATATCTCGTGACACGGTGAAATGCGACAAAGAGTGAAAGAGAAAAGTTGCATTGCATATTCGCATACATACCTCATGAGATATGTTTTTGTGTAAAGCTTTGGAATGGAATGTTGATGATGTAAATGTGAGATTAATGTTTCATTATTGGTACTTGCTGAGTCTTTGGACTCACCCTTGCTTTTGTTGTGTTTTTAGGTACCACTTGCAAGAATGGCATGCATGGGAGGGAGTAGACTTGAGTTGGACACACACACTACCATCCACCTTAAAAGTTGATAAATTTTTAGTTCATACTTTAATAAAGGAGCAACCTGCTTAGAGATTGTTTATGATTATGCTTCATGCATTGGATTAAGTGTAATAATGATAGGTAGTGTCTTTTGGATATCTCTGGATATGCTAGTTGCTTTCATGTTTTGAATGCCTATTGATTATGCTGAATGTTGGATTAATTATATACGTTTTATTCAAATATTGGAACCTCCTGGTAGTTAATAATACAGGGGAGGTTCTGCCAAAAATTGGTAGGATGTTTTGGCTTAGAATTGTTTAATGTTAGTTTGGTAGCATTCCAGGCTCAATGCTGAGCTGGGGTGTTACATATACGACTAGCTTGTATCTCTGTATGACAATTCCGTAACTGATCGAACTAAGCGACCTACTCGTGTATGCCTCACGATATCTTGTTGAACTCCAGGTAAGATATTATGTCATCCATGGACTGTTCAATACTTTCTTGATCGAGTGTCGAATAACCTTATGTGGTCGAACTCTTCGACCACTAGTGGCATGGCAATGCACTTTCTTTATCCGACCACTTCGAGGGGCTCAGAGATATATCTTCTGTTATGGTAGGAGGGGCAAATCTCATATTCGACTAGTCACATCCCTCCGCATATTTTATAGCAAACCCGAAAGCTACCTTTATAACTACCCAATTACGGAGTAGCGTTTGATAACCCCTAAGAGTACTATTACACATGTAGGGAACTATACTGATCTCAAGTTTAAGGATTATACAATATCATTGCTTGAGACCAACTAATAACATATAGAATCATAACAATCTCAATAGTGTCTCAAGGTGGGTCTATCCAACCCGATGTTCTCTAACATGTGTTCACATTATTGGTTCGATATCTCTATATCCATGACCGGTGAAACATGGTCATCAATCAATACATGTGCTGGTCGATAAGTCACTAGTGTTCCGACTAGTGACATCCTAGTGACATCCTATAATTCTTTCAAGGAACCGAATAACATTTATTCAATAACTCATAAACATAGACGTGATACAATCATCTTTATGATTGCCTCTAGGCATGTCACCAATCTCCCACTTACACTAGAGTAATCAAACATGTATCCAATACCCATAGCTCTTGTGTGCACCTCATGCTTAGGTTGCGGGAGAGACTTTGTCAACGGATCGATATTCAAATCCATGTGCACTTTGCCTATCTTCACATCACCTCTTTCAATGATCTCACAAATAATGTGATATCGTCAAAGTATGTGTTACCACATAGACTTTTGATGTGATCTAGGCTCCTTGAGTTTATTCTCATATTCGCATTTGGCTCAATACCACAATACTACCCAAACTCATCCAAACATAGCAATTGATTAATATCTTAATACCACTTCAAACCTAGACCTCCTAAACAGGTAAAATAATTTCAATTAAGACATAATATACTCAGCGCTACTAATCGTTCTACATCGCACTTGACCGACTCAAAACGAGTTTACAAAGCTGAAACTGAAAAACAACGCTTCTGCCATATACCGCTCCTGACAGCGCACGGTAATTGACATAACTCATGAACAGGAAGTCAAAAAGAGGTAAACCCAATTTCTGTAGATTCTTAACTGACTAATCTACAATACTCTAGTTGACACGAAAAACCAATTCGGCCAAAATATTAGGCTTTGTCTGAACTTTCAGTACAGAAACTACACAATCGAACAGCAGAACTAAAATGACCATAACTCAATTGATCGTTCTTTATCAATCTGAAAAGTTTATCGAATTACCTACAATAACCTAGTTGGGTGAACTTTCAGATTCTTCCAATTTCCCTATCATATTTTAGGAAATATCCAGACAGTTTATTCTCGTCAGATTTCTGGCAGCAGATACTAAATCGACCATAACTTTTGACTCAGACCTCGGAATCGAGTGATCTTCGGCTACTGAAAGATAAAGACATAACCCACATAACTCTAGGAGATGGAATCTTAAAATTCAGCCTCTAAATACACGAAAAACCCACGCAAGATACTGGACAGAATTGAATCTTCTGCAGCCCAACAATTAACCAACAATTCTAATCGGTTTCGATCTACTATGGATCAAACAGTGGGAAGGCATCTCGTTACCCTTGTAGAACCGCTAGCTTGCTGAACCAATCCCCACGACAGCAACTTGGCAAAGGGGAGGCGCATGAGCAGCAACCTGGGTTGAGGGGAGGCAAGGAGGAGGTGGCGGCTTGGGGGAAAAACAGGAGGAGGGGGTCGCCAAGGGTAAGGGGGTGGCTAGGGCAAGAAAAAGGGTGGCCACCTCTTGGGCCCTGGCCCAAGGTGATCTCCTTACAAATTAACAGCTATTTAATTGTTTAATTCAACCTAAAGCTGACTCACAAATTTAATAATCTTTCTTTCTTTCTTTCCGTGATAAATTTATTAACCGCGACTCACCACTTATAAAAATTAAAACCTACGCTAACCAACGATCCGGGTATTACATTCTTCCCACCTTAAGAGGATTCACTCAATCCAACTCTCGAATCTTTCACTAGCCATGATGATCCTCCAACTCCACGTAGCCTCTCTCTCGATCATTCGTCTTCACCGATGGTCTTATTCCTCAAGACCCGCTCCGACGTGTCTAAGATACGAACGGCCGACTCTCCACAAGTGAGATCCTCGCCCATTGTGACTGCTCTGAGTCAATCTTGTGTTCTGATCCCGCAAGAATCAAGATAGACATGGAAAACATTGCCCACCACTCAAAGAGTTTGGCAACTACAAACGATAAGCACTACCCACCCGAGCAACCACCACCGAGTTACCAAAACAACATTACCCTTGGTTGAGACACCCAAAGGAGCACAAGGCTTCCCACCGCAAACTCCACCTCGCACAACATCCGCATAATTCTTTTGTCGCCCCGAGGTACCAACAGTCCGCCACTTTGGCAAAATTTCAGAAAACTCAATCCTTTTCTTAAAACATTTTTCTCTTATTAAATATACTTGGGATAACCTAATATACCCTTTTAGAATATCACAAATTCCACTCACATCATTCTACTAGAGCAACAATCGGTATCTATTGCAAAACGAACCCAAAGAATGAAGAGTAAAGAACTCTCAAGCATCACACTAGCAACACTTTCCATCAAAGGGATACATTTAGAATGACATCATCATAAGTTAAAAGAGTTTCACCAACGAGTCACATACTTGTTGATCTAGAACTGATAATTCTTTCAAGGAACTGAATAACATTTATTCAATAACTCATAAACATAGACGTGATACAATCATCTTTATGATTGCCTCTAGGGCATGTCACCAACAGTCTCCCACTTACACTAGAGTCAATCAAACATGTATCCAATACCCATAGCTCTTGTGTGCACCTCATGCTTAGGTTGCGGGAGAGACTTTGTCAACGGATCAGCGATATTCAAATCCATGTGCACTTTGCATATCTTCACATCACCTCTTTCAATGATCTCACAAATAATGTGATATCGTCAAAGTATGTGTTTAGACTTTTGATGTGATCTAGGCTCCTTAGCTTGTGCAATAGCTCCACTATTATCAACTTTCTAATCCATACAACTTCTTTTGTAGCTTTCGAAGCCGCAATGTACTCAGCCTCTACTGTAGAATCAGCAACCGTTCCTTGCTTGGAACTTTTCCAACTTACTACTCCTCCATTCAAATAAAACACAAACCCTGATTATGATCTGAAATCATTCTTGTCGGTTTGGAAGCTAGCATTAGTGTAACCATTTACGACCAGCTCTTCCTCACCACCATACACAAGGAATGCATCCTTAGTCCTTCTCAAGTACTTAAGGATATTCTTGACTGCTATCCAGTGACCTTCACCTGGATCCAACTGATATATGCTCGTAACACTTAGAGCATACGACACATCTGGTCGTGTACACAGCATGGCATACATGATAGATCCTATAGTCGAAGCATATGAGATTCTACTCATTTTGTCTTGCTCATTAGTGGTCGTAGGACACTGAGTCTTACTAAGATTAGTACCATGTGACATGGGCAAGAAACCTTTCTTAGAATCTTGCAAGTTGAACCGTTTTAACACATTGTCAATGTATACATCCTGGCTTAATCTAATTAGACTCTTAGATCTATCTCTATAGATCCTTATACCAATAATATATGCTGCATCTCCTAAATCTTTCATTGAGAAACTATTTCTCAATGAAGTTTTAACAGATTCAAGCATTGGAATATATTTTCCGACCAGTAGTATGTCATCCACATATAATATCAGAAACACAAGTTTGCTCCCACTAACCTTCTTGTAAACACAGGTTCTTCTTCATTCTTGATGAAGTCAAACCCTTTGACTACTTCATCAAAATGAATATTCCAACTCCGAGATACTTGCTTTAATCCATAAATGGATTTCTTAAGCTTGCATACCTTTCTAACTTCCTTTGGATCGATAAAACCCTCAGGCTGTGTCATATACACATTCTCACTTAGGTTTTCATTTAGGAAAGCCGTTTTGACATCCATTTGTCATATCTCATAATCGAAATATGCAGCAATAGCTAGAATGATCCGGATAGACTTAAGCATAGCGACGGGCGAGAAGGTTTCATCATAATCAATACCTTGAATTTGTTTGAAACACTTTGCGACGAGTCGTGCCTTGTGAATGTGAATATTTCCATCCATATCTATCTTTTTCTTAAAAATCCATTTGCACTCAATGGTCGTAATACCATCAGGTGCATCAACCAAGTTCCAAACTTGATTGTCATGCATAGATTTTATCTCGGATCTCATGGCCTTAAGCCATGACTCAGAGTTTGAGTCCACCATCACTTCTGAATAAGTTTTAGGATCATCATTATTCAATAATAAAACGTCATGCCCATACCTTATAGGAAATTGACGTGGCCTTTTTCATCTATGTGGGGCTGATGCCATATCTACAGGTTCAACAACATTTTGTTCATCCTGTAGAGGTTCAGCAGGAATTGAAATATTTTTAGATGTTTCCCGAATTTCTTCGAGTTGCACCTGGTTTCCACTGACTCTTTTGGAAAGAAACTCTTTCTTCAAGAAGACACCATTACGGGCAACAAACACTTTGTTATCATCCCGATTATAAAAGTAATATCCTTTAGTTTCCTTAGGGTACCCCACAAAGAAGCATTTATCAGACTTGGGTGTGAGTTTGTCAAACGTCAAACATTTAACATACGCCTCACAACTAGGGATGGCAATGGGGCCCCATTCCCCATTCCCCGATGGGGAATTCATCTATTAGGGGACGGGGATGTGGCTATTTCTTCCCCCACAGGGATGCTAATATGCAAATAAAATTCCCCATCGGGTGAAACGGGGATGGGGATATTCCCCTACTCCCCATCCCCGTTACCCGCTTGGGGCCCCGATAAGACATGTAGGCCACTAGCCCAGTACCACACAACCCGATAAGGCGATAGCCAGATAATCTTATTTACATTATTTACTTTTCAGATGCTAATTAATCAAAAAACATTGTCATTTTAGTATTGCATGTGAATGTTCATACTCATTTTATAACATTATGAATCTTATTTTTTCTTCTTTAGGGATCCAACTTGCGGGTATGGGTCCCTGTGGGCCCCGATAACCCGATGGGGACGGGGACGGGGGGAGAATAGCACCCGAGGACAGGGATGGGGACGGGGACGGGGAATTTTTCGTCTCTCGGGGATGGGGATGTTCCACCACTCCCCGACGGGGAATGGCCCCGTTGCCATCCCTACTCACAACCCCATATCCTGAGAACAGACAATTCAGGACTCTTCCCAGTCCATATCTCATATGGTGTTATTTCCACAGTTTTTGATGGAACCCTATTCAAAGTGAAAGCCGTTGTTTCTGGAGTGTATCCCTAGAATTGCAATAGAAGATCAGATTGTCTCATCATTGATTGAACCATGTCCAATAATGTTCGGTTCCATCGTTCAGACACCCCATTCCATTGAGGCATTCTCGACAGAGTGAATTGTGGAACAATTCCATATTTCTTTAGATGATCACCAAACTCATGGCTCAAATATTCTCCTCCACGATCAGATCGTAGACATTTGATTATCTTGCCAAGTTGATTCTACACTTCATTCTAAAATTCTTTGAACTTTTCGAAGGATTCTGACTTATATCTCATCAAATAGACATAGCCATATCTACTCAAATCATCAGTAAAAGTTATGAAGTACTGAAAACCACCTCTGGTCAGAGTGCTCATTGGTCCACATATATCCGAATGTATTACGACCAATAGATCACTCGCCCTCTCACCTCTGGTCGTGAAGGGCGCCTTTGTCATCTTGCTAAGTAAACAAGATTCATATGTTCAAAATGATTCAAAATCAAATGAGTTTAGAAGACCATCATTATGGAGCTTCATCATGTATTTCTCATTTATATGACCTAGACGACAATGCCAAATATAAGTGGGATTAAAATCATTAGGTTAAAGTCTCTTAGCATTAATGTTATAGATGGGCTCATCCTCAAGATTCAAAACATACAATCCATTCATTAATGGAGCATAGCCATAAAGCATATCTTCAAAATAAATTGAACAACAATTATTCTTTATTTTCAACTCATAACCTTCTGCTCCTAAACATGAAGCAGAAATAATGTTTTTGCTTAAGGCATGAATATAATAACAATTATTTAGTTCCATAACTAATCCTAAGGGTAAAGCTAATGGTAAAGTGCCAATAGCTAACGCAGCAACTCTTGCTCCATTGCCCACACAAAGATCAGCATGTCCTCTTGCTAAACTTCTACTCCTTATCAGTCCCTGCATCGAATTGCAAATATGAACAACCGATCCGGTATCAAATACCCAAGAACTGGTCGAAGAAGTGGCAAGATTAATTTGTACAACATTTATACCTGAACTGAAAGTCTTACTTCCTTTGTTATTTTTCATTTCTGCCAAGTACTTCTTACAGTTTCTCTTCTAGTGCCCAGTCTCACGACAATGGTAACATTCTGTGTCAGGCTTAGGACCCAGCTTGAGCATCTTAAGCTTAGCCTTGAAACTCTCGATCTCATCTTGAGTCTTTCCTTTGCCCTTTCCCTTTCCTGACTTACCATTCTTCTTGAAGGTAGGTGCAAAAGAAGTAGTAGGTGCCATGATCTACAACAGAATATTCAAAAATTCGGCACTATATTTATGTAATATCTTCTATTAAATAATTTAATAAAAGATACTCCCACTATATGTTCTAAACCATGTTTTCCTTTAACATCATATAGTGAGTTCAAGATCCAAAAGTCAATAAGTCCTAGTGAGCTTTGGCATCACTGCTAGAAACTTAGTGATTTATAGTAGGCAACCTCTTGCCAATCACATCACATATTATTCTTGTTTGTTGGGCGGCATCTCTATGCCCCAACGACCAACATTATGCCCCAATGCCCAAAACCGTTTTGATAGCCTTGTCAAGTTAAACCAATACTATGCATGTGGGTGTCCGACACCCACCCCATCTTATTAAGATAGTTAATGGTACCCTACTTTGGAAGACCTACTAATTAACGATCAAAATCATGATGGTCGTAGCAATTGGAAAGGTATCAAATTAACTCAAATTTTCTTGAGAGATACTACTCTATCATGTTAAACATCCTATGATAAAACATGATCAAATAGTATAACAGGAATAAACACAAACATTCACAGATAATCAAATTAAACTGTGAAATAATATGGCCCTTAACATGTCGATCTCCATCAGCATGCTTCTTATTCTCCGACCACCATGCTCGAAATCTCCGACAACATTCATCTACTTAGCAATTACTTCTAAAAGCTAGTAATGAATTACAGAGGATAATTTCAAGCATTACATGTCGGCACACAGGCCGTTATACAATAATATGCAGCTCAATGGTTATTTCACAACATGACACGCATGCTATGAAAATCCATTCATGCATCACATATACAGTGGGCCATACTATTCATATCAATCCATGCAAAAACAAGTTATGCACAGAATCCAATTCTATCGGGCGACATGAACACATACTACTATATAACGTGGCTACGACCACAGCGGTCCCACTAGCCGGTTAGCGGGTAGGGTTCGAAGGGGCAGCGCCCCTCGCTGGTCAAGGGCAGTGCTCTCAAAACAAATTCTTGAGACATGAATCTTATTCACGTAACCGAGCCTAGAAATCATCGGATCAGTCATATTAACCCTATTCTGAGCCAATCTGATCACTGTCTTATACGACCACGCACTGCGGCATACTCCGATGGCAGAATTCCGACCGGTAGTAGTATCATGCAATGTGGTCGTGAACAAGAGCAGAAGACCATCAGGTCCTTTTAGCTCATACCTCCTCGAAAGACCCATCTGCTACCGTCGAAAATCGATCGATCTTATTGACCAGTGCCTAGATCGTTCCATCCTCATGAACCGATCTAGGTTACCAGATCCAACCAGTAATAGATCCAATCTACTACTGCCACATATCCAGTATATGCAACCGATCTAGATAAAAAAACTATGCAAGATGGCTCTAATACCACTCAAGGGATACGAGTAGGCTACGATAGCAATAATTTAAAAAATATACCACATAAACCAGGAAGCCAAGCAAGTAGATGATCATAGATCATTACCACCACACACGCAGTGCAGCGGAAGAAGAGTCGGAGCAGCCTGGTCCAACGAAGAGCGCATCGATGCAGTGGTCGTAGTCGATCGTCTCCTCCAGCAACCTCCAACATTCCTTGTGAAGATCACGGATCGTCCTCAAGCACAACAGCAACCATAGTAGCGCCTCTACGGTGTCCACACATCTAGGAAAGGAACAACCGAATGCTGGTGTGCTAGCACCAAGTCGCACGGTGGGGCTCTCAGGAAGATGGTGGCTAGGGTTTCGGTGGAGCAACTCAAGTCACGACTTTCATGTCTCTAATCTATCAACTGACCTCTCCCAATAGCCTCAAGTATCTCCTTATATAGTGCCATGACGGATCCTATCCGAACACGTTTTGTTCCAACCCATTAAGTGTGTGACCCGTTAGGTTCATGCGTAGTTCAGTTGTGACTTGGAAACTCCTTTCCGATCACGGGTCGTCAGCGGCTTCTAGCAGTTACACACGAATTGTATCGAACGAACCTTAATGCAATATGATCTACGACCAGGTCCTTATCACTAACGACCAGCTCGTATCTCTATACGACCAGTTCATAATTAGTCTTGACCAGTTCGTAACTCTTTATGACTAGGTTTCGACCACTTAGTGATTATGTTCGACTAGTCTACGACTAGCTTGTATCTCTATATGGCTATTCTGTAACTGATCGAACTAAGCGACCTACTCGTGTATTCTTCCTTTGCCTCACGATATCTGGTTGAACCCCAAATGAGATATTATGTCATCTATGGACTGTTCAATACTTTCTCGATCGAGTGTCGGATAACCTTATGTGGTCGAACTCTTTGACTACCAGTGGCATGGCCATGCACTTTCTTTATCCGACCACTTCGAGGCCCGAGATATCTCTTCTGTTATGTTAGGAGAGGCAAATTCCATATCCGACCAGTCACATCTCTCCGCATGTTTCATAGCAAACCCGAAAGCTACCTTTATAACTACCCAATTACGGAGTAGCGTTTGGCAACCCCTAAGAGTACTATTTCACATGTAGGGAACCATGCTGATCCCAGGTCTAAGGATTATACATCATCATTGCTTGAGACCATCTAATGACATATAAAATCATAACAATCTGAATAGTATCTCAAGGTGGGTCTATTGTAACATCCCAATTTTCTGAGTTTAAAAATCATTTAAATAGTTAGTAGGGAAAAAGTCACCATTTGGATTTATTTGAATTTAAATTCAAAAGCTTAATATTGGACTTTACAATAAAAAACATTTAATGTGAATAATTCCAACTTGAACAATAGTCAAAACTATTTTATTTGGGTTCTATGTGCTCAGATATATTTTCTAGATTTTTCTAGAATTTTTCTGAGTTCATTTGCTATTTTCTTTTGCTTATTTGAATTTCTGGTATTTTCTAAAATAGAAAATCTATTTAAAATCTCAGATTTTCCTTGGGCCGAATCCCTTGGCTCCGGCCCAATCTAACCAGCCAGACCCATTTCCGCGCCTCCGGCCCGAACCCGCACCGCATCCTCCTCTCTCTCTCGCGCGCTCCGACCCCACTGTCGGTGTCCACGAGCCGTGTGCGGCGCGTGCAGTCCGAGCCACACCCGCCGCCATGTGGACCCCACTTGCCGCGTCAGCGTCGTCAACCTCCCGGACACCTCCTTCCTTATCCCTGCCGCCGCACGGATTCGCCTTCGCCGTCTTCGCCACGGACTCCTCCTGGCGGCCGTGTATGAAAGGAGGGGCACCCCTCGGCTTCCGCATCCTTTCACCAGCCGCCAGCGCCCTAGATCGAAGCCCTAGTCGCCGGAAATCGCCGAAGGAAGCTTTGTGCCGCCGCAACTCCGTTGAGCTCGTTCGTCGCCGCCAAAGCCGCTCAAGCATCGCTGTCGCCTCCTTCGAGTTCGCAAGATCGAGGGCTACCTCCCGGTGACCTCGGTTTCGCCGCAAGCCCACCGGAGCCCCAGATCCGTCACGCCCGTGGCCCAACCTCTGCCTAATTGTCGCCGCCGGTCATCTGGGTTGTTCCCAAGCACACGTGAGGCCACCGTTGTGATCCCCATCTCGCCCTCTACCTCCTAGTGCCACCCATCGCCGCCGGCGAGCCGCCGTTCGCCGAGACCGTCGGGATCCGAGCGCCGCCGCTCTTGCTATCATCCACGTCACTGCCACCTCCGTTAGCCACCTCAGCCCGACGCCCTCGTGTCGCCCACGTGGAGCCCGGTCAGCACGGCCACATGGCGATCCAGATCTAATCCCAACCGCCTAGCTAGGTGGACCAAGTCCACCGTGAGCCATCTCACTAACATGTGGGTCCCACATGTCAAAGAATTCTTTTTATTTCTTTTATTTCCGAAATTCCTTGTTAACGTCAGCATTGCGCAATAATCCAATTTTTCTTCAGAGAAATAATTCGGAAATTCTGGAAAATCCAAATTAGGGTTTCTTTTTAGATTTAAAACTTCCAAAGGCCATAACTTTTGCATCCTAACTCTGATTGAGCCCATTCAAATTTCTAAATTTATCTAAATTTGAGCTCTATTTATTTGAGATTTTTATTTAATTTTTGGAGCTTGTTTTGCCTCTGTTATTTATTTGTTTTGTTTATTTGTCTCGTTTGCGAGTAGACATCGATTCGTCGGGGAATTTTGGTGAAGAAGGATTACCCCAAGATCAAGACTAGTACATAGACCTTTTCCAAGGCAAGTCATACATTTGATCATCCTGAACCCAGTTTTCAAATTACTTTGTGTTAAAGTATTGCATTTTATGTTAATTATGTATTTAAATGCTTTGGGCATAGTTATTATCAATTTGTTATCACCCCTTGACTTTGTATGCCATAATTCCTTGTCATCCTAGATTGGTTTATTAGTTGGTATTATTGTAGCACCAACGTGGGTTGGTTAGATGCGAGTACAATTGCTTAGTCATGCTACGAGTCTCACATCACATGAAAGTTGCAATTATTAAATGTGACTAAGTGACTATGGAACTTTGTGTAAAACTGTGTGCTATGTGTTATTACTTCGTGATGGCATGTGTTGCACTAAAACCAACTGGGTGGTAAAGGATTTAGACTGAGGCAAGTGGTGGAAGCTGTGTGATATGGTGGACTATGTGATGGGATTGATAATCTTTGTGATCTAGTTAGAACATGAAAGTCTTGCCTTGGTCAATTAAGGACTTAACTTTGTGCGCCATTGAATCGAGCCTTCTTTGTCGACCACATACCTGGTATGGGACGGGCCTAACTTAGTAAGTTATGGATTCTCGGCACTGATGTTCAGGTGGATAGGTTAGGCTGTGTGGCAGGGTGGAGGTGTGACTACTTAGTGGTTGCATCGCGGGACGGTTCGCCGCATCCCTGTCCAGCGGTGTGTGTTATACTAATTCTTTGTGAGCTGGTATAGCGGGAAAGCATATCGGGAATGTCAATGTTTGAGATGAAGTTTCCGAACTGTTTTGTTACGATTAGTGCGTACTACACTAGTTGTATCTTGTGGGTAAAGTGTACAACCTCTACAGAGTGTTAAATCAATCTATTCGAATAGCCGCGTCCGCGGTCATGGACATGCTCGGGGATTTCACACGAGGGGTAGTTTTCATAAAATGTTGGGATGGGATCTGTGTGACCTCAATCATATGGCTATGTGAAATAATCTGTTTAGCTGTGTGTCTTTGTGGAAACAACAGTTAAATTAATATTGTCTATTTGTTTTGAATTATGCTTTCAATCTATTATTCGTATTCAATTGCAAAAGTTGCTTTTATGCAAAAGAACCACAGAAGCCTTTTTCTTTTGGAATAAGCATGCATCTATATATTACATTCTGTGGTATGATTTGCGAGTACGGTTGTGTACTCACGCTTGTTGTAAAACTTACGCCAAACCTACAGAACAGGAGGAGTCTACGCCTGATTTCGAGGAGGAGTTCGCCGAAGGTTGCTGATAGTTAAGGTCTGGATCCCAGTCGGTTGCCTGTGGTGAATTGATGGGATCTACGCTGGAGTTATTTCCGTTCCGCTGCTGTTTTATTCTCTGTTAGCCCTGCGTGGCTTAATAAGTGTAAACTCGACCATAAGGTCAAAACCCTTATTTGTTATTCAAACTAATCGTTTAGTTTACTTATCGCTTGTGTGGATCGATATTTACCTGTGTTAACACTGTGTGCACTAGCGTGATCCTGGACTAGTGCAGTATACACGGAGGGTTCCAAAATCGTAATTTTGGGTCCCGACAGAGGTGGTATCAGAGCCATACTGACTGTAGGTCTTGACCTTAGTTAGATTGGCCGTCTTTAGAGTGTCCAAATTATTTTCTAAAGGAAAAATTAACTTGCAAGGCTAAATAATTGCTTAACTCTCCTCATATCTCTCTCGACTCAACTATTGCTATAATCTTCTCTCTTTCCGCTATTTTAAAGTGCTCTTACCCTTCCTTCGTCTATCTTGACAGATGCCTCATCTCCAGAGCTATGGTGAGCGCACAGGAGGATACGCTGCCGAGCTTTGGAAGCTACTTTAGGTTCTTGGAGGCTTTGATCGTCCATTGTACGTCGGCAACAACTGGATTGTGAATGGACAAAACCGTGGAGTGATCTGTCATCTAACGATCTACGCCAGGAGGAACGACAAGGCGAGCCAACCTTCGCACATCTCTGTGAGGAAGATCACTTGGCTGGAAGGCATCCAGGAGTCGTCGCACTTGGCCATGCTTCGTATCTGCAACATCTACGCACGGGAGCTTCAAGACACCGTCTTCCGTTACCATCCCAGAGCTACAGCCATGGACTTGCCAGCACGCTACCCATCTACACAAGAAGAGAGCAACGCTACAGTCGTGCATCTCGCCCAGTTTGCAGCTGCCCAAGAGGAAGCCATGGAGAGGACTATCACAGAGCTGGATCATGTCTATGAGGCGTTGCAGAGAGCTGAAGAGAGGGTCACTACGCTGCAAGAGATTCTCTACGACCAGGATGACGAAGTAGAAGAAGACCCCGAGGAGGATCCTGAAGAAGATCCAGAGGAAGGCCCAGTTGAGCCAGAGGAGCCACCGTGAGCGGTTGCACCGAACGCTGCTCTTCTGCTGCACCGCCTCGAGGCATCGGATCAGTTTGCCAAGATGCCGGCCCACTTCCGAGTCTACAGCCATCAGGAGCGCCGCCGCGGTTGTGGAGGCTTTCTTGAGTAGTTGTCCTAAGTCTCAGTTTTTCAGGTTTAGCCAGTTTCAGTTTAGTGAGTCTCCCTTTAGGCGGTAGTTTTGTGTGCTTAGGTCGTTGTTTATTTTGTGTGCGAGTATGAGCAGCAAAGGCCCCTAGGCATTTGTTGCAGCCATGCTAAGACCCTAATTAATAAAGGTATTTCGTTTGAGTTTCTTGAGCTGTGTTTTGTTGGGTTTAACCTACCCCCTTGCTTAGTTCTTAACTTATCTTGTGCTTGCTACCTTATCTAACCCATGGAGCTTCGCCAGATGGTTCAAACTCGTCAGACTGCTGCTAGTGGTTCCAGCACCCCAACGCCTGTTGTGAATAGCGCTTGTATTCAATATGAGGCCAATGGGCCAGTATATATACACAGATACATACGGTGAATATGCAAAGAACCCCTTATAACAATGGGGAATAACAAACTATACATATATATCTCTAACACCCCCCCTCAAACTCATGGTGGATCAACAACACTGAGTTTTGAGAGGTAGAAACCATGCGGTGCGCGAGTCTGGGCCTTCGTAAAGAAATCCGCTATCTGAAGCTCTGAAGGCACATACTGAAGAGCAATCACCTGGTCATGCACACAAGACCGCATGAAGGAAGCATCAACACCAATATGCTTGGTAGCTCATGCTTCCACGGGTCTCGAACATCGATAGCACTGTACTATCGGACAAGAGAGGAGTCGGTGTAGTGACAGAAACACCAAAATCCTCAAGTAACCACCGTAGCCAAGTAATCTCTGCTGTCAAGAGAGCCATAGCACGCAACTCAGCCTCTGCACTCGAACGGGACACTGCAGTCTGTTTCTTCGTCTTCCAGGCAATGAGAGAACCACCAAGAAAAACACAGTAAGCAGAGATAGACCGGCGATCAGATGGATCGCTGGCCCAAGTAGCATAAGCCTGAAGCTGTAACGAGCTGGAGTTTGGAAAGAAAAGACGGCGAGAGATAGTCCCACGAAGGTATCGTAGAACTCGAAGAAGGTGGCTATAGTGGACCTGATTGGGAGCGAATCTGAATCGACTCGAAATGTGGACTGGATAAGTGATATCTGGACGAGTAACAGCAAGATAGACAAGACTCCCAACAAGATGACGATAGCGAGTCGGATCAGAAAGAGGCTCGCCATCAGAGGGTCGGAGGTGAACATTGAGCTCCATGGGAGTCTCAGCGATGCGATCAATGAGAGAGGCGCGATCAAGAAGATCTGAATATACTTCTCTTGGGACATAAAGAAACCATCTCGGGTGGAAGTAACCTCAATCCCAAGGAAGTAACGAAGAGGACCAAGATCCGACATAAGAAATCGCTCACTAAGGCGAGCCTTGACAAAGGCAATGTACTCGAAATCATCTCCTGTAATGATCATATCATCAACATACGAAAGAAGAAGAGTCCGACCACGAGACGAAGTGTGGACAAAGAGCGCAGATCATGATCACTAGCTGAAAAACCAGCAAGCGGTAACCACGAGGAGAAGCGCTCAAACCAAGCACGAGGGGCTTGCTTAAGGCCATAAAGAGAACGACGAAGACGGCGCACCATGCCCTCGTGCAGAATACCCAGGTGGCGGAAGCATGTAGACCTCCTCACGCAACTCGCCATTAAGAAAGGCATTCTTGACATCAAGCTGAGAAACAGACCAGTGGCGAACAGACGCCACCGCAAGAAGAGTGCGGACAGTGGTCATGTGAGCCACAGGAGCAAAAGTCTCGTCGTAGTCACGACCATGCTCTCTTTGGAAGCCACGAGCAACAAGACGCGCTTATAGCGCTCAAGAGAGCCATCAGAGCGAGTCTTAATCTTATAGACCCACTTACACGTGATGGGACGAGAGTGGGATGGAAAAGGAACAAGATCCCAAGTACCAGTACGCTCGAGGGCAGCAATCTCCTCGGCCATAGCATGCTGCCACTCAGGATGAGTAACATCATCCCGATAGGAGACAGGCTCAAGAGTAGCTGCACCAGAAAAACCAAAACGGCAGGAGGCCGAATCGACTGGCGATCGCGGAGAGCGTAGCGAGGAGAAGATAACCCATCAGGGGAAGATGGTGTTGGAGATATGCCCTAGAGGCAATCATATTGATGATGATATTTCGTTGTATCCATGATTTAATAAATGTTCCTTGAATATTACCTTTGTGTTGATTAACAAGTATGTGACTTGTTTGTGAAACTCTTTACTTGTATGGTTATTCTAAAGTTGTCCTTAGTCGGAGTTCATGTGAGGACACACGTGAATGATGGATTAGCACATGTATCGGTTGATGACCATGTTTCACAGGTCATAGACATGGAGATGTCAAACCAATAATGTGGACACATGTTTAGAACATTGTAACATCCCAAAATTTCCAAATGCAAAAATACAAGATTTTTAAACTTTTTGTATGATTATCTGTTGTCGTTCAGTTTGTCTGCAATTTGTGAGTTATTTGATCTGCATTTCTTTTGTCAGTACAACTGTTATGAAATGAAAACCCTAAATAGAAAACCCTAGAAACATAAAATTGTAAAGTAAAAGAATCAGATACAATTAAATCATCATAATAAAATTAACTTAGACATTGCCCTGTAAAATATTACTAAAAATAAATCCTAGGTCAAAGACACATTCGAACCTAAAATCTACGAATTTATTTCGCTAACCCTAAATCCAAATCCCAACCCACGTATTGTTCCTCCGACCGGACCACTTCGCCACTCGGGTCTGGCCGAGCCAGTTCGCACCAAGCGACGTCGCACGCATGTGTGCCACGTCGAGCCGCCGTTCCCCTCGCCACCCATGCCGCTCTCTCTCTCCCAACGACAGCCTCTGAACCTCCTCGCCACGTTGCGGTGTCGCTGCCGTCGCTCGGCCATCGCCCTCAAATCCGCTGTCCATACCGGCCGAGCGACACAGCCGCTCTGCCATCGCCGTGTGCATCGCCCCACCGGCAGGCCATCTTCTCTACGTATCCGCCCAATCCTACGCATGCAACTCGCCAGCAAACCACCGCCACGCCCCTGGATTTTTGACCCCACCCATGGTTTTGCCTTCGGCTTCACCCACGCAACCTATTTCTCACCGAGCGCCTCTCCACTGCGTCTGTTCCTCGTGCCAGCGCAGACTGCCCTGGTGTTCTGGCTTTATCTTCTTGGCATCTCTTCTCCATCCTCCTTTCTTCTCCAAAGCTCAGACCGAGCCAGGACTCAGTCGCCACGTGCCCTATCTTGCAGCCTCGCACTCAGCTTGCATGCGCGCCAGCGTAGCCTCACCGCCCCTGGTTTGCTCGGCCGCCCGTGGTATGCCCCTGCGCTTGCCGTAGCTCACCGAGGGCATCGCCCTGGCTCATAGAAAAGGCAGCGCCCAGCCTTGGCCTCCTTCCATGCCATTTCTTTCCTTCCCTCTTCGCCTCCACAAAAGCTCCAGAGCATGTCGCGCCTCCCGGCTCCTCTGCGTCTGCGCGCCTCCCCACCGAGCGGCGCGGCCTCCCCATGCCGGCTCCTCCCCCAGATCCGGCCCCTCCACGCGCTCCTCCGCTGCCACCTTTTCCCCCCGGTCGCCCTCTGCCACCTCCAGGCCCGGCTCCACCCCGGCTCCTCCCTCTGTCGCCGCCATCAGCAAGCCGCCACGCCCTGGAGCTCGTCGCCCCGGACCTGAGCCGGCCCCATCCACCACCGCCACCAGCTGCCCGGCTGCTCCACCGCCGCCGCCTTCCGGTTGCCCGACGGTACCGGCTCCGTCTTCCTCTCGCCTCCCGGTCCATGGCACCACCGGATCTACATCGGCTTCGTCTCCCTCCACCAGCCCGGCCCAGCTGCCCCGACCGCCGGCTCCCTCCCGTCTCCCTTCTCCCTCCCCAGCTCCGGCCGCCGCATGCTGCTGCTCGGCCGCCACTGTTGGGCCTCCTGCCGGCGATGAACCCTGGCCGGGCCACCTTTGGCTCCTCCTCTCTGTGTCAGGCGAGTCTTCTTATCTCTCTAGCTCTCTGTTAATGCTAGTCAGTATGAATGAGTGAGCATATATCTGTGAAGGCCACATAGAGTAGTTAGCATTCATAGTTAATCGATGTAATGGTCTATTTGGCTCAAGATGAAGATCTGCGCTTAGGAATCTGTTCTTGAATGAGCTCAATTCACCTGGGTTTTGGTTTTTCAGGTGTTCAATGGCTGTCTATCCTGTAGTTTCACCCCTGAAGCTCCTCTCTGTACTCGAAAAGAGAACTCATTTGTTATGTCAACTCTCTTAAACTATCAGGTTTTGGGCATGTTAATCGATCACTCAAATTTTATTGATAGTGAATGGTTGATCTAGTGAGATGTTAGGTGGCAAAGCTTTGAAATTCTTTGGATACGCAGAGAGTTTTTCTCTGAGGCTAGAATCGTCGGTGAGTTGCTAACCTGACCAACTCTAATGGTTAGAATGTTGTCTTAATCTTCCGGTGGCAACCAAATCTGAAATTTGTCAGGAAGTGAGTTTTTAACAAAACTAACAGAGAAACAACCTTTTCCCCTAATAGGAGGTAGGGTCAGAAAAGGCCTCATTTTGAAATCTGCTTTGGTATATGGGCTGTTGTCAATTCTGAAAACAGTCGGTAAGTTTAATAGCTAGTGGATCTTTCAGAATCTTCAAACCCCTTATTAATAGCTAAACCTGTAGTTTAAGAGTTGAACCTTGAACCATCAGTTTTGCCAATAAGTTTATGACCTTGTTAGTGCTGTAGTTAGCCATGTTTCTGAGTCATCTCGTTGGTTGGGCGATTATCTAGTAATAGTAACCTAATCTGAAAAACTAATAGGATTGTGAATATTCAGAAACTAGCAGTAAAGCAATCAAATTGCTTTTGTTGTAATGTTGATCGAGAAATCCTTTGGGTTGAATTAGAGATATTACTAGGCTGCTTGTCACTTCAAATGCTTGTAAGTACAAGGGTTGTGTTGGCTTGAAAAGTCTTTAAAAGCTAACCTAAAAGAGAGCACCCCTTCTGTACACCACTCAAGCTAATAAGATAAATAATTAAGGATTAGTGAGGAGTATAAGATGTTTTACCTAGATATCTAGAGTTTTGCTAAAAAAACAATCTTGGCTAGCAGTGTTGCCACTCAAACTTATGTTTAACAAAATAAAATTTGAACTATCAGAAGTTGAGCTGGCAGCACTCACTTCAGAAAAATGTTCTTTTGTAGGTGGTTTGAACAGTAAAGGAATTTTGGTGCCTTGGGCTGTATTTAGCTTTGAGGTCACTCAAAACTTTGCCTAACTAGCAAGTATGTGAATATGATTTGTTAATACCCGCTCAACTCAGGCTATTTTTCCTTTTAAAGGATGTTTGAGCTAGAAAAGAAATTAAGGTGCAATTAAGAATAACAGTAAGTTTTGTCAATCTTATTTCATGTGCTTAGAAAGTTGATTGCAGATAGCTTTTAGATTGACCGAAGCAACCCAATCTGAGAAGGTTTCCGGTTGAAATCTTGCTTTCAACAGTGGACCTTGACCTAGTTTCAACTCTAAAAATTCATAACCAATTCCATTCATCTCTAAAATCAAATAATTTATGTCTCTAAATTCATCTAAAATAAATATCCTTTCTTCTATTTTTTCTTATTTGTTGGATACTTTTGGTATTCGGTGTTTATTCTTTGTTTTTAGCTTTGCGCTTTTGTCGTTAGATGGCGTTGTTTTTAGAGCGATCCTCTGCAGCAAGTCGAATATCTCAAATAAAGCAAAGGCAAGCAGTTTGATCATATCCAATTCATTCCCATTATTTTCAAGTCTAATACTTTGTTTAACTTGTATGTATGCATGCTTTTGTGTCAAAGTAAATTTTATCGTTTAGAGGTAGTTATTCCCATTGCATTGTTGCCCTGAAAATTGTTCACCCCTGCCACTACCTTAGGAATATTATTCTCACTGGTGAATTAGAGCCCGGTGAATGATTTAGGGCCTTTTATTTGTATTTACGATATGATGCTTAGCCATGCTTAGATACCGGTAGAATTGGGCGGTTATCGACTTAGTCGATAACCTTGATCACACAAAATTATTATGACTTTACATTTTCAGCCTTTGTGCTATGTTTATTTGTGAAAACTAAAAATGAAAACAAAATGATTTGGACTTGGGCACAACGGTATGATGGTGTGCTTTTGGGTGTGACTGGAAAGGTGCCCAAGTCAATTAAGGACCGAGTTACTTGCGCCACCGTACTGAGCATTTTGCGTGCTAACCACACTAGAGTATATGGGACCTCTCTTGACTTAGTACTTTGGCGTGTATTGGCTCGGGTCGGCAGAGGTCGCGAGGAGGGATGGAGGTGGGAGCATGGTAGTTGTCCAAAAGCTTTATCCCGAGTGGGTAGTTGTCTTTTCGGCTTTACCATGTAAGCGTATGGATTTCTATCCATACGAGCGACTGTAGTTGATACACAATATTGGAAAAAGTCTTGTTAGACTTAGCGTGCTGCATACCAAAGGAAGTATGCTAACCGTGGTGGTGGAAAGGCGGTCTAAAGTGTGGGTACATTGGTACACCTGCGCAGGTTAAAACTATTCGAATAGCCTCGTCCTAGGTTATGGACACGCTCGGATCGCCCCAAGAACTAGACTACAACATTTAATTAAAACTTGATGGGTTGGTATGAACGGGTGTTCATACTATTGTTGTGATGGCCATTGGGTTGGTCATCTCGAGATTTATTTATGTTATCACATCTTTGTATCATTTGTTATTTCCGCAAATAAAAATTGAACTGTTAAAATTGCCTTCAAACTATTACATTATTGCAAAAGAAAACTTGCTTTCTGCTAAAAGTAAATCTAGAGCCCCTTCCACTTAAATAAAGCTTGCATGTAGTTAAATTATAGTTCTGTTACCCTTACACGTCAGTCTTGCGAGTACAAAAACAATTTTTGTACTCAGTTGCTTTGCTTAATGTTTTTGTTGCAGAGGAAGAAGGTGAGCCCCAAGGGCTTCCCTTTTGTGAGATGCGCTTCGGGTTTGACGACTAGCCTGGTGGCCCAGTTGGTTGCCTTGTGGGTAAAGGCACACTAATTGGCTCTTTTATTTACCGCCATCTTATGGCTTTTGCTTTCGCTGTGTAGTTTGTCATTATCTTGTAAGTTCTTTCTGTTGTATTTATTGAAGTTTTGTTATTGTAACCTCTCGTGTATGGAATTGATGCTTGATTTTGTGACGGGGTGTGTATACTGCATTTCTGGGAAGTATACATATCCTGAGGCTTAGTTTATTTGAATTGTAATTCTAGGGTCAATGGAAGGCTTAGCATTACAAATCGAATAAACCGGGGTCCTCACAAACATGGGTGTAACACCCTGGCTATTCGGAAGCCAAGATGTCACCTAAAACATCTAACATACATCCATATTGCGGAAGAATTCGAATAAAAACAACTAATGATAGTATCAAAACAACAAGACATGATGAAGGTATCCTTCCTTCACCATCTAATCTATTTATTTGGTTCATTGATAATGAAAGTTCATATGCAGTAATAAATCAACCTCAATGTGGAGAAGGTATCCTTCCTTCACCAATTATAATTTAATTATTACAGTTCATCATTAACGAATGTAAGATAGAACTAAATTTAATCTTGAACATGAATAGGATGATGTGAGCAGTAGTGCGTGTCTACTCCCTCCCAAGTGAGCCAACATCGGGGTTACCTAAAACAAACAAACAACGCAAGAGTGAGTCCATGACTCAAAGTACATATATCAATAAGATAATCATTCAATATGAATAAGACAAACTCATCATCAGGTTCGATCACATCACAACTGACTACATATGAAGACATGATATGAATGCTCAAAATCAAAGGAATGGACTGCACACATGCATATACCGGTATAGCCAGTGAAACACCGTCGGTGTTCACTCAAGCCCGCATCTTAACAAAAATGCGGGATCCACTTCCGTATGAAGAACGTTTCATACGGTGTCCAACATTGCCCATCTTGGAGTTAATGGGTCTTACATGCCCATTCGGAATTAATGGGTCTTTCAAATCCACTCCGTGGACGGACATGACAATGTCCAACACCGCCCTGCTGGAATGGTGGGACTTGCAATCCACTTTCGTGGATGAAACATGCATAATGAATGCATAGAATGAAATACGAATATTGAAAGACATGATAACAAAACATGGATTCAACACATATGAAAGAACATAGACAATCCATCTTCTCTCGTATCATACAAAAATCACAGCATGACCATATAAACATTCATCAATCACAATCATTAAGGGTGGCAATGTACTTGCCTTCCGCGATGCGACGCGTTAGTCGGCAAAGATGATACTCCTAAACCCGAGGCTTCACCTCCTAAACAAGTAAAATAATTTCAATGAGGACATAATATACCCAACACTACTAATCGACGTTAAACACTGCTTCCCTGATGACTCTAGTCATTAAAACAAAGCTTAAATTGAAATCAACAATTTCTTACATAACTTAATTCTGGACAGCAGCACGGTAATTGACATAACTATTGGTCTGGAACTCGGAATGAGGTGAGACCAATTTCCATGGATTCTTAACTGACATATCTACAATACTCTAGTTGGGCAAAAGTTCAGATTTTGCCTCTAATAAAATTTGGCCCACGGCTCAAATCTGTTGACTGAATTAATTGACAGAAATATCGGCTAAAATAAAATATCCATAACTTTTGTTGTACAACTCCATATTGGACGTTCTTTATCAATCTGAAAAGGTTATGAAATTACCTACACTAACCTAGTTGGCACGACATTCAAATTTTGCCTTTAACAAAAAGTGGCACACGGGTCAAAACTAGAGATAAAAACTAACATACAATCTGGACAGACTGACATACAATCTGGACAGTCACAAAGAAAAGTGCATAACTTTTGATCTATAAATCCAAATGAGGTGTTCTTTATCAATCCTGAAAGCTAGTGATATCACCTTCAAAATTTGTTATGGGCAAGACCTCTGAATCACCCTCTAACTAGGCCATAAATCAACCTATACAGAGACTGCTATTTCTCGTCAGGATTCTGGACAGCAGATAATAAATCTATCATAACTTTTGACTCGAAAGTCGGAATGAGGTGATCTTGGCGGCCACTGAAAGATAAGAACAAGACCTAAAGAACTCTAGAAGGTGGACAACTCAAATTCTGCCTCTAATATCACGAAACCGACCCCGCAACCTACTGGATAGATCTCACTTTCAGTTCGCAACAATCTGTTCTAATCAAAAACGATCCGAATCACGTCTACCACTAAACAAACGATGAGGCTCGGCAATCGTTACCCTTGCAGCAACCAGGATGAAGGTGGAAGAACCTTGGAGAAGATGGCCTTCCTCCTCCTCTCCTCCTTTGGCCGAAACAGCCTGCTGTCCCCTTCTCTTCTCCTCGCGACGGCCGGCAGCGGGCAGCTCCGAAGGCGAGACGGAGGCACACCACGGCAGGGCAGCACCAAGGCAGGGGCGGCAGCAATGGGGGAAGGGATGGGGCGGCTCACCAAGGGGAAAGGGGGCGGCTAGGGGGAAAGAAAAGGGGGAAGGCAGCCGGCCAAGGTTTAAGTAGGGGGAAAGGCGCATGGGCCCTAGGGTTAGAGATGCATGGGCCTTAGGCCCAAGGGGGTAGACCTGGCCGGCCACAAAGCCTGGATGGCCTGGCCGGAGGCCCAACCCACTAAACTTCGCCAAAAACTGGAGAAAGAACTGACAGCCTTTTCCCGATTAAATAAACTCTACCGATTAAATTGATTTATCCCGATTATTGACTTCTCACACTTCCGGAGTATTACAATGGGGTTGGACCGACCCAACATGAGACATAGTAATTATTCTTATGGTTCTCTCTACACAATGTGTACGCCTTGTCCTTAGACACGAGATTGTCGCATGTACTTGAGATGTGAATCGACCTACTTAGGGGCTATCAAACGCTACTCCGTGAATCGTAGTTATAAAGGTAGCTTCCGGGTTTGTCATGAAGCATCTTTGTGAGGCATGGTCGGTCGAGATGGGATTTGCCCCTCTCTACCCGAGAGATATCTCTCTGGGCCTCGAGTGATCGGATCCGTAAATACATGGCCATGCTACTTAAGGTTAAGAGTTAACCTAGTAAGGGATTCGGATCACGGATCGAGAAAGAGTGGTCGCTTGGAGCTCGACCAAATATCATGAGGCAAAGGGATTGACATGTACATAACGTTGTGATGGTTCGTCGATATGATCTTTACGTGCGCTTAGGAGTTGGCACGTCTTGCTAGAGGCCACTACCAACTATTGACCAAGTATGTGTACTTGCGTCATGTCTAAACATATGTGAACCATAGGGTCACACACTTAGAAGTGAAGCCTAATTCGGATTGGATCCGAATTAGATCGGGCATTGAGTCCTAATGGGCCTCTATTCGTAGAAGCCCATTATAAGGACGCCTATAAAAGGAGGCGGGGCGCATCGTTGCGGGATGAGTTTTTCGTGACATCCTCAAACCACGGCCGCCACCCTCCCACGCCCTAGTCGCTCGCGCGGATCTAGTAGTTCGGTGTCGTCGCTTCCTCGTGCGTGTGGATACCTTTGAAGGCGCTACATCCGTGGCGTTGGGACGAACCGCAAGAAAGGAGCTATATGTGGGGCGCCACGACGAGGACGAGGAAGTAGTACGACTACTCGCTGACGCATCGCATCAATCGAGTGCGACTACACCGCCTGACGTCTTGCATCAACTTCCGCACTGCGCGCGTCTAGTGGTAAGACCGTGATCTATAATCGCAGGTGATCTTGGTTTACTGGGTAGAATTTTTTAATTTGCGCTAGTGTAGCCTACCCGTTGCCCTTGGATGGATCATCGGAGAAGATAGAACATCGGGAGAAGATGGCTCATCCGGAAGATCCTCAATACGAGGTCGACGAGTGTAGACGAGTGTAGTGGGAGGAGCACGAGGAGCGCGCAGGAGACGGCGGCGGCGACAATCGCGGAGAGGCCACGGGAGGAATATGTGGAGACTCGGTGGGGCGGTGGATGAGGCAAGACAGATATAGGTGTATCCGGAAAGGTCAAAGGACGAGACTCCACAGAGGAAGCCGAAACCGAAGGAGAGGTAGGACGTGGGTAGAAGGAACGAGACTCGTCGAAAGTTACATCCCGAGAAATCCACATCCGTCGACCAACAGCATCCCAGCACCGATATCCTTTGTGCTCGCATCAGATCCCGAAAAACACACTCAACAGATGGCGATCGGTTTGAGTACGTTCTCGAGGGGCGAGGAGAACATAGTTTGCGCAGCCAAACAGACGAAGGGCAGAGTAGTTAGGAAGAAGACCACAAAGGCGCTCAACAGGAATCGCACCCTGAAGAGCAGAAGAGGACTGGATGTTAACGAGATGGGTGGCAGTGGAAACAGCCTCAGCCCAAAAGTGAGGTGGAATAGAGGCGGCAATCATCAGTGCACGAGCCGTCTCAAGGAGATGACGATGCTTGCGCTCAGCGACACCATTCTGAGCATGAGCACCAGGACAGGAGAACTGAGCGAGAGTAACCTGCTCAGTAAGGAAGCTGCGCAGGTAACGAGAGAGGTACTCGCCAGCGGAGTCAGCACGAAAGACACGAATAGGGGTGGAGAACTGTGTATGGACCATAGTGGCAAATTGTTTATAGATAGATAAGACCTCACTACGAGAAGACATAAAATATATCCAAGTGTGGCGAGAAAAATCATCTATAAAAATGATATAATATCGATGACCCCCTTTCGAAACGAAGGGAGCCGGACCCCAAATATCTGAATGAACAAGATCAAAGGACATCGAGACACCGACTCACTATGAGGATAAGGAAGCTGAATCTGTTTACCTAACTTACAGCCCTGACAATCTAAAGACACATCTCCTGAGACAGACCCCAGAAGACCACGACGAACCAAAGACAACAGACGAGATCCACACAGATGACCAAGACGGTGATGCCACTGCTGAAAAGAGCTGGTAGGCGAAGTGGCAAAAGCTGAGAGACTGGCGGCAACGGTAGCAGCAGAAGGAAGGTGAAGCCAGTCAAGCTCCCAGAGACGCTGTGAGTCCAGGCGCCGAGGGTCAGAACCAACCAGAGCTCCCATGCGGCGGTCCTGAACACAACAAGAGTCAGAGTCGAGAATGACCCGACAACCAAGATCGATGTCGCCACAGAGAAGAAGGCGCATGGTAAGACGAGGAACATAAGCAAATGTAGGAACATGAAAAGATGAGTTGTTAAGAGGGCCTCACTGAGACGAGAAAGAGATGTACCATCGCAGTAAGAACACCGCGGGAGAATCAAGGGGTGTAATGAAAGACAAAGTGGAAGGATCAGGAGTCATGTGAAAAGATGCTCCAGAATCAAGAATCCACGAGGAGGTACCGATCGTAGAAGGTGGTTTCTCGGTGCGAAGAGTCGATGAGCAGAGCTGCAGAACTGTCGAGGAGAACACAGGCGGCAAGCAGGCGTCGAAGTCTGGCTATCTCCTACTCAGTAAGAGAAAATGCTGAAGAAGTCGATGCAGGCGTCGATGTAGAAGCACCAGTGTAACATCCCAATTTTGGGCTTGTGTTTCAAATGTAAGAAAATGAGTAGAAATTAAAAAAATTTCTTACATCATGTGTTTCCTGTTTGTACTGAACAAGTATTGTACAAGAAGTTATGGAAATACAAAGTCACAAGTCTTTTGACTCAAAATCTTGATCCTTCAAAAACAATCTTGTCAACCCTTTTGATCATCTCCTGGAAATATTTTTCCTAAGTTCTTGGGTTGGTATGTGGCCCCTCTGAAAAATTTCACAATTTTTAGAAATTGTTTGAATACTTTTAGAGGGTAGTCAAACCTGCTTGACTCTTAATAAACCTTGAACCAGTACCTTGTAGAGTTTTTGGAGAAAAATGCAATGCATAAAAACCTCTGAAAATTTTACATAAGGTCAATGTCTAAGTCAGCAAGCTCCTGTAAAAATTTCAGAATTTTTGGAGTTAAATTGCTACCTCTAATAAATCCTCAAAAGCCTCTGTCTTTTAAAAAGTCCAAAACCTGGTTCACTGTTCTTTGGGTTTGAGTCGGACTCGGGCTCGAGCCACTTGACTCGGTCGAACCACCTAACTGCACCGAGTCGCGTTTTAAAACGCGCGTGCGATATCAGCCGTTGGATTCAAATCGCGCGGCCTGCATTGATGGTGTCATTCGGACCGTGCGGTTGCACTATTCAATTGGGACCGTTGGATCTCAATCCAACCGTCCAGATTTCCGAAAACAATCGGACTGTCCAGCGGACCCGGTTAAATCGCAGCCGTCCATCTCTAATCCAATGGTCGTGGCTTGTTTTCTCTGTTCTTCTTCCTCCTTGGGTTAGCCGTGCGGCGCATGCAGGCAATGGCAGAAAGAGAGAGAGAGAGGGCAGCTTCGCACTGTCTTGTCAAGCTTGCTTTCATCAACGTCTCTCTGTGGGGCATTAAATGCGCTCAGGCTTTCTCCTCCATTGTCCCGAGTCTCAGTTGCTCCCATCATTTCTTGATCCATGGCCGTAGCATGAACCGAGCCCACCATGGACTCGTGTTCTTGCTCGAAACCCTAATCCCTTCCCTATATATTGCCCCTCTAGGTCCTCCTGGTGTTCCTTTACACCACACCTAGCTCCTCTCTGTGTTTGAGCTCAAAACCATCTCAAACCTTCAATCCACCATTGTTGACCCGAGAACTCCAATGGCGATCTTGGTGTCCAGTGGTTCACCTTCAATCTTTCTTGTACCCTTTTGAGCTCCTCAACTTCCTTTATATTTCCCCTAACTTAATTTTGGGTTGCATTCTCAGGAATGGATCAATTTTAAGTTTGGAGATTTTCGGCAGATTTCACCCCCTTTCTTCTCCAGCTCCGGTAAGTGGTTCTTTTTGCAATTACTTACTTGTGGAGCTTATGGGAACCTTATTGTAGCTATTTTGATCACCCATTGGTGTTCATCTTGCTCAGGTTGCCATTTTCTTCTTCATCTTCCTCGGCTCCGGTGGACTTCATCGTGTTCGAGTCTTCCCCGGCCATCTGTGAAGCTCATCCGCGTTAAGGTAGCTTCTATTTAGTCCCTAGAAGTGATGGCACTCGCTTTCCTGGACCGCAGCGGAGCTTTTTGCTATTTTCATGTTTTGCCGAAAGGGCCTCCTTCTATGTTTTCCGGCTCGCCGGCGTTCTAGACCTCCACCGCCGGCGAGGTCATCACCATTTGGTCCGCATCACTATTGCGAGTCCATTTTGGTGTTTTGTGGGCGCCGCCGCGACCGGAGTCGCCGGCGACAAGCCGTGGGTTGCGCTCGGGTTTTTGCCGGCCGTAGCTCCCGTTGTCGTCAAATATTTAGGACACAGTTAATACCCAATCATTGCTTAGTATTAATAGTGTCTTAATCTGGCCTAATGCCTCACTGACATGTGGGCCCGTAAGCCTAAAACCGAGAACCAGAAGTCATCAGGGCTGATTTTGGGTTTATTTATTGCAAATCATTGTTAGCAATAAATGTGTCCGCCGCCACCGTACATCGCCCGAGTGGGCCTCGGTCCCTAAGTCCATCTCTCTGTAAATCGTTAGGACACATTAATTGCTAATCATCACTAATCATTGGTCATTAGTAATTAATTACCTGTCCTAAAATATTCTTGTGTCTCGCTGCCATGTGGGCTTGAGCCCTGTGCACGTGTGTTAAAGCTCGCGTGTGTGAGTTACAGTCACTGACATGCGGCCCCACGTGTCAGCGCTCCAGGTTGCACTTCGATCTTGGACCGCCGTCCATTTTACGATCTGCGGCCCAGCTCTGGTATGCGTTCGGACCATCCGGTTCCCCTCTTCATTCTAGACCGTCCATCCCACGATCTGCGGCTGAGATCGTGTGTGCAATCGGACTCTCCGATTGAAGATGTGCTCAGGGTCGTTCATCTTTAGATCTGCGGTCTTGGATAGTCGAGGCAACCGCACCGTCCGGTTGCATCCTTCCTCGTGAGCCGTTGGATCTTGATCCAACGGTGGGCTCTTTTAGGGATCGCGCGCGTGCGCTGTTTTCCGTGCGTGTGGCTCGTTGGATTTCACATCAACGGCCCACGAGCGTCCTCGTCGCTTATTTCCATTTGAGTTGGATTTCATTTCTGAAAGTATTTATTTATCAACTAAAAATTGTATCAGAGCTTTAGAAATTCATAACTAAATCATTTTAACTCCTTTTTAGATGTTTCCAGTGTAGTAAATTTTTATGCCTCTGTAGTTTAATACAAAAATGTAATTGAGCATGTTCCTGTCACAGAAAATTGTGTAACTCAAATAACTTGATTTCTGGCAATTTTGAATATCCCAAAAATAGAATTAAACTTGTAAAATGCATATCTTTTTCTGTACAACTCCAAAATGTGCAAAATCAATTTTGTTAAATTCCTCTGTTAGTGTACTTTAATATGAAATAGGTTTTGAGCATGTTTATGATTCTGGAAAATGTAATGTGCTAGGCTTACAACTTAGAAAAATCATAAGGAAATCATTATAGCTCCAAATTTAGTAAGCTCAACTTTGCTGTCATTAGGATGTCATAATCTACTTGCTATAAAAATTTCAGAGCTTAGATCATTGTAGAAATTTTCGCCATGAACAGTACCAATAATTAATTTAGGGAATTTATAGGCTGAGAGAACTAGTTTTAGCCATAACTTTTTCATGCTAAGTCCAATTGCAGTAATTCTTGTTTCTAAAATTGTCTAAAATCAACCTCTAGCTGCTGTATAAATTTCATGAGATTTGGATGTCTTTTGCTGTTGAGTTTTGTTTGGTGTTCTTCGTTCTTATTTGGTTTTATCGCATTTTCGCGTTAGGTTCCGAAGAATATATTGAATCTGAGAATCCCCCTCTGCAGCAAGAGCAAGACCAGCAAGGCAAGCAGTTTGATCATGTTAATCCCAGTATTTTAAGTATTTATGTTGATTACAAATTCTATGTACGCATTGCTACTTTGTGTTAAACTATTGTCGATAGTTGACCTAGTAGATGCATTTCCTTAGGCAAATGATTATCCTTTACTACCATTGAGCCTAGGTTATTGCTGTGATTTAGAGTTCGCGGATGAGCTCTTGTCACTTAGTAGTTGCGAATAAATTGCTTAACCATGCTTAGCTTCCGATAGAAATGGGCGGTTATCGACTTGTCGATAACCTTGATCACATAAAACTCATTATCTCTTATGATTTCAGCTTTGTGCCATGTCTACTTATGAAAACTAAAACTGAAAATAAAATGATTTAGACTTGGGCACAATGGTAAGATGGTGTGATTTTGGGTGTGACTGGAATGGTGCCCGGGTCAACAAGGACCGAACATCTTGTTACACTAAACCAAGCATTTTAGCGTGCTAACCACACTAGAGGGTATGTGACCTCTCTTGACTTAGTACTTTGGCGTGTATTGGCTTCGGGTCGTAGGGAGCCGCAGGAGGGATGGTGCTGGGAGCATTGTAGTGACCGAAAGGCTTCCCCCGTGATGGCTGGTTGTCTTTCGGCTTGCAATGTAAGCGTATGGGTTTCTACCCATACGAGCGGCTCGTAGTCAATGCACAATGTTGGAAAGCGTCTCGTAGGACTTAGCCGTGCCGGCATACCTTCGGAAGTGTGCTTTGTGGCTTAAAGGCGATGCCAAGTGTGGGTACATTGGTACACCTGCAGGTTAAAACTATTCGAATAGCCTCGCCCTAGGTTATGGACACGCTTGGCAAGGTCTTTCAAGAGTTAGACTACAACCTTTTAATTAAAACTTGATGGGTGGTACGAATCTGGGATTCGTGCTATGTTGTGGTGGCTATTGGGATAGTCACTTCTAGGTGGTTACTTGTATTTATCATTATTTTCGCTGTTACCTTCAACATTAAAATTTATTTGTAAACTTGCTTTCAAATGTATTACATTATTGCAAATAAAGTTGGCTTTATGCAAAATGAGACATACAACCTCCACCTAAATAAGCTTGCATGTAGTTTATGAATAGGTCTGCTATTCCACACGTCAGTCTTGCAAGTACCTTTGTGTACTCAGTTATCTTGCTTAAATATAATTGTTGCAGAGGAAGAAGGTGAGCTTGAAGGGCCTCACTTTTGTGAGCTGTGTTGTGGTAGCTTGCGGGGCGACTAGCTTGGCGGCCCGGTCGGTTGCCTTGTGGGTTATGTGGCTAACCGGTCGACTTTTGTCCTAGCCATCTTATGGCACCTTTTGCTTCCGCTGTCATTCTTGTATATTGTTCTATTTGGCGTGTCGTTATTGAACTTAGTGCTGTATGTTGTACGAAAATGATGTGTAATTTTGTGATGATGTGCATATGCTGCAATTCTGGGAAGCATATGTCCATCGAGGCTTAGAATGTTTAATTAGTAACGCTAGAACCATTTGGAGGTTAAGTGTTACTAGTTAAATATTTCGGTCCTCACAAAGTTGGTATCGAGCCATCTCGACCGTAGAAACCCTAGCTTGGTCGCTTTAGGATATTTTAAAAACTTACTTTCAAATAGTGTATAAAAACTTAAGTAAGTTCTCAGATTTTACTCCTCATCTATCCTAGCTTGCTCATCTCACCTTATTCTTGGTTAAATTTGGAAAATTGTTTTCCCTCTCATCTTCTTTCAAAGATAGTTGTTAAATCGATTAAATGGGTTTTGGGAGAACCATGAGTGTTGTCATTAAAAGGGTGGCTGTCCATTAGTGAAATTGGGAGTTTCTGGAACAGGAAGTTTCGGCCAAGAGCTTGGAGAAAGAAGTTCTGGACAGCTAGCTCTTAATTAGTAAATAGTGTTAAAAATGAGAGGTTAATCCAACTAAAACTTGTGGGAATAAAAGGGTAAGAAGTGATATGAGTTAGCTAAGTGTCTGACCCTCATTTATGTGATTTTCACCATGCTTTTTAGCTGTGTTAAGCCAAGGGATGATTTCTAAAATTTTACCTTCCTAAAACTGATTGCTCGTTCTCCCATACGAGTTAGTCATACCAGGGAGTTGCTTTTGTAAATTGAGCCCTTGCGTTGGTCTTACGTGGTTTTTAAGCTTCTGGAGTTCAATTGGTAGAGTTATTAATTGTGTTCCCTTGCCTTCAGTTTCGGGCTTGTCCCTTGTCCATTTTAGTACCTATCCCCACCCAACTTTCAGTAGGACTCCTTAGTCCTTGGTTTTCGTTCGCGTCGTTCAGCTTCTAGTTTTCGGGTTGCGTTGTTAACCCATATCTTCATACCAGGATGTCTGGACAACCTAGCAGCAGACTAGGTTAGCAGGCTGGTTGGGATGAAGATCTCCCCAGTTCCAACCATCCGGACAAGACTCGCTTGCGCCTCCATTCAGGCGATTGTGACGCAGTTTGTTCCCATTGCCCCGTGGAACGACGATTGCTTCCTTTTTCTTTGGTTTCGGTAAAGAGAGCCATGGCGCCGAAGGTTGCAAACTGGGGAAAATCAAAGTCTGCCGGCGCTGTGGTGAGGAAGGACACTACAACAACGAGTGTGCGACAGCTTGTCCAAACTGTGACAGAGACCACCTACCCGGAAACTGCACGACTGCCAAAGTCACTTGTTTCCTCTGCGAGGGAAGCAATCACTATCCCAAGGAGTGTAGTATGAACCGGGTAATCTCCAGGTCGTTAGAACTTCAACGACTGCTTCTTCAGTCATCTATAAGCACCGCAACCGCCAATGCCTCCAAACCAGAAAAGTTCCTGGATGATTTGTCCGGGAATCGCGGACAAATTACCGCTTTATACCTTCCCAACTTTCGATTGTGGTCGAAAATCCCATTGTTGCCGGGCCGAAGGGAAAGCCAAAGGATCATCGCAAGCGCCAACGGATAGCCGATGCCACTTGTTTCTTCGCAACAACAAGGGTCACTATGCGCATAATTGTGCTAAGGAGAGTGCGCCACCTCGCCCTCTCGCAGTCGTGCCCCAATCTCGCACTGCGAGTCGCCAGAGCGGCCTCCGCAATCCAGCCGAAGTCACATGTTTCTCCGCAAACTCAAGGGCCATTATGCTAATAATTGTCCTAAGAGGCCGGCAACAACCTCTCGCTTTTCGCGCCCGTGATTCGATCATATGCACTGCGAAACATCGTGACTCGAGGGTTGTTCGTACTCAAGTCAACCCCATCTCACCTGGGAAAGCTCAGAGGTACCCGACGCCGCTTTAGGTACGCCTCTTGTTAACCCTTACCCTAATACTATTTTAGTCAATTCAGGAGTATCTCATTCCCTTGTATCCCCATCTTTTGCTGCTCTTGGTGGTCTTCGTTTTGCTCTTTTATCTGAGGCCGGTACCACCCCAGTTTTGAAAAGATCTTGCTAATCTATCCCGAACCCCAAGATGCCTTCTGGGATGTCATCGTTATTTGACATGGGTAGCACATTCCCTTCCCTATATATCCAAGGGTATCACATACCTGTTTTTGCCTCAAATTTCTGTGGCCTAAATTGCCATAACTCCTTTAACAAGCTAGGTGTGGAGGGATGACTCTGCATACCTAGCTGGCTGGCTGAGATCCCGTTGTTGGCGGAATTGGCCAGACAAATCGCTCCACCAGCTAACAACGGCCTTGCACCATCAACCATAGAACCTAGAAGCAGTGCGGAGAGTCCACTGACGCCGCATGCCAGAGCTCGAGCGTAAAAGCATCAACAGTAGCATCACCCTGCTGAAGAGAGTGCTCCTGGCGGACCACGGACAGGTAGAGAGCATCACCGGAGGGCTCGTAGCGCTAACGAAGGTGAGTCCACATCTGGAAAGCAGTAGGGAGTCCCACAACCTCAGAAGAGAACTGAGGCTGGATACTGGCGATGAGGAGAGCAGCAGCTCGAGCGTTGTCGTCGTACCACTGAGTGTAGGCGGTCAGGCGATCCTTGTAGAAGTCCAGAGCCTCCTGGTAGGTAGAGATAGCCTCATCATCAGCAAGGCGGGCGGTCTCAGCAGCAGCCTTGTCGGCTGTTGGGGGTAGCGCAACAGGCGTAGGCTCTGTCGGAGGTGTAGGGCAAGGCGGACAGGTAACATCGCCAGAGAGGACGCCCCAGAGACGAAGACCACGCATGTGGATGTGCATGTGAGACATGAAGTCGGTGTAATTAACACCATCGAAGATCACCGGGCAACGAGGGAGGGAAACGGTATGCATTGGTCTAACAGGCGGCGCTGAACGGCGCGGCGGTTAGAACGACGTTTTTTTTACTCTTTTCCTTTTTCTATCGGGCCGGCGACTGAAACGGCCCAAATGAAAAACACGACAGCACACGCACAAGGGCAGGGGGGACTAGGGTTCCTCCCTGGCGATGGCGGCGCGGCTGGAGGGGCGGCGGTCCCCTAGCGGCGGGTCGGGCGGAGGCGCAGAGGTGAAGCCGGCGGCCGGGCTCGCGCTGTGCCTTCTTCCTGCGCCCTCGTCGCACCCGCCAACCCGTTCCCGCCGATGCGGCTCTTCGCGGTGGCGGCGAGGGCACGGCCGCCTCGGCGACGGCGACGCGCCGCCGAGCGACACAGATCGGCGGGCGGATAGTGGCGGCGGCGGCGGCGCCCAGCAGCAGCAGCGATGGAGAGGTGGAGGCGCGGAGGTGACGCCGGCGGCCGGGACGAAGCAGGCGGCCCCTGACGGTGGCGACACGGCTGGAGAAGCGGTGGGCTGGAGGAGCACACGGAGGCCGAGGCGGAGGCGACCGGAGGCGACGCCGGTGGCCGGGACAAGCGAAGCGACAGCAAACCTTAGGTTCGCTCTGATACCATGTTGTGAATAGCGCTTGTATTCAATATGAGGCCAATGGGCCAGTATATATACACAGATACATACGGTGAATATGCAAAGAACCCCTTATAACAATGGGGAATAACAAACTATACATATATATCTCTAATAGCGCCGAGAAGCAATGAGCAACCACCGCAGGAGCAGTTCCGCTACAAGCACCCCCAATTGACTTGCAAAACTCATGGCAGCCCATACTCAGCTGATGAATACCATGATGACTCAGATGCAAGCTATGAGCAACCAGGTCAACAACAACAACAATCAACAGTATGGAGCCCCAGCTGCTCATGGTCACCATGGACCATCTAAACTTGCGGAGTTTATGAGAACCCGTCCACCAACATTCTCCGGACACGTATCCCCGGTGGAAGCAGATGATTGGCTCAGGGTTATTGAAAGAAAGCTGCTGATCACCCAATGCAGCGACCGTGAGAAGGTCCTGTATGCCACTCACCAGATGGAGGGCATAGCCGCTAAATGGTGGGAGAACTTCTGTGCCGCGCATGAGACGCCACAGGATATCACATGGGAGGAATTTTCTGCAGCATTTCGCCAGTATCATGTACCGGAAGGCATTATCGATCCGAAGAAGGATGAGTTCCGCACTCTCAAGCAGGGAGCTATGTCAGTGTCTGACTATCTCAACAAGTTTTCTCAGCTACCTCGCTATGCAGCAGAAGATGTAGCCACGCATAAGGCTCGCCGAGTCGTCAAGGGCCAAACATCGGATCGCAAGTCAGTCTAATCGCCCATACTTTCTCCGACTTTCAGGAATTGGTCAATAAAGCCTTTGTTCTAGAGGACAAACGCAAGGAACTGGAAGATAACCGCAAACGTCGGACGACTCATGTGAGACCCCGGTTTATTAAGCTTGTAACACTTAACCTTCCACTGGTTCTAGTATCACAAACAGAATAAATCGCGCCTCGATGGACATGTGCTTCCCAGAAATTACAGCACACATTCATCATACAAAGCATGCATCATTTCCATACAAGGTAATATAACAAGTCTACCAAAGGACATACATAACATAAGTTATTACATGACAGCCGACCGGCCAAATGACATAAGTATCAAGTAACAGCGGAAGCAAAAGGTGCCATAAGATGTTTTAAACCAAAAGACGACCGGTTAGCCACATAACACCATAGGGCAACCGACCGGGCCGCCAAACTAATCGCCCCACACACTGCCACAGCACAACTCACAAAAGTGAGGCTCTTCGGGCTCACCTTCTTCCTCTGCACATAACAAGCAATGAAGGTGAGTACAATAATGTACTTGCAAGTCTTACGAGTAACAAACCTATACATAGCTACATGAAAACTGTATCAAAGGGAGGTTAGTTATATGGTTATTTGGACGCATAAAGCAAGTTTCATTGGCAATAATGTAATAGATTGAAGGCAATTTGACAAATCGGTTTTTAAATATTGAAATAACAGCGAGTAACAATAATTATCAAGTAACCACCTAGAAGTGACTAACCCAATAGCCACCACCAAAATAGCATGAATCCCTGACTCATACCACCCATCAAGTTTTAATTAAAAAGGTTGTAGTCTAACTCTTGAAAAGCTTATCCAAGCGTGTCCATAACCTAGGACGAGGCTATTCGAATAGGTTGTAATCCCTGCAGGGGTGTACCAATTTACCCACACTTCATACCACCCTTTTGCCAAGCTATTAAGCACACTTCCTTTGGTATGCCGGCACGGCTGGGTCCTACGAATCCTTTCCAATGGAATATGCTAATCAAGAGACGCACGTATGGGGGTTAATCCTTAGTGATCTGTCGACGAAATATGGATCACAAGGACCCATACGTGGAGCAGGACAGACTGGCCTTGGCGGGTGCTCCTCTCCCCACAAACATGCCCATGTTGCACATAATTAAATGTGCAACCCACCACGCGACTCATTAATTAACACACCCCAAAGTTGTAATACCCCAAATGTATTCGAGAGAGAAGAAATAACTTAGAGAGAAAGATCAATTAAAAACAAATGTTTTAACAGGAGATTAGAGGGTGATTTATGCATAATTTGGACAACCTGGGCTGTGGGCTTCCGGTCCACAGCATTTAGGCCCAATGGGAAGGGGTAGTGGGCCACATAAGAAGGAGAGGGGGCAACTCTAGGGTTGCTACACTAGACGTGCTGCAGTGTTGCCGCCGTGCTACAGTACCATGGCGAGCTACAGTACCCTCCCACCCCTTGCTTTCGCTGCCAACCAAGAAGGAGAAGGGAGAAAGCTCCTCGGGTGCTGCCGGCCAAGGAAGAGAAAGGAAGAAGAAGGAAGGGGAAGAAGGGAGGAAGAAAAGGGAGAGATCGTGGCCTGGGGTTGGTATTCTTCGCGTTCAGCGGCGGTTCTTCAAGGGTAAGATGCGATCCCCTTCCGATTAGTAGATTATTTGATCTTTAGCAATGTCGATATTTAGGTCTGACTAGAGAGGATCAGGTTGGGAGATGTTTTTGAATTATTTAACAGCATAATTTGATCTGTCCATCTCCTAGAGAATTGTAGGCGACGTCGATACCTTTCTATAGAGTACAAGATCACGTCGTTTGGACGAGTGGTTCAAAAGTTATGAATTTATTAGTGTAACTGTTCTGCAAATCTGTTGGTATTTTGACAGGTTTTAGTAATCTGACTTGTGCGATCAGTTAAAAGGATAATTAGAGGATCTCAGTATAACGCAAGTTGTAGATAATTGTTGTAGATTTCAGGGAAGCACAATAACGCAAAATTTGGACAAACGAGCTGAAAGTTATGATAGTTTTAGTGTTCTGTCCAGAGAACCTGACGTGAAATTGATGTTTTGTTAATCAGCTTAAAAAGGATATTAGATGGCTGAATCAGGATGGCACACCAACTAGGTTTAGTTGGGTAATTTGATAAGCTTTCCATGAAGTCCAAGATCACCTCATTTGGACTCCTGTACTAAAAGATACGAATTTTTGAACATGACTGTTCCCAGAGGGGTCATTTCAGCATTCTGGAATTTGAAGTCGGGGTCGCGTTTCGAGTTATTGCTAGTTCGTGCTTACTTTTATAGTTTGTTTGGTCCTTGACTGTTGTCTTAGTATGTTTTTAAATGAATTTAGGTGGGGGATTGGTCCCGGAGGCCGAACCCTCTTCACATCCTCCGTTCTCACGCGGTTAAGACAAGTACTCTGGTTGATAGAATAATTATGAATGGTTGATAGAGAGTGCTTGTAATACTCCGGAAGTGTGAGAAGTCAAGAATCGGATTAATAAAAATTAATCGGTAGAGAATTATTATTCGGGAAGAGAAATTTATTGAATTTTCAAGTGCAATATAGTTTAGAGAGGATTTCTCTTAACAGAAAGTATCCATCGTTGATTATGTAATATCCTGTTTAACATTAGAGAATTAATTGAAATGAGAAAGGTATTTAACAGAATTAAAAGAGAAATCAGTTTTTTAGAGGAGATTTAATCTTGGGCTTTCGGCCCACGTTGTTTGGCCCAAGTGGGAAGTTGGTTTAAGAAGGGGCCAACCAAACCCTAGGTATTTTTTACTGTAGCACGCAGCTACAGTACCCGCCGCCCCTGTAGCAACCCTCCTCCCCTTTGCTGCCACGCCCATGTCGCCCTTTGCTGCCTCTTGCTCTGGTCTTCGGAGGAAGAAGAAGGGAGAGAAAGGAGGAGAAGAAGGGGATCTTCTTCATGGATTCAACCAGCGTTTCCCCAAGGTTCTACAAGGGTAACGAGAGGCGTTCTTTGCTGTCTAAGTTGTATTAGATGCGAATTCGATTGGTTTGATTGGATTGAATTGCTGCCGCTACAAATTCAATTCTGTCCAGTTTCTTGCGCAGCTTGTTTCGTGTGTTTAGAGGCAGAATTAGGGATTTTGATCTCCTAGAGTTATTTAGATATTGTTCTTAGCTTTCGGTGGCCGTGAAGATCACTCGATTCCGAGGTCTGAGTCAAAAGTTATGATCATTTTATTATCTGCTGCCAGAAATCTGACGAGAATAATCTGTCTGGTTATTTCTTAAAATATGAAAGGGAATTTGGTAGAATCTGAAAGTTCACCCAACTAGGTTATTGTAGGTAATTCGATAACCTTTTCAGATTGATAAAGAACGATCAATTTGGAGTTACGTATTAAAAGTTATGGTCATTTTAGTTTTGCTGTTCGATTGTGTAGGCAGTTTCTGTACTGAAAGTTCAGACAATGGTTAGCCTAATATTATGGCCGAATTGGTTTATCGTGTCAACTAGAGTATTGTAGATTATTCAGTTAAGAATCTACAGAAATTGGGTTTACCTCATTTTGACTTCCAGTTCATGAGTTATGTCATTTACCGTGCAGCTGTCCAGAATCAGTATATGGCAGGAAACGTTGTTTTTCGGTTTCAGCTTTGTAAACTCGTTTTGAGTCGTCAAGTAAGCGTTGTAGAATGCCGATTAGTAGCGCTGAGTATATTATGTCTTAATTGAAATTATTTTACCTGTTTAGGAGGTGAAGCCTCAGGTTTAGGAGTATCGCTTTGCCGCTAACGCGCCGCATCGTGGAAGGCAAGTAAATGTAGCGGTTGTGCTACGGTTTAACCCGTTTTTCTTACTGTTTGAACTATGCATGATTAACGTAATGTTAAATGATATGCCATGGTTACATGTTTTCCAAGTAAAAATGTGGTAGCAAGATATTAATCAATTGCTATGTTTGGATGAGTTTGGGTAGTATCGTGGTAATTCGCTTAATGAGCCAAATGCGGAATATGAAAATAAACTCAAGGTGGACATGTTGTTAATTCCTTATGGTTATTTTCATGATGATCATGTGGTGGTCTATGTGATAGAGTTCCATCTATATCGATTGATTTTGATCTTGGTGAATCAGGTGTGGGTTATGTGGTAATGGTCTTATGACACGATGATATTGTGCTTAATGAGACACATGTGGATTATGAGAAAATATTCATGATGAGTATGTTGTTGACCTTCGTGGTTAAATTCTTGTGGTTTATGACATATCATGACATTTGCATTGTGGATGTCGCCGCTTATAGCCGCGACCGTACCGGTACAACATCGTGCATTGCCGTAGCACGATGCATACCTTTACCTTGTTGGGTAAAGGTGCAGTGGAGCATAGCATACATATGCATTACATTGTGGAAAGATCATTTGCATACTTGTGCAAGATATTGAGGTGAAGTTATTTTTTAGAAACAAACGCAACTTCACAGCTTGTAATGTGGAAATTGACTCATGAGAGTCTCTTGTGGTATGAGTAATGTGGTTGTGGTTGTGGAATGGGGTTCACCCTTGTGGTATGGTAGAGGTTGTGGTTGTGGCATGAGATTCTTCTCTCTGTGGTAATTGTGGATAGCAGTTGTGGATGCGAAATAGTAAAGTTATGAGGTAAAACACGCTAATACTTTATTGTCATTGGTAGTGGTAGTGGTGATTAACATGGAGCAGTTGATCAAGATTCAATTGTTAATATTTTACTATCATTGGTAGTAAATATGGTTGAGGCTATAATTGTGATCATTATGGGGATTGGATATTGATGCTTAATATCTTTGTAGTTTAATTGGTGGTAAATGAATGTGGATTCACATTATGGGTGTGGATATTTGGATACTTTAATGATGTTGTATGTTTGTTTGTAGTCCGAATAGCCGGTTAAATAGTTTGCTTGCTGAGATTTTTATCTCACCCTTGTTTTCTTTTCCCTACAGTGATTGTTGAGCATTCATGGATGGGTAGAGCGGCACCACAATAATGCACATGGTTCATCAACTCATGTTGTAATAAAGTCGATGAAATTCTAGCCAAATGCTTAACTATTTGTGGAGGATTATGTTATTTAATAAGGATGGACTTGTGAACCATTCTTTGATTAATCTGCCAGAGGTTGTTTAATTATTGAACTTGTTACCGTTATCTTTATTCCCTTAGATGTTTATGCTTCCGCTTAATGCTTTTTGTCTAGAGATGTTGCCGAATTAATTTATCTTGAAATTATTGGCTAGCTGTAGAGTGGTTTAGTAGCATTCCAGGGTAATGTGGGTCCTGGGGTGTTACAGTGCTAGTATTTTGATACGTATTAGCTATGCATGGTTGATAGTGTGATATGTATGATTAAGGATGGTGAATGCTGGAGATACGATTAATTGTTATTCAAGTGTGATTGTTCATGTTTGCTAGTATTATGAATATATGTGTTATTCATGGATGCTAGAATGCTATGAATGTCAAACGATGATGAATGCATTGAAAAGAGGTCCCCATCATGAAAATGATGGGCTTATGGTCCCCACACTTGTGGAGTGTGGGCTTAAGGTCCCCTTTACTTGCGGAGTATTGGGCAAGGTCCCTGTGCTTGCGAGCACATGCATGAGTATGCAGCGACGGTTGCATACTTTGCATTACCGGTAAAATGCAAAAGTGAAAGAGAAAGAGGAAGTGCACTTGAGCATCTTGCATAGCATGAGCATAGGACATGTTTATAATAGAGACTGTAGATGGATGTTGATGATTACAGTTGTTTATGTTATTATTACCATTTATTGTACTTGTTGAGTCTTTGGACTCACTCTTGCTGTTGCTGTGTTTTTATGTACCCCTTTACAAGAACGACATGCATGGGAGGGAGTAAGACTTAGAGTGGTTGCACAATGGCACGAACTACTCACATTTGAATTGATAGAATGATAATTTAGTAGATCAGAAACTTACTTAAAGAATTCTTTATGATTACTCCCTCTGCTTGGAATAATTTGTAATAGGGTTGATTAGATGATCATGGATGTCCTTTTGTTTTTGCTTGTAGTTGTTTAGCTTGCTATGGATGATATAGTGTTGATTAGTATAGTTTTTGTGGTCTCTTGTTGATGCTGGATGTTGGATTATTTAACTATGACATATTTAAAGGTTGGGACCTCCGGTTTAGTAACTAAACAAAGGAGGTTCTGTCGGATTTTAGAGAATTGTATCAATGTTAAAATGGTTATAGTGTTAGTTTTGTAGCATTCCAGGCCTTTGTCAGGCTGGGGTGTTACAGTTGGTATCAGAGCGGGCTTTAGGTCCGTGGTGAATAGATTAATTAAAAAATTGCTAATGGCTAATCAACTGAAAATTTGACACACTGGTGCACAGTAGGATGGGAAAGGGCAAATCATTGCATTTACATTTCCGCTATATCATATTGATCATTGCTGATATTAATTGAGTATGATTGCTCATTAATTGATTATATAATTATTATGTGTGGGGATAACCCATGTTGAGAGGTTGAGGTCGTGGTTGTGGCCTTGGGTTTTACCAGATTAGACCACCGTTCGTAGTAAGAGATTAGCAAAGTGATTACCTCGAGTACCATAGCTACAGGTACTGTGGGTGAATACCTTTAGAAAAGTTGTTCAAAGTTGTTCTCTTCTTGAGTTTGATTTGGATCAATTCTGGGTATAGATGCGGATGGTGAAATTTGTTGAGATTTCACTTGGTCTCTATTTGTGTCTTGGGAGTTCTGCCCTTCTTATTGGAACATCTGATTCAGTTATTCGCTTGGTATTCGAGATGCTGAAAGTTTTCTGTTGCAAGTTCTTTATCTTGTGAAAGCTTGGGCTTTATGTATTTTATTTGGATTATTTCGAATTTTGAAGTCAATGCCTCTTTTTCCTGAAGGGGGTTAATATCCTTTTTGTGAGATCCTAATATGTTAAGCGAGAGGTTTTAAACATAGAAGTTCTTTGATAAGGCTTGAGTTCTCAAGTCGGATCTGCAGCGTGGTGCATGACTGGTCTTAGGCCAGATATTTGGAATTGGAGTTGATTAATGTGATATTGTCTTAGGATAAATACCTGTTGGGTAGTGACAAAAAGTATGTCCATACCTAATTGGGTCAAAAGAGTTATTAAGAAGTATGGAATGCTGGTGAGACTAGTTTGATCACTATGGTTGGTAAATTTGGTAAGCTTTTCTAGTAGATTGAGATTTGTTGGACACATCGGATTAATCTAATCTTTTGGGATGGATAAGTCTAGAAGGTGTTAGATTAGTGTCATGGTGGAAATTCATCTTGGAAGTTATCTTTCATGGATAAGTACTGATCTTATGTAATTGCTAGGTGCAATTATAATGTATCAAGGTATGGTGTTGAGCATCGCTAAGGGATGAACTGATGGGATGTAGTTGGCGATCTTTGTTTACTTGATGGTGGAGTGGTAGGATAATAGAGTGTCTTTGATGAGAAGGTTGATCATTAAAATTGTTTAGGTTATTAAACCGGTTGGATTACTTGATCACAATGGATAACTCTAATTGTGTAGGAAGGGAGAGATAAGGATGTATTTGACTGTTGTCCTAGTGGATAATAATCTGGAAAATTGCCTTTAATTGGTTGCTTGATGGTCTCATATTCGCTAGTAGGAATGCAGATAGAGAAAGGATCATAAATTCTCCTATGATTGTACAATTCGTTAAATGTCTACGATAACCACAAGATTGGAAGTTGTGTACAAAATGAGTGTGAGCATTGCTAATAGGTGAAGGGTTGAAAAATAAATATGATTTTTTTCATGTGTGTCTCATGAGGAATGTGACTTGTGGCTGCATGCCCTTGTTAAAAGAGTTGACGATAAAGATTCTTGTTAATAGTTTATCATTCTTCATGTTAATAAGATTGTCCGTAAAGGGTTGTGACTTGTGGGAGTGGTGATCATTTTTTTTAGAAAGAAGGTAATTTGACCGCCTCCCGTAATATCAGTTAAATGGAAAGTTTGGAGTTTTGCTTTTGTGAGCTTTTGGTAGTTCATGTTTAATGTGGTGGCTGAAATTGATGAGAAAGGCAAGGCGTGAGATTATTCTGATGGGTTCTTAAGTGATTAATGTGAATTATTTTAGAAGTACTTCTTCTTTGGTTGGCAAGTGTTGATGTAAACAAAGGAAATTGTTTACTCTGTTAAAGGGAAGAAAAAAAAATAAAGGTGTACCATAAGTATTTGATGTTGGAGTTCAAGATTGTAACCTGCAACTTTTCTATCATTGCCGCTTAAGCGTTCTTGAGTTTCAAAAGCAGTGTTTTATTGTGATTTATTGATGTCTGAAACTCCCCTCTTGTGAACTTGTGCCCTCAAGTGCAGTCTTGTCTTTTGTGTTTCGAGATCAATGCTATTTGACTATTTCTCTTGGTCTCGTGCTCACTATGAGGAGTAGTGTTTCCTCGTGTGTTAAAACTTGTATTTGTTTGCTCTTTACTATTAAGAAAAGATTAACCAACTTAGGTTGCAAGGTCTTATAGGGTGTAATGTGGCGATTGGTTGGTGGTGGTCAAGTAAATGATGGCAATGAGAATTATGGGGGCCAAGCTATTGGAAGATCAGTAGAAAGTGATTTGGTTTTGTCCTAAAACTCTTGGAAGGAATTGGATTTAAATAATGATTGTCGTTGAAATAAAACAGATTAGTGTTACAACTAGTGGACCCCATAGCGAATTATAATTCAAGAACCTTCAATCATGTTGGAATGTTGGGATTATCGAAAGTCTGGAAGCTTGATCAATGTGTTAGAGTATCGCGATTGGGTAATTTTGCAAGGTTGGGTATGTGATCTATGACGGTGTAGTTTAATGAGATGTAGGATTAGCGAAGTAATTTAGTCGTAATGTCAATTGATGGAATAGTAGGCAAGGTTGAGATGTCGGCAGGTATGCCCTGGTTTTAGTGAATAACCTTCTGGGAGATAGAATTCTTCTAAAAGATAATTTGGTCGAGAAAAATATTTTACATGTGAATGATAATGTTTGAGTATGTTTAGAGTGTGGGAATTCTAGTGAGTGAATTTGAAGTTTTCTCGATGTTTTATATGAAAAGTTGGTTGTAGGAGTCTTGGAGGTTGAATTTGGGCTTTGCATTTTTATGCTAGAATCTTGGTTGCCAATGGTTATGTGTAAAAACAGTAGAATAAGAGTGAATTCCGAGTAGTGGGATCATCATTGATAGTATCCTTTCGGTGTAGTAAATGAGAGTGTGTGATATGAATTTCAAATTGGTTATCCTTAATGGATTGAGGGATGTGATGGTGGGTGAATTCTATATTGAGTTGCGTTGGGATTTATTCTGTCAAAGTAATTCATTTAGTAGAGAAGTTGGCTAGTGTGTGATGTCATGGGTTGGAAGAGTCTCCCTGCATAAGAGTGGATTTTGTGCTCGGTTGAACATAGCTTTGAGGTCGCCAATTTAAGGTAATTGAGTTAATGTATTATGCGATGATTTGGGATCTTATGATTTAAGAGAAAGTTAAATTCCTAAAAGAAAGATTGTGAAAAAGGGTGTGAACTTGGATGGTGAGATATTCTCTTAGTTCTTATTTGAACCATGTGTTTATGTCGGATGTTAGTTACTACTTGAGTTGGTTCTTGTCGGTATATGTGGTCCCATCCAGTTGAGAAAAAAAGGTTAAATTTGGTTATTCGAGTGATTTCGCTTTTGGCTATGTGGCATTTATCTCTAGACTGCCTACTTGAAAAGTGAACAAGTTTTCATGTTAAATCCATTGATTTTGGATTGGGCTCTTCTAAGGGAAGATGGTTTTGAGTTGGATGCATTATGACTCCTTTGTTTTCAGTTGAGTTCTTCGGATAAGTGAGTTGGTATCGAGTTCTTTGTGTGTCCCTTATTAAAGGAGATGCTGCTTGCATAGGTAAAGTGATCGACTGATAGTCGGAATGAGAGTTCCGTGTGTTTTGTACAGATGGTGTACTTCGGTACCAAAAGGAAGTTTAACCAAAGGTGAGTTGGATAGGTTCCTTAGTCACAGGAATTTATAGATTGGCGTAACGCTAGGACTGTCTCGAGTACTTGTGCGGAGTACGCAATGTCTTGTATATTCCGGTGCTGAGAGAGGACATGAGAGGTCCGGGGCTTGAGATTTTGTTAGGGCCATTGGTCCACAAGTAAGACCGTGCCTTCGAGATGTGTCCGTTGAGTGACCTGTGAAAGGTTGGGACAAGTATTAAGGCGTAACACATCAGTTACGTCAGGGTGCGGTGGTCCAATAATTACGAGAGGAAAATGACTTGGGAATTGGAGTCTCGCATGCACAAGCATTATCCGGTATTGTAAACAGCATGTGCGGAGTTTTGTGGTAAATTCTAGCTGTTATTGTTCTTTGGCGTTTAAGCATGGTAATAATTCGGGGTCGAATTCTGTTTAAGGGGGGTAGAATGTAATACCCCAAATGTATTCGAGAGAGAAGAAATAACTTAGAGAGAAATATCAATTAAAAACAAATGTTTTAACAGGAGATTAGAGGGTGATTTATGCATAATTTCGACAACCTGGGCTGTGGGCTTCCGGTCCACAGCATTTAGGCCCAAGGGGAAGGGGTAGTGGGCCACATAAGAAGGAGAGGGGGCAGCTCTAGGGTTGCTACAGTAGACATGCTATAGTGCCACCGCCGTGCTACATTACCATGGCAAGCTACAGTACCCTCCCACCCCTTGCTTTCGCTGCCAACCAAGATGGAGAAGGGAGAAAGCTTCTCGGGTGTTGCCGGCCAAGGAAGAGAAAGGAAGAAGAAGGAAGGGGAAGAAGGGAGGAAGGAAAGGGACAGATCGTGGCCTGGGGTTGGTGTTCTTCGCGTTCAGCGGCGGTTCTTCAAGGGTAAGATGCGATCCCCTTCCGATTAGTAGATTATTTGATCTTTAGCAATGTCGGTATTTAGGTCTGACTAGAGAAGATCAGGTTGGGAGATGTTTTTGAATTATTTAACAGCATAATTTGATCTGTCCATCTGCTAGAGAATTGTAAGCGACGTCGATACCTTTCTGTAGAGTACAAGATCGCGTCGTTTGGACAAGCGGTTCAAAAGTTATGAATTTATTAGTGTAACTGTTCTGCAAATCTGTCGGTATTTTGACAGGTTTTAGTAATCTGACTTGTGCGATCAGTTAAAGAGATAATTAGAGGATCTCAGTATAACGAAAGTTGTAGATAATTGTTGTAGCTTTCAGGGAAGCACAATAACGCAAAATTTGGACAAACGAGCTGAAAGTTATGACAGTTTTAGTGTTCTGTCCAGAGAACCTGATGTGAAATTGATGTTTTGTTAATCAGCTTAAAAAGGATATTATATGGCTGAATCAGGACGGCACACCAACTAGGTTTAGTTGGGTAATTTGATAAGCTTTCAATTAAGTCCAAGATCACCTCATTTGGACTCCTGTACTAAAAGATACGAATTTTTGAACATGACTGTTCCCAGAGGGGTCATTTCAGCATTCTGGAATTTGAAGTCGGGGTCGCGTTTCGAGTTATTGCTAGTTCGTGCTTACTTTTATAGTTTGTTTTGTCCTTCACTGTTGTCTTAGTATGTTTTTAAATGAATTAAGGTTGGGGATTGGTCCCGGAGGCAGAACCCTCTTCACATCCTCCGTTCTCACGCGGTTAAGGCAAGTACTCTGGTTGATAGAATAATTATGAATGGTTGATAGAGAGTGCTAGTATTTTGATACATATTAGCTATGCATGGTTGATAGTGTGATATGTATGATTAAGGATGGTGAATGCTGGAGATACGATTAATTGTTATTCAAGTGTGATTGTTCATATTTGCTAGTATTATGAATATATGTGTTATTCATGGATGCTAGAATGCTATAAATGTCAAACGATGATGAATGCTGGAAGTATGAATAAGTTTATTCATGTATGACGTTGTTGTGAATACAAATTTATGATGGTTTAAAGTTTTATTCATGTGCATCATGCTATCGTATTGGAGGCTTGGTCACGTGGTGACTATGCATATTCGAGGTCCCCGTCATGTAGATGACGGGCTTGAGGTCCCCACTTTCGTGGAATGTGGGCATTGAAAAGAGGTCCCCATCATGAAAACAATGGGCTTATGGTCCCCAAACTTGTGGAATGTGGGCTTGAGGTCCCCTTTACTTGCGGAGTATTGGGCAATTGGTCCCTGTGCTTGCGAGCACAGGCATGAGTATGCAGCGACGGTTGCATACTTTGCATTACCGGTAAAATGCAAAAGTGAAAGAGAAAGAGAAAGTGCACTTAAGCATCTTGCATAACATGAGCATATGACATGTTTATAATAGAGACTGTAGATGGATGTTGATGATTACAGTTGTTTATGTTATTATTGCCATTTATTGTACTTGTTGAGTCTTTGGACTCACTCTTGCTGTTGCTGTGTTTTTAGGTACCCCTTTACAAGAACGACATGCATGGGAGGGAGTAAGACTTAGAGTGGTTGCACAATGGCACGAACTACTCACATTTGAATTGATAGAATGATAATTTAGTAGATCAAAAACTTACTTAAAGAATTCTTTATGATTACTCCCTCTGCTTGGAATAATTTGTAATAGAGTTGATTAGAGGATCATGGATGTCCTTTTGTTTTTGCTTGTAGTTGTTTAGCTTGCTATGGATCATATAGTGTTGATTAGTATAGTTTTGGTGGTCTCTTGTTGATGCTGGATGTTGGATTATTTAACTATGACATATTTAAAGGTTGGGACCTCCGGTTTAGTAACTAAACAAAGGAGGTTCTGTCGGATTTTAGAGAATTGTATCAATGTTAAAATGGTTATAGTGTTAGTTTAGTAGCATTCCAGGCCTTTGTCAGGCTGGGGTGTTACAAAAGTACTCAGCTAAGAGAGGTCTCATATCCCTCTAGTGTGGTTAGCACGCACATAAATGCTTGGATAACAGGTACTCACAAGTAGTTCGGTCCTTAATTGACCCGGGCACCATTCCAATCACACCCAAAATATCACACCATCTTACCATTGTGCCCAAGTCTAAATTGTTTTCATTTTTAGTTTTAGTTTTGCAATTTAGACATAGCACAAGGCTGAAACATAAAGATCATAATAAATTTGTGTGATCAAGGTTATCGACAAGTCGATAACCGCCCATTTCTACCGATAGCTAAGCATGGCTAAGCATAATGACGCGTAAACTACTAAGTGACAAGGGTTCATCCAGCGAACCCAAAATCACAGCAAGTAATCCTAGGCTTCAGTAGTAGAGGAATAAATATTTCCTACTGATAATGCATCTACTAGGTGAACTATCGACAATAGTTAAAACAACATAGCAATGCATACATAGAATTTGCAAACAATATATTAGAATTTGAAAATAGTAGGAGCAACATGGTCAAATGATGCTACATCTGCTTGCCTTGCTGGAGTGCAGGATCTGATGGCTGTGGCTCGGAATTATTATCAATATAGTCTTCAGAACCTAACGCGAAAAGACGATAAACCAATAAGAACGAAGAACACCAAATAAACTCCAATGGCAAAAGACATTCAAATCTAATGAAATTTATACAGCAGCTAGGGGATAATGTTAGACAATTTTAGGAACAAGAATCATGCAATATGGACTTAGGATGCAAAAGATATAGACAAAATACTCTTTCTCAGCCTATTAATTTTTGGTACTATTCATGGCGAAAATTTCCAGAAAGATCTAAGGTCTGAAATTTTTATAGCAGGTATATTATGACATCATAATAACAGCAAAGTTGAGTTTACTAAATTTGGAGTTATAGTGATTTATTTATGATTTTTCTAAGTTGTAAATCTATTGCAAGTCATTTTACCGAATTATAACTATGCTCAAAACCTATCTCATATTAAAGTACACTAGCAGAGGAATTTAACAAAATTTATTTTGCACAAATTGGGAATCTATAGAAAAAGATATGCATTTTTCAAGTTTTATTTCTATTTCTGGAATATTCTAAAGGCGGGAATCAAGTTATTTTAGTTACAAGATTTTCTCGATATCAAATATGCTCAATGCATTTTTATATTAAACTCTAGTGTCATAAGATTTTATTGCAGTTGGAATTACCTAAAAAGTAGTTAACAGGAATTAGTTATGAGTTTTTAAAGTTCAAAATACAATTTTTAGTCGATAAACAAAAGCCTACAGAAATAGATTCAAACTTAACAGAAATAAGCGATGTGGACGCTTAAGAACCCTTGATCTAAAATCCTACGGCTCACGCGCGCCGGGAACAGCGCAGGCGCGCGATCCCTAAAAGGAACCCACCGTTGGATCAAGATCCAACGGCTCACGCGGAGGGATGCATTCGGACGGTGCGGCTACCGCAGCCAACCACAATCGTAGATCTGAAGATGGACGACTCAGATCACAATCCCCTTCGGATGGTCCGATTGCATTCATGATCACGACCGCAGATCAAGCGATGGACGGCCAAGAATGATTTAGGCAACCGGATGGTCCGAATGCATACAAGATCTGGGCCGTTGATCACGGAATCGACGGTCCACAATCGACAAAGTGCTCCGCACGGGACTTAAGTGCGCGAGGAGGATTTTAATGCGTGGGTCCACTGTTAGTGAGACAGAGGGCAATTAGGATAGTGATTAATTACTGAAAACTAATGATTAGTAATTAATGTGTCCTGAAGATCTTTGCACAGAGGTGGATTTAAGATATGGGGGCCCACCTGGTAGTGACACAAACTGCCGGCTAAGACACATTAATTGCTAACCAACGATTAACAATTATTGACCCCAGAGCCACGGCTTAAGGCCTACGGGCCCACATTCCAGCGACACAACGAACCAGATTAGGACATGATTAATGCACCTAATGATTAGCAATAATCGGGCAATTAATGTGTCCTAAATAAATGACGACAACGGGGATTTCGCCGGCACACTACCGAGCGTGTTCAACGGCTTGTCGCCGGCGACTCCGGTCGCGGCGGCGCCAACTAAGAACTAAAATGGAATCGCAATAGCACCACGAACCTAATGGTGGCAACCTCACGGCGAGGACGAACGCCGGCTAGCCTGAAAAAGAAAATGGAGCTTTCTCGCTAAACACGAAAATAGCAAATGCTCATTGCATCCAAAGAAGCATGTGCCAAAGCCTCTAGGGACTAATAAGAAGCTACCTTAATCGAGATGAACTTCAAAGATGGTCGGAGAAGGTCTGACCACGACGGAGCTTACCGGACTCAAGGAAGAAGATATGAAAATAGAGATCTGAGCCAAAATGAACACCACGGGTGGTCAAAATAGCTACACAATAGCCCACATAAGCTTCATGAGTAAATAATTGAGGAATATAGCACTCACCGGAGCTGAGGAAGAAAATGACTAAATTCGGCCGAATTTGAACAAACCCCAAATTGGATAATTCATGCGAATCAAATCCAAGATTAAGTGAGGGGATATGTTCAAGATAGAGAGGAGGTTAACTTGGTGTAAATAATTATGAAGGGGAACCACTGGAACACCAAGAACACCAATGGAGCTCTACGGTTCAACAATGGTGGTTTGGGGGTTCTTGAGGAGTCAAGCTCCAAAACTGGAAATGGAGCTCGAGGGTGGCGTAAAGGGATACCAGTAGGTATTGAAGGTGCTTATAAGGTTTTGAAAATATTAGGGTTTGCCAAAAGAGCTTTTCGGAAGGCATGGTGCAAAGCTCATGACACAAGGCATGGCCGACAAGCAAAAAAGGGTGTGGATGATGGTATGGGGTATGGCTCGGCCGAACACACCTCCCACAACCCTAAATGTCGGCTAGGACGGCTGTAGGGAGCATGAAATGACATCCCCATGCCCTACACTGTTTTCGCACGACGGGAGGTTGAAGATGACCAGAGAAAAAGCTCGGGCGAATAAGGACCCTTGGATTTTAATCGGACGGCTGACAACGCGCCACACCTCTGAGATTTGAAAATAAAGGAATAGATCGGGAGCCCTTGGATTAGAAACGAACGGCTTAGATTCAAACAAAAAAACCGGAAGGTCCGAATGTCTCGGAGAATCTGGGCAGTTGGATGGGGATCCAACGGTTCAAAAGGGATAAAGCATCCACACGGTCCGAATGCTCACACGAACATGGGCCGCACGATAGGGATCCAATGGTGGAGATTAGACGCGCGATTTTAAAAGAGGCTCGGTGCAGTTAGTTGACTGGACCGAGTCAAGAGGCTCGAGCCCGAGTCTGACCCGAACCCAAGGAACAGTGAAATTAGGTTTTGAGTTTTAAATCGAATCGACTTTGAAGATTTAATTGAGATAGCAAAACAACTCCAAAAAATTATGAAATTTTTACTGGAGCTTGCTAACTCAGATATTTTCCTTGTATAAAATTTTTAGAGGTTTTTATGCTGCGCATTTTCCTCCAAAAATAATGCAAGGCTCTGGTTTAAAGTTTTGACTGAAAGTCAAACAGGTTGACTGCCCTCTAAAAGTATTCAAACAATTTCTAAAAATTGTGAAATTTTTCAGAGGGGCCACATACCATTACAGAAACTTAGGAAAAATATTTTCCAAAGATGTTCACAAGATTTGAGATGAATGTTTTTGGAAGACAAGGTTTTGATCAAAAGACTTGTGAATTTGTATTTCCATAACTTCTTGTACAAGAATTGTTCAAAGCATACAGGAAATACATGATGTAAGAAAAAGTTTAAATTTCTACTCATTTTCTTACATTTGAAACACAAGTCCAATATTGGGATGTTACAAAACCTCCCCCCCCTTACAAGAATCTCGCCCCGAGATTCCGTTTACTCGAAGAAGAAGGACGGGTAGTCAGCACGAAGGCGATCCTCCCGCTCCCAAGTTCCTTCATCTTCAGAATGATTTGACCACTGAACCTTAAGAAACTTGATGACACGGTTCCTAGTTCTCCGTTCAGATTCTTCGAGAATGCGAACAGGATGCTCATGGTAGGTCAAATTCTCATGCACATCGAGATTTTCCAACGGGGTTTCCTCAATTGGAACACGGAGGCACTTCTTCAAGTGTGACACATGGAACACATCATGCACTCCTTCAAGTGAAGCTGGCAACTCCAATCTGTATGCAACAGCTCCCACTCTCTCGATGATACGATAAGGCCCAACATATCGAGGAGCCAACTTGCCCTTGATGCCAAAACGTTGATGGTCCTTCAAAGGTGAGACTTTGAGATAAACAAAGTCATTGGGCTCAAACCTCAACTCACGGCGACGACGATCCGCATAGCTCTTTTGCCTGGACTGGGCCACGCGCAAATGCTCACGAATCAACTGAACCTGGCTTTGGGCCTCATTGATCGAATCTGGGCCGAAGAACTGACGCTCACCAGTTTATGACCAGTTCAACGGTGTTCTACATCTTCTCCAATACAAAGCCTCAAATGGTGCCATACCAAGACTGGCTTGGAAACTGTTGTTGTAGGAGAACTCTGCAAATGGCAAGCACTTCTCCCACTTCTTTCCATAGGAAAGAACACAAGCACGGAGCATATCTTCCAACACTTGGTTGACTCTCTCCGTCTGACCATCAGTTTGAGGATGATAGGCCGAACTGAAAGAAAGATGAGTTCCCATGGCTTCTTGCAACTTGTGCCAAAACCGAGAGGTGAAAAGAGAACCACGATCTGACACAATTTTTTGTAGCACACCATGCAAGCACACGATGCGAGATACATAGAGATCCGCCAGCTGACTAACACTGAGGTTGGTACACACTGGCAGAAAATGTGCTACCTTAGTCAATCGATCAATGATAACCCAAATAGCATCCTTCCCAGAAGAAGTACGGGGCAGACCGGTGATGAAGTCCATACCAACGGAATCCCACTTCCACTCAGGTACTGGCAAAGGCTGAAGAAGACCTGCAGGACGCTGATGTTCAGCGTTGACTCGACAGCACACGTCGCACTCGGCAACGAACTTGGCAATCTCGCGCTTCATGCGAGTCCACCAAAACCTCTGACGAAGGTCCTGATACAACTTGGTAGCTCCGGGGTGGATAGACAAAGGAGGGTCATGGGCTTCGCGGAGAATCAAATCCCGCAATTCTATGACTTTCGGGACTACAAGGTGCTATCCAAACCACACAACACCATGCGCATCCTCTGAGAAGCACTTGGCTGTCCCATTCTTGATATTCTGCTTGATTTGGTTCACACCAACATCTGTCTGCTGTGCAACCTTGATTTGATCCACCAAGGTTGGTTGCACAACCAAAGTAGCAAGAGAACCGTGCTCAATCAAACCCAAATTGAACCGCTGAAATTCTTCAAGAAGGGAAGGCTGTTGCTCTTGGAGCACCAAAGTATTGCAATACACCTTCCAACTAAGCGCATCCGCCACAACATTGGCCCTGCTCGGATGATACTGAATACCCATATCATAGTCCTTGATCAATTCCAACCATCTCCTTTGCTTGAGGTTTAGATCTGGCTGGGTGAACAAGTATTTCAGGCTCTTGTGATCAGAGTACACTTCACAACGGTTACCAATCAGGTAATGCCACCAAATCTTAAGTGCATGGACCACAGCAGCTAACTCCAAATCATGGGTAGGATAGTTGAGTTCATGAGGCCTCAACTGCCTTGATGCATAGGCCACTACCTTGCCTTCTTGCATAAGAACACAACCGAGTCCTTGACGAGAGGCATCACAGTAGATATCAAAGCTCTTGTTTATGTCAGGGAGAACAAGCACTGGCGCTGAAGTCAAGCGCTTCTTGAGTTCCTGAAAACTCTCGTCACAAGCAGAGGATCACAGAAATTTCTTGTCCTTCTTGAGCAGCTCAGTCATCGGCTTCGCGATCTTGGAGAAGTTCTCGATAAAGCGGCGGTAGTAGCCTGCTAAACCAAGAAAACTCCGCACATCGGTGACTGACTTGGGCTGACCCCAAGATAAAACATCACTGACCTTGCTAGGATCCACTGCTACACCCCCTGCTGAAAGAACATGGCCCAAGAACGCCACTTCCTTCAACCAGAACTCGCACTTGCTGAATTTAGCGTACAGCTGGTGCTCACGCAGCTTTCCCAAAACAATCTGCAGATGCTCATCATGCTCCTCTTCACTCTTGGAGTAGATAAGAATGTCATCAATGAAAACCACAACGAACTTATCCAGATACTCCATGAACACCAAGTTCATAAGATTCATAAATAAAGCAGGAGCATTTGTTAAGCCAGAAGACATGACGGTATACTCGTAGAGGCCATAACGAGTAGTGAACGCCGTCTTTGGAATATCTTCAGCCCTGATTCGGACCTGATGATAACCCAATCTCAAATCGATCTTGGAAAAGACACGGGCTCCGGTCAATTGGTCAAAAAGATCATCAATACGAGGCAAAGGATACTTGTTTTTCACCATCACTTCATTAAGCGGACGGTAATCAACACACATACGCAGGGTCTTATCCTTCTTCTTCACAAAAATAACTGGACAACGCCAAGGAGATGAGCTCGGACGGATAAAGCCCTTTGCTTGAAGCTCACCTAACTACTTCTTCAGCTCCTCCAACTCATTAGGAGGCATTCGGTACAGCGCCTTTGAGATTGGAGCGGTACCGGGCAGCAACTCGATAACAAACTCTAAGTCTCGAACTGGAGGCATCCCAAGCAAATCTTTAGGAAAGACATCCACAAAGTCACCAACTGTGGGCACCTTCTAAATCTCCAGGGCTGGCTTAGCTTCAAGGGTACAAAGATGTGGCCCCTGCAACTGCGGTGCAATCCCAACCTGCTCGCCTGAGGGACTAGTGAGGTAGACTATCTTTCTGGCACAATCGATTTGCCCCAAGTGTTGGGACAACCAATCTATGCCAAGAATCACATCCAGGCGCGACGAATCGAGTAAGATGAGATTCGCCAAGAATTCCACTCCTTCGATATCAATAGGAACGCCCTGACATTCCTGATCAGCTCTCATTTCCGCTCCCAGAGAGCGAATAAGCAAAGAAATCTCCAACAGAACAAAGTGAAGGTCACAATCAGCAGCAAATGATCTCAAAATAAAAGAATGCGATGCTCCAGAGTCAAATAATACTGTAGCAGGACGATAACTGACAAGAAGCGTACCCAACACAACGTCGGGCGCCTCCTGAGCCTCCTCAGCCGAGATGTGGTTGACTCGACCACCCCCGACACCCTGAGTCTTCTGGATCACCTTCTGGTCAGGCGGGTGACCATTCCCTTGCCCGCGTCCTCCATTAGGACGAGGGGCCGCTCCAGTCCTCTTAGGGCAACTGCTAGCATAATAGCCCTTCTGGGTGCAAGAAAAGCAGGTGACATCGATGGCGGGTTGCGAGAGCAACTCGCTTCTGGTCGCAGTGCGTGGGTCAAACACGGCTGCGGGGACGAGTAACTGGCGCCGATGGCCTCGGCGGTGGTGAAGCAAAGCATGAGCCTCGTGCGGGCCCAACAAGGGACGGAGAGACGCTGTGTGCGGACGGTGGGCCTCCCACTTGCGCTTGCGGGACTCGCCCAGCGCCTTCGCCTTGTGCTCGGCGACGATGGCCTTGTCCACCAAGGCCTGGAAATCAGCAAAGTCCACAATAGAGAGCTTGTCCTGCAGCTCCTCAGATAAGCCCTCCATGAACTTCTCCTGCTTGGCCTCATCAGTGGCCACCTCACCCGGAGCATAACGAGCCAAGTGATTAAACTCGTAAAGGTACTCCGACACAGACTTGCGCCCCTGTTTAAGCGCAAGAAACTCCTTCTTCTTGAGCTTCATCAGGCCATCGGGGATGTGGGCCCGACGGAAAGCAGACCTGAACTCCTCCCACGAGACAACATGGCCCGCGGGCTGCATGGCGAGAAAGTTCTCCCACCAAGAGAGTGCTGCACCCTCAAGTTGATGGGATGCAAAGATTGCCCGCTCCTGCTCCTGGCACTGAGCGATGTTGAGCTTTCGCTCAACTAGACGCAGCCAATCATCCGCGTCCAGAGGGTGCTCGGATCGGGAGAAGGTGGGTGGCTGCGTACGGAGAAACTCCGCAAGCCCACCACGAGACTGGTGGCCACCACCTCCAGATCCTGAAGCACCAGAAGGAGCGGAGGTGTTCCTCGCGATGACCTCCAGGATCCGAGTCTGGTCCATGCGATTCCGCTCGATCTGAGGAAGAACCTCAGCCACGGTCGGAGGAGGGGGAAGCTCCTCATCGGAACCAGATGGCTGACTGCTACGGGTGGTTCTTGTCATCCTGTTCCACAAAAATAGGTTAGAAACAACTCCGGAACAAGAGACAAAGAAAGACAACTAACCACTCTACAATAAACTCCAACAACCAGAGACCCAACAAAATCGCAGCAAGGTCATAAAAACAACATCCATCTTCCTATCATGACTAACTCGTATGGAAGAACGAGCAATCAGTTTTTAGGAAGACCATTTTCGGCACATAAGTTCGGTTTGGTTCAGCCAACAAAACAGGGCAAAAACTACTAACAGAGGGTTAGGCACATAGCTAATTTATATCACCTCTTACCCTGTTTATTCCCTACAAATTTTAGTTGAATTAACCTCCCATTTTTAGCACTACACACTATCCATGACTAGCTGTCCAGAAATTTCTTCTCCATGTCTCTGGTCGAAATTTGTAGCTTCAGGAGCTTTTAACCTTCGCAAGACAGCCAACACTTTTATCTTATAACTCTCATGGTTTACCCAAAACCAATTTAATCGAATAAACATCTATCTTTTGAAAGAAGATGAGAGGGAAAACAACTTTTCAAACTCAGTCAAAAATAAGGTGAGATGAGCAAGCTAAGATAGATAAGAAGTAAAATCTGAGAACTTACTTAAGATTTTCAGGATAACACTTGATATTTGAAAAGTAAGTCTTCAAAATATACTAGGGACGACCACGTTAGGGGTTTCTACGGTCAGTATGGCTCTGATACCAACTCTGTGAGACCCCGGTTTATTAAGCTTGTAACACTTAACCTTCCACTGGTTCTAGTATCACAAACAGAATAAACCGCGCCTCGATGGACATGTGCTTCCCAGAAATTGCAGCACACATTCATCATACAAAGCATGCATCATTTCCATACAAGGTAATATAACAAGTCTACCAAAGGACATGCATAACATAAGTTATTACAGGACAGCCGACCGGCCAAATGACATAAGTATCAAGTAACAGCGGAAGCAAAAGGTGCCATAAGATGGCTTAAACCAAAAGGCGACCGGTTAGCCACATAACACCACAGGGCAACCGACCGGGCCGCCAAGCTAATCGCCCCACACACTGCCACAGCACAACTCACAAAAGTGAGGCCCTTCGGGCTCACCTTCTTCCTCTGCACACAACAAGCAATGCAGGTGAGTACAATAATGTACTCGCAAGACTTACGAGTAACAAGCCTATACATAGCTACATGAAAGTTGTATCAAAGGGAGGTTAGTTATATGGTTATTTGGACGCATAAAGCAAGTTTCATTGGCAATAATGTAATAGATTGAAGGCAATTTGACAAATCGGTTTTTAAACATTGAAATAACAGCGAGTAACAATAATTATCAAGTAACCACCTAGAAGTGACTAACCCAATAGCCACCACCAAAATAGCACGAATCCCTGACTCATACCACCCATCAAGTTTTAATTAAAAAGGTTGTAGTCTAATTCTTGAAAAACTTATCCAAGCGTGTCCATAACCTAGGATGATGAGGACATCGCTCTTTCGGATACACGCACTACACAAAAGCCTACAGATCCAGTTGCTAAACTACAAGGTCCTATGACAAGAGCTCGTGCGCGTCACTTAAATTATGAGGTGAGCTCGTTTCTAGGTGCTAATAATTTATCTATGCAGAATGGTATACTACCTAATAATTGTGATGATCTGTTGTTACTTAGGAATAATGGATCCCCAAGGTCTACGACCAGGTCTACCAGCCCTACGACCAGTCCTGCCAGCGATACGACCAGGTCTCAAGCCCCTCAACAAGGTTCGCCAGCCCTACGACCAGTCCTGCCAGCGCTACGACTAGGTCTCAAGTTCTACGACCAGTCTTTAGGTGTTGCGACACCGTTTTGGGCCTAATAGGGCCTTGTAAGCGTGTCGGGGTCAAAGCCTAGGTTGTGTACGCTTCTCCCCATGGTTGCACAACCCTAGGTCAACTCCCTCACGTTCCCCCCTATAAATATACAACAGCCGCCACAGTGTAGGGTTGGGTTTTTCTTAGATTATTCTGCCACTTTGCAGTTTCACCGTTTATCGGTTTGAGGAACCCCACATTGTGAACTTCATTCATATTCGCAATACAATTCAGATTGCATCTTCTTTGTTCTTGTGAGTTGCTTCGATTGCTTGCAGGGACATTAACCTTCGTGGTAAGGTCGATCGCGTGCGAGTGTGGTCGATAACGACAGTCGTGCGGGTGTAGCGAATTGCGAGGTGACGATCTGCTGGTCAAAAGCCTCAAAGCGTCAACGTCCTCACGACGAAATCAATCGAACCTATCGGAAGATCGGGCCGCCGTAGCCTCATCATTTGGTATTAGAGCGAAGGTTGCCCGTTAGGTAATCTCATTTATCCCCTTTTGTTAGTTGTTTTCCATCACCTATAGTCCAGAAAATTGCTCTACAAAAAAGTTTTAGATCTTAGTCTTTCCGCTGTCCAAACCACGTTGTGCCTTTCGCAATTTTGTTTTCAGTATTCGCGTTGTTGAGTTTGAGTCCAACGTCGGTGTCTTTGTTGCTGGTCTAGTCGTCGTGATCTAGTTTCTAGCGTCGAGTCTTTGTTGTTTTGGTCATCGTGTATCTCGGCTTGTCCTTTGTTGCATCCGTTGCAATTAGGGTTTGTCTGCTATAGCCGAGAATTGAGTCACCACCCCCATCCGACCACTTACTCGAGCCAACATTCCCATCCGACCACCTACTTGGATTCGACCACCCAGTCGGATTCGACCACCTACATCGAGTTCGATCACCTCGTCGGATTCGACCACCTACTCGAGTTTGACCACCTTCTCGGGTTCGACCACCTGCTCGAGTATTCGCCCCCGACAAGTCTATCTATTTCTGGTTGCTCTCGGACACCTACACACTCATCATATCGTGTCCGACCCAACAAGGACCGAGAAGAAATCCCATAGCCGAAACAGAGATAGCCAAAGTTCAGAAGAAATCTTTTTATTACCTTATTACCCCTGCTCTCCGGAAAAAGTTTGTGATCTATATCTATCCTTAGGCCTGAAAAAGGGTTTTTAAGAGTTGTGAGTCAAGGTCACTTGCGCAAAAAAAAAAAAAGAGGAATCCTAGGTTGGGTTTCATCACCAAAAAAAAAAGAAGAAGAAGAAGAAAGAATAAAAAAAGAGGAATCCTAGGTTGGGTTTCATCAGTCAAAAAAAAAAGAAGAAGAAGAAAGAATCAAAAAAAAAGGGAATCAAAAAGAAAAAGAGACCACCTCAGTTGGCTCACGACCACCCTCAGTTGGTCTACTATAACCCACCAGAGCTCCACGACCACCCACAGAGATAACGGTTGCTTTGCAACTTTGTTCTTTTGTGCTTGTTATCTACCCTATCTTTCGGCTTGCTTGAGCTAGTGCTAGGAGCGCGTTTGGACCAGCAACTGTGACGAGTACTGTGGACTTTGACTTAACTTTGCTAATCTGGTTTCATTATTGCTATTCCTTGCTACTAAACATTGCCTGTCCGAGCTCCACGTACTTTTGACCCTCAGATTTGGATCCTTGCATTCGCCTCCGCCACAGTCACACATCCCACCCTCTCCGATCGGACCACCTGCTGCAATTTGGTAAGAAATTCATAAGAGCTTGGTAAGACGCTTGAGAGTGTGTGATTCCACCTTCCACCACCTAGTAGTTGGTAGGGATAATACATTTGTGTTGTCTTTTGTCTCCTACTAATAATGGCAGGTGAGGAATTGAATGCACAAGATTGTGTTGTGAGGGAAGAGCTTACAAGGGTGTTGGATGAGCACCGTCATGCTATTAATGACGACATCGAAAGGAAGTTTGCAGAGACAAATGCTACACTACAACAGCTCAATGCTAGCATTGCAACACTCAATGCACGTATTGATGGTATGGCCAATCAACCGCCGAACACTGGTCGTGTGGATCCTCAAGGTGCAGTCCAAGACCATGAGATCGACAACGATAATGAGATGCGCAACCGCGATGCCCTTGATGCACGACAACGGAACCGATTGAACTTCAACCGTCAAGGTATGAGAGGTAATAACTTTCCGCAACATAATGCACGTGATAATGATGATCCATATGCTAAAGTCAAGTTCACTATACCATCTTTTGCGAGTGCTTATGATGTGAAGTATATTTAGATTGGGAGATGACGATAGAACAGAAATTTAATGCTCACTTAGTTCCCGGTGCATAGAGTTAGGCAAGCTACAAGTGAATTTAAAAATTTTGCCATCATTTGGTGGAGTAGAGTATGCAATGATGGATTAGCGCCTACTACCTGGGATGCTTTAAAGGTTGCTATGCGTAACAGATTTATTCCACCCTCTTTTAAAAGGGACTTGCGTAAGAAATTGCAGCGCTTAAACCAAGGCAATAGATCTGTAGAAGAATATTATCAGGAGCTACAAGTTAGTATGTTGCGTTGTGATATTATTGAGGATGAAGAGGCTGCTATGGCACGTTTTTATGGAGGACTAATACGTGAAATTCATGACATAGTTGATTACAAAGAATATGATAGTGTTCCTAGATTGTTCCACCTTGCTTGTTTGGCGGAAAAAGAATTGCAGGGTCGACAGCAGAGGCCAAGGAACAATTTTGGAAGCATGTCTACACCAAGATCAACATCAGGGCACGTTAAAACAGTCCAACCTTCCGCTACACGGTCTGCTGCCCCCTCCTCGAGTAGGGCACGTTCAGCAGCACCTCCGACACCATCACATGCACCCGAGGTAAACAAATCTACTAGTGTGCAGGTCCCAGCCAAGAGTTCTTCTTCGGTAGCTTCCACAGGTCGTACGACTGGGATTATTTGCCATCGTTGCAAGGGAATGGGACATGTCATGAGGGACTGCCCAAGTCGTGAGCCTACCTTGCCACCAAGACGGAGGTTATGTAAGTGCTAGTGATATTGAGGATGAGTATGTGCTTGCGGCTAACATTGCAGTGGAGGAGACGAGATGCATGTGATGCCGATGATGTGGAAGAACAAGTAGTGCTGTTGACACGAGGACTCATGTGAGCCTTGTTGCGCGGCGAGTCTTTGAGCGCACAAGTGGAGAGAGCGGAGCAAAATCAGCGGCACAACTTGTTCCAATCCGATTCCTCGTGAAGGACAGAGCTGCAGAGTCATCATTGATGGAGGGAGTTGCAACAACCTTGCAAGCTCCGAGATGGTCGAGAAGCTTGGCTTGATCACACAACCACACCCACGTCCCTACTACATCCAATGGTTCAATTCGTGTGGTAAGTTAAAGGTAAACAAAGTTGTGAGAGTGCCATTTTCAGCTGGTAATTACAAAGATAGTACCGACTTTGATGTAGTGCCTATGCAAGCATGCTCATTGTTGCTTGGTAGGCCTTGGCTATATGATAATGATGTTTTGCACCATGGTAGAGCTAATACCTACTCGTTCTCACATAGGGGTAAGAAGATTAAGTTGTTGCCTTTGGCACCTGCTGAAATTGTGAAAGATGAAGTAGAGCGTGCTAGAAAGGAAAGAAACACCAATGAACATGATTCTGAAAATCAGCAAGTAGCGAAACATGTTTTCCTACATAAAAAGGAGACAGTGGCGCTTAGTTCTAAGGCCGAGGGAATTAAATTGAAAGGGTGTGTCTTGCTTGCCACTAAATCTGAGCTTGCTGAAATTTGTGATAATGAGCTGCCATGTTATGCTTTGATATGCAAAGATGCTTTATTTTCACTTGAGGATATATCTAGCTCTTTGCCTCCTGCTGTTGCTAACCTTTTGCAGGAGTATGTGGATGTATTTCCAGCTGAGATACCCTCGGGGTTGCCACCTTTTCGAGGGATAGAGTATCAAATTGATTTGATCCCGGGAGCGACTTTGCCAAACCGTGCGGCATATAGGACCAACCTGAGGAGACTAAGGAAATTCAGCGACAAGTCCAAGATCTTTTGGACCGTGGAGTGCGTGCGAGAAAGCCTTAGTCCTTGTGTTGTTCTGTTCTTTTGGTTCCTAAGAAAGATGGAACTTGGCACATGTGTGTTGATTGTAGAGCCATTAATAATATTACCATAAGGTATCGTCATCCTATTCCTAGGCTAGACGACATGCTTGATGAGTTGAGTGGCTCTATTATTTTCACCAAGATTGACTTGCAAGTGGTTACCACCGATTAGAATGAAACCGGGAGATGAATGGAAACCTTTTAAAACTAAGTTCGGACTATATGAGTGGTTAGTGATGCCTTTTGGTCTAACTAATGCACCTAGTACTTTCATGCGATTAATGAACGAGGTTTTACGTCTTTTTATTGGAAAATTTGTGGTGGTTTATTTTGATGATATCTTGATTTATAGCAAATCACATGAGCTACACTTGAACCATATACGTGCTGTTTTTAATGCTTTGAGAGATGCACGTTTGTTTGGTAACCTTGAGAAGTGCACCTTTTGCACCGATCGAGTTGCGTTTCTTGGTTATGTTGTGACTCCACAGGGCATTGAGGTGGATGAGGCCAAGACTGCAGCCATCCAAAGCTGGCCGACGCCTACCACTGTGTCACAGGTGCGGAGCTTCCATGGACTTGCTGGATTCTATCGACGTTTTGTGCGGGATTTCAGCACCATTGCTGCACCATTGAATGAATTGACCAAGAAAGGAGTGCCTTTCCAATGGGGACCTACGCAAGAGAGGGCATTCCACTTATTGAAAGAGAAGCTCACCCAAGCACCCCTACTCCAACTCCCTGATTTTGGTAAGACTTTTGAGATTGAATGTGATGCTAGCGGGATTGGGATAGGTGGTGTATTGATTCAAGAAGGTAAACCAGTTGCATATTTCAGTGAGAAACTAAATGGGCCTAGTCTGAATTATTCTACCTATGATAAAGAACTGTATGCTTTAGTTCGTGTGCTTCAAACTTGGCAACATTATCTATGGCCCAAAGAATTTGTTATACATTCAGATCATGAATCGCTAAAACATATTAGAAGCCAAGCTAACCTAAATAAACGACATGCTAAATGGATAGAATTCATTGAGTCGTTTCCATATGTCATAAAGCATAAGAAAGGTAAGGACAATGTGATTGCTGATGCGCTTTCTAGACGTTATACCATGTTATCTCAACTTGACCATAAGATTTTTGGTTTAGAGGCCATTAAGGAGTTATATGCTACTGATTTGGACTTTAAAGAAGTGCTTGAGCTTTGTAAAGGAGGGAGAACATGGAATAAATATGTGATAATTGATGATTTAATCTATCGTGCTAACAAGCTATGCATTCCAAATAGCTCCGTTCGTCTTTTGTTGCTTTGCAGGAGGCGCATGGAGGAGGTTTGATGGCGCATTTTGGAGCAAAGAAGACAGAAGATGTGCTGGCCGCCCACTTCTTTTGGCCAAAGATGAGGCGCGATGTTGAGCGCTACGTGGCTCATTGCACTACATGCAACAAAGCTAAGTCCGTCTCAATCCACATGGACTTTATATGCCTCTCCTATTCCTAGCGCCCTTGGGAGGATATTTCTATGGATTTTGTTTTAGGATTGCCCAGACAAAGAGGGGAGAGACAATATATTTGTAGTAGTGGATCGATTTTCTAAAATGGCACATTTTATACCTTGTCACAAGAGCGATGATGCTACGAACATAGCTGATTTATTTTTTTGAGAAATCATTCGCTTACATGGAGTGCCAATACTATTGTCTCGGATCGTGACACGAAGTTTTTGAGCCATTTTTGGAGATCACTTTGGAACAAATTGGGGACAAAGCTGCTGTTTTCTACTACGTGTCATCCCCAAACTGATGGACAAACGGAGGTTGTCAAACGCACGTTATCCACCATGTTGCGGGCTGTTTTAAAGAAGAATTTGAAGATGTGGGAAGAGTGTTTACCACACATTGAGTTTGCTTACAATAGGTCGGTACACTCCACCATCAAGGTAAGTCCGTTTCAGGTAGTGTATGGTTTTAACCCCCGTGCTCCTATTGATTTACTACCTTTGCCTACCTCTGAACACATTAATTTAGATGCTAAGAAGCGTACTTAATTTGTTCTTAAGTTGCATGAAACAACTAAAGAAAATATAGAGCGTATGACTGAAAAGTATAGGGTTGCTTTGGAAGTAAAGGTAGGAAAGAAATAACATTTGCACCGGTGATTTAGTTTGGGTGCATTTGAGGAAAGACAGTTTCGAGTTAAGAAAATCAAAATTGATGCCTAGAGCTGATGGACCATTTAAGATAATTAAGAAGATAAATGACAATGCCTATCAATTGGAGCTACCTGCAGATTTTGGGGTTAGCCCCACATTTAACATTTCAGATTTGAAGCCATACGTGGGAGAAGCATATGAGCTTGAGTTGAGGACGACTCCAATTCAAGAGGGGGAGGATGATGAGGACATCACTCTTTCGGATACACGCACTACACAAAAGCCTACAGATCCAGTTGCTAAACTACAAGGTCCTATGACAAGAGCTCGTGCGCGTCACTTAAATTATGAGGTGAGCTCGTTTCTAGGTGCTAATAATTTATCTATGCAGAATGGTATACTACCTAATAATTGTGATGATCTGTTGTTACTTAGGATTAATGGATCCCCAAGGTCTGACCGTGTCTACAGCCCTCACGACCGATCCCGCGGCGATACGACCGTGTCTCAAGCCCTCGACAAGGTTCGCCACCCTACGACCGATCCCGCGGCGCTACGACTAGGTCTCAAGTTCTACGACCGCCTTTAGGTGTCATGACACCGCTTTGGGCCTAATAGGGCCTTGTAAGCGTGTCGGGGTCAAATCCTAGGTTGTGTACGCCTCTCCCCATGGTCGCACAACCCTAGGTCAACTCCCTCACGTTGCCCCCTATAAATATACAACAGCCGCCATAGTGTAGGGTTGGGTTTTTCTTAGATTATTCTGCCACTTTGCAGTTTCACCGTTTATCGGTTTGAGGAACCCCACATTGTGAACTTCATTCATATTCGCAATACAATTCAGATTGCATCTTCTTTGTTCTTGTGAGTTGCTTCGATTGCTTGCAGGGACAATAACCTTCGTGGTAAGGTCGATCGCGTGCGAGCGTGGTCGATAACGACAGTCGTGCGGGTGTAGCGAATTGCGAGGTGACGATCTGCTGGTCGAAAGCCTCAAAGCGTCAACGTCCTCACGACGAAATCAATCGAACCTATCGGAAGATCGGGCCGCCGTAGCCTCATCATAGGACGAGGCTATTCGAATAGGTTGTAATCCTGCGGAGGGTGTACCAATGTACCCACACTTCAGACCGCCCTTTTGCCAAGCTATTAAGCACACTTCCTTTGGTATGCCGGCACGGCTGAGTCCTACGAATCCTTTCCAATGGAATATGCTAATCAAGAGACGCACGTATGGGGGTTAATCCTTAGTGATCTGTTGACGAAATATGGATCACAAGGACCCATACGTGGAGCAGGACACACCGGCCTCGGCGGGTGCTCCTCTCCCCACAAACATGTCCATGTTGCACATAATTAAATGTGCAACCCACCACGCGACTCATTAATTAACACACCCCAAAGTACTCAGCTAAGAGAGGTCCTATATCCCTCTAGTGTGGTTAGCACGCACAGAAATGCTCAAATAACAGATACTCACAAGTAGTTCGGTCCTTAATTGACCCGGGCATCATTCCAATCACACCCAAAAGATCACACCATCTTACCATTGTGCCCAAGTCTAAATTGTTTTCATTTTCAGTTTTAGTTTTGCAATTTAGACATAGCACAAGGCCAAAACATAAAGATCATAATAAATTTGTGTGATCAAGGTTATCAACAAGTCGATAACCGCCCATTTCTACCGATAGCTAAGCATGGCTAAGCATAATGACGCGTAAACTACTAAGTGACAAGGGTTCATCCAGCCAACCCAAAATCACAGCAAATAATCCTAGGCTTCAGTAGTAGAGGAATAAACATTTCCTACTGATAATGCATCTACTAGGTGAACTATCGACAATAGTTAAAACAACATAGCAATGCATACATAGAATTTGCAAACAATATATTAGAATTTGAAAATAGTAGGAGCAACATGGTCAAATGATGCTACATCTGCTTGCCTTGCTGGAGTGCAGGATCTGATGGCTGTGGCTCGGAATTATTATCAATATAGTCTTCGGAACCTAACACGAAAAGGCGATAAACCAATAAGAACGAAGAACACCAAATAAACTCCAACGACAAAAGACATTCAAATCTAATGAAATTTATACAGCAGCTAGGGGATAATGTTAGACAATTTTAGGAACAAGAATCATGCAATATGGACTTAGGATGCAAAAGATATAGACCAAATACTCTTTCTCAGCCTATCAATTTACCAAATTAATTTTTGGTACTGTTCATGGCGAAAATTTCCAGAAAGATCTTAGGTCTAAAATTTTTATAGCAGGTATATTATGACATCATAATAACAGCAAAGTTGAGTTTACTAAATTTAGAGTTATAGTGATTTATTTATGATTTTTCTAAGTTGTAAATCTATTGCAAGTCATTTTACCGAATTATAACTATGCTCAAAACCTATCTTATATTAAAGTACACTAGCAGAGGAATTTAACAAAATTGATTTTGCACAAATTGGAAATCTATAGAAAAAGATATGCATTTTTCAAGTTTTATTTCTATTTCTGGAATATTCTAAAGGCAGGAATCAAGTTATTTTAGTTACAACATTTTCTGATACTGAAATATGCCTGAATGCATTTTTATATTAAACTCTAGTGTCATAAGATTTTATTGCAGTTGGAATTACCTAAAAAGTAGCTAACATGAATTAGTTATGAGTTTTTAAAGTTCAAAATGCAATTTTTAGTCGATAAACAAAAGCCTACAGAAATAGATTCAAACTTAATGAAAATAAGCGGCGTGGGCGCTTAAGAACCCTTGATCTAAAATCCTCGGCTCACGCGCGGGAGCAAAGCGCGCGCGCGATACCTAAGAAGAACCCACCGTTGGATCAAGATCCAGCGGCTCACGCGTGCATTCGGATGGTGCGTCTACCGACCAACCACAATCGTAGATCCGAAAATGGGCGACTCGGATCACAACCCTTCGGATGGTCCTATTGCATTCCACGATCACGACGAAGATCAAGCGATGGGCGGCCAAGAATGATTTAGGCAACCGGATGGTCGAATGCATACAAGATGCGGGTCGTTGATCACGGAATCGACGGTGGTGAGGACGAGCGTTTCTAGCTAAAAACAAAAATGGAGCTTTTACTGCTAAACACGAAAATAGCAAAATGCTCCGCTGCAGTCCAAAGAAGCGTGTGCCAAAGCCTCTAGGGACTAATAAGAAGCTACCTTAATCGAGATGAACTTCAAAGATGGTCGGAGAAGGTCTGACCACGACGGAGCTTGCCGGACTCGAGGAAGAAGATATGAAAATAGAGATCTGAGCCAAAATGAACACCACGGGTGGTCAAAATAGCTACACAATAGCCCACATAAGCTTCATGAGTAAATAATTGAGGAATAGAGCACTCACCGGAGCTGAGGAAGAAAATGACCAAATTCGGCCGAATTTGAACAAACCCCAAATTGGATAATTTCTGCGAATCAAATCCAAGATTAAGTGAGGGGATATGTTCAAGATAGAGAGGAGGTTAACTTGGTGTAAATAATTACGAAGGGGAACCACTGGAACACCAAGAACACCAATGGAGCACTACGGTTCAACAATGGTGGTTTGGGGGTTCTTGACGAGTCAAGCTCCAAAACTGGAAATGGAGCTCGATGGTGGCGTAAAGGGATACCAGTAGGTATTGAAGGTGCTTATAAGGCTTTGAAAATATTAGGGTTTGCCAAAAGAGCTTTTCGGAAGGCATGGTGCAAAGCTCAAGACACAAGGCATGGCCGACAAGCAAAAAGGAGTGTGGATGATGGTAGGGGTATGACTCGGCCGAACACACCTCCCACAACCCTAAATGTCGGCTAGGACGACTGTAGGGAGCATGAAATGACATTCCCATGCCCTACACTATTTTCGCACGGCGGGAGGTTGAAGATGACCAGAGAAAAAGCTCGGGCGAATAAGGACCCTTGGATTTTAATCGGACGGCTGACAACGCGCCACACCTCTGAGATTTGAAAATAAAGGAATAGATCGGGAGCCCTTGGATTAGAAACGAACGGCTCGATTCAAACAAAACAACCGAAGGTCCAATGTCTCGGAGAATGCAGGCGGTTGGATGGGGATCCAAAGGTTCAAAAGGGATAAAGCATCCGCACGGTCCGAATGCTCACACGAACATGGGCCGCGCGATAGGGATCCAACGGTGGAGATTAGACGCGCGATTTTAAAAGAGGCTCGGTGCGATTAGTTGGTGGACCGAGTCAAGAGGCTCGAGCCCGTCGGCCCCAACCCAAGGAACAGTGAAATTAGGTTTTGAGTTTTAAATCGAATCGACTTTGAGGATTTAATTGAGATAGCAAAACAACTCCAAAAAATTATGAAATTTTTACTGGAGCTTGCTAACTCAGATATTTTCCTTGTATAAAATTTTCAGAGGTTTTTATCTTGCGCATTTTCCTCCAAAAATAATGCAAGGCTCTGGTTTAAAGTTTTGACTGAAAGTCAAACAGGTTGACTGCCCTCTAAAAATATTCAAACAATTTCTAAAAATTATGAAATTTTTCAGAGGGGCCACATACCATCACAGGAACTTAGGAAAAATATTTTCCAAAGATGTTCACAAGATTTGAGATGAATGTTTTTGGAAGACAAGATTTTGATCAAAAGACTTGTGACTTTGTATTTCCATAACTTCTTGTACAAGAATTGTTCAAAGCATACAGGAAATACATGATGTAAGAAAAAGTTTTAATTTCTACTCATTTTCTTACATTTGAAACACAAGTCCAATATTGAGATGTTACAGCTTAGCAGGGGAACCATCAATCACAGTAGAGGGCAAGAACAGTGCCATCACAGTTCAATCGGTTTCCACCCCAGACTTCGTTCAGAGCACCTGTACCAACTTCAAGACCCGTCCCACCGCCCAAAACTTCGCAACCACGCACTGTCAACCTCAGCCCAGGAAGCAATCAGCAAAGCGGACCAAAAGTCTGTTATGCCTGTCGTCAGCTAGGACATTTTGCCAACCAGTGTCCGCAAAGGGGAACAATCACTCCAGTACGTTTTAACCTGGGAGCTACTCCATCCAAGACGCCAACGCCAGGCAGCAACCAAGGAGCTTCACAAGTTGCTGGTCAAGCCGGAGGAGCACCACAGTCCGTGATCAGAGGCCGTGTCAACCACGTCACTCTGGAAGGAGCCCAAGAATCACCGGACGTCGTACTGGGTAAGTTTCTGGTTAACTCAGTACCTGCATCAGTTTTGTTTGATTCTGGAGCTTCGCATTAGTTTGTTTCTGGAATGTTTGCAACCAAGAATAATTTGGAAGTTATGCATCTTAAGCATACTCTGTTAGTCCAGTCGCTTGGAGCAGAGCTAAGCACTAGGGTGGGATGTTTAGCAGCTAAGTTACTCATAGCTGGAGTTGAGTTTCTAGCCAACCTAATTGTTCTAAATACCCAAACCCTAGATGTCATTCTTGGCATGGATTGGTTATCCAAGCACAAAGCCGTGCTAGATTGTGAGGACCCCGGTTTATTCGGCTTGTACTGTTTAACCATCCACTTGGTCCTAACAGTACAAATCAAATAAACCAAGCCTCGAGATATGTATACTTCCTAAATGCGATATACACACCCTACAAAATCTGCATCAATTCCATTCATACACATAGAGCGAAGCAAAAGCAACAAGCTGAAAGACATAGATAATATAAAGAGAGTTATTACAAAGAGAGGCCGAATGCCAAAATTCATAAAGATAAGTAAATACACAGTGGAAGCAAAATGGCCATAAGATGGCGATAAACAAAAGCCAATCGGTGTGCCTTTACCCACAAGGCAACCAACCGGACCGCCAAGCTAATCGTCCCAAACAGCGCAGAACCTGACTCACAAAAGTGAGGCCCTTGGGGCTCACCTTCTTCCTCTGCAACAATTAATATTAAGCAAAGCGGATGAGTACAAAACTTGTTTTTGTACTCATAAGGCTGACGTGTGAGATAACAGAACTATAATTAACTACATGCAAGCTTTATTTAAGTGGATGAGGCTTTGGACTTATTTTCACATAAAGCAAGTTTTCATTTACAATAAGGTAATAGATTCAAAGCAAGTTTGCAATTAACTTTTATTGTTCAAATAAAGAGAGACAATAATAACATAGATAGAGAACAACACCAACCTAGAAGTGACTAACCCATAGTCACCACAACAATAGCATGAAGTACCCCTTCATACCACCCATGTCAAGTTTAAGTTTTAAAGGTTGTAGTCTAGTTCTTGTGGGAAATAACCAAGCGTGTCCATAACCTAGGGCGAGGCTATTCGAATAGTTTTAACCTGCGAGGGTGTACCAATGTACCCACACGATGACCGCCTTTCCACCACCCACGGTTAGCACACTTCCTTTGGTATGCGAGGCATGGCTAAGTCTAACAAGACGCTTTCCAATGGGCGATGCTAATTAGAGCCGCAACCCACGGGAGAAAGACACATTAAACAGCCTAACCGGTCTGCTAATGCTCCCCTCCAAACACCACAACACACACACACACAGGAACACACCCACCGACCAGCTCATAATTAACACCTCCCAAAGTACTTAGTCAAGAGAGGTTCCATATCCCCCTCGTGTGGTTAGCACGCAATAATTGCTTGGATCAATGGCACAAGTAACTCGGTCCTTAGGGACTTAGGCACCATTCCACACACCCAACCGATCACATCAACATACCATTGTGCCCAAGCCAAGATATAATTTTTGTTTTCAGTTTTTGATTTGCAAAATGGTAAAACACAAGGGTTGGACATAATGGAGTAGTATAAGTAATTGTGTGATCAAGATCACCGACTAAGTCGATGATCGCCCAATACTACCGATGCTAGGCATGGCTAAGCAATATTTATTCGAATCTACTAAGTGACAAGAGCTCATCCAACGAACTCTAATCACAGCAAATAACCTAGGCTCAGGTAGTAGAGGATAATTATTTACCTACAGATTATGCAACTAGAGGTCTAACTAATCAATTTAACAACAAAATAGCAATGCATACATAGAAGTTAAACAAAATATTAGACTTTAAAAGTAATGGGATTAATGGGAAATGGTCAAGCGCTGCTTGCTTGCTGTTGCTCAATTTGTTGCGGAGGGTCGTTCTGGGATTACATGAAATATCGAATCCTAAGCGAAAGGCGAAAACAACCAATAAGACGAGCAACACTTAAACAAAAGAGCAAGCAAAAATTATCCAAATGTGACGAAATTTATACACAAGGTAAAATACGAACATACCTAGACATAGAAGCTGGAAAAACTTAATTTGGATTTGTGGTGCAAAGATATTCTCTAAAAACCTAATTTCGGCCATAATTAGCACTGTAGCAAAAATATTTTCTAGAAAGATTTTGAAGCTGAAACTTTTATGGTAGCTACCTACTGGTATAGTGGTAACCCATATAAAATTTCAGGTCATTTGGAGTTAAAATGATTTAGTTATGATTTTCTAAGTTTTAAATCTAAGACATGATTAATTTCAGTATTAAAGACTCTTAAAACCTATACTAAGCTAAAGTACTTTATGAGATGCATTTATAGAACTTTAGTTTGTTAAATTTAGACTCTGAGAAAAAGTTATGCAATTTTGAAGTTTAAAACAATTAATATGTGCAAATAAAAGCTTCTCGGACTAAATCTGGAAAACCCATAAAAACTGGGGAGGTCGTGGGCCGTTGATCAAAGATCGCACGGCTCACGATCTCAGATGCTAAAACCCGCACGAGCTCCTGGGCGCAAAGACCTTGCCGCGCCTAGGAGAGGTCTTAGCCGTTGATATTGAATCCAGCGGCTCAGGCCACTGGATGCACACACCGCGAAGGAGGTCCTCGCGCACTAGGGAGGTCGTGGGCGTCGGATTCGGATCTGCGGCCCCGAGCTCCACGAGGAGGTCCTACGGCTATCCAACTAAGGGAAGGTGCAGGCGGTTAAGATCTCCGAGGAGGTCTTAACGGTCTAGATCCGATCGGAGGAGAGGATCTAAGCGGTGAGCTTAACGGCGGGAGGTCTTGGCGGCTAGGATCTCAGAGGAGGTCCTAGCAGTCGAGATGTCCCTCGGGAGGTCCTCCAACACGGTGCTTTATCAGAGAGATCTGGATGGCTCGGATCTCCATAGGAGAAGGTCTGGCGGTCGGATCTAGGCGGGAGGTCCTCATGGTTAAGACCGGCCACGAGGAGGTCACGAGGTTCTCTTTACAAAGAGACCAAGGGTGGTCTTTTGTAAAGAGGACCTGGGTGGTTTTGAAGGTTTTCTTTACAAAAGACCGGGGTGGTCTTTTGCAAAAGAGGACCTTGGTGGGGTGGCTCGGGGTGGTTTTTAGAAAACGACTAAGGAAGGACCTTTTGCAAGGAGGACCCCAAGGAGGTCAGAGAGGGCGGTTTGACAAAAGCGCCAGGGTGACCTCTTCGCCTGAGAGGACCTCAAGGAGGTCGTTTGCAAAGAGGACCCCAAGGAGGAGGGTGATCCTAGCGGTGGGATTTAACCTACGGAGGTCTTTAACGGCCGAGATTCTATATGGTGGGAGGTCCGGAGACTTAGGATTTTTGGAAAGATCCTAAGGCCCCAGATCTAAACTTGGAGAGGTCGTGAGCGGCTAAGATTAGCAGGAGGTCCTAGAGTGGTTTTAATGGTGCAGGACCTCCGCACAAATGTGCTAAGACACTTAATGCATCTAATGATTGACCATAAATGAATCTAACGGAACACTTAATGACTAAGGCCCTGGCCTACACGACAGTGACTCCACGGCACAAATTAGGACACAATTAATGCACCAATGATGAGCAATGATTTGAGCATTAAAGTGGTCCTAAGAAGATGACGAAAATGGGATTTGCGAACTGGCAAAACCCGAGAGGGTTCATCAGCTTGCCGCCGGCGATGTGGACCTCGTCGGCGGAAACCAAAGGCACGGATGAGTTCCAAATAGGGAGGAGAACCTAAAGGTGCCAACACTAGGGCTAAAGTGCACCTACCGGCTGGCGGAGGTGACCGACGGAGACCAATGCGGCCAAAAGCGAAACCGAAGAGGTCTAACGGGATCGGGTTTTGGGCTGAAGTACTCACCCGGGATTGAAGGAGAACAGGGAGTGGTCGCGTAGCTCTGGTGGCGGTGGAGGTCGCGGAGATGAAGAAGGCAAGCTCCGACCACGAGCAAAGCTCCTCCTTGTCAACCTCTGTGAAGGTCAAACAAAGCAAGTCGGGGAGGCTTGAGGTGACCAAGGAACAAGATGACTGCCAACAACTACAATAATGAACCAATGGAGCTCGGAGGCCGACGGAGAGCTCAAGGTCCGGCAATTGTGGCAAAGATTTTCGGGGGACTTGAGCACAAGAGCCAGAGAAAGAACTAGGGGTGCAAGAGAGTGACTAAAAGAACTAAGAGAGGAAGCATGAGCTTCAAATATAGCCGGTGGGAAGGGTGGCAAAGTCAGTCGGTGCACTGAGACCAAGTACACGAAACTGATGGGAGTAGGTTGTCAGGGAGACTTTTGAGCAAAAGGTGCTGCCAGACATTTAATGTTGGCAGCACATAGCCGTTTGTCGACCTTAGAGTTGACATACTCTTGTACAATAATTGTTTAGTACACGCATGAAAGAGCCATAACTTACATGAGGATACCAAGGGAAACAAGGTGGAATTCCTAGCCACCTTAGTTCGTGATGGACATCTGTTAGTAAACAACTTGAAGACCCTTTCCTTAGAAGAAGTACCAGTCGTCAGTGAATATCCAGACGTATTTCCAGAAGATTTACCGGGAATACCACTAGATCGTGACATTGAGTTTGTCATCGACCTAGTGCTAGGGACAACACCAATTTCAAAGAGACCTTATCGGATGCCAGCCGATGAATTGGTAGAGATGAAGAAGTAGATAGAAGAACTTCTTGAGAAAGGTTTCGTGAGACCTAGTTCGTCGTCATGGGGAGCGCCAGTGTTGTTTGTCAAGAAGAAAGATGGAAGCATGAGGATGTGTATCGATTACCGTTCTCTCAACGAGGTTACTATCAAGAACAAGTACCCACTACCCCGGATAGATAATCTATTTTATCAGATGAAAGGAGCCAGAGTGTTCTCAAAGATCGACCTGCGATCAGGTTACCACCAGCTAAAGATTTGTCCTAAGGATATACCGAAGACCGCTTTCTTGACGCAGTATGGACATTATGAGTTCTTAGTCATGTCTTTTGGTCTGACCAATGCCCCTGCATACTTCATGAACATGATGAATAAAGTGTTCATGGAATATCTGGACAAGTTCGTAGTTGTGTTCATTGATGATATTTTGGTTTACTCCAAGACGGAGGAAGAACACGCCAAACATTTAAGGATAGTCTTGGAAAAACTCAGAGAGCATCAGTTGTATGCCAAGTTCAGTAAGTGTGATTTCTAGAAGAAGTAAGTTGATTTCCTTGGTCATGTGATGACAGCCGAGGGAGTAGCAGTTGACCCCGGTAAGGTTGAAGCAGTGTTACATTGGGAGCAGCCCAAGACCGTAACTCAGATTCGTAGTTTCTTGGGAATGGCAGGTTATTACCGACGTTTCATCGAGGGATTCTCATCAATTGCTAAACCTCTTATGCAATTGTTGAAAAAGGAGAAAAAGTTCACTTGGACTCCAGCTTGTGAAGAAAGTTTTTCAAGAGTTGAAGAAGCGTTTGACTTCAGCCCCAGTGCTGATTTTGCTAGATATTCGCAAGGATTTCGATATCTACTGTGACGCTTCGCGTCAAGGATTAGGATGCGTCCTGATGCAAGAAGGAAGAGCTGTCGCTTACGCATCAAGGAAATTGAGGCCTCACGAGGAGAATTACCCCACTCATGATCTGGAATTAGCTGTCGTGGTGCATGCTTTAAAGATTTGGCGTCACTACCTTATCGGTAATTGCTGTGAAGTCTATACAGACCATAAGAACCTGAAGTACATCTTCACTCAGTAAGATTTGAACATGAGACAGAGGAGATGGTTAGAGTTGATCAAGGATTATAATCTTGGAATCCACTACCATCCCGAAAAAGCCAACGTAGTTGCAGACGCTCTAAGTCGTAAGAGTTAGTGCAATGCTTTGGAAGTAAAGGAAAGTTGCCCAGAACTTTATAAAGAATTTCAGAAGCTAAGGCTAGAAGTTGTGTCCGAAGGATTCGTGGCCAATTTGGAGGTACAGTCTACCCTGAAGAAGCAAATTCGTGAAGCGCAACCAAAGGATCCCGTGTTGTCAGACATCAAGGTCAAAATGGCGGAAGGGAAATTCAAAGATTTCACCAAGGATGATCAAGACATACTCTGGGTAAATGGTCGTATCTTTGTACCAGATATCGATGGTCTAAGACAGCTAATCTTAAAATAAGCCCATGACTCAAAGTATTCGATTCACCCTGGAAGTACCAAGATGTACCAGGATATTAAGACTAAATTTTGGTGGCCCAATTTGAAGCGAGAAGTCGCAGAGTTCATTGCCTTGTGCGACGTCTGTCAGAAAGTAAAGGCAGAACACCAGAGGCCAGCAGGTTTGTTGCAACCGCTGAAGATTTCAGAATGGAAGTGGGAAGAGATCGGAATGGACTTCATTACCGGCTTACCCAAGACCCAGTCAGGTTACGATTCGATCTGGGTAATAGTCGACCGTTTGACCAAGGTGGCCCATTTCCTGCCAGTCAAAACCACATACTCAGGAGATCGCCTTGCGGAGTTGTACATGACCAGAATTGTCAGCTTGTACGGTGTGCCCAAGAAGATAGTATCAAATCGAGGATCTCAGTTCACCTCTCGTTTTTGGCAAAGTTTGCATGAAGCATTGGGTACCCATCTGAATTTCAGTACCGTGTATCATCCATAGACAGATGGACAGACTGAAAGAGTTAATTAGATATTGGAAGATATGCTGAGAGCTTGTGCTCTAGCCAATGCTGCCCGATGGGATAAAAGTTTACCATATGCAGAATTCTCGTACAACAACAGTTATCAAGCTAGTTTGCAAATATCACTATTTGAAGCTTTGTATGGCCGTGCCGGCCGAACCCCGTTGAATTGGTCAAAAACAGCTGAACGATCAGTATTCGGTCCAGACATCATCCAAGAAGCAGAAGAGCAAGTGGCCATGATAAGAGAAAGATTGAAGATAGCTCAGTCCAGGCAGAAGAGTTATGCTGATAATCGTCGTCGTGATCTCAGTTTTGAACCCGAGGATTTCGTTTATCTTCGAGTTACCCCGCTTAGAGGTGTCAAAAGGTTTCATGCCAAAGGAAAGCTTGCCCCTAGGTATGTTGGTCCGTTCAAGATTTTGGAACGCCGTGGAGCAGTTGCTTATCTGTTAGAGCTACCGCAGTCGTTAACAGGAGTGCATGATGTCTTTCATGTCTCGCAATTGAAGAAGTGTCTTCGTGTGCCAGAAGAGCAAGCCCCGTTGGAATCAATTGATTTAAAAGAGGATCTTACCTACAAGGAGCAGCTAGTCAAGATTTTGGATGTCGCAGAACGCCACACCAGAAGCAAGATTGTTCATTTTTGCAAGGTCCAGTGGAGCAACCACTCAGAGGGAGAAGCAACGTGGGAACGTGAAGAAGAGTTGAAAGCCGAGTTTCCTAGCCTTTTCTCTAGGTAGCCTGAATCTCAGGGTCGAGATTCCTTTAAGGGGGGAGGTTTGTAACATACCAATTTTTTTAGTTTAAAAATCATTTAAATAGTTAGTAGGGAAAAAGTAGCCATTTGGATTTATTTGAATTTAAATTCAAAAGCTTAATATTGGACTTTACAATAAAAAATATTTAATGTGAATAATTCCAACTTGAACAATAGTCAAAACTATTTTATTTGGGCTCTATGTGCTCAGATATATTTTCTAGATTTTTCTAGAATTTTTCTGAGTTCATTTGCTATTTTCTTTTGCTTATTTGAATTTCTGGTATTTTCTAAAATAGAAAATCTATTTAAAATCTCAGATTTTCCTTCGGGCCGAATCCCTTGGCTCCGGCCCAATCTAACCCAGCCCTGGCCCATTTCCCTGCCGCTTCCGGCCCAGAACCACGCAGCGCACATCCCCTCTCTCTCTCCCACGCGCTCCCGGCCCCACCTGTCGGTGTCCACGGAGCCGTGTGCGACGCGGTCTGGTCCGAGCCACACCCGCCGCCATGTGGACCCTACTTGTCGCGTCAGCGTCGTCAACCTCCCGGACACCTCCTTCCTTATCCCTGCCGCCGCACGGATTCACCTTCGTCGTCTTCGCCATGGACTCCTCCTGGCGGCCGTGTATGAAAGGAGGGGCACCCCTCGGCTTCCGCATCCTTTCACCAGCCGCCAGCGCCCTAGATCGAAGCCCTAGCCGCCAAAAATCGCCGAAGGAAGCTTTGTGCCGCCGCAACTCCGTTGAGCTCGTTCGTCGCCGTCAAAGCCGCTCAAGCATCGCCGCCGCCTCCTTCGAGTTCGCAAGATCGAGGGCTACCTCCCGGTGACCTCGGTTTCGCCGCAAGCCCACCGGAGCCCCAGATCCGTCATGCCAGTGGCCCAACCTCCACATAATCGTCGCTGCGGGTCATCTGGGTTGTCCCCAAGCACACGTGAGGCCACCGTTGTGATCCTCATCTCGCCCTCTACCTCCTAGTGCCACCCATCGCCGTCGGCGAGCCGCCGTTCGCCGAGACCGTCGGGATCCGAGCGCCGCCGCTCTTGTTGTCGTCCACATCACTACCACCTCCGTTAGCCACCTCAGCCCGACGCCCTCGTGTCGCCCGCGTGGAGCCCGGTCAGCACGACCACATGGCGATCCAGATCTAATCCCAACCGCCTAGTTCGGTGGACCAACTCCACCGTGAGCCATCTCACTGACATGTGGGTCCCACATATCAGAGAATTCTTTTTATTTCTTTTATTTCCGAAATTCCTTGCTGATGTCAGCATTGCGCAATAATCTGATTTTTCTTCAGAGAAATAATTCGGAAATTTTGGAAAATCCAAATTAGGGTTTCTTTTTAGATTTAAAACTTCCAGAGGCCATAACTTTTGCATCCTAACTCCGATTGAGCCCATTCAAATTTCTAAATTTATCTAAATTCCAGCTCTATTTATATGAGATTTTTATTTAATTTTTGGAGCTTGTTTTGCCTCTGTTATTTATTTGTTTTGTTTATTTGCCTCGTTTGCGAGTAGACGTCGATTCGTCGGGGAATTTTGGTGAAGAAGGAGCACCCCAAGATCAAGACCAGCACATAGACCTTTTCCAAGGCAAGTCATACCTTTGATCATCCTGAACCCAGTTTTTAAATTACTTTGTGTTAAAGTATTGTATTTTATGTTAATTATGTATTTAAATGCTTTGGGCATAGTTATTATCCAATTTGTTATCACCCCTTGACTTTGTATACCATAATTTCTTGTCACCCTAGATTGGTTTATTAGTTGGTATTATTGTAGCACCAACGTGGGTTGGTTAGATGCGAGTACAATTGCTTAGTCATGCTATAAGTCTCACATCACATGAAAGTTGCAATTATTAAATGTGACTAAGTGACTATGGAACTTTGTGTAAAACTGTGTGCTATGTGTTATTACTTCATGATGGCATGTGTTGCACTAAAACCAACTGGGTGGTAAAGGATTTAGACTGAGGCAAGTGGTGGAAGCTGTGTGATATGGTGGACTATGTGATGGGATTGATAATCTTTGTGATCTAGTTAGAACATGGAAGTCTTGCCTTGGTCAATTAAGGACTTAACTTTGTGCGCCATTGAACTGAGCCTTACTGTACGACCACATGCCTGGTATGGGACGGGCCTAACTTAGTAAGTTATGGATTCTCGGCATTGATGTTCAGGTGGATAGGTTAGGTTGTGTGACAGGGTGGAGGTGTGACTACTTAGTGGTTGCATCGCGGGATGGTTCGCCGCATCCGTATCCAGCGGTGTGTGTTATACTAATTCTTTGTGAGCTGGTATAGCGGGAAAGCACATCGGAAATGTCAATGTTTGAGATGAAGTTTCCGAACTGTTTTGTTACGATTAGTGCTTGCTACACTAGTTGTATCTTGTGGGTAAAGTGTACAACCTCTACAGTGTTAAATCAATCTATTCGAATAGCGCGTCATGATCATGGACATGCTCGGGATTTCACACGAGGGTAGTTTTCAAAAATGTTGGGATGGGAGTGTGTGACCTCAATCATATGGCTATGTGAAATAATCATTTAGTGTGTGTGTCTTTGTGGAAATAATCATTAAATTAATATTGTCTATTTGTTTTGAATTATGCTTTCAATCTATTATTCATATTCAATTGCAAAAGTTGCTTTTATGCAAAATAACCATAGAAGCCTTTTTCTTTTGGAATAAGCTGCATCTATAAATTGCATTCTGTGGTATGATTTGCGAGTACGGTTATGTACTCACGCTTGTTGTAAAACTTGCACCAAACCTACAGAAGAGGAGTTCGCCGAAGGTTGCTGATCGTTAAGGTTTGGATCCCAATCGGTTGCCTGTGGTGAATTGATGGGATCTACGCTGGAGTTATTTCCGTTCCACTGCTGTTTTATTCTCTGTTAGCCCTGCGTGGCTTAATAAGTGTAAACTCGACCATAAGGTCAAAACCCTTATTTGTTATTTAAACTAATCGTTTACTTTATTTATCGCTTGTGTGGATCGATATTTACCTATGTTAACACTGTGTGCACTAGCGTGATCCTGGACTAGTGCAGTATACACGAGGGCTTCAGAATCGTAATTTTGGGTCCCGACATCTATCCAACCCCATGTTCTCTAACATGTGTTCACATTAATGATTTGATATATCTATATCTATGACCGGTGAAATATGGCCATCAATCAATACATGTGCTAGTCGATAAGTCACTAGTGTTCCAACCAGTGACATTCGACCAGGGATACATTTAGAACGACATCATCATAAGTTAAAAGAGTTTCACCAACGAGTCACAAACTTGTTGATCTATAACTGATGATTCATTCAAGGAACTAAATAACATTTATGCAATAACTCATAAACATAAACGTAATACAATCATCTCTATAATTATCTCTAGGGCATATCACCAACACCAGGAACATGGGCCGGCCCAGCATAGCACGAAACTTTCACGGGCTAGAATGGGTCACGCCCAGTCGTGTCTGTGGCGGGTCGGGCCACCCATTTGGCCACCCTTGGCTGCTAACCCATGCTATACAATCAGAATGCATTTCCAACGGTATAGCAGTTTTATCAAGTTTTAGTTGCGTAAAATTTTCAGATTTTGAGTTTTAAGTTTCAACTAGGTGTCAACACGTTTCGTGAAAAGTTTCAAAACAGTTTCAGCTTACAAGTTTGATGCTTCAAGCATGTTTTCAGCATGTTCTGTGAAACTTTTTATGAAGTTTGAGAAAGGTTTCATGTAAGTTTTATGAAAAAAATTGCAAGTCTCAATAAAAGGTTTAAATGAAGTTTCAATCATGAACGAGATAGGATGAAACTTCCGAGTTTCAAGCATAAAAACATTTTGAAAGTTTCAGGTTTTAGTGAGTTGAAGTATTTCTAGCGATTTCCAGAAGATTCCAAGAAAGTTTCAAGATCAAGTTTTAGATTTTGGAGCTCAGGTTTAATAAGTTTAGACTAAAGAGTTTCAAAAAGTTTCAGCAAGTTTCAAGAAGTCTCGTGAAAATATTTTAAAAGTTTCAAGTTTTAGTGAGTTTCTCGTAATTCTAGAAGTTTCCAAAATATTCCAAGAAAGTTTCAAGCCCAAGTTTCATCAAGATTTAGATTTTATAACTCAAGTTTCAACAAGTTTTAGATTTCCGAACTCAAGTTCCAGAAACAAAAGTTTCAAGCTGTTTCAAGAAGTTTCAACAAGTTTCAGATAAAAATGTTTCAAGGAGTTTCAACAAGTTTCAATATGTTTCAAGAAGTTTCATAAAAAATCAAACAAGAGATGTAAAGTATCAAAAAGAGTTTTAGCGCGTTTCAACAAATTTCAATGGGTTTCAAATCCAAAACTATAAGTTTCATCCAGTTTCAAATATGAAACTTGATTAAAAATAAGTTTCAAAAGAATTTCAACTGAGTTTCAAGAAACGAACTTCAAAGTTTCAGAGCACATTTCGTAGGTTTTCATTAGGTTTCAAATGAGTTTCATAAGCTTTCAATATGTTTCAACAAAATTTCAATGGGTTTCAATCAAACTACAAGTGTGGTGCAGTTTCAAATCTGAAACTTGATTAAAAACGTGTTTCGGAAGAATTTCAATTAAGTTTCAAAAGACGAACCTCAAATGTTTGAAGATTGTTTCGCGGATTTTCATTAGGTTTCAACAAAATTTCAGTTGGTTTCAAATATGAAACTTGATTAAAAATGAATTTCAAAAGAATTTCAACTAAGTTTTAGAATACAAACTTCAAAGTTCCATAGCTCGTTTCGCATGTTTTTATCAGGTTTCAAAAGACTTTCATAAGGTTTCAACGTGTTTTGACAAAATTTCAATGGGTTTCAAATATGAAACTACAAGTTTCACCTAGTTTGAAATCTAAAAATTCATTAAAAATGACTTTCAGAATAATTTCAATTAAGTTTTAAAAGATAAACTTCGTAGTTCATAGAGTTTCAACAAGTTTCACGGGAAAATTCATTAGTTTCAAAAGTAAACATCAAATTTCTGAAAAGTTAGGGAGCTACCAGGGATCTCATCGGTGGGATGCACGTCGTTGAGCTTATATGTAGCTGTTTGTGGCTGCACGTTGCATTGATCAACACGCATGCGCCCGCAACAACTATGGTATGCTAATGCACTTCGCACGTCGCGCCACCAGGGACTATGGCGGCTGGACCTCGTCGTCATTATGTGCCTCCGCCGCTCGATCCACTATGTCGTAGCCTAATCTGCGTGGCTACCATTCGAACTGTGCCATCGGTGAGCAAGCCCCATGACGTCTCACTGTCTAACACCCCAATGCCGCATTGCGGCGAGCCCATGGCTTCCATGCAAGTTGATGGCGTCTCGCTATCCGCCGCCTCCACATAAGCCATGGCCATATTCAACCGCTCACCATGGCTGCTTGTAGGTCGTTGTTCCATCCGCCCCCACTGCACAAGCCCGCAGCAGTGCTCGACCGTAGGCTATGGCTGTTCGCAGCTCACCGTCCACCACCACCACACGAAGCCGTGATCACGCTCGACCGCTCGTTGTCTGCTGTCACTGCATGAGCCGGTGGCCATGCTCAACCGCTTGCTATGGCTGCTCGCCGCTAGCATGCCTTGGATTTTTGGTTGCTATAGCTGCACGCGACCATTGCGTGTAGCGAGCTTCGCTCACGGTGCCTTGCCAGAGAATGGAGGAGAATCAATATTGAATGGGGGAGAGAGAGATATAAGTGTGTGGATGAATAGTGTGTGAAGAAGAAGGATGAAGTGAGAAGGTTTGTGCGGATAAGGATAGGAGGTGAGTGGATGTCTGGTTGATGAGTTCAATGAGTCAATCCAACGACTGTTTGCTATCCCATTGGTTTTGCTTCCAACGCTATAGCGTTTTCTAGTTTTTCCCTAAAACAACTACCAAGTAGTCCCTCTCAGAAAACAAAAAATAAGGAAAGAAAAATAAAAATTAAAACATGAAGCTGTTGTTCATGTGATTTGTCCAATTAAGTAAATAGGACGAACAAGCTATGTTAGCTGTGAGTTATTGTGTTTCATGTACCAACCGGTTCATATAAAAACTTAAACTGTTGAGAAAAACGGACAATAAACACCATGAAAAAAAGCTAACAATTATTGTTGTCCATTAGAAATTAACAATCATCGGTGTAGTTGACGTAAAGGATGTTTGGTTCCTGCTTGAGAGCGAGAAACTCTTGCTGCTTGATCATCATAACTCCTTCAGAATCAAATGAATGGGATGCTCCAGAATCAAATAAAACTGTAGCAGTGCTGAAATTAACTAGGAGCATACCAAGGACAACTTCAGGAGTGTCAACTACTTCTTCAATGATGAATCGATTCACATGACCTCGAGCCGAGTCGGGTCGATTGACCATCACAAAGAAGGTGGTGCAGACACACCGCAATCAAGAAGGTGAATAGGTGGTATCCCACGTGCCTTCGCATAACATTGGTTAGCAAAATGACCTGGACGCCCACAATGATAGCAAATAACTCCTGGCCTAACATTGACTACAGCAGGTGGCCGATTTCCATTAGGCCTTGGCTGATTGGTGGAAGAAGATGGACGAGGGGCAAACACTGCCGGCCTCGGCGAAAATGGAGCTAGTGCTCGCGGAGGTCTAGGCAACCACATACGAGGGCTTGACGAACTGCCACTTGGAACAAACTGAGACGTCCTCTGTCGCTTGCGTGACTCCTCCAAAGCCTTACTCTTGCTCTCGGCCACAATAGCTTTGTTGACAAGATGAGAAAAATTTCTGAAGTCATGCTGTAATATCCCGAAAGAGAGTTAAGGTTTGAATCGAGGAAGATTAATTTTATTTCAGGAGAGATCGATGGTTCGGGGAAGAATCAAACGGAATGACAGGAGGGACTAATTGGATTGTTATCAGTGCTGCAATTTTAGAGGGGGAAAGAGCAAATGGCGGCAACTTGGCTCTGGGCCATGGCCCATGAGGTGGCCGCCAGGGGGGCTCCTCCCCAAAACCCTAGCCCCTTCCCTCCCTCCCCTTTCCCCTCCCACACCCATTCGGCCGCCACCCCACCTCCCCACCTCTCCACCTCCCCTCCACCCTCTCTTGCGCCTCCCCATCCCCACACCACCCCCATTGTTGCTGGCCAAGGAGGAGAAGGATCTCCCTTGCAGCCGGCCAAGGAAGAAGAAGAAGGAGAAGGAGAAAAGAAGAGAAAGAAGGGAAGAAGAGAAGGGAAGAAGAGGGAGAAGAAGGGATCCGCAGCGAAGCATGGTGGTCATCATCCCGCTGCGTGCTCTTTTCGTTTCGGCAAGGGTAACCCGCGATTTGTTGTTTTGGGGTCGTTTTCTAGTTGTCTAATTTTCGGATGCCAGTTCGTCGTTATTCTGCAGCAGGGAAGTTTGTCGGTTTTGATTAAGTTAGACGCCGATTTGGGTCTGGGTGTCTCCTAGAAAGTTGTAGCTATCGTAGTTACCTTTCATTGCCGACAAGAATCAAGTCATTTGGACTTCGGTAGCCAAAGTTATGAATTTATTAGTACTTCTGTGTTTCTGGAGAGAAGCAGATTTGCTAGTGTTAGTTAACCTGATAGAAGCGCGTATTTAGAGGGGTTTACAGAGAGTCTCACCATAACGAAAAATGAGGCTAATCCTCTTAGCTTTCAGGAAAACTAAAGATCACTGAATTTGGACGAACGTAGAGAAAGTTATGATAGTTTCTTTGTCGCTGTCCAGAAACCCGACGTGAAATATTTGCTCTGATTAAATAGATTGGTAGGTCTGGTAGATGGCCGAATCAGAGGGTCTCCCCAACTAAGTTTATTTAGACATTTCAATTACCTTTTCAGATTGTCCAAGATCATCCTATTTGGACTCCTGAGCAGAAAGTTATGAATTTTTGAAGTCTGCTGTCCGCAGTGACTGATCGCTAGAAATTAGAAAAGCTAGACGTGATAAGAAGATTAGCGATTTCGATTGTAATGTGATGTATGATTTTGGTCCAGTATGTTATTCTTAGTTTGGGGTTATCTTCTTGTCCAGGTGGCAGCGAGATCCCAAGGGCAGCACCCACTTCGCGTCCGCCGCTGCACGGTTGAGGCAAGTATTCGGGTTATAGCGTATTTTCGGTCGTATGATATGATTGTGGTGATTGCTTGTTGTAGCCTTGCACGAATGTTAGCGTAATGAGTTTTCCTTTATCTTGATGAATGCAAGCTATGGTTAATGTTTCCCTTGAGCGTTGCTAAATCATACATGTTGTTATGTACATGTTAAATTCGTGTATATGAAAGACGTGGGCATGGAGCAATTGCATGTTCCAATCGTGTTGGAGACTTGGTCATACATGCATGTTTTGATATATGATAGCGAAGTAAGGTTGCTGGCATGATGTTTATATTGAGATTGGTGAATGCTCCAAGTATGATTATGCTCTATTTATGTCCGTTGTTATTGTACTTGGTATATTGATGATGAATAGATGTTGTGCATGTGCATATTGAGATCATCTTGAAGCTTGGTCACGTGGTGACCAAGTATGCATTCGTTGAGGTCCCGTCATGTATTGACGGGCTTGAGGTCCCCACATTGGTGCAATGTGGGCTATGAGCAAAGAGGTCCCCATCATTCGGATGATGGGCAAAGGTCCCTATACATGTGGTGTATAGGCTTTGGTCCCTGTGCGGAGGGCACGCAAGGGTACACAACTGACGGTTGTATACCCCAGCATTACCGGTAAAATGCGAAAGAGATAAAGTTAAAAGGTGCATTGCATTGGTTGCATACACATGAGCATGAAGGCTTTACTCGTGCATTGTTTATCTTGGATTATTGATGCTATGAATGTTAACTTGCTTAGCCTTGTTGGTACTTGCTGAGTCTTTGGGCTCACTCTTGCTTTGATGTGTTTTAGGTACAATCGCAAGACTGCATGCATGGGAGGAGTAGATGAATTGGAAAGCACGCACTACCTCACAACATTAAAGCAATTGTCATTTAGCTTCATATAAGAATAAATAGATCACGAGAAATACCCATGGTTGTTTTATGATTCGATTATGGTTGTGAGAATAGTGTTAATTTGATTACATTCCTATGATTATCTCTTATGCATGAGTGAATTGGATTATGAAATTATTGTTAAATGTTATGTTTACTCGTTAGAAGCTATGGATAGTTTGAGATTCAAAGTTAACTGTAATAATGAGAATAGAAAGTTTTGGTTATGTTTATGATATTATTCTACACGCTTGAATGAACTCGATTATGATTATATTGATAAATGCCTTGATCAATTGTTGGAACCTCGGTATAGGCGACTATTCAACGGAGGTTTTGTCGAGATTTTGTAATTGGTCTTAGTTTAGCTTAGTTTAATTTAATTTTAGTAGCATTCCGTGCTCAATGTTGAGTCAGTGTTACGATTGGTATCGAGCGGTCAGTAGGTCCGTGGTGACTAGATATAAAAAAATTGCTAATGTTAATCAACTTAAAAGTTTGACACACCGAGCACGATGAGGATGGGGATGGGTCAATCTTTGCATTTACGCTTCGTTATATCGTTTTGATTATTGCTGATATGAATTGAGTTTGGTGCTTATTAATTAATTATTATGATTATTATGAGTGGGATTAGTCGTTGTTGAGAGGTTAAGGTCGTGGTTGTGACCGGGCTTTACTGTGTTACACCACCGCTCGTGGAGTGGGTATAGAGAAGTGCTACCCGGATATCTTAGTACAGTGTCGATAAGAGAATCTTTAGAAGAGTTGCTCTCTTCCCGAATTTGAATTTGGTCAACTCTTAACCGTTGCGATTGATGGGTTTCTTTGAAATGTTTGGTGTGTTTCCTTTGGCTTAATTTGCCCAGTAAATCAATTATTGTTTTTCCCACCGTTGAGTTATTCTCGCGATTGGTGAATTTTGCTAATTGTCAATATTGACTTTTGTAGGGAGTTTTGTTTTTCTTATTGGAAAGCTTGACCTATTTTATTCGCTTGATGTTTTGGTTAATGAAAGTTTCTTTTGTAAGTCCTTTAGTTCATGAAGGCTTTGACTCAACGTATCTCTTTTGGGTATTTTGAGCGTTGAATATTAATGGTTGTGTTATGAGTTTCAAGTTAAGTTCGCAGTTTGTGCATGATCGATCTTAACTAAGGTCCTTATCAAAGAAAGTTGAATAAGTGGAGGTTGTCCTTTAGTGGTTCTTGATGAGTTATGACTATGAGTATGACAATATTTAGTTGGAATCAATGGAGTTGTTAAGAGGTGTGGTATTTTGATGAATTGGTCCGATTGTTAGGATTGTGGAATCGGTAGATTTATTGGATAGCATGGAGTAATGTATCTCTATGGATTAGCTTACCCATTAGTGATGGTTATGTTAAGAATGTGTTTGAACGATGCTTTAGAGGATATCAGTTGGAAATTTTCAGTAAACTAGTTACTTGATGATCATACAAAATTGCTAGATTAAAAACATGTATATTAGATTAGACGAACGTTGAGGTAGCATGTTGTGAAACCTCACAGTTGTGCAAGATGAGATTATTAAATGTTGACTTTGTGTTTACAGATGGTTACGCGACTACAAATGTAAGTAGGACCCTATTTGTATACATGATTCATACAATTGACAATTGTTAATGACAGCTTGGAGCGGGTGTGAGTAACACTAATGGTTGAGTGGGTGATTGAGTAAGTGGCCTCGATAGTGTGCTTTGCGAAAGTATCATTTGATAGTATGAACTAGTTAAAAATAGGTTTGTTTCAACCTTGTGGCTTGTGTTTCCTTTGGAGAAATTTATGATGGGATAAGAGGCTATGATGAGTCTCGCTAAGAGTGTATTGTTACATTACTAGTGTGATTGTCAGTAAGGGATTATGATGATAATATTGAATGTTTTGTATAAAGGGACTCGATCGCTCGCCAGATGTTAATTAATTGAATATGTTTCTAGTTCGCATTTGTGATCTTTCAGACCTCATGTTGATGTGATAGCTGAATTTGTTTAGAGCAAAGTGACGTGTTGAGAGGTTTTATTAGTTCCTAAGTGGAATAGGTGTTGTGATCTTCAATTACTCTTTGTCGGAAATGCCATGGTGATGCTATAACCAACTAAAATCGAGTAAAGTGGAAGTATTTGAGATTTAAGTAAAGTTTCATAACTTGCGAATATTGAGGTTTGTCTAAAAATTTTGTTCTTGCCCATAAGAGTTTTCCGAATTCTAAAAGCGTGTTTTATTCTCGTCGAGGTTTGATATTCTCTCGATTGTGGGGCGTGCGCCTCAACATTGATCATATCTTTGGTTTTCGAGAACAGCTTTTATCGATTGTTTCTCTTGATCTTGTAACTACTGTAAGTGGTAACGCTTTTGAGTGAAACTTATTTCTATTTGCCTCTTCTTCTAAGAAAGGGTTAACCGATCTGTATTGTAAAGTCTCGTAGATGGTTTGATGAACCCTAAGGTGTCAAGTCGTCGAGAGGCTTGGAGTAATAAATCGATTTATTGGAATAATCCTTGAGAGGAATTGAGTTGAAAAGAATATTTGTCTTTGGAGCTAACAGATTTCGTTGTCGCAACTAGTAGGACCTATAACAAGTTGTAGTCCAAGATTTGGTGTTCTTTTTGACCGAGCATTAGAATTAGCAAGTATGGAAATCTGGATCAATTTATTAGAGTATCACAATTTGGTAGTATTGCGAGGCTATGAAAGTTATTCTTGATGATGTGGTTTAATGAGAGTGGGGTTACAAAGTAATCAAATCGCCATGTTAATTAATGGGATAATGGAAAATATTGAGTAACGTCAAGAGTGATTTGGCTTTAAATGAGTAACCTTTTGAGGGTTATAATCTTTGTAAAGGTAAACTGGTCAAGAAAATATTTTCATGATGATGTTAATGAGAGAGTATGTTGGAATTATGGGATTTTACGGATTTAATCTGAGGATTTCCCTATCTTTTATATGAGAAGTTCGTTGTAGGAATCTTGGAGTTTAATTTGGGCTTTGCAATTTTATGCTAGGACTTGGGGCACCCAATGATTATGTGTAGAGGAGGTAGATTAAGGGTGGGTTTCGAACAGTGAGATAATCATTGATAGAGCCCTTTTAGAGAAAGTATATGACTGTGAGAGCTGTGAATTCCAAGTTGTTTATTTCTAAAACATTGAGGAGATGTGATTGCGTGTGTAATCTATTTTGAGATGCATTGGAAGTCATCTGTCAAATTAATCATGTAGATAGAGGAGTTGTTGAGATAAAGTTTGTGGCGTCGATAGAGCCTTTATACGGAATTGTGGATGATGTATTTCAACTTGAGTGTAACATTGAGAATGTAAAGTTAAGAAAGATGAGTTAGTGTGTTTTGTGATGAACTGAAACTCCAAAGTTGAGAGAGATTTTATTCTTAAAAGAGATACTGAGAATTTGATACTTCCTCAAAGGAGTGAATTGTTTCCTCGATTCTCGTTTGAGTTTTGTGTTGTTGACCAATATCTTTCGTAAGTTGAGTTTGATTCGATTTTGGTATATATGATTCTTATCGGTTCAGAAAGAATAAAAGAAATGATGGATTTGGTTAATTGAGTGGTTTCTCTTTTAGCGATCGTGGTGTTTATTTGCAAATTTTTCTAATTGAAGGTGGAAAGATTTTCGTGTTAAATCATCGATTTTGAATTTGACTCCTTTTAGTACCGAGTTGGTAACGTTTGGTTGCGTTGAGAGTTCTTCATTTTCAGTTGAGCTTTCTGGTAAAAGAGTGTGTTTAGGAAGAGTATTGTTGTTGTGTGTTTCTGGTTAAAGGAGGTGATTTTTGCTTTAGTGAGGAGTATAATTGAGCGGTGGAACACGAGTTCTGTGTTCTATGTGCATGTCGAGTGGAGCGTTAGTACAGACGTCGATTTACGTCCTGGTGTTGTGGTCTCTTCTGTTGGAGAGAGAGGTCAATTGAGAGTTGAAGTCTCACGTGAGCGAGTTTAGTAAGAGTTGATCGCATTGGTATCTGTTGTTAAGTTCTAGTCGTGGTTTTCTTTCGGGAAGATTGGCGTTTAGATTCGGTCGAATCTCATTAAGAGGTAGAATGTAATATCCGAAAGAGAGTTAAGGTTTGAATCGAGGAAGATTAATTTTATTTCGGAGAGATCGATGGTTCGGGAAGAATCAAACGGAATGACGGGAGGGACTAATTGGATTGTTATCAGTGCAATTTTAGAGGGGGAAAGAGCAAATGGCGGCAACTTGGGCTGGGCCATGGCCCATGAGGGTGGCCGGCCAGGGGCTCCTCCCCAAAACCCTAGCCCTTCCTCCTCCCCTTTCCCCTCCCACACCCATTCGCCGCCACCCCACCTCCCCACCTCTCCACCTCCCTCCACCCTCTCTTGCGCCTCCCCATCCCCACACCACCCCCATTGTTGCTGGCCAAGGAGGAGAAGGATCTCCTTGCAGCCGGCCAAGGAAGAAGAAGAAGGAGAAGGAGAAAAGAAGAGAAAGAAGGGGAAGAAGAGAAGGGAAGAAGAGGAGAAGAAGGGATCCGCAGCGGAAGCATGGTGGTCATCATCCCGCTGCGTGCTCTTTCGTTTCGGCAAGGGTAACCCGCGATTTGTTGTTTTGGGGTCGTTTTCTAGTTGTCTAATTTTCGGATGCCAGTTCGTCGTTATTCTGCAGCAGGAAGTTTATCGGTTTTGATTAAGTTAGACGCCGATTTGGGTCTGGGTGTCTCCTAGAAAGTTGTAGCTATCGTAGTTACCTTTCATTGCCGACAAGAATCAAGTCATTTGGACTTCGGTAGCCAAAGTTATGAATTTATTAGTACTTCTGTGTTTCTGGAGAGAAGCAGATTTGCTAGTGTTAGTTAACCTGATAGAAGCGCGTATTTAGAGGGGTTTCAGAGGGTCTCACCATAACGAAAAATAAGGCTAATCCTCTTAGCTTTCAGGAAAACTAAAGATCACTGAATTTGGACGAACGTAGAAAAAGTTATGATAGTTTCTTTGTCGCTGTCCAGAAACCCGACGTGAAATATTTGCTCTGATTAAATAGATTGGTAGGTCTGGTAGATGGCCGAATCAGAGGGTCTCCCCAACTAAGTTTATTTAGACATTTCAATTACCTTTTCAGATTGTCCAAGATCATCCTATTTGGACTCCTGAGCAGAAAGTTATGAATTTTTGAAGTCTGCTGTCCGCAGTGACCGATCGCTAGAAATTAGAAAAGCTAGACGTGATAAGAAGATTAGCGATTTCGATTGTAATGTGATGTATGATTTTGGTCCAGTATGTTATTCTTAGTTTGGGGTTATCTTCTTGTCCAGGTGGCAGCGAGATCCCAAGGGCAGCACCCACTTAGCGTCCGCCGTTTCGCACGGTTGAGGCAAGTATTCGGTTATAAGCGTATTTTCGGTCGTATGATATGATTGTGGTGATTGCTTGTTGTAGCCTTGCACGAATGTTAGCGTAATGAGTTTTCCTTTATCTTGATGAATGCAAGCTATGGTTAATGTTTCCCTTGAGCGTTGCTAAATCATACATGTTGTTATGTACATGTTAAATTCGTGTATATGAAAGACGTGGGCATGGAGCAATTGCATGTTCCAATCGTGTTGGAGACTTGGTCATACATGCATGTTTTGATATATGATAGCGAAGTAAGGTTGCTGGCATGATGTTTATATTGAGATTGGTGATTGCTCCAAGTATGATTATGCTCTATTTATGTCCGTTGTTATTGTACTTGGTATATTGATGATGAATAGATGTTGTGCATGTGCATATTGAGATCATGTCAAGCTTGGTCACGTGGTGACCAAGTATGCATTTCGTTGAGGTCCCCGTCATGTATTGACGGCTTGAGGTCCCCACATTGGTGCAATGTGGGCTATGAGCAAAGAGGTCCCCATCATTCGGATGATGGGCAAAGGTCCTATACATGTGGTGTATAGGCTTTTTGGTCCCCGTGCCGCGAGGGCACGTGCAAGGGTACACAGCGACGGTTGTATACCCCGCATTACCGGTAAAATGCGAAAAGAGATAAAGTTAAAAAGGTGCATTGCATTGGTTGCATACACATGAGCATGAAGGCTTTACTCTGGTGCATTGTTTATCTTGGATTATTGATGCTATGAATGTTAACTTGCTTAGCCTTGTTGGTACTTGCTGAGTCTTTGGGCTCACTCTTGCTTTGATGTGTTTTAGGTACAACTGGCAAGACTGGCATGCATGGGAGGAGTAGATGAATTGGAAAGCACGCACTACCTCACAACATTAAAGCAATTGTCATTTAGCTTCATATAAGAATAAATAGATCACGAGAAATACCCATGGTTGTTTTATGATTCTGATTATGGTTGTGAGAATAGTGTTAATTTGATTACATTCCTATGATTATCTCTTATGCATGAGTGAATTGGATTATGAAATTATTGTTAAATGTTATGTTTACCTGTTAGAAGCTATGGATAGTTTGAGATTCAGTTAAGCTGTAATAATGAGAATAGAAAGTTTTGGTTATGTTTATGATATTATTCTACACGCTTGAATGAACTCGATTATGATTATATTGATAAATGCCTTGATCAATTGTTGGAACCTCGGTATAGGCGACTATTCAACGGAGGTTTTGTCGAGATTTTGTAATTGGTCTTAGTTTAGCTTAGTTTAATTTAATTTTAGTAGCATTCCAGGCTCAATGTTGAGCTGGGGTGTTACACATGCAATGCTACAGCCATCTTCAATTCTTCAAACAGCCCATTCAAGAAGCGGTTCCGACGACGAAGGTCAGTCGAAACATCATCAGGAGCATATCTGGGAAGGAAGTTCAATTCATGCAGATACTCAGTCACAGACTTTCGCCCTTGCTTGAGAGCGAGAAACTCTTGCTGCTTGATCATCACAACTCCTTCAGGAATATGAGCTTCACGAAAGACCTTCATGAACTCATCCCAAGTAGGGACGTGTCCAGTAGGTTGAATAGCAAGAACATTATCCCACCAAATGCTAGCCGCCCCATCCAGCTGATAACTAGCAAAAAGGACCTTCTCCCTCTCGGAACATTGAGCAATTAACAGCTTCTTCTCAATGGTCCGAAGCCAGTCCTCAGCTTCCATGGGATCTTGAGAGTGGAGAACACCGCGGTTAGTCCACAAATTCAGCAAGACTCCCCTGCACATGATGACCTCCTGCTCTGACGGCTGGGGTAGTAGTGGAAGAAGTGTTGCGCGCAATTTGCTCCAAAATGCGCGTCTGGTCCATTCGATTGCGCTCAATTTGCATGAGCACATCGGCCATGGAAGGTGGTGGAGGAAGCTCCTCTTCCTGGGGACCACCTTGAGGACCATGAGAACCAGAAGGTTCAGCCTGCCCTCCCTGAGAGTGGGGCACTGGGGTTGAGATGCTCTTCCCTTGTTGTGTTTGCGCACGAGTAGTGGGTCCTGTCATCCTGTTACCACACCATGGTCAACAACATAACAAGGATATACTCGGCAAACACAAACAAGGTAAAAATTAGGAAAGAAACCAATACCACACTTATAATGCATTATGTTATGCCATGCATTGATTAACACCAAAACCATAAACTTCATATATACAAAGAAAAGAAGTTCGGTCCGACCTCATATAATAGTCGGCCATCACACTCATAATACAAACCAAAAGTCTGACTTACATATCCTTTACAAAATACCACTGCCCTATTACATGCATTTATTTAAGGGCAACTACTAAACAAGAGAACACCTATCCACGAGGGTTCATCGTCGAGGTGCTAGCGTAAAGGTCACGGTTAAAGTTCACCGGAAACTCATTAAGAAGATGAGCTCCAGGGGAACCCGTGTCAATAGGATCCAAAGGGCTAATGAGACGCCTCGGAGAACCCAGAAGTGGCTGATGACCTCCAGGAGGTGCAGTCCGTAGAGTGCGAGGAAAACCTGCAGTCATGCGGGTTTGACGCACTAACCCATAAACAGGAACACACCCGGTGACTTCTGGAAGTCGATAAAGGGGTGGTGCAGCAGCAGCGGGAGAGATCTCGTTGTCCCCATAAAGCACATTGCGAGGAATGCGGTTCATGTTGACTCCAAGTCTCAGGTACTCCTGGGCCTCATTATGACGATGCCGAGTTTCCCACAGCTCCCTCACAAGGCAGCGATGGATCTGGTCCATGATGCGGACCATCCTCGCCAACTGTCGCACCTGAGGGTCTTCCCCAAACTGTATCTCATCGAACATGCTTACTTCTGCACTAGGACCTTGCTTCGGGAAGTGATCATAGGGTGGTTGAGACAATTCTGTCAAATCATGATGAAGAAGGCTCATCATCCTACTAGCAGCTTCCTGAACCGCCATAGACTCAGAAGTGGCAAGTGCTTGGACACAGTATGGGATACTGCCCGCTACTTGCCGAGCAATAACGTTGATGATGGCGCGGTACTCCTCCATCCCTGGTCCTCGATCTCGGCGATAGATGGCGTACTCCGGCTGGTAGGTGAAGTTGGCTCGTCACATCATGTCTCGCAGCAAAGCCGGAAATCCATCCACATCTTCAACTCGGGTTTTCTTGACCAAATACCACCCGCTCATCTATAGATAAAAAGACAAGATAAGGAAACAATTCACTTGGGAAAAGCCAACAGAAAGTTGGGACAATAATTGATATTAAGAAGGATAAGAAATAAAAGATGTCATACTTAAACTTTCGAAATTATATTACTACTTGAAAATAATTTTCCCAGAAGACTCTCTAATTACTTCGGCCATGCTACTTCTAACCTACAGGCAACGTATGCTCTGATACCAACGCAGTGGACGCCCCGGAATATTGGAAATGTACCTAATTAAAGTTACACTGTAGCACAGTGCTTAATTAAGGAACAGTGTTGCTCCTTCATTAAAGATCATGCTAGAAGCATAAATTTAATAAGTAACAAACCCAATATTCAGTATCTCGATATATGTCTCACAATGGTTCCCGGATCGTGACCATTGCACATATATCCTAAAACAACATTGCATCATACACATACAAGTCATACATTTACATAATTAAACATAAGTTTACAATTCGGTTGAGTACTACAATATTAAGTGACTTGGTCACTACAAAAGAGTAACAATGAAGCAAAATAAAGCGCAAAATCCACCAATGGCCCCATCCACCCGCAGGCGATTGCGTGGAGGAAAGAAATAGCTTTACTCGTTAGCGTCACCCTGATCGACGCTAACGGGCACTTCATAAAGGTAACCATCCTCACCGCAACAATAGGTTATAACACCTTGAGTACGGAGGGTACTCAAGAAGACTTACACAAACTAATAAAAGAAAGTGTGTATTAGAACCTATACAAAGGAGTAGAATTTATACATGCATAAGTTGCAACAGGAAGGCTTATTGGTTAACTTTTGCGTAAAGCAGTACACCTTAACCTACAATTGCTAAGTTTTGATAAAGCAATTTAATGAAACAAACTGAATTAAAACAGTAAGTAAATGAGAATAAAAGTAAACAATACAATGCATGAATTCCCTCATGCCTGAACCGAAAATCAAAACCAGATTTTTAAATCAAAACTCTATACAGGTGACATCAACTCAAGTCATTGTCCATGACCGTGGACACGGCTATTCGAACAGTTTGATACCCTGCAGGGGTGTACATCTTTACCCACACGAGTTAGTCAGCCCATTGCCTTCGGATGCCTCCGAATGATGACATACTTCCTTTGTTATGCCGACCGGGGAAACTAAGATTTGGCATTTTTCAACAAGTTAACACTATTGAGTTGGATACCCATGTGTGAACTGATCTCGCTTAAACAACAACTGATAGCATCTGCTTAACCGGGGCACACATGTGGCATCAGGAATGCCGACCCAAACATAAAGAAATGCGAACTGGGCTCACTACCCATATTAGATTGCAATCGGCATCTTTAAGGTACGTACATGCGATGGAACACATATACGCCCTCACCATTCTAAGAACATCTGATATCGATATAAAACTTACATGGCATAAAACGCAGTCATAAGACCAGAGCATCTATGCCATACAAGATCAATACACATATCCTTACTCTCCTGTTTCCAACTCAATAGCCTTAGCCCTTTACTTAACCAAACAGCGCCCATACACTGCGCGTGGAAGTACGTGGGGAACTTGAATTGAACAATCAGAGTTCAGTCCTTAATTAATCCAGACAAGTCCACCACAATTCCCAATCTCGTGCACGAAGGCACCACCACTAGCTTCCTCTTGTCCAGATCAATTTAGATGTAAAATTCATTTCTGGTATAAATAAACTGGACAAAGAGTTCAAAATAACCGAAATCTTTTGTGGTTCCCATGTTTGACAAGATAATCTTGTCAAACTCTAATATTCTCTAGACTGCATGTCTAAGCCAACTCTGAAGCTAGAGTTTATAGTATACAATACTACTCTAAGTCTGAGTGTATGGTTAGAATCAAGGTAAGCCACAATATTAGGTCATAACTAACTACTACAGATCACCATTGTATTTTCAGAAAAGTAGCATGCAACAGTTATCACTGTATTTCTAAAATCTATTGTATAAAACTTTGGGAATCAATATGGTGCAAAGAGGATGCTTGCCTTGATAATAATATACTGCATTGCAGCTCAAAGTTGCTCGAAAGCAGACTCAAAGACTTCAAGAACCAGATTCTAAAAGAGACAATAAAATCCAATAAATACCAAAATCGACAACAAGTACGAATGAGAAAAGCATGTATGATCAATATGGAAATGCATGTTTAATAACATGCTTAAGTCATACCTACCCTAATAATGATAATAACCCATATTATCATATACGTCTTTAAATAACGAAACTAGAGTTTAGATCAAAGTTGCGCTTTGATTTTGAAAAGAATCTAAAACAGACAGATGAAGTTTTCGGGTTAGTTATGAATAGACTAAGTAAAAGATGTTAAATTGAAACTTAGTCTGATTATTAGAGTAGATGATATTCTAGGCAAACCCTAATCTAACCCTTATTCGGTCAGGATACAAAAAACTACCAAGATTTCAAAAGTTGTCGGTTAAGCCGACAACAGTTGACAGAGGTGGACCTTCACTACAAATTCGAACAGCTGACAACAAGAATTAAAAGAGTAAGTGATTATGCTACTAGGGTTTGGTTGAGACCTAAATAGGATGATAAGTTGACAGGAGAAACCCTAGAACCTTGAAAATGATATGAAAGACCGAAAAGTTATAAAAATAACTTTTCAGTTTAAAGCAAGTTGGAGCTACTGATATTCAAAGGAATGATTCAAGTGAGCTTCTAAGGTCCTTAAGGTGCTCAGGATGACAAAACTAAGGTTTTAGCTTACTGTGATAAGAAAGACACCAAAGGTTACGAAAAGCGATGTTGATCAACAGAGAAATAAACTCGTTTAACCTACAAAAGATGTCAAATCTTTATTACAGTGAAACCGGTGTTTAAGGTAGATAAGCAAGTTGGAGGAGCAAGAAACTCCACGGGCGAAAATGAAGGGTGAAAAGCTCCGGTGGTCAACAATGGCGAGCTCAAAAGCTAGGGTTTATATATAGAGACTGAGCTACAGGGCAAAGGGGAAAGATCTAGAGTTGATGAGGTGTCCACTTAGGCTAAATATCCAAAAATTAGTTGCATGATTCTTGGATAACTCCTCTCCTCTGTTTACGTAAATGGTGCGCACGGAGGCAAGGAGGAAGCGAGGCAACATCTGACATGTGGGTCCCTTTGTCAGCCACAGTCGCGCGCGCCTCTAAAAGCTCCAAAGAACATCGACCGTCCGATTAGAAATGGGCGACTGCGATGCCCCCAGGGTTTTAAAAGAGTTCAACCGATACAATTAATATGGGTCGTGCGATCTCAATCAGTCGATCGAGATTTAAACGGAGCCCAAAGGGATTTCGGGGTGTTACTTTCAAAGAAGGACGTTGGATTGAAATCCAAGGATCAATAAAAAGGGATACACGTCACCCCTTTAGATGAGATGATGCGGCACCGTCAGATTGAATTTCTACGGCTAAGATTAACGGAACAGCCGGATGGTCCGAATGCATACACGATATGGGCCCTACGATTAAAATCCGACGGCCCAAAGAAAAGCAGGCCCTAACAGCACGCGGTAAAAAGGGGTGTCGTAGGATTTGAATCCGATGGTTAAAAGAAAAGCGCGCCTTTAAGTTCAAAATGAAAAGGGCGGCGCGGTTGGATCGGGGATGGACGGTGGAGATCAAAAGAGGATCCGGAGTCGTCCGAATGCATACACCGTCCTTGATCGTCAGATCTAGATTCAACGGTGGGGATTGTGGCGCATACGTGGACAAACCACGTGACGTCGCAACCACGCCTGCTCGATTGGAGATCAACGGCTCACAAAGACGCGAAGAGTTTGGGCTCGCGCTTGAGCGTGGTGAGCGGACCAAAATGAAATGGTTGGACCCAACCTCATAGGGTTTGAGTCGCTACAGTGCTAGGGTTTGGGTTTGTGAGGACCCGGTTTATTCGGCTTGTCTGTTTAACCATCCACTTGGTCCTAACAGGACAAATCAAATAAACTAAGCCTCGAGATATGTATACTTCCCAGACTGCAAAGATACACACCTGTTACAAAATTATGCATCAATTCCATTCATACACATAGAGCCAAGCAAAAGCAACAAGCGAAAGACATAGATAATATAAAGAGAGTTATTACAAAGAGAGCCGACCGGCCAAAAGTCATACAAATAAGTGAATACACAATGAAGCAAATGACCATAAGATGGCGATAAACAAAAGCCAATCGGTGTGCCTTTACCCACAAGGCAACCAACCGGACCGCCAAGCTAATCGTCCCGCAGGCAGCGCGCAACACAACTCACAAAAGTGAGGCCCTTGGGGCTCACCTTCTTCCTCTGCAACAATTAATATTAAGCAAAGCGGATGAGTACAAAACTTGTTTTTGTACTCGCAAGACCGACGTGTGAGATAACGAACTATAATTAACTACATGCAAGCTTTATTTAAGTGGATGAGGCTCTGGACTTATTTTCAGATAAAGCAAGTTTGCATTTGCAATAGGGTGATAGATTCAAAGCAAGTTTGCAATTAACTTTTATGGTTCAAATAAAGAGAGACAATAATAACAATAGATAGATGACAACACCAACCTAGAAGTGACTAACCCATAGTCACCACAACAATAGCATGAAGTACCCTTCATACCACCCATGTCAAGTTTAGGTTTTTAAGCGGTTGTAGTCTAGTTCTTGCACGACCTTACCAAGCATGTCCATAACCTAGGACGAGGCTATTCGAATAGTTTTAACCTGCAGGGTGTACCAATGTACCCACACGATAGACCGCCTTTCCACGACCACGGTTAGCACACTTCCTTTGGTATGCGGGCATGGCTAAGTCTAACAAGACGCTTTCCAATGGGCGATGCTAATTAAGAGCCGCAACCCACGGGAGAAGGACACATTAGACACCCTAACCGGCCTCGCTAATGCTCCTCCAAAACACACACAAGAACACACCCACCGACCAGCTCATAATTAACACCTTCCAAAGTACTTAGTCAAGAGAGGTTCCATATCCCCCTCGTGTGGTTAGCACGCAATAAGCGCTTGGCTTAGTGACACAAGTAACTCGGTCCTTGGGGACTTAGGCACCATTCCACACACCCAACAGATCACATCAACATACCATTGTGCCCAAGTCAAGATATAGTTTTGTTTTCAGTTTTTGATTTGTAAATCAATAAAACACAAGGGTTGGACATAATGGAGTAGTATAAGTAGTTGTGTGATCAAGATCACCGACTAAGTCGATGATCGCCCAATACTACCGATAACTAGGCATGGCTAAGCAATATTCATTCGTAATCTACTAAGTGATAAGAGTTCATCCATCGAACTCTAACCACAGCAAATAACCTAGGCTCAGGTAGTAGAGGGTAACTATTTACCTACAGATTATGCAACTAGAGGTCTAACTAATCAATTTAACAACAAAATAGCAATGCATACATAGAAGTTAAACAAAATATTAGACTTTAAAAGTAATGGGATCAATGGGAAATGATCAAACTACTTGCCTGCTTGCTGTTGCTCAATTTGTTGCGGAGGGTCGTTCTCGGGGTTACCGCAAATGTCGAATCCTAAGCGAAAGAGCGAAAACAACCAATAAGACGAGCAACACTTAAACAAAAGAGCAAGCCAAAAAATTATCCAAATGCGATGAAATTTATACACAAGGTAGAAAATGGATATACCTAGTCATAGGAACTGGAAAAACTTAATTTGGATTTGTGGTGCAAAAGATATTTCCTAAAAACCTATTTTCGGCCAAAATGCTACACTGAAATAGCACTGTATTAAAAATATTTTCTAGAAAGGTTTTGAAGCTGAAATTTTTATGGTAGCTACCTAATGGTATAGTGGTAACCCATATAAAATTTCAGGTCATTTGGAGTTATATTGAAAGAGTTATAATTTGTTTAAATTGTTTAGGGTATTAAACTAAAATATGATCCTTATGATTTTTAAAATCAGTAAAATTTGTGAAACCAGTTTTCCCAGCAAATACATTAGCATTGGAAGCTACTCCAATTGGATTCATACAAAAAGGATCTATAGATTAAAAGTTATGCATTTTACAAATTTGCTAAAGTTCTGAAAAACAGTATTATGTTCACTGGTTTACTATTTTTGAAAATGGTTTTCCAGGTTTGATTATGGTCTACAATTATTTTTATATTTAAGTTCAAGTTATAAGGAAGCTAACAAAATTGGAATCATCTAATTCGGAGCTAATATGACAAAGATATGAAATGACAAGACCCAAAGGTGATACGATTTACGGACTTAGCACTTTCGGGACCTTTCCTAGCATCCGGAGACGTGGACGATTGAGAGCCGTCGATCTCAGATCGGACGTCCCCGGTTGAACCCGAGCGACACAGGCACTGAGCGCGCAGAGGAGGGCGGCGACGTGGAGAGCTGAGGGTCGTAGATCTCTGGATCGGACGACCACCCATGGGCCACGTCGCCCCCGACCTGGAGCTCCGTCCGACAACGGAGGAGCTCCCGGCCGCGAGTTTGCTCGGCGTGTCACCGGCGAGGATCGCCATGGTGACGCCGGCCAAGGGCCAAAACGGGATCCTGGCACTATTGCGCACCTGATGGCACCAGCGGCGAGGCCAATGGTGACCTGACGCGGCGGCGCGGCGGCGAGAGGCGGAGGGAGTGCTACGGCCGAAAGCGAAAACGACGATAAGGCTAAGCTACGCGCAAATGGACGGGTGCAAAAGCTATGACGGGGTCCTATGGACTTAACGCGACCAACCGGAGTCCAAACGATAGCCGGCGGCGAGCCGGAGGCTAACGGCGGCGGCGGCGCGACCGAAACAGGGAACTATGGCTACGGTGCAGCAAAAGCTAAGCGGAAAGCTTAAGCTCACCGGGGTTCATCAAGACGATGACGGGTTGGGGTGGACGAAGGATGATCGAGCAGCCCGACGAAGTCCGCGGCGATGCGAAGAGCTTCACCGTGGAGAGTCAACTCGAGCAAGGCCACCACGCGGGTCATCGACGATAGCACCAGCACATCCCAAGGGTGCCCCCAGAGCAAGGAATCGAGGGATGGGGGACTTACCGGAGCTGGGGACGAAAGGGGGTAGTTGCGGCCGATTTGGGGGAAATCTGAAATTCCGGCGCTCCCGTTGAAGCAACCTGAAATGGAGTGGTTGTTAAGCACCACCGAGGTGAGGAGAAGCAACAGGAGCAAGAAGGGAGCCAGGGAACCACTGTGATACCGCCTTCACCGTGAGCTTGAAGCTCGGCAATGGCGGCCGAAACGGTTTCGGGGTTTTAGAGCTCAAACACACACAGAGAGTACTAGCTCGAGTTGCGCAAAGGTGAAAGGGAGGTCAAGGAGGGAGCAAGGGGCTTAAGTAGCCGAGGGGGAGCAAGGGGCACCGTTGGCCGCCTCGGATGCCAGCGCCTCTCACGGTCGTGACGAGCGACGGGAGCAGTTGAGCCATGGACTTGCGAGGGCGGTGCACTGGCGCGCATTAAATGCACTGCAGAGACCCGTTGCGAGGTGACCCAGCGCTGCGCTCCAACCACCCCCTGCCATGGCGCTGCTGACGCGAGCTCTGGCGCTGCGCCGCGCGAGCGAGAGGAAGGCGACGACAGCCAGCCGTCCGATTCGCATCCAAGGGTTAGCGTGCGATCGCGTTGAAACGGCATCGGATGAACGACGACCGCCCGATTGAAATCCAACGGTGCGAATCCGGCAACCGAGTTGTCCGAATGCATACACGAACGCAAGCCGTCCGATGGAGATCCAACGGTCCAGAGCGCGCGCGCCCGATCGATCGCGCCGGTACAGTTAGTTGACTCGACCGAGTCGGTTGGCTCGAGCCCGAGTCTGACTCGAGTCCAATGAACAGTGCAAACCCATTAGGTTTTGATTTTTGAACTGAAACTTTGAGGATTTAATTGAGGCATCAAATCAACTCCAAACTTTATGAAATTTTAACTGGAGCTTGCTTACCTTGGGGTTAACCTTCCATAAAATTTCCAGAGGGTTTTGTGCACTGGAATTTTCTCAAGAAATTCCAGAAGGTTAAAACAGAGGTTTGACCAAGGTTTGACTTGCCTCTAAAATATTTCAAATAATTTCCCAAAATTATGAAATAATTCAGAGGTGTTACCAAGCCACCCTAGAACCAGGGAAAATTATTTCCAAGGGTTTGACAAAAGATTTGACCAAGGAGGTTGTTGACTTGATAATTGAGGCCTTTGATTTTTAATTTTCCAAAATTCTTTTACAAGAATTTCAGAAAAGTTTCAAAAGTAAAAGGATGAAGGAAAAGTTTTAATTTACCCTCATTTTATTACATTTGAAACACAAGCCAAAATTTGGGATGTTACAGGTTTGGACCGGATTAGTTGACCATTTCCTATTCCAATATTTAAAAGTTTGACTGGGCTTTAAAAATAGCAAATAAATTTGTAAAATCATGAAATTTTTCCAGGAAGCTACTGGGATGGTATATTTCCCAAATAAATTTCAAAAACCACTGTTTCACTTTGTAAAATATATAAATAATTACCTTAGCCCGAATAGGTTTATTTAAAAACAAATATTTTTCTTCAAGGCGAAATAATTTCTAAAAATTCAACAAAATTATTTTTGGCCAAGATAATTTATCTAGGCTTTAATAAAAAATACTTCCCAGTCACAATACAAGTATTAGCTTGCATTCCCTTTAAATGTTTTAAAAGGCTTTGGATGTTTGGCTAGAAAAGGAAGGTTTTCATTTGTAACATACTTCCCAAACTGTAAAAATAAATAGTGATGCTATGAACAGCACCTCATTACTGTTCATAAAGCATTTTGTTACTATTCATAAAATTGGGGCTGTTACAAACCTACCCCCCTTAGAAAATCTCGTCCTAGAGATTTCAGAAAAGATGGAAGATGGGACAAAGTGAAATTGAAATGATTTTAATAGAAACCCAACACCCGTTGTCTTGATTTCCTTCAAAGATAGTAAAGAAGAACTCTACATAATAACATAGTGTTATCATCACAACTTTGTTTACATTGCTTTGCTTAAACTTTCCTTTCTCGATTCAAAGGAAAGTTCTAAATAACAAAGAGATGGGGGTGCTCAATCTGCATCAGATCTTCGCACTCCCAAGTGGCTTCATCTTCAGAATGATTAGCCCACTGAATTTTCAAGAACTTGACAGTACGATTTCTGGTCATGCGTTCCATTTCGTCAAGGATACGCACTGGTCGTTCTTGATAGGAAAGGTCAGGTTGAAGATTAGGATGCTCATAAGCAGTTGCCTCAATGGGAACACGAAGGCATTTCTTTAATTGAGACACATGAAAAGTATCATGCACTGCCGAGAGGGATTCAGGTAGTTCCAATTGATAAGCTACAGCTCCTCGTTTTGCAATAATTCAGAAGGATCCGATATAACGAGGTGCTAGCTTTCCTTTCACCTGAAAACGATGAGTGCCCTTCATTGGTGACACTTTAAGATAGACATGAACATCTACCTCAAAGTTTAATTCACGACGACGATGGTCAGCATAGCTCTTCTGACGAGACTGTGCAGCTTTCAAACGATCTCGAATCAGATGAACTTGTTCTTCTGCTTTTACCACCAAGTCTGGACCATAGAAGGACCTTTCACCAGACTCGGATGTAACACCCCAGCTCAGCATTGAGCCTGGAATGCTACTAAAATTAAATTAAACTAAACTAAACTAAGATTAATTACAAATTTTCGGCAAAACCTCCTTTGTATAGTCAGCTATACCGAGGTTCCAACAATTAATCATGACATTTATCAATATCGTCATAATCGAGTTCTTTCAAGCATGCGAGATAATCTCTAAACATAATCAAAATTTGTTATTCTCATTATTACAGCTTAATCAAACTCAAACCATCCATAAGTAATTCTTAAGATTGAGTGGTAGTGCGTGCATCCAAACATCTACTCCTCCCATGCATGCGGGTTTTGCTGTTGTACCTAAAACACATCAAAGCAAGAGTGAGCCCAAAGACTCAACAAGTACCAACAAGGCTAAGCAAGTTATCATTCATAGCATCCATAATCCAAGATAAACAATGCACCAAGTATAGCCTTCATGCTCATGTGAATGCAACCAATGCAATGCACCTTTTCAACTTTATCTCTTTCGCATTTTACCGGTAATGCGGGTACACAACCGTCGCCAGATACCCTTGCACGTGCCCTCCGGCACAGGGACCAAAAGCCTATACACCACATGTATAGGGACCTTTGCCCATCACTTTAATGATGGGGACCTCTTTTATTCATAGCCCACATTCCACGAATGTGGGGACCTCAAGCCCGTCATCTACATGACGGGGACCTCAACTATATGTACTTGGTCACCACGTGACCAGGGCACCTGTATGCTCTCAACATGCATATGCACCATGATAACATATTCATAAGCAGGATTACATCATATTCTCATTATCATGTAAGCAACCTTACTTCGCTATCATATATCAAAAACATGCATACATGACCAAGTATCCAACACGTTTGAAACATGCAAATGCTCCATACCCACGTCTTTCATACCCAAGAATTTAACATGTACATAACAACATGTAAGATTTAGCAACGCTCTAGGGAAACATTAACCATAGCTTGCATTCATCAAGATAATAGGAAAACTCATTACACTAACATTCGTGCAAGGCTACATCAAGCAATCACAACAATTTTATCATACAACCGAAAATACGCTATAACCCGAATACTTGCCTTAACCGTGCGAGAGCGGTGAACGCAAAGAGGGCGTTGCCCCTGGGATCACGCTCCTACCGGAAAAAAAAGATAACCCAGACTAAGTCCAACATACTGGACCAAAAGCATAAGTACAACACAAACGAACTCGCTAAACTCCCAAGCGTTTTCCAATCTTCCAATTCCTAGCGATCGCTTTGGTGATCACTGCGGATAGTCAACTTCTAAAATACATAACTTTCCGCTCAGGGGTCCAAATAAGGTGTTCTCAGACTTTATGGAAAGGTAATTTAATTACCTAAATAAACTTAGTTGGGGAGCCCTTTTGATTATGCCAACTACTACCTCTACCAAGCCAACCTACAGAGCAACAATTATCACGTCGGGTTCTCTGGACAGATCACTAAAACCATCATAACTTTTGCTACGAAAGTCCAAATCTTGCGTTCTTTATCTCTATCAAAAGGTATGGAAATTACCTACATTTTTCGTTATATTGAGGTCCTCTGATTTCGACCTTAACTAGCATATTCATCCCATTTTCTACAGACTGTTCTAAACTGACAGATTAACAGAGCAGCGATACTAAAAAATTCATAACTTCCTGACCGTTAATCGGATTTGGGTGATCTTGGTGGCCACTGAAAGCTAAGAACATGATCTACGTTTCTCTAGGAGACCAAAACTCCTAATTCGGCCTCTAAATAAATGAAACTGGCCACGCAACATTCTGGACAGAATTGAACAGAGAACAGAAATAAACCGATGCAATCGATCTAATAGCAATCGCTTCTAACGACTATCACACAACCCAAGAAACTCGTCGTTACCCTTGACGACGTGCTGGACGACGACGAACAGGCCCCGAAGAGGTTCCTCCTTCTCCTCTCTTCCTTCTCTTCTCCCTCTTCTTCTCCTTCTCTTCTTTTCCCTTCTTCTTCCTCCTTGGCCGGCTGCAATGGAGCTTCTTCTTCTCTTTGGCCAGCAGCAATGGAGGTGGAGGGAGGTAGGGAGGTGCGCAAGGAGGGTGGAGGAGGTGGGGAGAAAGTGGCGGCCACAAGGGGAGAGGTGGGGCGTGAGGGAGGGGGAGAGGGCGGCTAGGGTTTGGGGCGGGGTGACACCCCTCCTTGGCCGGCCAGCCCACCTGGGCCAAAGCCCAGGCCCAGGTTGGAGTGAAAAAGCGGAAAACCCCATCTCTTGTACTGATTTGATGATTTTCTGAATTAAACTTTCCCCCGATTAATTAATCTCTACCGATTAAATTAATTTATCTCGATTATTGGCTTCTCACACTTCTCGAGTATTACATTCTACCCCCCTTAATAGGATTCGACCCCGAATCTAAACACGCTTAAGCGAAAGAACGACCACGGCTGAGAATGAACAACGGTAACCACGTACCCGTTGTGAACAACACCGGCTAAAGCTCACGTACACGAAAATTCCAGCTTCCCAAGTAGCCTCTCCCTCGGACTGAAATTACCACAACACCACGACGGCTGAACTAACACTCAACCCGGTACTTCCAGGTACACTCATCGGACAAGACTCAAAGGTAAAATCTCACTCGATGGTCAACGGCGCAAACGAAACCTCAACCTCTAGATCTTCCAGGTACTCACTTAACACGGGAACATACATGACGTTACGTACTCCGCGCATGGACTCGAGACAGTCCTGGCGATATGCCAACTAGCGGGAATAAGCCAGAGTATCTTGGGTTAAACTTACCAAAGATACCGAACCACATGACAAACACACAGAACACGAAACCATCGTTCCACCTTTCAAATGAACTCTTCACTGAAGCAAGGATCACCTCCTTTAACCAGAAACACACAACAAAACTCGCTTTGAACAAACTCTACTATAAACAGAGTCAACTTAAAGGAAAGGATTCTCATCGTAACCACGTAAAACCAACTCCCCACCCAAAGGGTCAAATCCGAAATCGAAAATTTATCACGAAAATATTTCCACTTTCCATGTGGCAATTTGCGAATAAACATCACGAAAACCAAAGGAGGAATCATCTTAAATGCCCAAATCAAAAACTACCTTTATCTTCCTGAATCGATAAGAACCACACATACCAAGATCGAATCAAACCCAACTTACAAAAAAACATTGGTCAACAACACAAAACTCAAATGAGAATCGAGGAAACGATTCACTTCTTTGAGGTAGTATCAAATTCTCAGTATCTCTTTTAGGAATAAATCTCCATCAACTTGGAGTTTCAGTTCATCGCAAAACACACTAACTCTACTCTTTTAAATTGACATTCACAACATTACGCTCAAGTCGAAATACATCATCCACAACTTCGTATAAAGGCTTTATCGACGCCACCAAAAACTTTCTCTCAACAACTCCTCGATCGACATGATTAATTTGACAGATGACTTCCAAAACATCTCAAAATAGAACACATACACAATCACGTCACCTCAAACTTTTAGAAATAAACAACTTGAAATTCCTAGCTCTCACATTCATATACCTCATCAAAAAGGGCTCTATCAATGATCATCCTACTGTTCGAAATCCACCCTTAATCTACTTCCTCTACACATAATCATTGGGCGACCCAAGTCCTAGCATAAAAATAAACAAAGCCCAAAATAAACTCCAAGACGCCTACAGTGAACTTCTCAAAAAGAAGATAGGGAAAACCTCTGATTAAAATCCCTAAAATTTTCACAATCCATACATACTCGCGCATTAACATTAACATGAAAATATTTTCTTGACCAGTTTACCTTTACAAAGATTATAACTCAAAATAGAAAGTTGCTCGTTTAAAGCCAAATCACTCTTGACATTACTCAACATTTTCCTTTACCTCATTAATTGGCATGACGATTCGATTACTTTGTAATACCACTCTCATTAAACCACATCATCAAGAATAACCATTCACAACCTCGCAATACTACCAAATTGCGATACTCTATAAAATTAATCAAGATTTCCATACTTTCGGTAATTCTAATGTTCCACCCGAAGTGAACAAAAGATCTTGGATCACAATCACTATAAGTTCTACTAGCCGTAACAATGCAATCAGTTTAACCTCATAAGACAAACTTCCATTGAGATAGACTTCTCTCAAAGAACTATATTACGAAATTGTTTCATCCTCCAATGCTCATCGAATAACTTGCAACCCAAAGTTTCACAACTACAATTATTAAACACCTCAAAAGACTCAGGTGAAACAAATAGGTTGATTCTTTCTCGGAGAAAGAGCGACGAAAAACAATTTTTTTCATCAACTAGGAAAACATGTGCCACCGCAGTGAACACAAGACCAAGAAAAATAGTCACTTAGGCAAGGCACTCGGAAAACATAAGGGAAAGTCAACGGTTTAGGGCTCAAGCCCTACTGAAAGCGAATACCAAACCACAAAAGAGAAGAACGTAATACCCTTTGAACATTGATAAACCCTTATGGAACAAGCGCATAAGGTTTAAGTACTCTCAATAAACTGCAAGATGCTAAACGACTTAAATCTCAAACACTTAACTTCTCTCCTTCCTTTAACAAGGAAATATATTTTCTATGCTTACTACATCATTTTGCCACTTAAACAAGATAAACTCTTAAAACCCAAATCACAGTACCACTAAGGAACCAAATAAATCTTTCAACATGTCACTTTGCTCAAACAAACTCAATCACCACATAACTCAAGTCGCAACTTCTTGCAGATAATCTTACTAACATCAAGAATAATATACTCTACACACGAATCTTTATCATCAACTATTCCATTAGAAAGCCCCAAAGTTTCACCAAAAGTTCCCATACTATCCTTTCATCCCATCTTCAAAGCAGTGTATACCAAAACCATACAACATCAATACATCAACCTCTTAAACTTAGAAGGGGTCTACTATACAATTGAAAAGCTCCTACCATAACCCTTTCATCAAGGTCACATTATCACCGTTTAATTCACAATTAGATGGGCATAAGCCTCCTATTACATCATATCATTGCAACTTTTTAGTAATGCTCAACACCAAACTTCACACACAATAGTTGTACTCAACCATTCTCATTATCGACTAGTTCATTATGAGATCTAGTTGCTACCTATTTTCCTCTCCAAATCACATAAGTATTTACAAGCACATATTCAATTGTTCCTCCTCATATTTAGATTTCGGCAAAATGTACACTAAAACTTCAAAAATAGCCATATTCTATCGATCAAAAGTCTCAACAACGTTACAACCAAATTCATCGCGTCATTCTATACAGAAGAACTATCTAGAACTTCTCTCATAAATTCTAGATCCACCGATATTCAATCCAGTCAACCGGTTATACACAGTTCCAGTATCTAATCATACTAAGGAATACGTAAATCTGGTATTCCCTCTAATTTTTCTTTCCACACAATTAAATTAATCCATGGGAACCAAAGAACCCAACAAGTTTAGCAACCTAAACGATTTTAATGGTCAGACTAATTCATCAATGTTCCATACTTCTTATTATCTCTTCTGACTCCAAATACGTATGGACATACTCTCAGTCACTACTCATATGCACAGTTCATCAAGAACTAGTAAAAATCAACATCAACTTAATCAATTTTACTTTCAGGTTACTAATTAATATTAATTATGCACCACACCAATGGCTCAACTTGATACCCCTACCATATCAAGTTTGTTGATTACAATCTCTAATTTAACCATAACAAGGTATCACAAAAGGATCTTAACAATTCCACCAGAAAAGAGATGCATTAAACTTCAACACTCGGAATAATTCAAAGAAATACATAGAGCCAAAGCTTTCTCATGTTAACAAACTTGCAACAGAAACTCTCATTACCCAAACTTTCAAACAAATACATGAGTCATTATTTTCCAATGAGACGAAAAAAAAACCACCATGGAATTATCAGAATGCCAATTGAGGACAATCACAAGTAGTAAAACAGCCCAACAATGGAAAACAATACTTGTTTGAGAGAACCATTAGAGACCATTGACACTCAACAACCACCGTAAACCAAGAACCCGGAGAAATTCATCATCCACCACGGATCAAGAATTTGCCAAGATTGAGGTCAAGAAGGAAAACAACTTTCCAAAGCAACTCACGCTCAACTTCGTATCTAGGGTATTCGGGTAACTACTCTATTCGTCTACCACGAATGGTGGTATAACGACAAAGTCCAAGGTCACAACCACGGTCTCCACTTCTTAACAACCATTATCGACACGCATAAATAGTATAATCACATATGATCATCTCATGACAATCATAGAATAGATTCATAGATATATAATATCATAACATCTTATATCATAGATTAACAACAAGAAAGATAGCTCAGAAGCAATTCAACAATTTCTCAACCAATGAAACATAACAACGGATAATGCGGAGCAATGTAATTCCCAACCCCACCTCACGTACACGAGTGTGTCAATTTAATATTTTCTATTAACCACGGATCTAAAACCTGCTCGATACCAATCAGAACACCCCATTTCAAAGATTGAGCTTGGAATGCTACTAAAATTAAATTAAACTAAACTAAACTAAGATTAATTACAAATTTTCGGCAAAACCTCCTTTGTATAGTCAGCTATACCGAGGTTCCAACAATTAATCATGGCATTTATCAATATCGTCATAATCAGGTTCTTTCAAGCATGCAGGATAATCTCATAAACATAATCAAAATTTGTTATTCTCATTATTACAGTTAATCTGAAACTCAAACCATCCATAAGTAATTCTTAAGATTGAGTGGTAGTGCGTGCATCCAAACATCTACTCCCTCCCATGCATGCGGGTCTTGCCAGTTGTACCTAAAACACATCAAAGTAAGAGTGAGCCCAAAGACTCAACAAGTACCAACAAGGCTAAGCAAGTTATCATTCATAGCATCCATAATCCAAGATAAACAATGCACCAAAGTATAGCCTTCATGCTCATGTGAATGCAACCAATGCAATGCACCTTTTCAACTTTATCTCTTTTCGCATTTTACCGGTAATGCGGGGTACACAACCGTCGCTGTATACCCTTGCCTGTGCCCTCTGGCACAGGGACCAAAAGCCTATACACCACATGTATAGGGACCTTTGCCCATCACTTTAATGATGGGGACCTCTTTTATTCATAGCCCACATTCCACGAATGTGGGGACCTCAAGCCCGTCATCTACATGACGGGGACCTCAACTATATGTACTTGGTCACCACGTGACCAGGGCACCTGTATGCTCTCAACATGCATATGCACCATGATAACATATTCATAAGCAGGATTACATCATATTCTCATTATCATGTAAGCAACCTTACTTCGCTATCATATATCAAAAACATGCATACATGACCAAGTATCCAACACGTTTGAAACATGCAAATGCTCCATACCGACGTGTTTCATACCCAAGAATTTAACATGTACATAACAACATGTAAGATTTAGCAACGCTCTAGGGAAACATTAATCATAGCTTGCATTCATCAAGATAAAAGGAAAACTCATTACACTAACATTCGTGCAAGGCTACATCAAGCAATCACAACAATTTTATCATACAACCGAAAATACGCTATAACCCGAATACTTGCCTTAACCGTGCAAGAGCGGTGAACGCAAAGAGGGCGCTGCCCTTGGGATCACGCTCCTACCTGAACAAAAAGATAACCCAGACTAAGTCCAACATACTGGACCAAAAGCATAAGTACAACACAAACGAACTCGCTAAACTCCCAAGCATTTTCCAATCTTCCAATTCCTAGCGATCGCTTTGGTGATCACTGCGGATAGTCAACTTCTAAAATACATAACTTTCCGCTCAGGGGTCCAAATAAGGTGTTCTCAGACTTTCTGGAAAGGTAATTTAATTACCTAAATAAACTTAGTTGGGAGCCCTTTGATTATGCCAACTACTACCTCTACCAAGCCAACCTACAGAGCAACAATTATCACGTCGGGTTCTCTAGACAGATCACTAAAACCATCATAACTTTTGCTACGAAAGTCCAAATCTTGCGTTCTTTATCTCTATCAAAAGGTATGGAAATTACCTACATTTTTCGTTATATTGAGGTCCTTTGATTTCGACCTTAACTAGCAGATTCATCCCATTTTCTACAGACTGTTCTAAACTGACAGATTAACAGAGTAGCGATACTAAAAAAATTCATAACTTCCTGAACGTTAATCGGATTTGGGTGATCTTGGTGGCCACTGAAAGATAAAAACATGATCTATGTTTCTCTAGGAGACCAAAACTCCTAATTCGGCCTCTAAATAAATGAAACTGGCCACGCAACATTCTGGACAGAATTGAACAGAGAACAGAAATAAACCGATGCAATCGATCTAATAGCAATCGCTTCTAACGACTATCACACAACCCAAGAAACTCATCGTTACCCTTGACGACGTGCTGGAAGACGACGAACAGGCCCCGAAGAGGTTCCTCCTTCTCCTCTCTTCCTTCTCTTCTCCCTCTTCTTCTCCCTTCTCTTCTTTTCCCCTTCTTCTTCCTCCTTGGCCGGCTGCAATGGAGCTTCTTCTTCTCTTTGGCCAGTAGCAATGGAGGTGGAGGGGAGGTAGGGAGGTGCGCAAGGAGGGGTGGAGGAGGTGGGGAGAAAGTGGCGCCACAAGGGGAGAGGTGGGGCGTGAGGAGGGGTGAGAGGCGGCTAGGGTTTGGGGGAGTGACACCCCTCCCTTGGTCAGCCACCCACCACGGGCCAAAGCCCAGCCCAGTTGGAGTGAAAAAGCGGAAAACCCCATCTCTTTTACTGATTTGATGATTTTCTGAATTAAACTTTCCCCCGATTAATTAATCTCTACCGATTAAATTAATTTATCTCGATTATTGGCTTCTCACACTTCTGGAGTATTACATCGGACCAATTCAATGGAGTCCTACAAGCTCTTCCATACAAGGCTTCAAAGGGTGACATTTGAATACTTGCTTGGTAGCTATTATTGTAGGAAAATTCCACATATGGTAAAGATTTCTCCCAGTTTTTGCCATAGGATAGCACATAAGCTCGAAGGAGGTCTTCCATCACTTGATTCACCCTCTCGGTTTGCCCACTAGTTTGAGGATGATATGCAGTACTGAAAGAAAGTTCAGTCCCCATAGCTTGATGAAGACAATTCCAAAAATGGGAAGTAAATTGAGGGCCACGGTCAGAAACAATGACCTTTGGAATACCGTGAAGACAAACAATCTTAGCAATATAAAGCTCATGGTTGCTTGCCATCGAAGATGGTTTTGACAGGAATGAAATGAGCCACCTTCGTTAAACGATCAATGATTACCCAAATGGCATCGGATCCATTCGGAGTCTTTGGAAGACCGGTAACAAAATCCATACCGATCTCTTCCCACTTCCACTGTGGAATAGGCAAAGGTTGAAGGGTACCGGCTGGCTTCAGATGTTCAGCTTTAACCCTTTGGCAAATATCACATTCAGCAACATACTGAGCAATCTGCCTTTTCATTTGGCTCCACCAAAATGTCTTCTTTAAATCCTGATACATCTTGGTACTACCAGGATGTAAAGAGAACTTGGAATTATGAGCCTCTTTAAGGATTAGCCCTCTTATTTGAGGATCTGCAGGCACCACCAAGCGATTGCGATATCGAATTATACCGCGATCATCTTCAGAAAATTCGTTGGCTTTGCCTGCCTTCAAATTTTCCTTGATTTCACTACCTCGTATCGGTTTTCGGGCCTCCGAATCTGAGTTTCTAGTGTAGGCTCCACTTTTAATGCAGCGAAAACCTTCTCTCACCACTTGAGACTTAGGCGCTGAAAATCAGCACACAAGTTCTTGGCCGCAGTAGAGAGGACATGCGCTTGCTGCTGTGACTTTCTCGCTTAAAGTGTACGCCACAACATTGGCTTTGCGTGGTGATAATGAATACCCATGTCATAGTCCTTGATCAATTCAATCCATCTTCTCGCCTCATATTCAAATCAGCTTGAGTGAATATGTACTTGAACTTTATGATCGTATAGATCTCACAACGATTACCGAGAAGGTAATGTCGCCAAATCTTTAATGCATGGACTATGGCAGCCAATTCCAAATCATGAGTAGGATAATTAATTTCATGAGGTCGCAACTGCCGGGATGCATATGCCACAACTCGGCCTTCTTGCATAAGCACGGCCAAGTCCATGGCGAGATGCATCGCAATAAATATCAAGCTCTTATGAATATCCGGAAGAGTGAGCTGGAGCTTTAGTCAAAAGAGTTCTCAAAAGTCGAAAACTCTCCTCACACTTAGCCGACCATTCAAATTTCTTCTCTTTCTTCAAAAGTTGAGTCAGCGGTCTTGCAATTTTGGAGAAATTTTCAATGAACCTGCGGTAATAACCCGCAAGTCCAAGAAAACTTGAATTTCAGAACACTCTTGGGTTGTTTCAATTTAGTACATCTTGTACCTTGCTTGGATCAACAGCGATACCCCTTCGGATAACACGTGTCCGAAAATGCAACTGTTTGAGCCGAAAGCACACTTGCTAAACTTAGATCTGATCGATCTTGCGAAGTGTTTCCAAGACAAGCCTTAAATGTTGCTCATGGTCTTTATCAGACTTGGAATAAATAAGGATGTCGTCAATGAACATGACAACGAACTTATCCAAGAAATCCATGAACACTGAATTCATAAGATTCATGAAATAAGCTGGAGCATTGGTTAGACCAAAGGACATGACAGTATACTCGTACAACCCGTACCGAGTAGAGAAAGCTGTTTTAGGGATGTCCTCAGCTTTGACCTTGATTTGATGGTAGCCCGACCGCAAATCAATTTTTGAAAAGACTCGGGCACCAACCAATTGATCAAAAAGATCATCAATTCGAGGCAAAGGATACTTGTTTTTTATGGTAACCTCATTTAACGTACGGTAATCCACACACATCCGCAAGGTATTGTCTTTCTTTTTGACAAAAATTGCCGGACATCCCCAAGGTGAGGAACTCGGTCGAATGAATCCTTTGTCAAGCAACTCTCCAAGTTGTTTCTTTAATTCAACCAGCTCATTAAGAGGCATTCGATAAGGACTTCTGGATATAGGAGCAGTCCCAGGAACTAGATCAATTATGAACTCCACTTCCGATCCGGTGGCAACCGGGAAGGTCTTCAGAAAGACATCAACATACTCACAAACAATTGGTACTGACTCCAAAGAAGGAGTGGTATCAACTTGGTGAGCACAAAGATGAGAACTCACGGTCCTGGATTGAAAAACGACTGAGGTGCCGCTCTCATTAGTTAAATAAATGGATCTTTGGGCACAATTAATTTGCCCAAGATTTTTAGACAACCAATCCATTCCTAGAATAACATCCAATCCTTTAGAATCTATCACAACCAAATACGCCCAAAAGTCTACCCCTTCAATATTTATTTTGACATTACGGCGGACTTGATTAGTCATAAAGACTGATCCAGGTGAGTGGATGATATGGGGTGGATGAAGATGATGCACAACTAACTGATGTTGAGCAGCAAACTGCCTACTAACAAATGAATGGGATGCTCCGAATCAAATAAAATCAGAGCGATCTTGAAATTAACTAGGAGCATACCAAGGACAACCAGAGTGTCAACTACTTCTTCACGTGATGTCGATTCACATGACCTCGAGCCGAGTGGGTCGGTTGACCATCATCAAAGAAGGTGGTGCAGGACACACTGCAACTGAAGAAGGCTGAATAGGTGGTATCCCACGTGCCTTCGCATAACATTGGTTAGCAAAATGACCTGGACGCCCACAATGATAGCAAATCACTCCTGGCCTAACATTGACTACAGCAGGTGGCCGATTTCCATTAGGCCTTGGCTGATTGGTGGAAGAAGATGGACGAGGGGCAAACACTGCCGGCCTCGGCGAAAATGGAGCTAGTGCTCGCGGAGGTCTAGGCAACCACATACGAGGGCTTGACGAACTGCCACTTGGAACAAACTGAGACGTCCTCTGTCGCTTGCGTGACTCCTCCAAAGCCTTACTCTTGCTCTCGGCCACAATAGCTTTGTTGACAAGATGAGAAAAATTTCTGAAGTCATGCAATGCTACAGCCATCTTCAATTCTTCAAACAGCCCATTCAAGAAGCGGTTCCGACGACGAAGGTCAGTCGAAACATCATCAGGAGCATATCTGGGAAGGAAGTTCAATTCATGCAGATACTCAGTCACAGACTTTCGCCCTTGCTTGAGAGCGAGAAACTCTTGCTGCTTGATCATCACAACTCCTTCAGGAATATGAGCTTCACGAAAGACCTCCATGAACTCATCCCAAGTAGGGACGTGTCGATGGGTTGAATAGCAAGAACATTATCCCACCAAATGCTAGCCGCCCCATCTAGTGATAACTAGCAAAAGGACCTTCTCCTCTCGGAACATTGAGCAGTGCTGACTTCTTCTCAATGGTCCGGCCGCCCTCGCTTCCATGGGATCTTGAGAGCCGGAGAACACCGCGGGTTAGTCCGTGAAATTCAAGAAGACTCCCACGCACATGATGACCTCCTGCTCGGCCGGCCGGGTAGTAGTGGAAGAAGTGTTGCGCGCAATTTGCTCCAAAATGCGCGTCACGGTCCATTCGATTGCGCTCAATTTGCATGAGCACATCGGCCATGGAAGGTGGTGGAGGAAGCTCCTCTTCCTGGGGACCACCTTGAGGACCATGAGAACCAGAAGGTTCAGCCTGCCCTCCCTGAGAGTGGGGCACTGGGGTTGAGATGCTCTTCCCTTGTTGTGTTTGCGCACGAGTAGTGGGTCCTATCATCCTGTTACCACACCATGGTCAACAACATAACAAGGATATACTCGGCAAACACAAACAAGGTAAAAATTAGGAAAGAAACCAATACCACACTTATAATGCATTATGTTATGCCATGCATTCAGATTAACACCAAAACCATAAACTTCATATATACAGCAAAAAGAAGTTCGGTCCCAGCCTCATATAATAGTCGGCCATCACAGTCATAATACAAACCAAAAGTCTGACTTACATATCCTTTACAAAATACCACTGCCCTATTACATGCATTTATTTAAGGTCAACTACTAAACAAGAGAACACCTATCCACGAGGGTTCATCGTCGAGGTGCTAGCGTAAAGGTCACGGTTAAAGTTCACCGGAAACTCATTAAGAAGATGAGCTCTAGGGGAACCCGTGTCAATAGGATCCAAAGGGCTAATGAGACGCCTCGGAGAACCCAGAAGTGGCTGATGACCTCCAGGAGGTGCAGTCCGTAGAGTGCGAGGAAAACCTGCAGTCATGCGGGTTTGACGCACTAACCCATAAACAGGAACACACCCGGTGACTTCTGGAAGTCGATAAAGGGGTGGTGCAGCAGCACCGGGAGAGATCTCGTTGTCCCCATAAAGCACATTGCGAGGAACGCGGTTCATGTTGACTCCAAGTCTCAGGTACTCCTGGGCCTCATTATGACGATGCCGAGTTTCCCACAGCTCCCTCACAAGGCAGCGATGGATCTGGTCCATGATGCGGACCATCCTCGCCAACTGTCGCACCTGAGGGTCTTCCCCAAACTGTATCTCATCGAACATGCTTATACGCACTAGGACCTTGCTTGGAAGTGATCCTAGGGTGGTTGAGACAATTCTGTCAAATCATGACGAAGAAGGCTCATCATCCTACTAGCAGCTTCCTGAACCGCCATAGACTCAGAAGTGGCAAGTGCTTGGACACAGTATGGGATACTACCCGCTACTTGCCGAGCAATAACGTTGATGATGGCGCGGTACTCCTCCATCCCTGGTCCTCGATCTCGGCGATAGATGGCGTACTCCGGCTGGTAGGTGAAGTTGGCTCGCCACATCATGTCTCGCAGCAAAGCCGGAAATCCATCCACATCTTCAGCTCGGGTTTTCTTGACCAAATACCACCCGCTCATTTATAGACAAAAAGACAAGATAAGGAAACAATTCACTTTGGAAAAGCCAACAGAAAGTTGGGACAATAATTGATATTAAGAAGGATAAGAAATAAAAGATGTCATACTTAAACTTTCGAAATTATATTACTGCTTGAAAATAATTTTCCCAGAAGACTCTCTAATTACTTCGGCCATGCTACTTCTAACCTACAGGCAACGTATGCTCTGATACCAACGCTGTGGACGCCCCGGAATATTGGAAATGTACCTAATTAAAGTTACATCAGAGTACGTTGCTTAATTAAGGAACAGTGTTGCTCCTTCATTAAAGATCATGCTAGAAGCATAAATTTAATAAGTAACAAACCCAATATTCAGGTATCCCGGATATATGTCTCACAATGGTTCCCAAGATCAGTGACCATTGCACATATATCCTAAAACAACATTGCATCATACACATACAAGTCATACATTTACATAATTAAACATAAGTTTACAATTCGGTTGAGTACTACAATATTAAGTGACTTGGTCACTACAAAAGAGTAACAATGAAGCAAAATAAAGCGCAAAATCCACCAATGGCCCCATCCACCAAGCATGAGCGATTGCGTGGAGGAAAGAAATAGCTTTACTCGTTAGCGTCACCCTGATCAACGCTAACGGGCACTTCATAAAGGTAACCATCCTCACCTACAACAATAGGTTATAGCACCTTGAGTACGGAGGGTACTCAGCAAGACTTACACAAACTAATAAAAGAAAGTGTGTATTAGAACCTATACAAAGGAGTAGAATTTATACATGCATAAGGTTGCAACAGAAGGCTTATTGGTTAACTTTTGCGTAAGCGGTACACCTAACCTACAATTGCTAAGTTTTGATAAAGCAATTTAATGAAACAAACTGAATTAAACCAGTAAGTAAATGAGAATAAAAGTAAACAATACAATGCATGAATTCCCTCATGTCGAACTGTAAATCAAAACCAGATTTTTAAATCAAAACTCTATACAGGTGACATCAACTCAAGTCATTGTCCATGACCGTGGACACGGCTATTCGAATAGTTTGATACCCTGCAGGGGTGTACATCTTTACCCACACGACTTAGTCAGCCCGTTACCTTCGGATGCCTCCGAATGATGACATACTTCCTTTGGTATGCCGACCGGGGAAACTAAGATTTGACATTTTTCAACAAGTTAACACTATTGAGTTGGATACCCATGTGTGAACTGATCTCGCTTAAACAACGACTGATAGCATCTGCTTAACCGGGGCACACATGTAGCATCAGGAATGCCGACCGAAACATAAAGAAATGCGAACTAGGCTCACTACCCATCTTAGATTGCAATCGGCATCTTTAAGGTACGTACATGCGATGGAACACATATACGCCCTCACCATTCTAAGAACATCTGATATCAATATAAAACTTACATGGCATAAAACGCAATCATAAGACCAGAGCATCTATGCCATACAAGATCAATACACATATCCTTACTCTCCTGTTTCCAACTCAATAGCCTTAGCCCTTTACTTAACCAAGCAGCGCCCATACATCGCGCGTGGAAGTGCGTGGGAACTTGAATTGAACAATCGAGTTCGATCCTTAATTAATCCGGACAAGTCCACCACAATTCCCAATCTCGTGCGAAGGCACCACCACTAGCTTCCTCTTGTCGGATCAATTTAGATGTAAAATTCATTTACGGTATAAATAAACTGGACAAAGAGTTCAAAATAACAGAAATTCTTTTGTGGTTCCCATGTTTGACAAGATAATCTTGTCAAACTCTAATATTCTCTAGACTGCATGTCTAAGCCAACTCTGAAGCTAGAGTTTATAGTATACAATACTACTCTAAGTCTGAGTGTATGGTTAGAATCAAGGTAAGCCACAATATTAGGTCGTAACTAACTACTACAGATCACCATTGTATTTTCAGAAAAGTAGCATGCAACAGTTATCACTGTATTTGGAAAATCTATTGTATAAAACTTTGGGAATCAATATGGTGCAAAGAGGATGCTTGCCTTGATAATAATATACTTCTGTTGCAGGCTCAGGTTGCTCAGAAACAGACTCAAAGACTTCTGAAGAACCAGATTCTAAAAAGAGACAATAAAATCCAATAAATACCAAAATCAACAACAAGTACAGAATGAGAAAAGCATGTATGATCAATATGGAAATGCATGTTTAACAGCATGCTTAAGTCATACCTACCCTAATAATGATAATAACCCATATTATCATATACAGTCTTTAAATAACAGAAACTAGAGTTTAGATCAAAGTTGCGGTTTTGATTTTGAAAAGAACCAAAGCAGACGGATGAAGTTTTCGAGTTAGTTATGAATAGACTAAGTAAAAGATGTTAAATTGAAACTTAGTCTGATTATTAGAGTAGATGATATTCTAGGCAAACCCTAATCTAACCCTTATTCGGCCAGGATACAAAAACTATTTCAAAAGTTGTCGGTTAAGCCGACAACAGTTGACAGAGGTGGACCTTCACTACAAATTCGAACAGCTGACAACAAGAATTAAAAGAGTAAGTGATTATGCTACTAGGGTTTGGTTGAGACCTAAATAGGATGATAAGTTGACAGGAGAAACCCTAGAACCTTGAAAATGATATGAAAGACCGAAAAGTTATAAAAATAACTTTTCAGTTTAAAGCAAGTTGGAGCTACTGATATTCAAAGGAATGATTCAAGTGAGCTTCTAAGGTCCTTAAGGTGCTTAGGATGACAAAAACTAAGGTTTTAGCTTACCAGGATAAGAAAGACACCAAAGGTTCTGAAAAACTGATGTTGATCAACAGAGAAATAAACTCTGGTTTAACCTACAAAAGATGTCAAATCTTTATTACCGGGAGAAACCAGTGTTTAGGGTAGATAAGCAAGTTGGAGGAGCAAGAAACTCCACTGGACGAAAATGAAGGGTGAAAAGCTCCAGTGGTCAACAATGGCAGCAGCTCAAAAGCTAGGGTTTATATATAGAAACTGAGCTACAGGGCAAAGGGGAAAGATCTAGAGTTGATGAGGTGTCCACTTAGGCTAAATATCCAAAAATTAGTTGCATGATTCTTGGATAACTCCTCTCCTCTGTTTCAGAAATAGTCTGCGCACAAGAGGAAAGTAGGAAGCGAGGCAACATCGACATGTGGGTCCTTTGTCGACCACGATCGCACGCCTCTAAAAGCTCAAAGAACATCGACCGTCCGATTAGAAATGGCGTCGCGATGCCCTGTGGTTTTAAAAGAGTTCAACCGATACAATTAATATGGGTCGTGCGATCTCAATCAGTCGATCGAGATTTAAACGGAGCCCAAAGGGATTCCGGGGTGTTACTTTCAAAGAAGGACGTTGGATTAAAATCCAACGATCAATAAAAAGGGATACACGTCACCCCTTTAGATGAGATGATGCGGCACCGTCAGATTGAATTTCTACGGCTAAGATTAACTGAACAGCCGGATGGTCCGAATGCATACACGATATGGGCCCTACGATTAAAATCCGATGGCCCAAAGCGAGCCCTAACGTAGACGCGGTAAAAGGGGTGTCGTAGGATTTGAATCCGACGGTTAAAAGGAAAGCGCGCCTTTAAGTTCAAAATGAAAAGGGCGGCGCGGTTGGATCGGGGATGGACGGTGGAGATAAAAGAGGATCCGGAGTCGCGAATGCATACACCGTCCTGATCGTCGATCTAGATTCAACGGTGAGGATTGTGGCGCATCGTGGACAAACCACGTGGCGTCGCAACCACGCCGTTCGATTGGAGATCAACGGCTCACGACGCGAAGAGTTTGGGCTCGCGCCGGCGTGGATCGAGCGGATCAAAATGAAATGGTTGGACCCAACCTCATTATGTTTGAGTCGCTACGATTGCTAGGGTTTGGGTTTGGACCGAATTAGTTGACCAATTCCTATTCCAATATTTAAAAGTTTGACTGGGCTTTAAAAATAGCAAATAAATTTGTAAAATCATGAAATTTTTCCAGGAAGCTACTGGGATGATATATTTCCCAAATAAATTTCAAAAACCACTGTTTCACTTTGTAAAATATATAAATAATTACCTTAGGCTGAATAGGTTTATTTAAAAACAAATATTTTTCTTCAAGGCGAAATATTTTCTAAAAATTCAACAAAATTATTTTTGGCCAAGATAATTTATCTAGGCTTTAATAAAAATACTTCCTAGACACAATACAAGTATTAGCTTGCATTCCCTTTAAATTTTTGAAAAGGCTTAGGATGTTTGGCTAGAAAAGGAAGGGTTTTCATTTGTAACATACTGCCCAAACAGTGATGCTATGAACAACACCTCATTACTGTTCATAAAGCATTTTGTTATTGTTCATAAAATTGGGGCTGTTACATCTTGGCTCTAATATCATATTGAGTTACATGCACTAATTAGTTCACCTAAAAAATTAAGCTGATGAGGAAATACGACAATTCACTTATACTTCAACATGTCGGACATGCAACATGACACAAATCATGCTGTGTGGAGACACCCATGGTACAAAATTCCTTCTTACATCCGCAATCAAGAGCACATTGTTCAATTGTTCTATGGAGAAATATATTTCCTTTAATTGGAGAAATATATTTCCTTTAATTCTTTTTTTGTGTGTGTAAGAGAAGTGAACATACCATGGCACCGGTACACGGCAAGTCTGGGGATTGATCATTTTGCCAACAGCAGGGATGACATCTTTGTTCATGTATGACAAGATTATAAGAGATACAATATAATCGATTAGGATGATTTGTATCCGATATGGTTTCCCCCTATATCTCTAATAGATTAACTTGATCTCCAAGCCACCATGTACTCTATATATATGCCTCAAGACTCAAGCAATACAACAATAATTATTCCGGCTACTGCATCTTCCTATATGATCATACCCCTTGGTTTTGCTGCTGCCATGTGAAATCAATCTGCCTAAGTTGTTGCTTCTTGATCCTTCTCATCAAGTATTCTCGCTGTCTTGTCCTCACGTCGTGAGTTTGGCTTTCCGTGTTGATGTGATCTTGCTGCGTCTCTGCACAAGAAACTAGCTAGTCGTCGCCTTCCTTATCTTTCTATCCGATCCTGTCTGGATGTACATAGCTCTTGCTCATGCATGCGTGATGCATCTCTATTCTCTACTGCTCTTTCCTTATCCAATCTGGCTGGGAATCATACCTTCCTTTTGCTTTAATTTTGCATGGCTGCTTGCACGCATGCTGATGCAGGATCTAGTGTTCTCCTTTGCTTACTTTCTAACCCATCGACATTTCTTACCCATCGACATTCATGTATGCATGTGTGTCGCCGCAACCTCGTCTTTTCTCGTGGCTGCATGAGTACGTGCGTATCCATGCATGCATCCATCCATCAACTAGTTCTTCTCCACCTTGCTATCTTTTCTTTTTGCATATACGTCTGTTGCATGCACATGCACACCTCCTATATGCTGATGATACTCTTCTCTTCGTCGTAACTCTCGATTGTCACGCACTCTGCTGATGTCCACCACTAAATTTCTTCCTCGTGGTCTTTCCTACCTTTCTTTGCCGCTACCGATGCGTGATTCAAGCTCGACTTCCTACTGTCAACTTCTCTAATCACTGTACCATCGGTAATCCTCTTTGTCGTCATCCCCTGCTGTTCTCAATGGCCAACACAGATTTACCTCCACTGTCCCTCTATTTTTTTTGGTTGCATGCGTGCACCACCCGTCTAGTACTCTGGCAATCGCCGTGTTGCACGGCCTCTCTCTTGTGCCGATCTGCGCACCACCGTTGTCGTTGAGTTCTCCCACTACTGCTGCTCTTGCGTCTTCCTTGACACTGGTGACCGATCTATGCTACCTCGATTACAACGACTTTCCTCGACACTGACTTCTTCCTACACAATGTTCTCTTCGTCCGCGGCAACCTCCCACGACTCCTTTATCAACGACATCGCTCTTCATCATCGACAAATCTTACTTCAATGACTACCTCGACGGCAAACAACTTCATCAACGGCTCTTCGCATGGCACTCCTCATCGGCTTCTACTCCAACTTGAGCATCCTCATTGGCTTCTTCTCCAGCCTGAGCATCCGCGACGCTCCTGCTACAATTGCAGGGGATGCTAGAGTACATGTATGGAAAGATTATAAAAGATAGAATAGAATTAATTATGATGTTTTGTATCCGATATGGTTCCTTTCACATCTCTAGTAGCCTTCTTTATCTCTAGTAAATTGACTTGATCTCCAAGTCACCATGTACTCTATATATATATATATGCCTCCAAGGCTGAAGCAATACAACAACAATTATTCCGGCTATTCTATCTTCCTTCATTTGTCAACCGCTCAAACTTCCAAGTCTAATGAAGTACCAAGTCTCTAGCCAAGGTCAGCATAACAAGAGAAGTTGTTGTTAGCATAACAGGTCAAAGCAGCAGCCTGCTGTGAGAACAGATCTAGAATTTAAGATAGATCTGTGAGGGTTGGGTCTTTAATAAGTGAAATTATCACAGACAGTTTTTAATACAAACCATCTGTGATGACAGACAAGAAGTATCACAAACGGTTTTAGGAAAAAACCATATGTGATATTTAGTAATATCACAGAAGGTTCTTATTCAGAACCGTCTGTGATACTTCATAGACGATTTTCAACATGAACTATCTGTGATATTACCTCTTCATAGACAGTTTTTAACACAACTAGTAACACAGACGGTCGCTAAACCAAAACCATATGTGATTGTATTTAATACTGACGGTTTTGATAAACCGTCTGTGATAAGGCGTACAATATTAGCCTTTTTGTAGTAGTGACTCTTGTGCTTATCTCAATTGTGTAATTGCAGTACTGAGTGTGAAGTGAGAACTGTTGTTGACAATTAGACCCTGTAAAGGCTGGCATGTGGCCTCACATGAACTCTTACTTTGTAGACACTGATATATGGGGCTAGATTAGCATACTCGTTCAGTAAAAAGATAGGGATCAGAGAAACAACAAAGGGGACATTTGACAAAACCAGAGATTAGCATATGTGCACATCATCAACTTAGGTGTGGCCATGACCTTGACAGAACAAGAGATTCACATTCATCGGCCCTCAGTTTTGTATTCTGGGTTGTGCACCTTAATGACTGACATCTATAGCTTTGGTAGGGTATTGGCTGTGCTGTTGACTGGGAGGTATCTAGGTCTCGAGGAGCTATCGATGGCTAATTTTTAGCGGAGATGAAGGAGCAAAACAACCGAATTTTTTTCAATTTAGCCCTTTTTTCGTAAAAAACGCACATTTATACCCCTGCTAGTCTTATTTCAAGTTTTGGACCCGGGGTGTGTGCCGTGACTCACGGCGCCGAGGTACTTCTGACTTCGGCGCCGTGAGTCATGGCGCCAGGTCCCAACCCTAGCCACCGGGCAGCCAGCGTGACGGTGCCTCGGCGCCATGACTCACGCGCGAGTGTGTTACCTCGGCGCCGTGAGTCATGGCGCCGACCTCGGCGCCACGGATCTCGGCGCCGAGCTCAATTATATACCGCTCGAGCCTTCATCTATTTCTTCCTCTCCTCTCTCGGGTTTCACTCAACCCAACCCGCGAACTTTTCGAATCACCAATTTTCACCGTGGAAACTTGAATTGATCCATACAACCGAGAGCAAGGTATCCTCTTTGTCCTCCTCACTTTTTACGCATTGATTTGGTCTATATCATGTGTATTATGCAAAATTAGGTTAGTCATGACCTAGGGTTTGAAGCAATTAGTCTCACTTGTTTTATTGATTCGTATTGTGTATTATGGAACCTTAGTTACGTCGGTCCCCTCTGTTTCTCCCACTTTGTTAGGATGCTTGAGGCGTGGTAAAGCTAGTAAACCAAGGTAATCTTTGTCCATCGTATTCTAATTTGTCGGTAATATGTAGTTCATATTATGTAAGGTTCATACAATTTGTTGTATTTATGGATTAGGCAACAGCTGGTGGGCAATGCATTCGCCCGTTTGCCACTGCCTAGTGGCGTTCCAGTGCCCATGTGCTACTGCGGTGATGCTTGTAGGGTGGCGAGATCTAATGAGGAGGACACGTACAGGCGGAGGTATTGGATGTGTCACAATTATGCCTTTGACCCTACACCTCAACAGATCCGCATTGGATTGTTGGTGAGAAATTAGTGGCTTTTTCTTTGTTCTTGCGATGAATCAATAACATTTCATTACGTGCTTAATGCACCCATGTTTTGCAGAACCTCCCCGCTATGCGACTTTGAGCGATGGATCGACACGAGATCAAGGAGGAGGACAAGCGACATATGGAGGGATGAAGAAGTGGGATGCGGGCGAGGAGCTGTTGGAGAAGACACGCAAAGAGGAGGCGGCGAGAAAAGGAGCGCGAGGAAGAGGTGAAAATGAGGCGACGACTAAGCGTAGGGGAGAGGGAGAGGAGGCTTGAGCGTGTTCGCCGTGCTAAGGCTGCAATGGAGGAGAATCCGGATGCTTTGAGGAAGGGAAAGTGGCCTCGTTGCACTTTCGGTAGTGTGCTAGACTTAGTAGTTATGGTTTAATAATGAACAATGTTATCATTTTCTGGACTTGTTATTTTGTTGTACTCTTGTCATGTACTGCACTTTTTCAGTATGTGCATGTGAGTATATTATTAAACTTGAACATGTGAGTAGCATGATTTGTTTTTTTTTGTCACTATGCCTATATATTTCGGTAACTTTTGGTCACCAGCCAACAATAATCACACGTTCGTTTGGTCCCAGCATATAATCACTACTCTGCATATAATCACGGGAAAAATTCGCCAGAGTTTCCCCTGTTTTCTGACCATCCACATTTAATAATATGACACAAATATATCATACGAGCATATATTCATCAAAATACCACACGAATAGTGGAAACAACAATCCAAAAGTCCAAATAGTCCATAAAAGTCCATACAAGGTACATAAACACAGTCCCTCACTGCCTCCTAGCCTTGCCCTTTCCACCAAGAGCGTCGGTGCCTGGAGTGTAAGGGTCACGCGGACGTCGGTGCCTACGCGGTGGAGGCTGCGAGGTGTGTCGAAGAGCACCACGAGGCGAGGCGGTCCAATCTCCTCGGCCTCGTCCTCCTCCTCGCCACCAATCTCCTCGACCTCATCCTCCTCCTCACCACCAAGTCCCTCAAAAGTATCCCTGGTCGTCTGGGACGAGCTCTGGCCTCCGGAAGCTGTACCTCCGTGTGAAGAAGTGCCGGGCCTACGCTTTGATTACTGCGTCGGAAGATGTCTCGTGGCACGTGGGCGTCCATCGGTGCTGCGTCCCCGCAACCACAACGGCGGCAGCTGGCTGCGTAGGCTATCTCGCAAGTCTCTGCGGTTCATCATCATTTTGTTAGTTCACAAATGTCATATTTGGTTACAAGTTTATATTTTGATTGCCATGTATTGAAAGACTTACTCCAAGAAAGTTGTTGAGTGTCGTCTCATCGACTCTGTCCTCGAAAGCGATCTAGGTCAAGCACGGATCGCCTCAACGTGTTGCCACGCACACATTGTTAACATATGGTTACTCGGTTAGTGTGATGCAAATAACATTAGCGCTATGATTGATTGCAAGAAAAAGGTTAGAAGTGACATTACCACTCGATCTAAGATTGGCGCAGCCTCCACCAACGTCCCTCCCCGAGTCGCAAGGTCGTAGGAAGTGTCTTCATCACCAGAAGAATCCATGTCAGCGTAGTCCGCTTGGGTCCATTGCACCTTCAACTTTGTCCGTGTCACACCAACGTACCAAGAAAGGTATGCACGGAAGTTGTAGTTCGTGTGCGGGTGCTCATTGGCATAGACGTTCCCATTGAGGACTTCCCACACGTCTATGTGGTCACGGTGCAACGTCTCGAAGTCTGTCGTCTTTTTCTGCTTCTGACGATCGATCCTGCAATATACACATCATCAGTGCAAATATAGTGAATTAGTAGTTATGTATACAAAGGACAAAAAAAGTACGTATGCCACTTACTTGTGCAACTCCACAGACGTCGAGAACGGCTCCACTGGCCACTCCTGCCTGAGGCCAAACTGGCGTGCAACTCTATGTGGCAGGTGGTACTCAACAGCGTAGAAGCAGATCAGCGGACACCTCATCGTGTAGAGGTCCTCGTCCACACTGCACATCGTGCTCAGTCCAAGCTGGACCACCTGGCCGTCTCTGTAAGGCTCCCAAGTGACCTGCGTACAAAAGGTGTTTAGGTATTGTAAGAAAGAATGAATCGAAAGACTGAATGAAAATGTGAAATGAAAATGCAATGAACTCACCATCGAAGTCGTAAGTGTGTCAAGCTCGTTGGCGTACTCAGCGTCTGCGCCTCGTCTGGCAAGCGGAACTCGAACTGGTCCCAAAGGTGGGCAACCGTCGGTCGGTGTCGAGGTTGGCCACTTCAAACCACGGACGAGGAGGAAGAAGCGTCGGCCGACCAAGCGGTACACGAGACCACATCCAAAGTGCGCAGAAGGTACACACGGCCGCCGATCGACGCGTCTTGAGAAGACCGCCGACAAGCCGAGCACAAGTGGCGGTAGAGGAAGGACAAAACTCGGAAGCCCGTTGTAGCCACCCGCCATGTCCCGGTCGAGTCAAGCAAGGGAGGTACATCCATGACGCGTTGTCTCCGTCGCGTCGGAAGAGAACACACCCAAACAAGTGTAGGATCCAAGCTCTGCGAGTAGTAGGTGATTGTCTCCTCGCTTGCATTGTCCGACCGAGCAAGCTGCTGCCTGCGAGCCAAGCGATAAGAACCCCGAGGTGCGGGAAGCGGTGTCTCTAGAGGAAGCTCTCTCCCAAGGAAGGCCTCCACTGGCTCTCAACCGTCGGACTGACTGTCCGTGGCTGGGCGGCCCGAACACTGAGACCAAGAAACTTCTGCGCGTCCTGAAGCGTAACAGTCATCTCACCACAAGGTAGGTGGAAACTGTGAGTTCGGCCTCCACCGCACAAACATAAACGAGTACTAAGGTCGGCTACATAAATGAACACCAAAACGGCGGTAGTGCATGGGTTTGTTAGTCAATGTACTGTCAACCAAAGCGTGATCGACGCGGGGTTGATGACGGGCAACCCACGACGAACACGAAGCGATCGACGTCCAGGCCAGCACTCTGAAGTAGAGGAGTGTACCTGTCATTGTATCGCATGTCCTCGAACCCGTCATGGGTTCGAGGACGAAGAGGCGATTCTGCAAAGATTACAATTATTTAATATGAATCCATCGAAAAATAAAATATAGAGACATACAAACATGTGTTGGCATTACCACCCCTCGGCGGTCGGGCGTCCTCGGTGGTGCTCCTCGTAGTACTGGATCCGGAGGTGGAAGCGCGCCATCCTCGCAAACATAAATAGCGGATGTTAATTACGATAAAATGTAAAATTGAGTGCAAGAGTGAAATAAATACGAAGTTAGTAATTAATAAACCCTTGATAATTATTTATTTGCACTGACTAAGTGGCGATGACAAGTACGAGAATTATGGCCAAGTCTCGCGCATTTGCCACATTGGTTATGCTCGGGTGCGTAAGAAAGGGGTTGCTCTTCCTCGCCTTGTCCTTCCGAAACTTGATCCATAACCATCTTGTGTCTAGTCCTCTTTCTACTCCCACGTTTGTTCCAACGACAACTGGATCGGCAATGTACTGGACCCGAGTAAGGAGGCCACATCCCTCGTCGTAAGGCTCAAAGCGGGAGACCATGTAAGAACAAGGGTATCAACGCTGAACTCCCTAGGTATCCTGCTCTAAATGCGCATAGTTGCGATGATTAGGCTGCAACATAGTGAGAACATGGAAAGTGGTACTATGCTCGTTCTCCCACACGTGCAAGAGAAATCAATGAGCACGACAATATGACTCCTTGACGGCGGACCTCACCATCGGCCATTGTACCACCCTTTCAATGACCTCATACTTGCCCGTACTATGATCAAAACATGACACCTCATGTGTGCGAGCCCTATCCTTTGCCCGCTCCAGATGCTTTTTGGGTTTAGGTACCCATGTCTCATTACTACTCTGTCGTGCCATTGCATCCAAATGCCTCTCGTTGAACCACGCAACAAGCTTGTAGAAGGTGAATGATACGATTGCATTGACGGGCATGGCACGTATACCCTTTAGCAAACTATTAAATGATTCAACCATGTTGCTAGTCTGAAACTCATACCTCCAGCCACCATGGTCATAGGCCCTAGTCCATTTCTCAGGTTCCCTCAGCAAGCCTCTCAACCACTGTGTAACGCTGCTGCACATAGGAATGCCTAACCTTGAAAGGTCTTTTGCGCTTCACAGAATACTCCTGTAACCACCTTCTCAATGTAGGCAAGTCCTTGAAGACCAAACCCTTCTTGATTTCTATGCTATCCCCGGCTTCAAGAGCCTCTAACAACTCGTCGTCTCTGCCTTCTGCATAAGCACCTTGGGAATGACTAAAGTGTTTGAATTCTTCAATAGTTGGATCACGATTAGGGCAGAATTGTATGATGAGCTCAATATCTTGTTGTGTCAATGCTACAACAGGCCGGTCTTCATCGGAATCAACGGCTCTAGCCGTCCCATAAGGCTCCTCATCATCATCAATCTGAACATCAACGCTGTTAGAGGCCCTACAGAATTGATCCATGTTGCCTGAAGGTGCCACAGGAGGACGACCATCATTTTCAGGAACATCTCCTGCATCACAACCACACATAGGATGGCAATTGAGACAAAGGAATAGATTAATGAATGGTAAACTAAAGTGGTACTACGACACTTACTTGGATGGTTCTGAGTCAAAGGGATCTCCTGAGGGGCCGCAGGATGAGAAATTCCAATCTCATTCGGGCCGGATTGAGCATCGGGTACCACAACCGGCTCGTTCACATCCGCATCACAATTGGGTAACGGAGGGTCCAAAGGGGGAGGACTACCCAAATCTGGTGAATGCCCATAAAGGGGTGAATGCCCATGAGGGGGTGAGTGCCCATGAGGATTAGGATCAATGGACAACTTCCCCACAAACAAATCCAAACATTGATATTGGGTCCTCATCACCGATCTGACATAATTTTGCCACTGATCCTCAGAGTCAATTGAGACCATCCGCCTAAAAATAGAGTCTTTAGAACCAAGGTGAAGTACACCCTCAACTGAGATGCCATCCTCATTACCATGACAACATAGAACCTCACGAGCTCTAGCGACCAATTCACCATAAGACGGACGATCACTAAGCAGCAGGGACACACTTTCCATCCCAACAAATGACACATTTCCATAACCATCTTTCTCAATACTGCCTCCATGGTGCAAGGTTACTAGATTGTCCATCTAATCCATACAAAAGGCAGTGGTTGTTAATGTCTAATAGTAAAGTAGTATACTAACTAATTGCATACGTAACTAATTTAAGTTTATAACTACCCAAGTAATTTGCTACCTAGCAAACTAAATAACTATGTCTAACTAACTATATGTAACTAAACAAACTAAAATTTCTAACTATGTCTAACTATATCTAAACCCTAACTACATTATATGTTACTAAATTAGCTATGTCTAACTATATATCTAAACCCTAACTACATCATATCTAACTAAAATTGCTATGACTAACAATATATCTCAACCTAACTACATTAACTATATCTAAACCTAACTAACTACAATTTCTAACTAAATTTACTAACTACATTTTCTAACTCTAAAAAAAAATTCTAACTACAATTTCTAACTAAATTTCTAACTACAATTTCTAACTTCAATTTCTAACTAAACTTACTAACTACAATTTCTAACCAAATTTACTAACTAAATTTCTAACTAAATTTACTAACTACAATTTCTAACCAAATTTACTAACTAAATTTCTAACTAAATTTACTAACTACAATTTCTAACTAAATTTACTAACTACAATTTCTAATTAAATTACTAACTACAATTTCTAATTAAATTACTTATTAAAAAAAATTACCTTCGGCCGGCGTCACTGCTGGCCTCTTCTTCATCTTGGCCGTGTGGCCAGCAGCGGTGGCGGGGGTGGAGGCGGCGCAGCAGGCGGCGAGGCGAGGCGGCTTCGGGCGGCTCGGCGCGCGGGCGGGAGCGGCTCGCGCGGCGCAGGAGGCGGGCGCGGCGCGACGCAGAGGCGGAGGCGAGGCGCGACGCAGACGCGAGGCGAGGCGGCGGCGAGCAGCGGGAGGAGCGAGAGAGAGAGAGAGAGAGAGAGAAGGAGGAAGGCCCGCGGTCGTTTTTAATGCTCGGCGCCGATATCACGTGGCGCGCAGGTCGGCGCCATGAGTCCTGCGCAGGTGCGCCGCCACGCTGCCCGGTGGCTAGGGTTCGGGACCTCGGCGCCATGACTCACGGCGCCGAGATGTGTTACCTCGGCGCCGTGAGTCACGCGCGCCCCCTGGGTCCAAAACTGGAAATAAGACTAGCAGGGGTATAAATGTGCGTTTTTTACGAAAAAAGGGCTAAATTGAAAAAAATTCGGGCAAAACAATATCGAGGATCACATCGACCCACATATCCTTGAGAGTAGCTTGAATAAATCACTCATGCAAGCGTTTTTTGGTGAATTTTGCCAAGTCTGGATTCACTTAGAAAGGAGTTCATAAAAGTGGGCAATTTTCTTTTCTGTAAACCAATTTTTTTTTGCTAGCCTTATACTTAGCATTGCCGACTCTCATGGTGTATATGCAAACTTCACCAAGTAATCCCCCTGAAACCCATCTATCATTACCCTTTGGTGTTATCCCTCCTGATCGGCGGCATATCAGGCGCACATGCCCTATTGTGTGCATATATGGACAAAAGAAATCCGGGCGCTCCATCGCTCAATCGACGACACACAGCAGCGAGCGCAATCCCACGGGTGAGCAAGCACGTGCGGTAGGCGATTTTGCAATTCCCCCCTCCCGCCCGAACGAGGAGCGATTTTGCCTTCTTCTCTGATTTGCTGTGCATCCCAGCAGCGAGCGAGCACCTCGCTAGGGTTCACAACTGTAGAGCGCCGCCTTTAGGTCTTGCCGCTCTTGTACGTCGCCCTCGCTGTCGCCCCTGCGTCACCCTCCTCGCCGTTGCCCCTACGTCGCCCCCCTCGCCTACGCTCTATGCCGCCCCCTCCAGTGGCCAGTGCCCGCGTTCGCACCAGGAGCCGCCCCCTGTGTAAGCTTTCCTTTGTTTTGAGTCGTCGTTGTTTTGATTTGTCTGGAAGCAAGCATCAGTAATGCATTACAAAATGCACTAGGCATGTTTTGATGTCTCTGCATTAGAAAATACAAAATGAACTAGGAATTGGTAATGCACAAGGAATATGATGCCCTTGGGTTTGATGTGCCTGCTTTACTAAATGAATCGTCAGCAATTATCTTTGTTTTGATGTGCAGTCGCATGGACGAAATGGAAGATGTGAGTAGCTCCGTGCAACCACTAGCTTTGCCTAGTCCTGAAATGGCTGATGCATTGCCTAGTCCCAAAATGGCCAATGCACACTCTCTCATTGTGCTATCTGTTTGTCAAACCCCTCGGAAGGCGGCAAGCATCCCATTCTGCATGAGTGTGCGCACAATTTGTTACATTGCATGATTAATATCGTTCTAGTGCTAAATCGTCCTTACCACTGCATGATCCTTATCCACACCGATAGTTACTGACAATTTGACACCAGCGAAGGGGATGTTTTTTGAAGATGAGGATGCAGCCCTGGAGTTTTACAAAGCATACGCGCATGTTGCGGGCTTCTCTGTTCGTATTGGACAACGGACGACTACGAATGGGGCATTGCAATGGAGATAGTACTATTGTACCAGACGTGGCTGGAAGGAAGAAAGAGGTAAGGATAAGGTGGAAGTCAAAGTGAAGAGGACATATGATTCTAAATTGAGTATGTGCGGTTGTAAGGCCATGTTTGGTATCAAACGGAATAAGGACAATAAGTTCAGATTAGAGACATTTGTAGAAGTGCATAACCATGGTTTTGTCTCACCTAGTAAGCAGCACTTGATACGTTCTAATAGACAGGTAACTGAAGGCTAAGACTACATTGTTCGTATGCCATCAGGCTAGCATTGGGACTTTCAAGACACACACACACACACACACACACACACATATATATATATATATATATATATATATATATATATATATATATATATATATATATATATATATATATATATCTTCATGTAAGTGAGGGTGGATTTTAGAATGTAGGATGCACAAGGAGAGGCTTGCAAAATTATCATTGTACTTTGAGATAGAGTATAAAGTCATCAGATACTCAGATGTTTCTTGATAATCTAGCTAGAAAGAACGAGAATAATGCTATATTTTATTTTGATTATGTTATTGACGAGAAGGGTATATTGGTGCATGTGTTTTGGGTGGATGCGACCTCTAGGAAAAATTACGTTCATTTTTGTGAGTTGCTCTCATTCGATACGACATAAAATACAAACCAATACGATGTGATATTTGCACTATTCATGGGAGTGAATAACCATGGAGGATGTGTTCTATTTGGGGCTGCATTGCTGCTCAATCAGACGATTAAAATATTCAAATGGTTGTTTCGTACTTTCCTAAGATATATGAGAGGTGTTGTCCTTAGACTTATAATAACTGACGAAGATGCGGCCATGAAGAAGGCAATTGAGCATGTCTTCCCAACTAGTACACATAGGTTATGTATGTGGCACATATTGAACAAACTTCCAACTAAGATAAGGCTAGATTTGAGGGATAACCAAATATTTTATAGTCGTGTCAATTCATGTGTATATCCCTTAGAAACTCCAGAAGAATTTGAGTCTCAATGGGTAGCTATTATTTCTGAGTTCGGTTTGGAAGATAATGATTGGCTCGCTGGTCGGTATAGGATTCGGGTCTCTTGGGTACTAGCCTACTTTATAGACGTACCCTTGGCAGGAATTCTTAGAACAACTTCAAGGTCTGAAAGCGTCAATTCTTTTTTCAATCGCTTTGTTGGTTACAAACATGCTTTGGTTGAGTTCTGGATCCAGTTCGACACTGTAGTGGACGAACAAAGGTAAAAGGAGCTAAGAGAAAACCATGCCACCTTTCACACTAAGCCTCAATTGAAGACACCATGGGCATTAGAGCAACATGGCAGTGAAGTATTCACCCATATGGTGTTCGCAAAATTTCAGAAGGAGGTTATTGCGGCCAAGGACAACTATGTTTTTGAGAGCACGGTGCAAGTATGTGACCTTAAAGTAACATTGGTTCATGAGGATGGTAAGAAGGTCAGAAAAGTCACCTGTGGCACTAACACCATGATTGCCCACCGCTCCTGTATGTTGTTCGGTACTCATGGAATTCCTTGCCGTCACATTATCCTCATATTACGAGGTGCATTGCTAAATGAGCTTCCAAGCTATTTATCACATGGCTTCTCTGAAGCTTCCGGCTAAGGTGATTAAGTACATTGATCGGTTTCGTATGCATGCATTGTGGCATGGTTCGGATATTAACAAAAAAGGTGGGTACTTAGTGGTTTGGAAGAATGTTTGTCGGCCTAAACATCAGCGTGGGTTGGGAGTTATTAACTTAAGGTTGCAGAATAAATCCATGCTTCTAAAACACTTGCATAAATTCCTCAATAAGGTTGATCTGCCCTGGGTTGATCTAACCTGGAATGCTTTATACCAGATCCAGTCAGCTTTCAAGGACAACAGGAAGTGCGAATCTTTTTGGTGGAAGGATCTGATTGGTATGTTAGAAGAGTTCAAAGGGTTCTCATGTTGTTTAGTTTTTGAGGGCCATTCCTGCAGATTTTGGAAAGATATGTGGAATTTTGGATTCCCTATTTTGAATTGGATCCACCTTTTCTCTTTTGGGAAACAGCAAGACATCTTTGTAGCTCATTTTTTGGAAAGTCCCTTCAGTCAATGGTGCTGGTGTTTTATTGGGATCTCCTAGGATTTGTCGCTTCCAGTTGTGGAGCTTATTCAGGATGGCAAGACCTCTTCAAGACTGTTTGTTTTCGGGAATTAGTCATCTTGACTTGTTGGTCGATTTGGAGTATTCGGAATAAGGTTATTTTTCGGAACGAGGCGGTGTCTTTGGTTGCTTGGAGAAGGGAGTTTAGAGATGTGTTTGCCATGGTTATCTATAGGATCAAACCATCTCTACAGAATGCTTTTGTTATTTGGTTGAGAGATTTTGGTTAAGGTTGTCTAGTGGTGTATATTCCTTCCTCTCTCTTTGTAATTTATCTCCTTTTGGTTTTTTTTAATATATATATATATACATTAGGGAAGTTTCCCTCTTGTTTACAGTAAAAAAAAATGAGCTTCCAAGTCATTATGTATTGAAAAGGTGGACTGCAAATTGCAAGAGGGAGGTTGTGTTCGATGAGAATGGCAATATTCTTGAGGAAAAATCAAAAGATCCCACAGAGGAAGAAATTAAAAGGTTGGCTTTAGAGATGCGTGAGGACATAGAATAATTGATACATCGAGCTACACCTTCACTACCGTACATGCAGAATGTGAGAGGGAAACTCAAAAAGTTCATTCGTGACATAAACCAGGAAATTCCTTCCCGACAACAAAGTAGAGTGGAGGAGGTTGAAGCATATCTTGGGTGTGGCATCCCTCATGACATCAATGTATTGCCGCCAACCGACAATCTCACTAGAGGCAAATGCAAGAGGAATAGGCCTGGGGAGAGCAAACAGAAGAAGTTGAAGGGAAATGTAGCTCACATGTGCAGGACTTGCAATGAGATCAGCACCCATGACAGCTGCAACTGCCCTTTAAGGAAACAAGCAAAATAATGATGTAACGTAGCATTTTGATTTCTTTCACTTCACTTATAGTTCCTCATATTACATACTAACTCAAAATGTGTGTTTTTGATGGGCAGGACTTGTGGTGACGACTGAAGTGAATTGTGGAGTCATGACAAAAGCGGTACTAAAGTGCTACCTGTCTGAAATGCTACCTGAATCTGCTGTACTGAAGCCCCCTGTCATCTCTAAATTCTATCTAAAATGCTACCTGAATCTGTTGTACTGAAGCCCCTGTCATCTCTGAATTCTGTCTGAAATGCTACCTAAATTGTAGTTTGAATTCTGTATTTTGAATTGTAGTTTGAATTCTGTATTTGTGTCTGATGTGGTCCGAAATAAGACTAATGCATCTGATCATTTTGTACAGAATTCTGTCTGAAATGTCTAAAGTTTGAATGTGACTGATGTGTCTAATGTGGTCTGAAATGAGAGAGAGTTGTTAAACATGTGAACAGTGGGAGACAGAATCTGTTTTGGCATGATGTATGGCTGGGGACATCTCCTCTTAAGTGCTAGTTCTGGAGGTTATTCCATATTTGCCAAGATCCTGATGTTTCAGGCAGTCCCAAATGAAAAAAGCCATTTATCGATCCCAAGAAGCAAGTGAATTTGTTTTATTACTTTTCTTCCTTTAGCTTCTGTTTGTTGCAAACATAGATTTTAGAGTATTATATGAGATGCTGGAGTAAAAGGGAGTCAGAGGTAACATTTCAGAATTTGTGAATCCAGAATGCAGACAACATTTCAGAATGTATACATTCAGAATCCACACAACATTTTTGAACTGTCCACATACACAATATTTTTGAATTGTCCACATACATAACATTTCTGAACTGTCACATACACAATATTTTAGAATGTGTACATCTAGAATCTAGACAATATTTCATATTTCAGAAATCATAATTGACACAATTGAGACACCATACATCCATTTGTGAATCCATACATCCAGACAACATTTCAGATTTTAGATCCAAAAACATTTCAGAATGTACACAATATTCTGATTCAGAAATCATAATTCAGACAACAATTGATACACCATTTCAGAACTATCCTTACACAACTTTTCAATACCACTGTGATTCCCAGGACAGTTGCCAAACTAGAGATTACATTACAAAAGACTTGGAAGATAACAAAATTAGAAACTCGGTTGGCAATCTTCTCAATGCAAATTCCTAACAATAAGAATAAAAATGCAACTACAACCATTTTTAATTTTTCATCTCCAAGAGTGGATTTCTTGACTGCCTTGTTGATCTAGTCCAATGAGGTCTTGATCTGGTCCAATGAGGTCTTCATCATAGCTAAATGTTCCAATACACGGTGGGCGACTATGAAAACCACTTCATTTCCATTGCTCAACTTGACAGAACAATCATCTCTTTTCTGCTGTTCCACCTGGTGCATCCCACTCAAATGGCTCATGTATTAGTCTTTCCACATGAATGTGTCGCACCCCCTCGAATACATCTAGACCAACATGGGCAAAAGTTTCATCATCAGAATGCATAAACTGTCCGGCAATACCAAAAACCAAATTTGAACATCAAATTCAATAGAAATGGGAGTTTCTTACCCCCGTCATTTCTAGGGCATTGTAGTACTCTTTTCCTCAATTCTTCGAGCTCTCGGACACAGCCCAGATCATCTTCGCCTAGTACTTTGGGCACGACATGAGAGGGAGCCCACCGCTTGGCACTGTCGCTGTCGACGACCACTCGGAGCAGCCCTCCTTCTTCTTCTCCATGGTGTAGCAACGCGCGGGGGAGGGGAGCCCTCATGGGAGCGAGGCAGAGGCACACGGACCTAACCCTAGACTCAGTTTGGGGGAGGGGAGCCCTGGTGGGAGCGAGGCGGAGGCACACGAACTGCAAGGGGAGGCGACGAGTAGCTCAAGGGCTGGAGAAGCGGCGCTGCCACGCTCACCTCTTGCGATTTGGGACGATGGCAAGAGGATTTGGGATCAATGGTGAGAGGATTTGGTGAGCGAGGTGCTACGGGATTTGGGGATCAGGCAGGGGTGGAAAACACAAAGCTGTTTTAGGCGGGGGGACACAAAAACACTGGCTTGCACTCGGTCGCCTGCGCTGCGCCGTTCCTTGCACGATGGAGGGCCAGGATCGCCTGTGTCCATATGTCCACGCTTTGCTCCATGTGCACCTGATATACCGCCCTCCTTACCAACCCATTGATGGAGTTTCGATTTAGACATTGCACTCATTTTGAGCATTCAACCCGATTATCTTTGGTGATTAAATTCTTCTGCACCAAGTTTTGTTGGAGATAAAAATAGAAAATAGTGGATTGTTTCTAAAGGCTCTTACTACTTCAAAAAAGAGAGAAGGAGATTAAAAAAAGAAGACGAAGAAAAATAGAAATGAATAAAAAAATAAGGAAGAGGAGCCAAGGGAGCATGAAGACTAGGTACCCTTTATATTGGTGAAAGTGCAGAGAAATTAAATACTTCATTTGGCTGACAGACATGCTCATTGTCAAATCTTCGAAAGTGCATTCATCCTTAGCTTGAAATTCTGTCTTAGCCCCCTTGTGCAATCGATAATAGGGACTTCATCGGTGCCCTGGGATCACTTTTATATTGCATTAGTCCACAGCCAAAGCGTGTGTTCATGTAGAATTGAATACCACAATCAGAGGGGGGTGAATGGTTGTACCGATTTTTTCCAAATTACTCGTGCGTGATGTCTCCTCGTAGTCGTGCGCGGATCTGCTCGATCTTCTCGACCGACCGATGCTGTTGTCGACAATCAGGTGAACAATACGGCACATGATCGACAACAGTAAAGTCGACAAAGAAGCGCTATCTCATCACACACTACTTAGAACGAGAACAAGCCAAAGACAACACCCAAAGAAATACGTCGCTGACGATGACTATCTTTCCTTAGAATAGATCTAAGCTTTTATTTCTCAATCTTGTTCTGTAGCTACAAAGCGCCCTTATGGCATCGGTCAAACTCTAGGACGAAAACTCCAAAAGCTTTCTCCCAAAGGCCCTTCAAAAACCACCCGAAAGCTACTTCCGGAAAAGCCACGAGAAACTCTTAACCTCTGCCCCCCTTTTATAAGCTAGAGTCCTAATCCGTGTTCTCAACGACACGGATATACAATCCTATCTCTTCTGAGAATCAAGGGACCCGAAACCCTTCCAAACACAGGTTTTCCAATATCTCTAAACCTTTCAGATATGAAACACCTTCCATATCTCGTCACGCGTCGTAAGCCTTCAAGACTACACCTCCCAAAGCTTCTCCGCGCATCATGCATCCACCTTTGATGTCCACATGCCCCAGTGTAAGCCTGACCACCTTGTGACATCCTCGACCGCCTGAACCTCAGATTTCCCCATCCTAGTCCCGGTCCTCCTCGTCATCGACCATGATCGTCTCCATGCCCAACCTGCACATGCAAAGACCAAAGAACATTTTCCTAGCACAAATTCTCCAACTTGACCAATATCAGTCCACACACACATATCACACCTTTATCCATCAATAAACACAAACCAGATCATCCATGATGTCCACGATCAATTCCAAAAGGTCTACGACCAGCTTTATGAAGTCTACGACTAGCTTCAGATGTCTACGACCAGTTCCATGAAGTCTACAACCAGTTCCATATGTCTACGACCAGTTTCTGTAGCCTTCAACCAGCGACCACGCACTGTAGCTTTTGACCATCGATAACACACTGTAGCTTCAACCTTCGACCAGGCACTATAGCACTCGAAGCCTACGACCATGCACTGTAGCTTCGATCACCAACCATTTTCTACGACCATGAGCAGTCAAAACCTCTCATGACCACGTGCAGCCGAAACCTTCTACGACCACGTGAAACCTTCTACGACCACGTTTAGCTGAAACTTTCTACGACCACGTTCAGCTATGACCACGTCACCGTGGCGTCTCCAGACCATACGATGCTCGTGATGAGCGGTGCTTATAGTGAGCGATGCTCGTGATGAGCGATGACTCAAAACGCAGAACTCGGTACCCAGAGCTACAATACTCGTAATGAACAGTACTCAGAGATACAGTGCTCGTTGCTATAGAGCTCGTGGCTGCAATACTCAAAGCTAGGCGGAGTGACCAAAAAGCCAAACGGAACGACCGAAACTTTCCCAAATGCAAAATTCAACACAACCCAAATGTCAATTATTCATCATCAAAATGCACGACCCATCCACATGGTCTAACAATTCATTTCTCCCCCTCCTTAATATCATCATTATTTTCTAATGGCCTTTTTTACAAGACTTTCGAATTTCTTTGTTGGATGCTTATTTTACTTAATAATATCTAGACACTGGATTTGCTTGTTACCTTTAATATCCCAAAAGTGCCCGAATATAAAAATAAGGGATTTTAAAAACTTTTTGTATGATATCTATTACCATCGTTTTTGCCTGCATTTTTGGAGAATTATTTGAGTTGCATTTTCTATTTTGCCGACACATGTGGTGTATGGTAGAAAACCCTAATTACATAAAACCCTATAAACTTAAATTGTAAAAGCGAAAGAATCATATACCAGTAAATCATCATAACAAAATATTAACTTTGAAATATGACATGAAATGTAAACCCTATGATCGACCGCATAAAAATTCAAAACCTAATTCTCCAATTATACAAGAGCCCAATTAAAAATTCTTTAGAAAATATCAAACTATATCTATCATCGCTTGAGAATTACCAAATGAAAATATATCTGTCATCGCTTGAGAATTACCAAATGAAAATATCTGAATTTTAGAAGCCTAAAATTCTGTCCTCTTTTCTTTTTCCCAATTTTTCCTAGCCTCTTTCTTTTCCCTCTTCTACTGTTTCTCTGGCCGAACCCTGTTGCCACCAAACCCACTTATTCGGTCGACTAACTCTGGCTCAGCCCACAGCTTTCTTCCCCGGCGCCCATGCCACATGCCCTCACCTGCCCTTGGGCATCACCATGTGCTAGCCACCTATGCCCCGTCCCGTGCCCTCGTGGCGTCACCACCGCTGCGCAATCACCACGTCGCCCGCATAAAAGCGCGCCCAAGACCGCTGCCCATCCCACGCCTGCCCATCTCGCCATGCAGCAGCCTCGCCCCCATCGTCAATTCGTCATGTCACCCATGCTGCATTCACGCCGCCCTGTCCCGTCGGCCGAACCACCGTCGACCTCTCCGCCCCCTCCATGTCTGTAAGAATTCATCATCGAGCCGGCCTTGCCCTCCCCCTTCCATTGTTCTTCTCCCCTCTATTTCCCACTGAGTGAAACAAAGGAGAAGGCACCGCACCCGTCCACGGCCGCCAAGCCGCGCTCGCCGTTCCGGCCGGCCCGAAGCTCCCCATCCCCCTCCGTGCACGTCATATGGTGTTCCGGGGCTCAAGCATTCAAACCCCTCACTCAATTTCACCTTGCCTCCACAGGAAGTTGTCGGCATCCTCGTCTTCTTCAACCCCAGCCAAAAGCACCGCCTGCACCACCGCACCCTACTCGGCGAGCCCTGCTGCAATTCCTCGCGGCTGAAGTGTCCCTTGGCCTCTCCCAAGCTATCACAACTCCCCATTGGAGCTCTCCACCACCCCTCCGACGCACCCACGGCGAGCCCTCCACGTCGCCATGGGCTTCCGTCGCCAGCCCACTTCGGCTCCTTCCCGCCGCCGCTACCGGTCCCGGTCAGTTCCCCTTGGCCTCCTCATGCTCATGCTCGCCCGAAATACCCTTCTCCCTCACCGGTGCGCCGTCGCCCCACTTCCTCTCCCGGCTTCAGCCGCCGCACACCACCAACTGGCCGCTTCCGACCACCCACGGTCGCGCCGTCACTGCCCTCGGGGTCGCCTCACATAGTCGGTTCCATTTTGCCCATATGCGGCCGCCGCCGTCAACCCTCCTCGCCGGCGTTGAGCCTGCCTGAGCCGCCTTCGGTCATCCTCTGTTCTCCCTTACATCTCTATCTTTGTATGTTTCTCTCTGGATGTATGAGTGCAAGTATGACCAACGAACCTATTCCATTTCAGAAGATGGTTAGTTAGTAGATGGTATATTGGTTAGTATTAAACAAGTATTAGTAGAATGATCAAACTGAATAGCATTCTTATGTAGGCAATTAGTGGTTAGTTTTAGATCAGCACAGATAATTAAATGGCAGTCAGTTGTCTTTTGGCAGTGAGATTGAAATAACTAAGACTAGCTATAAGTTGCATGTTCAGTATAATGGTCTCATTGGCACACGATGTAGTAATGATAACAATGATTGCTTAAAAGGTTGATCAAAGTTCGTAGTGTTGGATATCTCAGTTAACAATTGTATAATGACTAGTTTTATTAATGACTGAATCAAGTTAGTTGATTATGTAGCAATGTTGATCAGTGAGAGAACTTTACAGTTGATAAGTGCACTGAATATTTAACCTGGGAATGGATGTTAATTTTGAGTACATGTTTAATTAGAAAGTGGTTTAAGTTGAATAGTAGGGGGTAATTAGAGGTCAGTTGTCAGGGAACATTAAACTATTGTCAAACTGAATTGTAAAGACAAGTTTACTAAGGAATTAGGTTAATTAGTTTGTAGACACTCAACTAATTTTTTTTGACGTAATAGACACTCAACTAATTGTTTGCACTTTCGGATAATGATAGTAGTCAAGGAACTAAATGGATAATTAAAAGGTTGATTAGAATGGAATAGTGTGAGTCAGTAGTAAGTAAGATGCATCCTCAATTGGTATCAATTACATGAATAAACCAAAATTAGTAGAAATGATTAGTGTTTATTTAACCAAATAGCGAAATAACAGTAGATCATGCCTTTAATAAGAAATGGTATTGTAACCAGGGTAATCAGATAATAATTATATTAATAGTCAATCATGATCAAATGGTATTAGGGGTAGCTAGAGTTGGATGTAAACCTTAGACCGTTATTGTAATAACAAAGAGAATCAGTTAATCAAGTAGTTAATCGGAGTAATAACGTCGTTAGGTTATAATCAAGTATCATTAACATATAGCCTTCTATCTAGAGTACCCAAATGAACATAACCCAGGTTATATATCATGATCTAGCAACATCATATCTAGTATAACATCATATCTAGTATAGTAACCCTGTATTAAGACATATGTGTTCGCATGTACTTACAAAGAATAAATAAGGACTAGTAGGTTAGGTCTCATAGACCATGTATACTAGTTGTCTGCTTAAACTTGAAGTGGTCACTAGCTTGTGTCGTAACTAAGGACCGACCTAGCGTGCCGGGTTTACTTTAGTATATGCCGAAGCCACGTAAGTAACAAAACTAAGTATAGGTCACCCCACAGATGAAAGCCAATCCGCATACACCCCTAATCAAGATGTTAAGGTTGGTGTCTAGCCAATGCTTGAAAATTCCAACTAAGGCTCATGGAATGTCATTGATAAATATAAATCGATAAGATAAACTATTAAATGAGCTAGGCCCCATGTGTCGGTTAGACATATGTCTATCCCATGTGAACCTCGTACTTATGCATAGGTCTCACCTGACCATCATGGAACTTCCTCGGTAAATAGGAAGTAAAGTCTAAAAGAATCATTAGAGCAACGGTGGTATATGTTCCCTAGTGGATAATAGAAGTTCATCCACCAGGCATTGCCTAGGCTCTAGCTATCATCTACCCTAGCCGTTCCCAATAATAGGATAATTCGTGATCCGATGGTGGATCAGATAATCCTACCAAACTGGGTGATCTATCCCGTCTAAGTAAACCAATGCAAAATATTTGTATGAATATTCTCTCCGTCCCGTGGGAGTCCTAACTCCTTGCACCAACAAACTTTCCGAGAGTGCGATCCCTAACCCTAAGTTGGACTATGTTTGACTATCAACCCAAAGCCACAACCCTAGACCAAACAAATGTAGTTTGGATCTATCTGCTTTGGTTTGCAGTATTTCCTTCACAAACTCCCTGGATATACTTCATTCCGTCCGAAGTACTTCCTTCATCGACTTCTTTTGTTATACTTTGTATGAAGTATTTCATTCATCAACTTCTTTGGTTATACTTCATCTGTAGTATTTCCTTCATCAATTTCAGATGAGTATGTTTTGGTCTCATCAGAAGTCCTTCCGTCTTTCAAGATATCGTTAAATATGTTTAGTCTTATTTAAAGTGTTTCATTTGGTTTGAATATATTTTTATTGGATTTCATTTGAATGCTTTCAGATGCTCTTGGACTTAATCATATTCTATGTAGTTAGAATCTGAAGATATAATGGATCAGCAATCCCAACAAGGACGAAGCTTGGATCAAGATTGTTAGAGCATTGAATACGATGATTATCAGCATATTAAGCGTGATTATTATCAGAACATTGAGCAAGAGCAGGACCGAGGTTATCAGAATATTGAGCAAGGTGAGTCAATACTTTAATCATATTGCACCTACTTTTTGTAATTTTATTGCTTTAAATTATTAAATTGCATTGCTATGTTTTATACAACTAAATTGGTCTAGCTCATAGTTAATGCCTTAATAATAATTGTGTATAAATCCCAATCCTTGAATTTGTACATTATCCTTGTCACCCTAGAATTAATGGTTAACATACTAGTTAATAAGTCTGTATCTAAGTGTCATGCTTAGCGTTGCTTAGATACATTGTCATTCGGGCAGTAATTTGTCCGACATCATTCTGTAGTGAACTATGGCATCACAACCGGAGGTGGAGGAGCTCACAGCGGTAGTCGGCGTCATCGGGGGACAGGGCACTTCGATCAGTTTGGGGGAGGCAGCACCGCTTCGGTTTGGGGAGGTAGCGAAATCGATTTGAAGTAGTTGGGTGTGTGCAGGTAGCATATATAAAGGGGATTTGGGTAGCGGAACCAATTTGGAGTAGTTGAGAGGTCACGGTGCCGCTTCAGTTTGAAAGTTTGGGCGGCGAAATATCACAGACCGTTTGAATTAAACACCGTCTGTAAAGTATCACAGACGGTTTTAAGAAAAAATAGTATGTGCAAATTTTACGACAATATATTTTAACTATGATTATTACTGCTGAAATTATATCTGAATATTTGCTAAAAATGCTAATTTTACGACAAGTAGTTCAACACCTGTGCAAAGAACTTGACATACTCATGTCTAATCCTACAGTCGTCACTGCAAAAGATGTAGTTCCCCTACCCTTCCGTCATGCTGCAGCCGGTGCTCATGCGCCGGTGGCCGTCCTTCGACAGCGCCAACAACCGGCCCTGCGGCCTAGCCATCTTCTTCCACGTCGCCTCCCACACCACGTCTGCAGCAAGCCTCCGGCACCACCTACACTCCTGGTTGGTCCTCTTGGCCATCTCGCACCCATCGCTGGCCAGCTCGCCCTAAACGTGGCTGATGTAGTGTTTTCCAACATTGCACGCCTCGCCGGCCGTGTAGAGGAGGAGGCCGAGCACGTAGGCCGCAGCCTTATGGTTGATGACAGCCGCCCGATCGAGGCACACGAGGTTGTGTTGCATGTCCTGGTGCGCGAATACGAGTATTAGGCCGATGATGAAGTAGGCCTCTGAGTTACCGGAGCTGGCCAGGAGGTTGACAATGGCAAGGTAGCGCTCGTTGTTCACCACCTCATCGCCTTCTCCCGCTGCAGGGCCACACGCCTCCCCACGGCACGCTCCTTGGACATCTTGTACATAGCCTTGCAACTCCAATATACGTACACAATTCAAGACACAATTCAAGACGTCAGAATTACTCCATAAGAGAAAAATTAAAAGGCCAAATTAAGGGTGTTGTTGCTAGTCAGATTAGTGACATGTTTCTCTAAAAAATAATATATAAAACAGTAACATATGCATGCATGGATTCATTGCCGCCACAAACAGTAGTATGTATTTTTGTAGGTATATAAATACGTACGTGGCTCGTAGACTGTAGAGGTCAGTCATGGGCTAAGGAGAGCTCTCGCCATGAGGCCTACGATGTGGATGATGACATCATCAGGAAGAGCGACAACAATCACACACCTTCTCGCCTTGGTCCTCGTCGTCATGCTCCGCGTGCTCACCATGGCACGCGACAGTCTATGAGTTTTCAATAACGTAGTGAATTTTTTTAACTCTACTGGTTGTTGATGGATGGTGCGAAAGAGAGTAGAGCTATGTGGGGATTCATCTTTGGTGGCGGATGATCATTCTTTTAAAAACGTATCACAAACCGAGACGAAGAGACCCATCGTAACGTTGGTGCGCAAGACGAAGAGATGCATCACGCGGGAGCCGAAGTGGCTTGAACATTATGACAGATGGGTATATTTAAAAACCATCTTGAAGTCTGCAGTAATCACAGACGATTCTAGTTAAGAATCATCTGGGAATTATCATAGACGGTTCTTATTAAAAATCACCTGTGATATTTGATGTATCACATACGGTTCTACCATTGCTAGAAACATAGACCGTCACAATTGTAAAATCATCTGTGATACTCAGTGATGAAGCATCTAGTATTTCATCTTTTGTAGTAGTGGTGCTCAGTGAAAAGATGTAGATTACATTACACAAAAAAGTAAGGTTTGGTATAGTAAAAGAGGGCATTTGCACCCTCCTCAAGTGACAGACAACTAAAAACGGAGTGTGACGGGGAGATCATTCATCAAGTCAAAGGTCAAGCATATGGATGTTGCCCTCTTCAAGAGAGATGAGCGAAGACAAGCGTAGGGCTGACGATGAAGCAGGTCTCCCGGTTGCCAGCACCGGCTAGGTGGTTAACAATGGTGAGGTAGCACTTGTTCTCCACCACTTCATCGCCTTCTCCCGCTCCAGCGTCACGCGCCACCCTACGGCGTGCTCCTTGGACGTCTTGTACATGATCTTGCAACTCCAATATACGTACACAATTCAAGACGTCAGAATTACTCTATAAGAGAAAATTAAAAGGCCAAATTAAGAGCGTTGTTGCTAGTCATATTAGTGACATGTTTCTCTAAAAAATAATATTAAAACAGTAACATGTATGCATGCATGGATTGGTTGCCACCACAAACAGTAGTATGTATTTTATAGGTATATAAATACTACGTGGCTCGTAGGCTGCAGAGGTCAGCCATGGGCTAAGGAAAGCTCGCAGCCATGGAGCCGACAATGTTGACGATGACATTGTGAGGAAGAGCGACAATGATCACACACCTCCTTGCCTTGGTCCTCGCCGTCATACTCCGCGTGCTCACCATGGTGCACGACGGTCAGTGAGTTTTCAATACCATAATTAGTTTTTTTAACTCTACTGGTTGTTGATGGAGGGTGCGAAAGTGAGTAGAGCTATGTGGGGATTCATCTTCAGTGGCAGATGATCATTCTTTTAAAACGTATCACAAACCAAGATGAAGAGACGCATCATAACGTCGGCGCGCGAGATGAAGAGACGCATTGTGCGGGAGCTGAAGCGGCTTGAACATTATCACATATGATTATATTTAAAAACTGACTGTGAAGTTTGCAGTAATCACAAATGGTTTTTGTTAAGAACCGTCTGGGAATTATTACAGACGGTTCTTATTAAAAATAGTCTGTAATATCTGATGTATCACAGATGGTTCTACCCATCGCTCGTAACATACACGGTCGCGATTGTAAAACCGTCTGTGATAATTACAATACTGACGGTTTCTGGAGAACCGTCTGTGATGAGGCGTCGAGTATTACCTCTTTTGTAGCAGAGGTGCTCAGTGAAGAGACATAGATTACATTACACAAAAAGTAAGGTTTGGCATAGCAAAAGAGGGCACTTGCCCCCCTCCCTGTGTGACACAAAACTAAAAAGGGAGTGTGGGGGAGATCAATCATCAAATCAAAGGCAAGTGTATGGATGTTGCCCTCTTCAAGAGAGATGAGCAAAGACGAGCGTGAGGCCGACCATAAAGCAGGCCTCTGGGTTGCCGGCGTAGGACAGGTGGTTGACGATAGTGAGGTAGTGCTTCTTCTCCAGCCACTTCATCGCCTTCTCCCGCTCCAGCGCCACACGCCTCCCCATGGCGCACTCCTTGTACGTCTTGTACATAGCCTTGCAACTCCAATATACACTCCATAAGAGGAATTAAAAGGTCAAATTAAGGGTGTTGTTGCTAGTCAGATTAGTGACATGTTTCTCTAAGAAATAATATAAAAAATAGTAACATGTATGCATGAATGGATTGGTTGCCGCCATAAACAGTAGTACACATTTTTGTATGTATATAAATACTTACATGGCTCATAAGCTGCAAAGGTCAGCCATAGACTGAGGAGAGCTCACGGCCACGACACCGACGATGTTGATGATGACATTGTAAGGAACAACGATGGTGATCGCACACCTCCTCACCGTCATGCTCCACGTGCTCACCATGGCGTGCGATGGTCTGTGAGTTTTCAATACCGTAGTGCGTTTTTTTTAACTCTACTGGTTGTTGATGTACAGTGTGAAAGACAGTAGAGCTATGTGGGTATTCATCTTCGGTAGCGAATGAACACTCTTTTAAAACGTATCACAAACCGATATGAAGAGATGCATCGTAACATCGGCACGCGAGACGAAGAGACGCAACGCGCGGGAGACAAAGTGGCTTAAACATTATCACATACGGTTATGTTTAAAAACCGTCTATGAAGTTTGTAGTGATCATAGACGGTTCTTGTTAAGAACCGTATGGGAATTATCACAGACGGTTCTACCCATCACTAGAAACATAGATAGTCGCGATTGTAAAACCGTCTGTCATAATTATAACACTAACAGTTTCTTGGAAACTGTCTATGATGAGGAGTCAAGTATTGCTTCTTTTGTAGTAGTGGTACTCAGTAAAGAGATGTAGATTACATTACACAAAAAGTAAGGTTTGACATAGCAAAAGAGGGCATTTGCCCCCCTCCCTGTGTGACACACAACTAAAAAGGGAGTGTGAGGGGGAGATCATTCATCAAATCAAAGGTCAAGTGTATGGATGTTGCCCTCTTCAAGAGAGATGAGTGAAGACGAGCGTGAGGCCGACAATGAAGCAGGCCTTCGGGTTGCTGGCGTCAGCCTGGTGGTTGATGACGGTGAGGTAGCGCTCGTTGTCCAACCACTTCATCGCCTTTTCCCACTCCAGCGCCACGCGCCTCCCCACGGTGCGCTCCTTGGACGTTTTGTACATGGCCTTGCAACTCCAATATACGTACACAATTCAAGACGTTAGAATTACTCCATAAGAGAACATTAAATGGCCAAATTAAGGGTGTTGTTGCTAGTCAGATTAGTGACATGTTTCTCTAAAAAATAATATATAAAACAGTAAGATGTATGCATGCATGGATTGGTTGAGGAAGAGCAACGGCGTTCGCACACCTCCTCGCCTTGGTCCTCTTCATCATGCTCCGCGTGCTCACCATGGCGCGCGACGGTCTGTGAGTTTTCAATATCGTAGTGAGTTTTTTTTAACTCTACTGGTTGTTGATGGAGGATGCGAAAGCAAGTAGAGCTATGTGAGGATTCATCTTCGGTGGCAGATGATCATTCTTTTAAAACGTATCACAAAACGACACGAAGAGACGCATTGTAACGTCGTCGCGCGAGAGGAAGAGAGGCATCACGTGGGAGCCAAAGCGGCCTGAACATTATCACAGACGGTTATATTTAAAAACCATCTGTGAAGTCTGCAATAATCACAGACAGTTCTTGTTAAGAACCATTTGGGATTATTACAAACGCTTCTTATTAAAAACCATCTGTGATATTTGATGTATCACATACGGTTCTATCTATCGCTAGTAACATAGAAGGTCGCGATTGTAAAACCATCTATGAAAATTACAATACTGACGGTTTTTGGAGAACCGTCTGTGATGAGGCGTCCGTAGTAGTGGTGCTCAGTGAAGAGACATAGATTACATTACACAAAAAGTAAGGTTTGGCATAGCAAAAGAGGGCATTTGCCCCCTCCTCGCGTGACAAAAAACTAAAAAGGGAGTGTGAAGGGGAGATCATTCATCAAATCAAAGGTCAAGTGTGTGGATGTTGCCCTCTTCAAGAGAGATGAGTGAAGACGAGCGTGAGGGCGACGATAAAGCATGCCTCCGGGTTGCCGACGCGGAATAGATGGTTGAAGATTGAGAGGTAGCACTCGTTGTCCAGCCACATCATCGCCTTCTCCCGCTCCAGCACCACGCGCCTCCCCACGGCGTGCTCCTTCCACGTCTTGTACATGGCCTTGCAACTCCAATATACGTACACAATTCAAGATGTCGGAATTACTCCATAAGATAAAATTAAAAGGCCACATTAAGGGTGTTGTTGCTAGTCAGGTTAGTGACATGCTTATCTAAAAAATAATATAAAAATAGTAACATGTATGCATGAATGGATTGGTTGCTGCCACAAACAGTAGTACATATTTTTGTAGGTATATAAATACGTACGTGGCTCGTAGGCTGTAAAGGTTAGCCATGGGCTGAGGAGAGCTCGCGGCCAGGACACCGACGATGTTGACGACGACATCATGAGGAAGAGCGATGGCGATCGCACGCCTCCTCGCCATGGTCCTCACCGTCATGTTCCACGTGCTCACCATGGCGCGCGACGGTCTATGAGTTTTCAATACTGTAGTGAGTTTTTTAACTCTACTGGTTGTTGATGGAGGGTGCGAAAGAGAGTAGAGCTATGTAGGGATTCATCTTCGGTAGTGGATGATCATTCTTTTAAAATGTATCACAAACCGATGATGAAGCAGGCCTTCGAATTGCCAGATCTGGCTAGGAGGTTGACAATGGCAAGGTAGCACTTGTTGTTCAGCCACTTCATCGCCTTCTCCCGCTGCAGTGCCACACACCTCCCCACGGCGCGCTCCTTGGACGTCTTGTATATGGCCTTGCAACTCCAATATATGTACACAATTCAAGACGTTAGAATTACTCCATAAGAGAACATTAAATGGCTAAATTAAGGGTGTTGTTGCTAGTCAGATTAGTGACATGTTTCTCTAAAAAATAATATATATATATATATATAATAGTAACATGTATGCATGCATGGATTGGTTGACGCCACAAACAGTAGTACATATTTTTGTAGGTATATAAATACGTGCATGGCTCATAGGCTGCAGAGGTCAGCTGTGGGCTGAGGAGAGCTCGCAGCCACGAGGCTGATGATGTTGACAAGGACATCGCGAGGAAGAGCGACGGTGATCGCACACTTCCTCGCCTTGGTCCTCGTTGTCATGCTCCACGTGCTCACTATGGCGCGCAACGGTCTGTGAGTTTTCAATACCGTAGTGAATATTTTTTTAACTCTACTGGTTGTTGATAGAGGGTGCAAAAGAGAGTAGAGCTATATGGGGATTCATTTTCGGTGACGGATGATCATTCTTTTAAAACGTATCACAAACCGAGACAAAGAGATGCATCGCGTAGGAGCCGAAGTGTCTTGAACATTATCATAGACGGTTATATTTAAAAACCATCTATGAAGTCTGCAGTAATCACAGACGGTTCTTGTTAAGAATCGTTTGGGAATTATCACAGACGGTTCTTATTAAAAACTATCTTTGATATCTGATATATCACAGACGGTTCTACCGATCGCTAGTAACATAGACAGTCGCGATTGTAAAACCATATGTGATAATTATAACAGTGATGATTTCTGAGGAACCATCTGTGATGAAGCGTCTTGTATTGCCTCTTTTGTAGTAGTGGTGCTCAGTGAGAGACGTAGATTACATTACACAAAAAGTATGATTTGGCATAGCAAAAGAGGGCATTTGCCCTGCTCCCCGTGTGACACAACTAAAAAGGGAGTGTGATGGGGAGATCATTCATCATATCAAATGTCAAGCTTATGGATGTTGCCCTCTTCAAGAGAGTTGTAAGTCAACAAAGCATTGCACTAACCTTGCCACTGAATTGGTTGTTGTGCGAGATCCAAATACTCCAAAGTGGGATGGATAATTAATGCTAAAGATAACACTACTGAAAAATCACAAGTTGGAAAATAACATCGATTGTCATCCTCACATGGGATGTTATTTTCCAATTTGTGCATCAATGCAATGTCACTGAGCAAATTAATCCTTCACCTTAACTGTCCAACCGAGAAACTTTAATATAACTAGTAGGGTGCCCGTGCATTGCAATGAACAACAAAACCCTGAAAGAGAGTGATACGTATCAGCAAACAAGATCTTAAACCGCATAATAAATATCAATTTTCTTTCACACACGTATAAACAGAAACATTAACTCTGTGTATTGCATCACCTACTGCTACTACCTGAAAATGAAAATTTTGAGCTCATAGATTGTTTACCTTTTGAAGTTGAAGTCAATGTTGACTTCCCGCCCCAACGTGCTGCCCATTTTCAGCCATTACCAGCTGACAAGAAAGGGGGCTACGCGTCGATGGCCACCTTTTCCACCCTGAACCCAAGCCATGACTCGGTTCTCATGACTATTGGCCTCTGTAGCTCTCGCCAGGCACATTGTGGCGAGGAGGTGGGAAGCCGAGGGAGGAGGCGGTGGCGGTGTCACGGTGGTAAGCGAGGAGGTAGCGATGCTTGCTCAGTCGGTGCGGAGCAGGAAGCGGCGAAGGCGCACGAAAGGATTAGGATAAAGAGGACACGGTGTAGTGAACTCGAGGCGGCGGCACAACAAGGGAAGGACATATTCGTCTCTGTCTCTTGCTTGTGCACCATCGCTGTCTCCCCTCCCTTTCCCGGCGCCGCCGCTTCTCCTCCAAGGTACCGCCGCATCCTCTCCTTTCTTCCCTCTCGGTTCCTTCTCCTATCCTCGACGCCACCTCCCCTCCCCGTACCTCCTCCTGTCGTCGGCTCTACCTCCCCACGTCACTGCCTCCTACGCTGTCGGATCCCCTCATCTTCATGCACGTCGTCGTTGCAACCCGCAGACTGAGTGCCGAAGGAGGCCGGGATCTCTAAGGCACGAAATGATTGCTGGATGGGCGCAGGTGGCGAGTCGCGGTGTGAGACAGAAAGGTGTGGGACAGCTACGAATTTCGGTGTGAGCATGTGAAGAAGAAGTGGGCAACGATGGTTTGGGTGGTTGCGAAAGAAGTAGAGGCATGGATACGTTCGCGAGTCACGGGGGTGGTGGGGCGAGACCCTATCCCTGTCTAGTTGGGTCCATGTGTTGGTGTGTCTCGATGAGGAATTTTAGAAGGTGTGGGAAAAGCCAACCGTGCTCAAGGGAGAAAGGACATCGTCCCTGATGAGTCACGGTGTCCCGATCTTCCGATAGGTTCGATTGGTTTCGTCGTGAGGATGTTGACGCTTTGAGGCTTTCGACCAGCAGATCGTCACCTCGCAATTCGCTACACACGCACGATCGCGTTATCAACCACGCCGCGACGCGATCGACCTTACCACGAGGGTTATTGTTCACGCAAGCAATCGAAGCAACTCACAAGAACAAGGAAAATGCAATCTGAATTGTATTGCGAATATGAATGAAGTTCACAATGTGGGTTCCTCAAACCGATAAGCGGTGAAAGCGCAAAGTGACGAATAATCTAAGAAAAACCCGGAACTAAAGGGGCGGCCACTACTTAAAGGACAAGGGAGGCGCGGCGACACTGTTCATGCGTGATTAGTGTCGCGTGAGCAGTACCCCTCGAAACCCTAGGTGGCCTTATGGGCGTGGAGGTGGTCGACCCAAAACCCTAATGTAGTGTTGATACAAGGCCCTCGACCCAAAGTGAGGTGGCGCGGCACGGATATGAGTGATCTACGACCGGTGTCGGAACTTCCGACTAGTCTAAGGTCCTCGACGGGATGTAGTCGAACCTCCATATGCTAAGACCACGGCGATCAAAACAATCCTATGACCAAATGCGATGCGATCGTAGCCTTCTCACGACCTTCTCGTGTGGTCGATAGCCTCCTTCGACCACTCAGCGGGGGCTTCGACCACGCAGTCGAAATCGTGTAGTGGTCGTAAGCCTTCTCGATCAATATGTGGTGGAAGTAGAGCAGCCAGATTGGAGGTGGAGTTGTGGTCGTATCCGAAGGGTTCATGTCCTCATCAGTCCCGCTATGTGAGGGTAAACTCCTTCTTTGATTAGTTAAGATAAGATTTCTTGAAAGGTGGGATCCCACTTGTCGGTGTTTTAGAACCGATCTTACGTAAAGATTATTTGATTCGGGGGGTCTCCACAATTGATCACACAGATAAAAGAGACACGGGGATTTTTATACAGGTTCGGGCCTTCTCCAGCGAGAATAACAACCCTACTCCTATGTGTATTGTATTGGGTGTCATGATTACAATCAGTGAAAAGACATGCGCTAATACTGCTACTGATTGTCTCTCCAAAAGCCTCTCCCATTATCTCTAAAAAAATGCCTATTTATAGTATGCTGTGAAGGCGGTAGTCGTTCCAGGTCAGGAGGCGCTCTTTACAACGTAATAATGAGAGTAATTATCGGAGTAGTAACCTCCCCACGTTGTCTGGCGGTTGTCAATCAGAGATAATGGTGAGTTACACGTAGTTATTCCAGGTATAACTGCATATCTTGACTGCTCAGATCTCACAATTAACGGGGCCTACTGGTGAGTGGGCCTGGTTATCTGTGGAGAAGTCGTGACAGGACTGGTTGTAGCAGGACTTACGACCAGAAGGTAGTCGTAGAAAAGCTTACGACTGGATGCTGGTCGTAGAAAGACTTACGACCAGAAATAATCGTAGAAGAACTTACGATTATATGGTAGTCGTAGAAAGACTTACGACTATGGGGGTGCTCATAGAAGGACTTATGACCACCTAATTGATTTCTCCCTTACTATTGCAAAGGGGTATACTCTATAGTTGTGTGATGTCATATTTATCCATATTTATCTAGCTTCAAGTGGAAATAACTTACTTGGGAAAAGAGTCATAGATGCTTTTATGACCACCAGGTGGTCGTGAGGTAAAAGTTGAAGGAAAAACTCTTCAACACGTATTCCTATTCGTCCATAATATACTTGGTCGAGTAACTTAGCCGATAAATCTAACGATTACGAGGTATTCATAGAAAATCTCACGACTACAGAGTAATCGTGGTTTCGGCGATCAGAAGGAAAGCTTTTCCGAGTGGTATTGCTTTTGTCCAGAAATATACTTGGACAAGGAGGTAATTTCGCTTGAGGTGTGAAAAAAGAAGGCCTCGTGTGAGGACCCCAATTTATTTGGCTTGTAATGCTTAACCAACCTCCTGGCCCTAGCATCACAAATCAAATAAACCGAGTCTCGAGATATGTATACTTCCTAGAATGCAGTATACACACCTCGCCACAAAATTATGCATCAATTCCATTCCAAACATAGAGTCCAAACATTACACTACTAAGCAGAAGGTAAACAACAGTAGATTATTACAGACCAGGGCCGACCGGCCAAAAGATACACAAATAATGTAAGATAGACAATGAAGCAAAGTGCCATAAGATGGCTATAAACAAAGCCAATCAGCGTGCCTTCAACCCACAAGGCATCTGACCGGACCGCCAAGCCTAGTCGTCAAACACGAAGCGGCAGCACAACTCACAGAAGTGAGGCCCTTGGGGCTCACCTTCTTCCTCTGCAACAAAAACATTAAGCAAAGCAGCTGAATACAAAAATTGTTTTTGTACTCGCAAGACTGACGTGTGAACTAGCAGACCTGTTCATATGCTACATGCAGGCTTATTTGGTGGAGGCCATAAGTTTCATTTGCACAAAGCCAAAATTAATTTGCAGTATTGTAATACAGTTAGAAGGCAAATTTTCAATTCATTTTTAGTGTTGAAATAACAGCGAAATAAAGATAGATACAAGTAATCACCTGGAAGTGACTATCCCAATAGTCACCACAACATAGCACGAATCCCAGATTCGTACCACCCGTCAAATTTTAATTAAAAGGTTGTAGTCTAACTCTTGAAAAGCTTACCCAAGCGTGTCCATCACCTAGGACGAGGCTATTCGAATAGTTTTAACCTGCAGGTGTACCATGCATCCACACTTGGACCGCCTTTAAGCCAAAGCACACTTCGAAGGTATGCAGCCATGACTAAGTCCTACGAGACTTTTTCCAATATTGTGTATTAACTACGAGTCGCTCGTATGGATAGAAATCCATACGCTTACATGGTAAAGCCGAAAGACAACTACCTTTGCGGGTAAAGCTTTTCTGACAACTACCATGCTCCCAACACCATCCCTCCTGCGACCTCCTGCGACCGAGTCAATACACGCCCAGTACTAGGTCAAGAGAGGTCCCATATACTCTAGTGTGGTTATGCACGAAATGCTGGATAACAGGTACTCACAAGATGTTCGGTCCTTAATTGACCCGGGCACCATTCCAGTCACACCCAAAAAAATCACACCATCTTACCATTGTGCCCGCGTCTAAATCGTTTTTGTTTTCAGTTTTAGTTTTGCAATTAACATAGCATAAGCTGAAACATAAAAACAGCAATAATAATTTTTATGTGATCAAGATCATCGACTAAGTCGATGATCGCCCAAATCTACCGGTAGCTAAGCATGGCTAAGCAACTGAACTCGTAATCTACTAAGTGACAAGAGTTCATCCAACGAACTCTAATCACAGCAAATAACCTAGGCTCAGGTAGTAGAGATCAATATTTCACCTACAGGATATGCAGCTACGGATTTAACTAATCAATTTAACACAAATTAAGCAATGCATACATACAGCTGAAACAAAATATTAGACTTTAAAATACTGGGATTAACATGATCAAACGCTTGCTGTCTGCTTCTTTGCTCGAAAAGATCAACTCATTGCGAGGTCCACTCGATAATACGGACCGTCGCAATCTATCGATCCAAAGAAAAGCAACAAATAAGAAGCAATAACACCGACAAAACTCAAAATTTCAAATATAACCACAAATCTGTAACACAGAAGCTAGACCATTACAAAAGGAACAACAAATAGCTGCTACGGAGATGAATTAAATTAGACATGATTTCATGCGATTGATCTACCCAAACTCACTAACTTACCAAGCTAACTACAAAATCAAAAATCAATCCTCTTATATGTTTTAATCTTTAAATGACTTTGATGGTGATTGTGTGCACATCTATGAACTAAGCGACAAATTACGCATTTGAATTAACTAACCATCCTATGCAACCTTTACTATTATGAATTGATTAGGCCTAAAATTTTGCTTATGGAAATCTTGACTAGCTCATTATCCAACTAATAGATGCTAAGCAATTTTCTAACTAAGTTTGGGCTTTATTAACATTCAGCTATTAACACTCCTAAGCACCACACCAAAGTATTGAAAGGCTAACAAATTTCACATGCTACTACTACCAAGCCTTACCACACTGTGATAGCAAACCAAGAGTTTACTAACAAAACCACTTGATCATCTAATAGCTTCTTTGATCAACCATGCAAACAAGAGCTTTGCAATCTAGAGACACTAACTAAAATAACTTCTTGCTAAACACTACTTCCTGAGTGATTCATCAAGTCCAACAAGACCTAATTAGCATAAGCATGATACTAATTTCAGTTTATCGACAACAGAGAAAAACGACAACAGAGAAAAAATACAGAGAATTAGTGACTAACTTCCTTTCAAACCTCAATTACCAATTTTGATCATGCATGTGAGTGAACTAAAGAACATTCCTAAGATTGATTTAGCGGCTAAACTTGGCTTAAGGGAGGTGGGGCCCACCGTCGATTGACGAGAAACACACACCAGAAACGAGAGGGCTCGGCCGCTCGGACTGGATTTGTCACCGGCGAAGGAGTGGTGGCGCGGTAGAGGTGACAGCCAAAATGGGTTGCTGGTGGACTGCTGAAGCTGAAGGTGGTCTCGAGGCAGCCAGAGATGCACTGTGGCGGCGTGGCGACGGAGCGCGGCGGCCGGCCGTGGAGATGACAAGGGGCGACTGCGACAGAGAAGAAGAGGGTGTAAACTAGCGCGCGCATGAGCATCAGTGAGACACCAGGAACTCACCGGAATGACGCGGAGCTAAGGTGGCTGCCGGAGATGGCGGCGCGAGAACTGCTGCGGCGAGGTGGTCACCGTCGGCAAGAACACGAGGTGAAGGAGAGAGTGGGTGAGTGATCGGGAAGGAAGATGGAGTCGAGCGATGCTCACCAAAGAAGAATCGAGTGAAACTCACCGGAGAAGGCGTGGCGGCGGTGGAGGCGGTTCGGCGGAGTTGGAGAAGAAGGCCCGCGCAGCCTCCGGTGATGGAAACTCCGGGTTGATGGAGGTTGAGCTCCGCGGGGTGCAAGGCACGCCGTGACGCGATCGATGTTGGCGGAGACCACCGGAGTAGCCGGGCGCTCGGCGGCGCGGCGGCGCTCTCGGCTCGAGAGCTCGGTGGAGAAGAAAGCGGAGGAGAAAAAACGGGGTAGGTGGAGCCCTCGGCGGCTTAAGAAGAGGAGGCGGAGGCAGCGAGGTGGAGGCGTAGGGCGGCGAGGTGACCGGCGTGGCGACGTGGCGGCACGCATGCGCCGGGCGGTGAAGCGCGCGCGCGAGAGCGGCGCGAAGGCGAAGCGCGCGGCGCGCGCGCGCGTGGAGGAAGGGACTCGCGGTGGGACCGCGCCATCGAGAGAGGAGGCGGTTTGAGTCGAGTGCAGTGCGGCGTGGCGAGTCGGTTTGACTCGATCAAGATCATGTCGACCGTTAGATTTTAAGCGGACGATCGAGATCTACCGAGCAACAGTCGATCCGATTGTTTGGGCACACGTGGACCGCGCGATCGCATCGGACGGTCGTGGGCGATCGACTCGGCGGCGCGGCTGGTTGGTGCGATCAAGCCGCGGCGCGGTCGGACTTGAGTCGGGCTCGGGTTCGAGCCCGACAAGCGATGATTACGATTTTGAGTTTAAAAGGTGAGGAGTTTTGGGAATTTTAGAGATAGTTCGAGCTCCAAAAACTCGAAATTTTATGATAGCTACTTTGGACAGAGGACAACATTGCATAAATTTTCAAGAACTTTCTATGCACTGCATTGTCCTGAAGAAAATTCACAAGCTGCTGCCTTAGGAGTTTGACCAGATTTCAAACAGAGTTGACTTGCTCTTTTGAAATAGCAAATAAAATCTAAAAATTGTGAGATTTTTCAGAGAGGTAGATAGGATGATCAAGATGATTGGAAAAATATTCCTAGAGGATGATCACAAGTTTGAGGTTGACAATTTTGTTGACAACAACTATCATTCACAAGAATAAATTCTAGAAAATGGAATTTGGTTAGGGAAAATTTAGAAAACTTCCAAATGATTTCATGAGGCATCAAAAGTTTTTATTTCTCCTCAAAATTTTACATTTGGAACACAAACCCTAACTTAGGGCTGTTACAAATCCCCCCCCCTTACAAGAATCTCGCCAGAGATTACGATCACTGAAAAGAAGGGCGGGTAGTGCGCACGAGCGATCTTCCGCTCCCAAGTGGCTTCATCCTCGGAGTGATTCGACCACTTGAACCTTCGGGAACTTGATCGCACGGTTCCTTGTTCTTCGTTCACTTCTTCGAGGATGCGAGCAGGCGCTCACGATAAGGCAGATCTTCCTGCACATCGATATTTTCAATGGCGTTTCCTTAACCGGAACACGGAGGCACTTCTTTAATTGCGATACATGGAAAACATCATGCACTCCTTCGAGTGTAGCTGGCAATTCTAACTTGTATGCAACAGTGTAACAGCCCTAACTTAGGGTTTGTATTTCAAATGTAAAATTTTGAGGAGGAGTAAAAACTTTTGTTGTCTCTTCAAATCATTTGGAAGTTTTCCAAATTTTCCCTAGCAATTTCCATTTTCTAGAATTAAATTCTTGTGAATGAAAATTGTTGTCAGCAAATTCTTAGCTTTCAAACTTGTGATCATCCTCTGAAATTATTTTCCTATCATCTTGATCATCCTATCTACCTCCTGAATTATTTCACAATTTTTAGATTTTATTTGCTATTTCAAATGGCCAAGTCAAACTAGTTGAAAATCTGGTCAAACCCTAGGTCAGCATGCTTGTGAATTTTCTGCAGAACTTTTCATTGCATAAAAGTTCTGGAAAATTTATGCAATGTTGTTCTCTGTCTCAAGTAGCTACCATAAAATTTCGAAATTTTGGAGCTCAGGAGCTACCTTTAAAAATTCTCCAAACTCTCTCACCTTTTAAAACCTCAAATCGAGAGAACTGTTCCTCGGGCCCGAACCCAACTCAGGCTCGAGTCCGACTCGTACCACTTGACTCGGTCGCGTCAACTAAGCGCACGCGCGCGAGTCAATCGATCGTGACCGTCCGATGCAAATCGAGCGATCCACGTTGCGTCTTGCAACCGACTGTCGAATGCATACACCAATCTCGGTAGTCCATTTGGATCCAGCGGTCGGTGCGATCTTGATCAAATCAAGCCACCGGTTCGCACGCTTTGTGAGTCAGCGGCGGTGGACCCCACTTGTCGGCCGTCCTCGTCCTCTCCGCGTCTCGCCGGGCGCGCGGCGATCACGCATGTGTGCCACGTACCTCGTCGCTGCCACCTATTTGCCCTCGTGTCCGTCAGTGGAGCATCGCGAGCTTTATAACCTCACGCACTCACTCATTCATCGTTTCCTTCGCTCTCACTTTCTCGCGCTTCTCTGCTTTCGGGCGAAGAGGGCGAAAGTAGCGCCACCGTGTTAGCGCCCGCTTGATCCCGCAACCACGCGCGCGTGATCCACGCTCGGCGCGCCTCCATTTGCCCAACCGGGTCCTTGGCGTCCGATGGATCACCGAGCGATATCGTCGTCTCGCCTCGGTTGCGGCGGTCCGCGAGCTTGCTAGTTCTCTGTGAGTCTCTAACCTCGTCACTTGGTCCTCGTGATCGCAATCCTCCTCTGAGTCTAACGGTGGGCTCGTTTGTCTTTCGTGCATCGTGGAAGTCGTGCGGGTGTTTCTTCCTCGCGCACGGTGTTCGCCGCCGTGCAATTCGGCGCCTCGGACCTTCTTCTTCGACTTTGTCTTGTGCTTATTGCTCACGGAGTCGGGCGATCGTGGCGCACCTTCTGGCCGCTCGAAGTGCATGGCGCCTTCTGCGAGCCGTAGCTTCTTCTCGCCTCGGCCGTCGTGAGCCCATCTCCGGCGACCATTGGGCTCGCGTCATCGGCATCAAGTTCGTGGAGCTGCGGTGCACCGTCGTGCCATCCCGAGCTCGAGCCTCGGCCATTCTCGGATCCCCACCTGCGCCGTCGCGGCGCGTCGCGGAACTCCGTCGAGCATGGCGGCATCATCAAGTCTAACCACGCTCGTTAAGTGCTAACCATCTTTTAGTCCGTATCACGATTTGTGGGCCTCTTTGGTTGTCGCGTTTAGAAATCCTTTAATCCACCCGTTATTTGTTCTACGAGTCACGCCATGTGGGTCCATGTTGTCGATTAGGTTTGTGTAGTTACGGTTATCGTTTTCTCTGTTGGGAGCGTATTTCTGTGAGTGTTTTGGTTTGCACTTTAGTGAGTCAAGAGGCGTATTCTTTGAATACGCCGACGCGTCACTTTAGGCGGTCTTGTTGTCTGGTCGGCGTTCAGCGAACCCGCCGTCGATGGTGGGAGCTTCTTGATGGCGGTAGAAAAAGGATTTAATGCTTTAGTATTTCGTAATATGTTTTTGTTGCCTTTGTTAATTCATTTAAACTTAGAAAATGCATAACTAATTCAATTTTATCCAAATTGTATGAAACCAGTCTGTTAATTTTCATTTTAAGTGTGCTATTTGATAAAATTAACTTCACCCATGTCTCTGTAGCAAAAATCTGTTAGCTAATAAAATGATGTCTTATGTATCTTCTAAATTAGAAAATGCATATCTCTTCCAATAATTGTCCAAATTAAATGAACCCAATTCTGTAAAATTTCATTTTCAGTATACTAACTATTAGGATAGATTTTATACACTGGTTCTGTTCATGAAAATTTGTTAAGTAATTAACTAGTGACTTGTTGTGTTTTTAGCTTAGAAAATTCATAGAAAATTGCTAATAACTTAAAATGATTTGTTCTCTGTTTCTAAAATTTTGTTATATCATGCTTAGGCTGCTGTGTGAGTTTTGGCATGTTTTGATGTTGTTGTATGTTTGAGTTTTGTCGGTGTTATTCGTTCTTATTTCTTTGTTATGTTCGATCGTTAGGCTTCGATATTTGCGGCAACCACGAGGCGATCCTCACTTTCCATATTGAGCAACGGCGGCCGAATAGCGATTTGATCATGATTAATCCCAGTATTTTAAAGTTTAATATTTTGTTTCATTTGTATGTATGCATCGCTTAATTTGTGTTAAAATGGTTAGCTAAATCCTTTAGATGCATATCTGTAGGCAAATATTGGTCTCTACTACGAGCCTAGGTTATTTCTTTGTGATTAGAGGTGTTTGGATGATCTCTTGTCACTTAGTAGATCTGATTTTAACTTGCTTAGACATGCTTAGTATCGGTAGAAGCTGGCGGTTATCGACTTTAGTCGGTAACCTTGATCACACAAAATTTACTACAACTTTATGTTTCACATTTTGCTATGCTTACTTGCAAAAACTAAAACCAAAAACAAAAATGATTTAGACCGGGCACAATGGTAAGATTGGTGTGATCATTGGGTGTATTTGGAAAGGTGCCCGGGTCAGTGGGACCGAACATCTTGTGAGTTTCATTATCCGGGCATTTCAAGTGCTAACCACACTAGAGGGTATGGGACCTCTCTTGACCTAGTACTTTGGCGTGTATTGGTCCCGGTCGCGGGAGGTCGCGGGAGGGACAGAGGTGGGAGCATGGTAGTTGTCCGAAAGCTTTATCTGAGTGGGTAGTTGTCTTTTCGTCTTTACCATGTAAGCGTATGGGTTTCTATCCATCGAGCGGCTCGAGGTTGATACACAATATTGGAAACAGTCTCGTAGGACTTAGTTGTGTAGGCATACCTTGGAGTGTGCTTTGGCTTAAAGGCGATGCGAGGTGTGGGTGCAGATGGTACACCTGCGAGGTTAAAAACTATTCGAATAGCCTCGTCCTAGGTGATGGACACGCTTGGGTAAGCTTATCGAGAGTTAGACTACAACCTTTTAAAATTAAAACTTGCAGGGTGGTACGAATCTGGGGATTCGTGCTATTGTTGTGGTGACTATTGGGATAGTCACTTCCAGGTTGTTTATCTTTCTCTTTTATTATTATTACCTTACTGTTATTTCAACATTAAAAACGAATTGCAAGCTTGCCTTCAAACTATATTACATTATTGCAAATGAAAATTGGCTTTATGCAAATGAAACATATGACCTCCACCAAACAAGCCCGCATGTAGCATATGAGCAGTGCGCTAGTTCACACGTCGGTCTTGCGGGTACAAAGACAATCTTTGTACTCGGTGCTTTGCTTAATGTTTTTGTTGCGAGAGGAAGAAGGTGAGCCTCGGGGTCCTCACTTACGTGGTGTCTTTGCCGCTTCTTGGGCGACTAGACTTGGCGGTCGGGCGGATGCCTTGTGGGTTGAAGGCACACCTGATTGGCTTTGTTTATAGCCATCTTATGGCACTTTTGCTTCATTTGTCGTTCTTGTCTATTTGTGTATCTTGTGGCACATCGGCCTATGTACGTAATATTGTTACTATTTGTTTATCTTCCGTTTGTAGTGTAATGTTTGGACTCTATGTTTTGAATGGAGTTGATGTCTAATTTTGTAACGAGTGCGTATCGCGCTTTAGGAAGTATACATATCTCGAGATCGATTTATTTGATTTGTGATGCTAGGACCGGTGGTTGGTTAAGCATTACAAGCCAAATAAGCTGGGTCCTACAAGCAGCTCCCACTTTCTTGATGATGCGTCTGGCCCGACATATCGAGGAGCGGTTGCCCTTGACACCAAGCAGCGATGACCCTTGGGTGAGACTTTGAGATACACAAAGTCATTGGGCCGAAACTCAGCTCGCGACAACGCCGATCGCATAGCTCTTTTATGCGGGTGAGCTACGGCGCAAGTGCTCACGAATCAAGCGCACTTGACTTTCCGCCTCATTGATTGAATCTGGACCAAAGAACCGCTTTCCCGATTCGACCGGTTCAATGGGGTTACATCGTCTCCCATACAAAGCCTCAAGCGGTGCCATCCGAGACTAGCACGGAAAATTGTTGTTGTAGGAGAACTTCGACAGCGGTATGCACTTCTCCCAATTATTCCCATAGGAAAGAACACAAGCACGGAGCATATCTTCTAGAACTTGGTTGACTCGCTCCGTCTGACCATCTGTCTGAGGATGATAGGCTGAGCTGAAAGAAAGACGGGTCCCCATGGCCTCCTGTAAACTGTGCCAAAGCCGAGAAGTGAAAAGAGAGCCACGATCTGACACAATCGTTCATGGCACACCATGTAAGCTCACAATGCGGGAGATATAGAGATCCGCCAATTTACTAACACTGAGGGTGGTACGTACTGGCAAAAAGTGTGCTACCTTTGTCAACGGTCAATAACCACCGGATAGCATCCTTCCCGAAAAATGCAGGCGGACCGATGTGAAATCCATGCCCACGAATCCCATTTCCACTGCGGTATAGGTAAGGGTGAAGAAGACCGGACGGCGATGCTCGGCCTTGACACGACAACATACGTCGCATCGGCAATGAACACGCAATCTCGCGCTTCATGCGAGTCCACGAATCTCGGCGAGATCTTGGTACATTTGGTGGCCCCGGGATGGATGGACAAAGGCGAATCATGGGCTTCACGGAGAATCAAATCCCGCATTCGGAACCTTTGGAACCACGAGCATTGCCCAAACCACACAACACCATGCTCATCTTACGTGAAGCACTTGGTGATCCATTCTTGATGTTACGCTTGATTTACCCACACCAACATCGATTGTTGTGTCGACTTGATTTGATCCACCAAGGTTGGTTGCACAATCAAGGCGACAAAGGAACCATGCTCAACCAAACCCAAGTTGAGGCGCTGAAATGCAGAAGTGCGAGTTCTTGCTCTTGGACCATCAAAGTATTGCAATACACCTTTCGGCTAAGTGCATCAGCAACCACATTGGCCTTGCCAGGATGATACTGAATACCCATGTCATAATATTTGATCAATTCCAACCATCTCCTTTGCCTGAGGTTCAGATCTGGTTGGGTGAACAAATATTTCAAGCTCTTGTGATCAGAATACACTTCACGATTCTGGGTCGAGATAATGCCGCCAAATCTTGAGTGCATGAACCACAATGACAAGCTCTAAATCATGGGTGGGATAATTGAGCTCGTGAGGTCTCAACTGCCTAGATGCATAGGCAACTGCCTTGCCTTCTTGCATAAGAACACACCCGAGTCCCTGACGAGAGGCATCGCAATAGATATCAAAGCTCTTGTGGACATCGGGAAGAGTAAGGACTGGGGCTGAAGTCAATCGTTGTTTGAGCTCCTGAAAGCTCTCATCACAAGCAGAGGACCACACAAACTTCTTGTCCTTCTTGAGCAATTCAGTCATTGGCTTTGCGATCTTGGAGAAGTTCTCGATAAAGCGGCGGTAGTTGCCCGACTTGGGCTGACCCCAAGATAGAACATCACTGACCTTGCTGGGATCCACAGCTACGCCTCCAGCTGAAAGAACATGGCCCAAGAATGCCACTTCCTTCAACCAGAACTCACATTTGCTGAACTTCGCATATAGCTGGTGCTCCCGCAATTTGCCCAAAACAATCTTCAGATGCTCAGCATGCTCTTCTTCAGTCTTGGAATAGATAAGAATGTCGTCAATAAACACCACCACGAACTTATCCAAATATTCCATGAATACCGAGTTCATGAGGTTCATGAAATAAGCTGGAGCATTGGTTAAGCCGAAAGACATGACGGTATACTCGTAAAGGCCATAACGAGTAGTGAAAGTCGTCTTCGGAATATCCTCAGCCCTGATCCGGACTTGATGATATCCCAATCTCAGATCAATCTTGGAGAACACCTGAGCTCCAGACAACTGGTCAAAAAGATCATCAATGCGGGGCAGAGGATACTTGTTCTTCACCGTCACCTCATTGAGCGGACCGTAATCAACACACATGCGCAAAGTCTTGTCCTTTTTCTTCACAAAGATCAGGACAACCCCAAGGAGATGGTGGGACAGATGAAACCCTTTGCTTGGAGCTCACCAGGCTGCTTCTTCAATTCTTCTAGCTCATTGGGAGGCATCCGTCACGGCGCCGAGATAGAGGCGTGCGGGTAGCAACTCAATGACAAACTCGGATCTCGAACGGAGGCATCCCGGGTAAATCATCGGAAAAACATCCTCAAAATCACAAGCGGTGGGAACCTCCGAATCTTCAAGCGGCTTTGCTACAAGTGCACAAGGTGTGACCCTTGCGGTGCGGGAAAAGCCAACACATTCGCGGAAGGTTGGTGAGAAAACCATCTTCTTGGCACAATCGATCTGTCCCATGTGTTGGGACAACCAATCAATGCCAAGAATTACATCCGAGCTCGAGTTGAGCGGATGAGATTTGCCAAGAATCCCACTCCTTTGACCCGATAGGAACATCCCGACATTCTAAATCGGCTCTCATTTCCGACCGGAGGCGAATGAGCAAAGAATCCCCAAAGGAACACGGTGAAGACCACTAGCAGCAGCAAATGATCTTGAAATAAAGAATGTGATGCTCCGAATCAAATATCTGCTGCAGCGGGGCGATAATTGACAAGAAGTGTGCCCATCACGACATCGGCGCCTCTGAGCCTCCTCGGTGAAAGGTGGTTGACTCGACATTGCTCGCGCCACGGTCTTCGGATCATCTTACGGTCGTGGGTGACCACTCCCCTGCCGTGTCCTCCATTAGGGCGAGGCTACTCCAACACTCGAGGGCAAGAATTCGCATAATGGCCCTTTTTGTGACCGCGAAACAAGTAACCTCGGCCGCCCGGTTGCGGAGGCCACCGTCTTCTTTGGACCACGGCGCGCGTGGCTGGCTCACGACTGCGGTGGGCGAGGCGCAGCGATGGCCTCGGCGCGGTGGAGCAAAAGAACGCGCCCGGTGCTAGCCCGGCCGAGGGCAGTGAGGTGGTGTGAGTAGACGATGGGCCTCCCATTTGCGCTTGCGAGACTCGCCCGGCGCCTTTGCCTTATGCTCTGCAACAATGGCCTTATCCACTAAGGCACGAAAGTGGAGAAGTCCACAATAGATAGCTTGTCTGCGGCTCCTCGGACAAGCCATCCATAAACTTCTCTGCTTGGCCTCATCGAGAGCCACCTCCCCGAGCATAACGAGCCAAGTGATTAAACTCGTAGAGGTACTCGTCCTGAACTTGCGCCCTTGCTTGGCGCGAAATTCTTTCTTCTTGGTTTCATCGGGCCATCGAGGATGTGGGCGGCCAGCGCACTGAACTCCTCCTATGAGACCACATGGCCGCGGGGTGCATGGCGAGTAGTTCTCCCACCATGAGAGTCTGCACCCTCGGTGGTGGGGCGCGAAGAGTGCCTTCTCCGGGTGCGCGCGGCGATGTTGAGCTTCGCTCAACCATGCGCGACCAATCATCCGCATCGAGAGGTCCTCGAGGCGGGAGAAAGTCGGCGGTGCGTCGACGGAGGAACTCGGCAAGTCCCCGCGAGTCGGTGTCGCCACCTCGGTCCGGAGGCACCGCGAGTGGAGGTATTCCTAGCAATAACCTCCAAAATGCGCGTCGATCCATGCGGTTTCGCTCGATCGGCGAGAACCTCGACCATGGTCGGGGAGGGGAAGCTCCTCATCATGACCCGGTACCGGTGGCCGCCACGCGTCCTCCCAGCCATCCTGTTTGCTAAGATAGGTTAGTGATAGACTGAGAACAAGAAATCAATAAAGCACTGAAGCAGCTCAAAAATAACTAGTGACAAATACAAGCATTTAAACTTCAAACATCAATCTCCCGAAACGACCAACTCGCATTGACAGACGAGCCATCATTCAAGAAGGCAAGGTTTCACAATTCAAAACTTGGTTCAATACAGCTAAAAGCAAAGCAAACCAACTGGCAAAAAAAATTAGACACTTAGCAGACTTACAACACATCCTACCCTTATGTTCCCACAAGTTTCGGTTAGATTAATCTCCCATGGTTCTCCCAAAAATTAATTCCACCGGTAGTAACTATCTTTTGAAAGGAAAGAGAGAAACCAAGTTTTAAAACTCAAATTAGAGTAAGATGAGAGTAGAAAGCTAAGATAGATAAGGAGTAAAACCTGAGAATCTGCCTAGGTTTTCATAAACCCTTTTATACTTTGAAAATAAGCCTTTCCAAAATATCCTAGGGCGACTATGCTTGGGTTACTACGGTCGAATGGCTCGATACCAACTTTGTGAGGACCCCAATTTATTTGGCTTGTAATGCTTAACCAACCTCCACGGCCCTAGCATCACAAATCAAATAAGCAGAGCCTCGAGATATGTATACTTCCCGAATGCAGTATACACACCTCGCCACAAATTATGCATCAATTCCATTCTAAACATAGATTCCAAACATTACACTACTAAGCAGAAGGTAAACAACGATGAGTTATTACGGACAGTGCCGCCAGGCCAAAAGATACACAAATAACAGAAGATAGACAGCGGAAGCAAAAGTGCCATAAGATGGCTATAAACAAAGCCAATCAGTGTGCCTTCAACCCACAAGGCATCTGACCGGACCGCCAAGCCTAGTCGTCAAACACGAAGCGGCAAAGACAACTCACGTAGTGAGGCCCTTGGGGCTCACCTTCTTCCTCTGCAACAAAAACATTAAGCAAAGCAGCTGAATACAAAAATTGTTTTTGTACTCGCAAGACTGACGTGTGAACTAGCAGACCTGTTCATATGCTACATGCAGGCTTATTTGGTGGAGGCCATAAGTTTCATTTGCACAAAGCCAAAATTAATTTGCAGTATTGTAATACAGTTAGAAGGCAAATTTTCAATTCATTTTTAGTGTTGAAATAACAGCGAAATAAAGATAGATACAAGTAATCACACGGAAGTGACTATCCCAATAGTCACCACAACATATACGAATCCCAGTTCGTACCACAAATCAAATTTTAATTAAAAGGTTGTAGTCTAACTCTTGAAAAGCTTACCCAAGCGTGTCCATCACCTAGGGCGAGGCTATTCGAATAGTTTTAACCACTGCGAGGGTGTACCACTGTACCCACACTTGGATCGCCTTTAAGCCAAAGCACACTTCGAAGGTATGCTGGCCAGCTAAGTCCTCGAGACTTTTTCCAATATTGTGTATTAACTACGAGCCGCTCGTATGGATAGAAATCCATACGCTTACATGGTAAAGCCGAAAAGACAACTACCTTTGCGGGGTAAAGCTTTTGGACAACTACCATGCTCCCAACACCATCCCTCCTGCGACCTCCTGCGACCGAGGTCAATACACGCCCAGTACTAGGTCAAGAGAGGTCCCATATACTCTAGTGTGGTTAGCACGCGAAATGCTGGATAACAGTACTCACAAGATGTTCGGTCCTTAATTGGCCGGGCACCATTCGATCACACCCAAAAAAATCACACCATCTTACCATTGTGCCCGCGTCTAAATCGTTTTGTTTTCAGTTTTAGTTTTGCAATTAACATAGCATAAGTGAAACATAAAAATAACAATAATAATTTTTATGTGATCAAGATCATCGACTAAGTCGATGATCGCCCAAATCTACCGGTAGCTAAGCATGGCTAAGCAAGCGAACTAAGTAATCTACTAAGTGACAAGAGTTCATCCAACGAACTCTAATCACAAACAAATAACCTAGGCTCAGTAGTAGAGATCAATATTTCACCTACAGGATATGCACTACGGATTTAACTAATCAATTTAACACAAATTAAGCAATGCATACATACAATGAAACAAAATATTAGACTTTAAAATACCGGGATTAACATGATCAAGCGCGCTTGCTTCTCTGCTTTGCTCGAAAGATCAACTGCATGCAGAGGTCCTCTCGATAATACGGACGTCGCAATCTATCGATCCAGCAAAAGCAACAAATAAGAAGCAATAACACCGACAAAACTCAAAATTTCAAATATAACCACAAATCTGTAACACAGAAGCTAGACCATTACAAAAGGAACAACAAATAGCTGCTACGGAGATGAATTAAATTAGACATGATTTCATGCGATTGATCTACCCAAACTCACTAACTTACCAAGCTAACTACAAAATCAAAAATCAATCCTCTTATATGTTTTAATCTTTCGACCGACTTTGATGGTGATTGTGTGCACATCTATGAACTAAGCAGCAAATTACCGCATTTGAATTAACTAACCATCCTATGCAACCTTTACTATTATGAATTCAGTTAGGCCTAAAATTTTGCTTATGGAAATACTGACTAGCTCATTATCCAACTAATAGATGCTAAGCAATTTTCTAACTAAGTTTGGGCTTTATTAACATTCAGCTATTAACACTCCTAAGCACCACACCAAAGTATTGAAAGGCTAACAAATTTCAGCATGCTACTACTACCAAGCCTTACCACACTGTGATAGCAAACCAAGAGTTTACTAACAAAACCACTTGATCATCTAATAGCTTCTTTGATCAACCATGCAAACAAGAGCTTTGCAATCTAGAGACACTAACTAAAATAACTTCTTGCTAAACACTACTTCCTGAGTGATTCATCAAGTCCAACAAGACCTAATTAGCATAAGCATGATACTAATTTCAGTTTATCGACAACAGAGAAAAACGACAGAGAGAAAAATCAGAGAATTAGTGACTAACTTTCTTTCAAACCTCAATTACCAATTTTGATCATGCATGTGAGTGAACTAAAGAACATTCCTAAGATTGATTTAGCGGCTAAACTTGGCTTAAGGGAGGTGGGGCCCACTGTCAGACAGACAGAGAAACACAGCCGAAGAACAGAGAGGGCTCGGGCTGGCTCTGGACCTGGATTTGTCGCCGGCGAAGGAGTGGTGGCGCGGTAGAGTGGCACCAAAATGGGTTCTTGGTGGATCTGGAGCCGAAGGTGGTCTCGGCGACCACGGATGCTTGTGGCGGCGTGGCGACGACCGATGCGGCGGCCGTGGAGATGACAAGGGCGGCTGCGATAGAGAAGAAGAGGGTGTAAACTAAGCGCGCGCGCATGAGCATCGATGAGACACCGAGAACTCACCGGAATGGCGCGGAGCTAAGGTGGTCTGCGGAGATGGCGACGCGAGAACTGCGGGCGCGAGGTGGTCACCGTCGGCAAGAACACGAGGTGAAGGAGAGAGGGTGAGTGATCGGGAAGGAAGATGGAGGCGAGCGATGCTCACCAAAAAGAAGAATCGAGTGAAACTTCGCGGAGAAGAGCGTGGCGCGGTGGAGGCGGATCGGCCGGAGTTGGAGAAGAAGGCCCGCGCGCTCTCGGTGATGGAAACTCCGAATTGATGGAGGTTGAGCTCGCGAAGTGCAAGGCACGCGCGTGTGATCGAGGTTGGCCGGAGACCACCGGAGTAGCCGGGCGCTTCGGGCGGCGCGGCGGCGCTCGGCTCCGAGGCTCGATGGAGAAGAAAGGCGCGGAGGAGAAAGAAACCGGGGTAGGTGGAGCCCTCGGCGCTTAAGAAGAGGAGGCGGGGCAGCGAGTGGAGGCGGTAGGCGGCGAGGTGACCGGCGTGGCGGCGTGGCGGCACGCATGCGCCGGCGGTGAAGGTGCGCGAGAGCGCGAGCGCGAGCGAAGCCCAGCGCGCTTGCGCGCCAGCGTGGAGGAAGGGACTGACGGTGGGACCGCGCCATCGGCGAGAGGAGGCGGTTTGAGTCGAGATGCAGTGCGGCGTGACGAGTCCGTTTAACTCGATCAAGATCATGTCGGCCGTTAGATTTTAAGCGGACGATCGAGATCTCTTGAGCAACAGTCGATCCGATTGTTTGGGCACCACGTGGACGCGCGATCGCATCGGACGGTCGTGGGCGTCGACTCGGCGGCGCGGCTAGTTAGTGCGATCAAGCCGGCGGCGCGGTCGGACTTAGTCGGGCTCGGGTTCGAGCCCGACAAGCGATGATGCGATTTTGAGTTTAAAAGGCTGAGGGAGTTTTGGGGAATTTTTAGAGATAGTTCCCTAGCTCCAAAAACTCCGAAATTTTTATGATAGCTACTTTGGACAGAGGACAACATTGCATAAATTTTCAAGAACTTTCTATGCACTGCATTGTCCTGAAGAAAATTCACAAGCTGCTGCCTTAGGAGTTTGACCAGATTTCAAACAGAGTTGACTTGCTCTTTTGAAATAGCAAATAAAATCTAAAAATTGTGAGATTTTTCAGAGAGGTAGATAGGATGATCAAGATGATTGGAAAAATATTCCTAGAGGATGATCACAAGTTTGAGGTTGACAATTTTGTTGACAACAACTATCATTCACAAGAATAAATTCTAGAAAATGGAATTTGGTTAGGGAAAATTTAGAAAACTTCCAAATGATTTCATGAGGCATCAAAAGTTTTTATTTCTCCTCAAAATTTTACATTTGGAACACAAACCCTAACTTAGGGCTGTTACAAATCCCCTACAAGAATCTGCTTGAGATTACGATCATGAGAGAAAAGAAGGACGGGTAGTGCGCACAGAGACGATCTTCCGCTCCCAAGTGGCTTCATCCTCGGAGTGATTCGACCATGAACCTTCGGGAACTTGATCGCACGGTTCCTTGTTCTTCGTTCGACTTCTTGAGGATGCGAGCGGGCGCCACGATAAGACGGATCTTCCGCACATCGATATTTTCCAATGGCGTTTCCTTAACCGAACACGGAGGCACTTCTTTAATTGCGATACATGGAAAACATCATGCACTCCCAGAGTGTAGCGGCAATTCTAACTTGTATGCAACAGCTCCACTTTCTTGATGATGCGATACGGCCGAGCATATCGAGGAGCGGTTTGCCCTTGACACGGCAGCGGCGATGACCCTTGGTGAGACTTTGAGATACACAAGTCATTGGGCTGAAACTCACTCACGACAACGCCGATCTGCATAGCTCTTTTATGCAGGTGAGCTACGGCGCAAGTGCTCACGAATCAGCGCACTTGACTTTCCGCCTCATTGATTGAATCGGACCAAAGCATCTTTCCCAGGTTCGACCCAGTTCAATGGGGTTACATCGTCTCCCATACAAAGCCTCAAGCGGTGCCATCTGAGACTAGCTGGAAGTCGTTGTTGTAGGAGAACTTCGGCAAGCGGTATGCACTTCTCCCAATTATTCCCATAGGAAAGAACACAAGCACGAGCATATCTTCTAGAACTTGGTTGACTCGCTCCGTCGACCATCTGTCTGAGGATGATAGGTGAAATTTGAAAGAAAGACGGGTCCCCATGGCCTCCTCAGAAGCGTGCCAAGCCGAGAAGTGAAAAGAGAGCCACGATCGACACAATCGTTCATGGCACACCATGTAAGCTCACAATGCGGAGATATAGAGATCCGCCAATTTACTAACTGCGAGGTGAGTGCGTCTTGGCAAAAAGTGTGCTACCTTTGTCAACGGTCAATAACCACCCGGATAGCATCCTTCCCAGAAGTGCAGGGCAAACCAGTGACGAAATCCATGCCCACAGAATCCCATTTCCACTCTGGTATAGGTAAGGGCTGAAGAAGACCCACTGGACGCTGATGCTCGGCCTTGACACGACAACATACGTCGCATCTGGCAATGAACCTGGCAATCTCGCGCTTCATGCGAGTCCACCAGAATCTCTGACGCAGATCTTGGTACATTTTGGTGGCCCCGGGATGGATGGACAAAGGCGAATCATGGGCTTCACGGAGAATCAAATCCCGCAATTCCGGAACCTTTGGAACCACGAGCCGCTGCCCAAACCACACAACACCATGCTCATCTTCTGTGAAGCACTTGGCTGATCCATTCTTGATGTTCTGCTTGATTTTACCCACACCAACATCTCATTGTTGTCTTGACTTGATTTGATCCACCAAGGTTGGTTGCACAATCAAGGCGACAAAGGGAACCATGCTCAACCAAACCCAAGTTGAGGCGCTGAAAGTGCAAGAAGTGCGGAGTTCTTTGCTCTTGGACCATCAAAGTATTGCAATACACCTTTCGGCTAAGTGCATCGGCAACCACATTGGCCTTGCAGGATGATCTCGAATACCCATGTCATAATATTTGATCAATTCCAACCATCTCCTTTGCACGAGGTTCGGATCTGGTTGGGTGAACAAATATTTCAAGCTCTTAATGATCGAATACACTTCCACAAATGTTCTGATCAGATAATGCCGCCAAATCTTGAGTGCATGAACCACGACAAGCTCTAAATCATGGGTGGGATAATTGAGCTCGTGAGGTCTCAGCGCCTAGATGCATAGGCAAGCGCCTTGCCTTCTTGCATAAGAACACACCCGAGTCCTCGACGAGAGGCATCATAATAGATATCGAAGCTCTTGTGGACATCGGGAAGAGTAAGGGCTGGGGCTGAAGTCAATCGTTGTTTGAGCTCAAAAGCTCTCATCACAAGCGAGGACCACACAAACTTCTTGTCCTTCTTGAGCAATTCGGTCATTGGCTTTGCGATCTTGGAGAAGTTCTCGATAAAGCGGCGGTAGTTGCGGACTTGGGTGACCCAAGATAGAACATCACCGACCTTCTTTGGGATCACGACTCGCCTCGGTGAAAGAACATGGCCCAAGAATGCCACTTCCTTCAACGGAACTCACATTTCTTTGAACCGCGCATATAGCCAGTGCTCCGCAATTTGCCCAAAACAATCTTCAGATGCTCAGCATGCTCTTCTTCAGTCTTGGAATAGATAAGAATGTCGTCAATAAACACCACCACGAACTTATCCAAATATTCCATGAATACCGAGTTCATGAGGTTCATGAAATAAGCTGGAGCATTGGTTAAGCCGAAAGACATGACGGTATACTCGTAAAGGCCATAACGAGTAGTGAAAGCCGTCTTCGGAATATCCTCAGCCCTGATCCGGACTTGATGATATCCCAATCTCAGATCAATCTTGGAGAACACCTGAGCTCCAGACAACTGGTCAAAAAGATCATCAATGCGGGGCAGAGGATACTTGTTCTTCACCGTCACCTCATTGAGCGGACGGTAATCAACACACATGCGCAAAGTCTTGTCCTTTTTCTTCACAAAGATCACCGGACAACCCCAAGGAGATGAGCTGGGACAGATGAAACCCTTTGCTTGGAGCTCACCAAGCTGCTTCTTCAATTCTTCTAGCTCATTGGGAGGCATCCGATCACGCCGCCGAGATAGAGGCGATGCGGGTAGCAACTCAATGACAAACTCGGATCTCGAACCGGAGGCATCCCGGGTAAATCATCGGGAAAAACATCCTCAAAATCACAAGCGGTGGGAACCTCCCGAATCTTCAAAGGCGGCTTTGCTACAAGTGCACAAAGGTGTGACCCTTGCGGTGCGGGAAAAGCCAACTGTTCGCGGAAAGGTTGGTGAGGAAAACCATCTTCTTAGCTGTCGATCTGTCCCATGTGTTGGGACAACCAATCAATACCAAGAATTACATCCGAGCTCGCTGAGTTGAGCGAGGATGAGATTTGCCAAGAATCCCACTCCTTTGACCGATAGGAACATCCCGACATTCTAAATCGGCTCATTTCCGACCCAGAGCGAATGAGCAAAGAATCCCAAAGGAACACAGTGAAGACCACTAGCGGCAAATGATCTTGAAATAAAGAATGTGATGCTCCCGAATCAAATAATCTGCAGCGGGACGATAATTGACAAGAAGTGCCCATCACGACATCGGCGCCTCTGAGCCTCTCGGTGAAAGGTGGTTGACTTCGACCGCTTGCTCGCACCTCGGTCTTCGGATCATCTTACGTGGTGGGTGACCACTCCCTGCCGTGTCCTCCATTAGGGCGAGGGCTACTCCAACACTCGAGGGCAAGAATTCGCATAATGGCCCTTTTTGTGACAACGAAACAAGTAACCTCGACCGCGGGATTGCGGAGGCCACCGTCTTCTTTGGACCACAAAGCACGTGGTGGCTCGCGACTGCGGTGGGCGAGCGCAGCGATGGCCTCGGCGCGGTGGAGCAAAGAACGCGCCCACAGTGCTAGCCCGGCCAGGGGCGAGTGAGGTGGTGTGAAGTAGACCGATGGGCCTCCCATTTGCGCTGCGAGACTCGCCAGCGCCTTTGCCTTATGCTCGCAACAATGGCCTTATCCACTAAGGCACGAAAGTCGGAGAAGTCCACAATAGATAGCTTGTCCTGCGGCTCCTCGGACAAGCCATCCATAAACTTCTCTGCTTGGCCTCATCGAGGCCACCTCCCGAGCATAACGAGCCAAGTGATTAAACTCGTAGAGGTACTCAAGTCACGAGACTTGCGCCCTTGCTTGAGCGCGAGAAATTCTTTCTTCTTCAGTTTCATCAGGCCATCGGGGATGTGGGCCCGGCAGCACTGAACTCCTCTATGAGACCACATGGCGCGGGCTGCATGGCGAGTAGTTCTCCCACCATGAGAGTCTTGCACCCTCGGTGGTGGGACGCGAAAGAGTGCCTTCTCTGGGTGCGGCGCGGCGATGTTGAGCTTCGCTCAACCATGCGCGACCAATCATCGCATCGAGAGGTCCTCGAGCGGGAGAAAGTCGGCGGCTGCGTGCGGAGGAACTCGGCAAGTCCCCGCGAGTCGGTGTCCGCCACCTCCGGTCCGGAGGCATCGGCAGGAGTGGAGGTATTCCTAGCAATAACCTCCAAAATGCGCGTCGATCCATGCGGTTTCGCTCGATCTGGCGAGAACCTCGACCATGGTCGGGGAGGAAGCTCCTCATCATGACCAGTAGTGATGCCACGCGTCCTCCCACCATCTGTTTGCTAAGATAGGTTAGTGATAGACTGAGAACAAGAAATCAATAAAGCACTGAAGCAGCTCAAAAATAACTAGTGACAAATACAAGCATTTAAACTTCAAACATCAATCTCCCGAAACGACCAACTCGCATTGATGAATTTCAGCCATCATTCAAGAAGGCAAGGTTTCACAATTCAAAACTTGGTTCAATACGACTAAAAGCAAAGCAAACCAACTGCAAAAAAATTAGACACTTAGCGGACTTACAACACATCCTACCCTTATGTTCCCACAAGTTTCGGTTAGATTAATCTCCCATGGTTCTCCCAAAATTAATTCCACCCTGTAGTAACTATCTTTTGAAAGGAAGAGAGAAACCAAGTTTTAAAACTCAAATTAGAGTAAGATGAGAGTAGAAAGCTAAGATAGATAAGGAGTAAAACACGAGAATCTGCTAGGTTTTCATAAACCCTTTTATACTTTGAAAATAAGCCTTTCCAAAATATCCTAAGAACGACTATGCTTGAGTTACTACGGTCGAATGGCTCGATACCAACTTTGTGAGGACCCCAATTTATTTGGCTTGTAATGCTTAACCAACCTCCTGGCCCTAGCATCACAAATCAAATAAACCGAGCCTCGAGATATGTATACTTCCTAGAATGCAGTATACACACCTCGCCACAAAATTATGCATCAATTCCATTCCAAACATAGAGTCCAAACATTACACTACTAAGCAGAAGGTAAACAACGATGATTATTACAGACCGGGCCGGCCAGGCCAAAAGATACACAAATAACGTAAGATAGACAGAAGCAAAAGTGCCATAAGATGGCTATAAACAAAGCCAATCGCGTGCCTTCAACCCACAAGGCATCCGACCGGACCGCCAAGCCTAGTCGTCAAACACGGCGGCAAAGACAACTCACGAGTGAGGCCCTTGGGGCTCACCTTCTTCCTCTGCAACAAAAACATTAAGCAAGCATTTGAATACAAAAATTGTTTTTGTACTACAAAGACTGACGTGTGAACTAGCGCACTGTTCATATGCTACATGCGAGCTTATTTGGTGGAGGCCATAAGTTTCATTTGCACAAAGCCAAAATTAATTTGCGATTGTAATCTGCTTAGAAGGCAAATTTTCAATTCATTTTTAGTGTTGAAATAACAAATAAATAAAGATAGATACAAGTAATCACACGGAAGTGACTATCCCAATAGTCACCACAACATAGCACGAATCCCGTTCATACCACAAATCAAATTTTAATTAAAGGTTGTAGTCTAACTCTTGAAAAGCTTACCCAAGCGTGTCCATCACCTAGGGCGAGGCTATTCGAATAGTTTTAACCTGCAGGGGTGTACCATCAGCCCACACTTGCATCGCCTTTAAGCCAAAGCACACTTCCGAAGGTATGTCACAAGCCTGACTAAGTCCTACGAGACTTTTTCCAATATTGTGTATTAACTACGAGCCGCTCGTATGGATAGAAATCCATACGCTTACATGGTAAGCCGAAAGACAACTACCTTTGCGGGTAAAGCTTTTCGGACAACTACCATGCTCCCAACACCATCCTCCTGCGACCTCCTGCGACCGAGTCAATACACGCCGAGTACTAGGTCAAGAGAGGTCCCATATACTCTAGTGTGGTTAGCACGCGAAATGCTGGATAACGGTACTCACAAGATGTTCGGTCCTTAATTGACCCGGGCACCATTCGATCACACCCAAAAAATCACACCATCTTACCATTGTGCCCTGCGTCTAAATCGTTTTTGTTTTCGGTTTTAGTTTTGCAATTAACATAGCATAAGTGAAACATAAAAATAACAATAATAATTTTTATGTGATCAAGATCATCGACTAAGTCGATGATCGCCCAAATCTACCGGTAGCTAAGCATGGCTAAGCAATCGAACTCGTAATCTACTAAGTGACAAGAGTTCATCCAACGAACTCTAATCACGACAAATAACCTAGGCTCGGGTAGTAGAGATCAATATTTCACCTACAGGATATGCATTACTGATTTAACTAATCAATTTAACACAAATTAAGCAATGCATACATACAATTTGAAACAAAATATTAGACTTTAAAATACCGATTAACATGATCAAACCTGCTTTTGCTGCTTCTGCTCGTAAAGATCAACTCATTGCAGAGGTCCACTCTCGATAATACTGACCGTCCGCAATCTATCGATCCAAAGAAAAGCAACAAATAAGAAGCAATAACACCGACAAAACTCAAAATTTCAAATATAACCACAAATCAGAACACGAAGCTAGACCATTACAAAAGGAACAACAAATAGCTGCTACGGAGATGAATTAAATTAGACATGATTTCATGCGATTGATCTACCCAAACTCACTAACTTACCAAGCTAACTACAAAATCAAAAATCAATCCTCTTATATGTTTTAATCTTTCGACCGACTTTGATGGTGATTGTGTGCACATCTATGAACTAAGCAGCAAATTACCGCATTTGAATTAACTAACCATCCTATGCAACCTTTACTATTATGAATTCAGTTAGGCCTAAAATTTTGCTTATGGAAATACTGACTAGCTCATTATCCAACTAATAGATGCTAAGCAATTTTCTAACTAAGTTTGGGCTTTATTAACATTCAGCTATTAACACTCCTAAGCACCACACCAAAGTATTGAAAGGCTAACAAATTTCAGCATGCTACTACTACCAAGCCTTACCACACTGTGATAGCAAACCAAGAGTTTACTAACAAAACCACTTGATCATCTAATAGCTTCTTTGATCAACCATGCAAACAAGAGCTTTGCAATCTAGAGACACTAACTAAAATAACTTCTTGCTAAACACTACTTCCTGAGTGATTCATCAAGTCCAACAAGACCTAATTAGCATAAGCATGATACTAATTTCAGTTTATCGACAACAGAGAAAAACGACAACAGAGAAAAAATACAGAGAATTAGTGACTAACTTCCTTTCAAACCTCAATTACCAATTTTGATCATGCATGTGAGTGAACTAAAGAACATTCCTAAGATTGATTTAGCGGCTAAACTTGGCTTAAGGGAGGTGGGGCCCACTGTCAGACAGACAGAGAAACACAGCCGAAGAACAGAGAGGGCTCGGGCTGGCTCTGGACCTGGATTTGTCACCGGCGAAGGAGTGGTGGTGCGGTAGAGTGTGACCAAAATGGGTTCTTTGGTGGATCAGGTGAAGGTGGTCTCGAGGCGACCAGAGATGCACTTTGTGGCGTGGCGGCGGACGCGCGGCGGCCGTGGAGATGACAAGGGCGTGCTGCGACGAGAAGAAGAGGGTGTAAACTAGCGCGCGCATGAGCATCGCGAGACACCGGAACTCACCGAATGACGCGAGCTAAGGTGGTCACGGAGATGGCCCGGCGAGAACTCGCGCGGCGCGAGGTGGTCACCGTCGGCAAGAACACGAGGTGAAGGAGAGAGGGTGAGTGATCGGGAAGGAAGATGGAGTCGAGCGTGCTCACCGAAAGAAGAATCGAGCTGAAACTCACCGGAGAAGACGTGGCGGCGGTGGAGGCGGTCGGCCGAGTTGGAGAAGAAGGCCCGCGCAGCCTCGGTGATGGAAACTCCGAATTGATGGAGGGTTGAGCTCCACGGGTGCAAGGCACGCCGTGACGCGTCGAGTTGGCCGGAGACCACCGAGTAGCCGGGCGCTTCGGAGGCGCGCGCGACGCCTCGGCTCCGTGGCTCAATGGAGAAGAAAGCGGCGAGGAGAAAGAAACCGGTAGGTGGAGCCCTCGGCGGCTTAAGAAGAGGAGGCGGAGGCAGCGAGGTGGAGGCGGTAGGGCGGCGAGGTGACCGGCGTGGCGGCGTGGCGGCACGCATGCGCCGGCGGTGAAGAGCGGCGCGAGAGAGCGAGCGCGAGAGCGAGCGCCGAAGCGGCGCGCAGCGCGCGCGCGTGGAGGAAGGGACTGACGGTGGGACCGCGCCGTCGCCCGAGAGGAGGCGCGTTTGATCAGATGCAGTGCGGCGTGACGAGTCGGTTTAACTCGATCAAGATCATGTCGACCGTTAGATTTTAAGCGGACGATCGAGATCTATCGAGCAACAGTCGATCCGATTGTTTCGGGCACACATGGACCGCGCGATCTGCATCGGACGGTCGTGGGGGATCGACTCGGGCGGCGCGGCTAGTTTGTGCGATCAAGCCGAGCGGCACGGTCGGACTTGAGTCGGGCTCGGGTTCGAGCCCGACAAACAGTGGTTACTGATTTTGAGTTTAAAAGGCTGAGGGAGTTTTGGGGAATTTTTAGAGATAGTTCCCAAGCTCCAAAAATTCCGACATTTTTATGATAGCTACTTTGGACAGAGAACAACATTGCATAAATTTTCCAGAACTTTCTATGCACTGCATTGTCCTGAAGAAAATTCACAAGCTGCTGCCCTAGGAGTTTGACCAGATTTCAAACAGAGTTGACTTGCTCTTTTGAAATAGCAAATAAAATCTAAAAATTGTGAGATTTTTCATAGAGGTAGATAGGATGATCAAGATGATAGGAAAAATATTCCTAGAGGATGATCACAAGTTTGAGGTTGACAATTTTGTTGACAACAACTATCATTCACAAGAATAAATTCTAGAAAATGGAATTTCGTTAGGGAAAATTTAGAAACTTCCAAATGATTTCATGAGGCATCAAAAGTTTTTATTTCTCCTCAAAATTCTACATTTGTAACACAAACCCTAACTTAGGGCTGTTACACCTCGGTTCTCTCAAACGGGCATATTTGAAAGATCTGTCTGTTGGAGCAATTTTTGAATCGGTGGAAACTGTTGGGCTTCCACGGCATTTCATTTCAAGCATACGGTTATAAAACGGGCTGCAGGGATGAACTTAGGGTTGTTACCTTTTCCCCTACTCACCCTGACTGTTCGTTGAGCTTTTGTCTCTTCCGCCGCCAGCGATACTGTGCGCTTTCGTGAAGCTTTCCCAAATCCAACTACTCCCTCCTCGAGATAAGATGGCTAAGGTTATCTCTGAGTGGGCTGAATCGGAAATGGACAACGCGAAGATGAATGCCTTGGTCGCCGCCGAGAAAATTCCCGAGGGATTACTCGTGAAGTGGATTGCGGCGAACGGAAAACACTGGCCGTCGGGTGAGGACAATCAAATCCCCGTCTTCCAGGCGTATTGTGAGTGTAGCCTCCGATTACCTACCCACCCCTTCCTCACACTCGCGCTCGAGCACTTTGGAGTGGAATTAGTGAACCTTGGTCCTAATTCCATCACAATGCTGAGTGTATTCGTGTATCTGTGTGAGGCATACCTGGGGATTCCGGCGGACCTCGAGCTTTTCCTGTACTACTACGGGATGGCTCGACAGACCGGAATTGCTAGGAGTTGTGGTCTGAAGCTCCACGACGGTAAGTCGAAGGAGTATATTCAGATGTTCACCCGGTCGTCGTGGCCGGGGTGGAAGAAGAAGTGGTTTTACTGGGAAGCTACCAAGGAAGACAGCCTCCCGTTTGTCAGAAAAGTCGCCGAGAGGTCCCTTTCCTGGGATTCAACTCCCAGTAATCTTGACCGGATCGCCCCCTACATTCTAGCCATCAAAGACGGGGGGGGCTTACCGGATGGCACGTAGTGAAGGACTTCATCATGCACCGCATTAGCCCCTTGAAGAAACGAGCCCCTCCTATGTGGAGGTACTCGGGGAAAGAAGACCCGACCAGGGATTACAAGGATGGTAAGTGGAAAACTCACTTTTTGACTTTAACCTTGGTTAATCTTGATCTGGTCTGTTGATCGTGCTATTTGTGCGTACAGATCTTCCACAGGCGGAGATTGATGCTCGTGTCAGGCTCATCTGCGAGAAGAGTCCGTCCAACGTAGCAGCTCCCCAAATTCTTGTGGTTTTGACTGCAGAAGAAAAAGTGGAGCGCCTAAAGGTAATCGAAGAACAACTTCGTCTTTAGGCACCTATTGTCGTAAAACGAAAAACTTACAACTTGCGAGCTGGTCGTAGAAGAACTTACGACCAATTAGTGTTCGTAGAAAAACTTACGACCACTTTCATTTTCTGATTTTCAACAAAAAGTAGGCGTGGAAGACCGCCAAGACGACGAGGAAGTCGATTTGGTGGTCATTGGGGCGACAACGCAGGCAGAGTCATCAAAGTCCCCTCCAGCCAAAAAGCATCGACTTGGAAAGGTCGGCGACAAGGGTGGCTCGAGTTCGGCTCCTCCTGCTCCTTTAGCTAAATTTGCTGCAGAATTGGCTGCAGCGAGGGAGAAAGCAGAGGAAGCTGCCTTTGCCCTCAAGCGCAAAGCCCCCAAGGTCAAGGTACCCTTCTATTACGACAATAAGTCTTTCGCAGTTTTCGCTTATCGTGGCTTTATAAGGTAGCTAGAAAAGGAGAATTTCGCAGTTTTCGCTTATCGTGGCTTTATAAGGTAGCTAGAAAAGGAGAACTGGAAGAGCTTCATGTCTTTTGTGAAGGAAAATACTGCTCCAGTAGAACCTGAGGTCGAGGGGAGCAGTGTTCTTAAGGTGGTCGAGACAGATCTTGGCCACTCGGAGAGTCGGGAAGAGGAGACTCCCGTTCCTTCGATCGAATCTCAACCCACAATAGTTGAGAAGAAGTCGAAGAAACCTTCCGTTGGGAAGGTTGCTCCCAAGTTCCAGGTTAGATCTAGTGCGCAGAGGTATGTAAAAAATAGAAGTGTAAGAACAGCATTTACCCTTTGTTTTTCACAAGTTGACTTACTTTTTGTTTTATGATCTTAGACCAACTCCTTCAGCCCCCAGGGATGCTTCTATTGAGAAGCCCTCCGCCACCTGTTCGGCCTGCGAAGGTGTGACTGCGGTAGTAGCTGAGGCTCCAGCTACTATTCCCGTAGTAGAGGAAGTCGTCGCTGCTAAAGTCGCTACGACCACTGAGGTAGTCGTAGGGATGGAAGTGGAGACGAGGGAGGCCACAAGGGAGACACCGGGAGTTGGTGGTGATGAGAGTTCCGATCACCATGCCGGTAAGGAGTTTATCGAGGACGTTCCTTCCGATCCTCCTGGCGGTGCTTCCATCACAGAATCAGAGGAAGAAGAATACTTTAATTTCTGCTCTGATTTCTTTGGCCCTGCTACTATCGTAGGATCTTCCACCTACCAGTCTCACGACCGAGTTCCTCACCCCAGTAACATTCCCAATTGTGGGGATGTCTTCGATAACGAACGTCTTGAAGGGGTTTGGTGGAAACGAGTCGAGGAGATGGACGGGCTGAAAGATCCGTCACGGATAGTCTACATGTTTGCTTGGTCAAGCATGAATGTAAGTATTCATCGACACTTATATTCGTGGTTTTATCCCTGCTTCTTATCGTCTTTCTCTCCTGCAGAGAGCCGTGGAACAAGTTGCTACGATTTGCGAATATAATCGGCAACTTGTCAAATTGCAACAAAAAAAAGCAGTTCTCTGCGAACAGGCACAGAGGTGGTGAGTAACTGATTCTCGTAATCGTTTTATAAATCGATTACTTGCTCAGTACTCGTAGAGGGTTGTCGTAGAAAAACTTACGACTTGGTACTAGTCGTAAAAAAACTTACGACTTGGTACTAGTCGTAGAAAAACTTACGACCAGGGAGTAATCGTAGGAAAACTTACGATCATGCATCAGTCGTAGAAATACTTACGACTGCTCGTCTGTGTACTCATGTCTACCCTTAACTTTTTCAGGTTTAAGAGTGACGAAAAGACCTTAGCTGATTCGCTCGACTTCAAAAAGGCCGAGACGAAAAAGCTAAGGGATGAGGTCACCAACCTTCTGAAGAAGCTTCAGGAGGCTAACTCAGAACTCGAAATTGCAGAAAAAATAAGCGAAGATGTGAATTTACATTGCTACCTTCTTGATCTTTATCCTCCTAACTCCTCAATTCTTTATAGAAAAAGAAGTTGAAAATAAGGCCCTTCAGGCCGAGGTGGGGGCTATTCGGGTCGAGGTCTAGGAAAAGTCCTCAGTAGTTCGCGAGATCGCCCGCATCGCAAAAGAAAAAGGTCAAGAAATTGAGAAGTTAGGTTCTCAATTAGCGGTAAATCATTTTTCCTTCTCGTAGAATCATTTTATCTAATCAACCCTTACTCCTTTCAGAGCGATTAATTGAAATAAAACAACTCCACGAGGCTTCGACTTGCACCCAGGAGGAAATGAAGTCGATGAAGATTAATCTTCAAGACAACATTTCACTTTTGAACAATGTACTCAATGGGCTTCATGCTGGAAAGGTCGCTCCACGCGATGACACGATTGCTGCTCATACGAGTGCCATTGGGGAGCAAGTCGGTACCTTGCAAGAGTTGGTGTCTACTCTGAAGACCAACCAGAATGACTCGATAAGGGAAGCGGTCAAAGGAGCCGTAAGTTTTGTTTTAGCAAAGCTTAAAGCCCGTGACCCCAACCTTAACCCTCATTCTGTTGAAGCCGACTTCGACTGTACCGAATCTGAAGCAGAACGGTTAATCGAGGAGATGCAGTCGGTCGGCGAGAAGGTCACAGAGGAGATGCAAATTGAGTCTCCTTTGTCAGAGTAGTCTGTAATAAGGATCTGTAAAGACAAGTTCTTTTGGTGATGTATAAATATATGATCCTTTTCTTCTTTCCTACAAATTATCTCGTAGAGTAATTAGTAACTCGTAGGATAATGAGAAGTGAAGAAATAATCAGACCAGATATGTGTGATTCCTCCTTCCTTCTTCTTTTTCCCTGCGAATCATCTTGTAGAGTAGTTAGAAACTCGTAAAATGATAACTCGGAAAAAGAGACTAAGACTAAGAAAGGAAGTCATGTTTATAAATTTAACTAAGAAATGAAGTTATGTTTATAAATTTATCCTAGCGCCCGACTATTTGCTTAGTTTATTGGAATAAACTAAGGAAATAGTAAAGAAAGAGTTTCTAAAAACAGAGAGGTTTGTTCAACTTATAGCTTTCGAGTATCGATTATCTTGCACTAGTCGAAAGAGTGGAAACGAATCAATGCTAGGAAGTTCCCTCTAGTGGGCAAGACCACGTGTAGAAAGGAAGGGCTTCGACTAGGCAATGTTACCATCTTCAACCAGATTAATCAAATCAATTACGACAACTTGAGTAAAACAAACATGTAGAGTACCTTAAAAATACATTCGACCTTTTTCGATGTACCCGATAAGTTTGACCTGGTAGCGAGAGTAGGAAACGGGACGACGCTAGGAAGTTCCTTCTAGTGGGCAGGGCCACATGCAGAAAAGAGAAGCTTCGACTAGGTGTGTTTCTTCCTCCGACCAGTTAAAACCGATCAAGTTTACCAGAAGTGGTCGAACGAATCTCAAAAGTGTGCTCTTCTTAGAATATTTTTCAAAGTGAATAAATAAACTAAGGTGACATGAATTCGCTTAAAAGATTTTTCGACCATGTTTCTGAGCTCAAAAAACTTTGTATTGGTAGCAAAAGTTAGGAACAAGGTGACACTAGGAAGCTCCTTCTAACGGGCAGGACCACATGCAGAGAGGAGAGACTTCGACTAGATGTTATGTCCTTTCTCCAACCAGTGTAAAGAGGAAATGAGCGTATGAAGAATGGTCAAAAAAATAAAAGAAAAATTCAAAGAAAGACAATAAAGTAGAAAAAACGTGATACTTTGTTGTCGTAGAGGTTTGTTACACGTAAAACTTGCGTAACTGGTCAATGTTCCAAGAGTTTGAGAAAACGCGGCCATCCTCCATTGCAAGTCGTACCGATCATGGACGCATAACTTCGACCACAGTGTAAGGACCTTCCCACTTGGGGGAAAGTTTATTCTGATTAGACTGGGATTGGATAAGCCTCAATACCAAGTCACCTATAGCAAGGCTACGAGGTTGGACCTTACGATCGTAGTATCTACGCAGGGCTTGTTAGTAGACTGCTGAACGGATTAGATTCTGGTTCCTCTTTTCCTCGAGCAGGTTGATATCATCCGCTTGAAGCTGTGCTTGGGTGGAATCGTTAAAATTTTCGACTCGCATGGACCTAATCTTTAGTTCTGGCGGGAGCATGGCTTCGGCGCCAAAAACTAGAAAGAAAGGTGTTTCTCCTGTAGCCCGACTAGCTGTCGTACGAATTGCCCATAATACTGAAGGTAATTCTTGTATCCAAGCCCCCGAGCGTTTGACAAGCTGATCGAAGACTCGGGTCTTAATTCCCTTCATTATCTGGCCATTCGCTCTTTCGACCGCCCCGTTGCTTTGGGGGTGGGCAACAGAAGCGTAACACAATCGAGTTCCCAACTCGTCGCAAAATTCCTGAAATTTTGTGCTCGAAAATTGTTTGCCATTATCTGTGATGATTCGACTTGGTACTCCAAATCGAGTTATCACGCATCTCATCATGAACCTTGTTGCTGCTTCCGTTGTTATCCCAGTCACAGGCTCGGCTTCTATCCATTTTGTGAATATGTCAATAGCCACAAAAAGGAATTCGAATCCACCTGGAGCTCTGGGTAATGGTCCTAGGATATCGAGACCCCAGGTCACAAAAGGCCAAGATAGAGGGATTGTTTACAACGCTTGAGCCGGTTGGTGTATTTGCCTGCTATGAAACTGACACTGTACACACTTTTTGACCAACTCCTTAGCATCGTAGAGGGCCGTTGGCCAATAAAAACTCTGTCGAAAGGCTTTACCGACTAGCGTTCTGTAAGAAGTATGAGTCCCAGAGATGCCTCAGTGTATGTCGTGAAGGAGTTTTAATCCTTCGCTCTGCGGAATACATCGCATGAGCACCCCTTGAGTTCCTCTTTTATAAAGGACATCTTTGACCAAAGTATACATTTTGGCCTTTCGAGATAGTCGATAAGCTTCAAGATCGTCGTCGGGTATGGAACCCGTCTGAAGATACTCGTAGATGGAAGTCATCCAGGTATCTTCGTACTCTAGAGAAGCTGTTTCGATAGGAAGCGTCTCTAGTTCTTCAACTAGGGATGACTTCTAAAGTTCTCTAGAAAAACTCCTTTTGGTACTGTGGATCGAGAAGAAGCTATACGAGCAAGTTGGTCTGCGAGGACATTATCCTTCCGAGGGATGAATTGTACCTCAAAGCCCAAAAAATGCTTTTCTAACTTTCGAACTTCCGATAAGTACCGAGACATAGTCGGATTAGAGCACTGGTACTCCTTTCCGACTTGATTCACGACTAGCTGAGAGTCTCCTCTCATGAGTAGTCAACGAATCGAGAGCGCTTTAGCGGCTCGTACGCTAGCTAGCAAATCTTCGTATTCTGCCACGTTCTTAGTGGCCTGAAAGTTTAATTGTATGGCATACTTTAAGGTCTCCCCGGTAGGAGATTCCAGGACCACCCCAACCCCCGAGCCACATATAAGTGACCCGTCAAAGTACATCGTCCACTGGTCGTGGGAATCGTACTAGGGATCCTGAACAGGTTCAGGATTTGTCCATTCGGCGACAAAGTCTGCCAAGATCTGGGATTTAATGTGTTGAAAATATGCCTTAGAGGCAATCATAGAGATGATTATATTTCATTATATTCATAACATTTGATAATATGTTATCTTGTTCCTTGAATTAATCATCAGTTATATAGATCAATGAGTATGTGACTTGTTGGTGAAACTCTTTATCTTATATGATGTCGTTCTAAAAGTATCCCTGGTCGAATGTCACTGGTCGGAACACCAGTGACTCTACAACCAGTACATGTATTGATTGATGACCATGTTTCACCGGTCATGGATATAGAGATATCGAATCAATAATGTGGACACATGTTAGAGAACATAGTGTTTGATAAGACCCACCTTGAGACACTATTGAGATTGTTATGATTCTATGTGTCGTTAGTTGGTCTCAAGCAATGATGATGTATAATCCTTAGACCTGAGATCAGTATGGTTTCCTACATGTGTAATAGCACTCTTAGGGATTGCCAAACGCTAATCCGTAACTGGATAGTTATAAAGGTAGCTTTCGGGTATACTATGAAACATGCGGAGGAATGTGACTGGTCGGATATGGGATTTACCCCTCCTAACATAACGGGAGAGATGTCTCTAGGCCCCTCGTTGTGGTCGAATAAAGAAAGTGCATGGTCATGCCACTAGTGGTCAAAGTGTCGACCACATGAAGTTATTCGACAATTGATCGAGAAAGTATTGAACAGTCCATGGATGACATATTATCTCATCTGGAGTTCAACCAGATGTCGTGAGGCAAAGGGAGAATACACAAGCAGGTCGTTCAGTTGCCGAGGTCGTAGACTGGTCGAAGTCGTATGGAGAAGCGACCTAGTCGAAGACTACTCGAACATTATCACCAACTGGTTGTAAGGAGTTGCAAATCGGTTGTAGTTAGATACTAGCGGTCGTGAGGAGTTCTGAATCGTTGTAACGATTATGGTGAGTCGTGACTAAATACGAGCTGGTCGTAAGTGATAAGGACACAGTCGTAGATCATATTGTATTAAGGTTCGTCCGATATATTACGTGTGTGTTCGGGAATCGTTATGTCTTTGCTAGGTACCATGACGACTCGTGATCGGAAAGAGTTTTCGAGTCACAACCGATTACACACGAACCTATAGGGTCACACACTTAAAGGGCTAGGATTTGATTTGGATGGAGATCTGAATTCTTATAGGCCACGAGTTCCTAAATGGGCCATAGGTTGAGGACCCAATATGGATGCCTATATATAGAGGGGCGGTGGCATGGGTTATGATTGATCAATTTTTCTGGAAGAAATCCCGAAACCCTAATAGCCATGCTCTCCTCAACCACGCCGCCGACGCTAGCACTCCTGCGCGTGGTGTCCCTACCCCGTACGTGTGGATACCTTGGAGGTGTTGTTGCGAAGCATCAGCACTAGGACGATCCGCGACTCATGACGTTCATCGGAGTAGGAGGAGAGGGCGCGCGGCAAGTACGACTACGACTGCTTCAACTCGCTACATCGACTCTACTTCCGCTACGAGTCGGCGCGTCTAGTGGTAATCTCGTGATTTATTACCAGCGAAGGTTCCTTGGTTGCGCGGTAAAAAATTTTTGTTTGTGCTATCGTAGCCTTCCCGCGACCCATCAGTGGTATCAGAGCCATCCCGTTTAGTTTTAGATTCGGATTAGATGCATATGGTGATATGCGGGGGGTCATAGATGTGATCTATTTCTATTTCTCTTGGTCGTTCTATGTGATAGATCGTTCTTGGCGATGGTCGATATGATCGTCCATGCGCGGTGGTCGTAAAGTGATTGATGATCGTTATTCTGTGATCGTGTGTTCATGGTCGTATCACGATTTTCCTCTACCGGTCGGGTTTCCGCCATCGGGGCAGACAGTGATCGTAAATTCATGGAGCACGCGAAGATCAATCTGGTTGATCGAATCAGAGTTGCGATCGGAAAGGGTTAATGTGATTAATCCAATGCGATTTACATGGACGGAGCAGTAGATTGGATCTACATTGTCTGAAAATTTTCGCATACAGGGTTGCCGCCCCTGTGACCGCCGAGCAGGACCTTGGAATATAGATAGGGTTTCCGCCCTTTTGGTGTGGGTTGCCACTCCTATGGATTAGGACCTTAACTTGGTTTAAGTATCGCTAATTCACGTCTTTCGTTAGATAGAATGCGATTCTATATCTAACTTGTTTTTGCAGGATTTTGTAATAGTATGACCCATAATGTATGAGATGCATGTATGTGTGTAATGTTCATGACCTGAGTGTCATGCTTATTGCAGCCCAAGGCTGTCTATATTTGTATAACGGCCTGCGTGTCGACTTGTGATGCCTTTTCATTCTTTGTATTTTATCACTAGTGCTATTATCAGTAATGGTTTAGTGGGAGTACTTGGAGGTTTTGGCTACTTGGAGACATGACGCACAGGAAACACGGCGATGGAGATCACCTTGTGGAAGGGTCATACTATATCACAATACAATATGATTGTCTATGAATGCCTTTCTTTTGTTCTTTTATTTCTATGCATGTTATTTAATTGTTTTGGATGCTCTTGACATGGTAGAAGTAAAATTCCCTCACTTAATATTGAGTTAAAATTGATGCCCTCCCAATTTGCTGCACCATCCAAAGTCTTATATTTTAATGGTAGGTCTTGACTAGATGGGTTTGTGTCAGACACTTACACGCTTAGCATTGGTCTAACTTGACAAGGTCATCATAACGGTTATGGACCTTGGGGCATAGGGTTGGGTGCTTGAGCATAGAGATGCTTTGCAACAACAAGAGTCATATAGAGATATGATTAGCAAAGGGTTGCTTACCATATTCACTAATCTTCTAGCAGTGATGCTAAAGCTCACTAGGAGATTAATTAATTATGGATCTTGAATCACTAGAATGTCATAAGAGGGATATGGTATTTAGTGGGAGTATCTTTATTAAATTGTTTAATACAAGTTACTTTTTGAACATATGTCTTAGTTTTGCATATTTGATGTTGTAGATCATAGCACTAACTGTTGTACCTACATCCAGTTTTGCATTACGTTCGATCCTTGAAAAGGAAAAACTGAATGGAACAAATTTTGCGGATTGGTCCCGCAACCTAAGAATTGTTCTTAGGCAAGATAAAAAGGAACATGTTCTAGAGGAACCAATTCCAGATGTGCCTACTGAAAATGCTGCTGCTGCTCTTAAAAGCCCCTATAAAAAGGCATGTGATGAGTCCCTTGATGTTAGCTGTCTCATGCTTGCTGCTATGAACTCAGACCATCAGAAGCAGTTTGAGAACATTGATGCCTACGATATGATCGTGGCGCTCAAAGGCATGTTTGAGACACAGGCAAGAACTGAGAGATATGAGATCTCAAAGAAATTGTTTGGGTGCAAGCTAGCTGAGGGTAGTCCGGTGAGCCCACATGTAATCAAGATGGTTGGTTACACACAGATCTTGGAAAAACTTGGTTTTCCACTTAGTCAAGAGTTGTCTACATATTTGATTCTTGCTTCGCTTCCTGCAAGCTATGGGTCGTTCATTCTGAACTTCCATATGAATAGTTTAGACAAGAATCTCACCGAACTGCATATGATGCTCAAGATCATGGAAGACAAGATAAGAAAAGCAACAATCATGTGATGATGGTGCAAAATAGTACGAGCTTCAAGAAGAAGGCTAAGACTAAAGTCAATGGAAAGGGCAAGGCTAAAGCTTCGGATAGGATCCAAACTAACAAGCCTAAGCCCAAAACTAAGTCTAGTCCGACTCAAGAGAATGAATGCTTTTACTGTAAAGAGCTAGGCCATTGGAAGAGGAACTGCAAGAAATACCTGGCTGATCTGAAAAAGAATGGTGGGACTAAACCCTCCACTTCAGGTATTAATGTTATAGATGTTTTTCTTGCTGATTCTTCTGTTAACTCATGGGTATTTGATACCGGATCGGTTGCTCATATTTGCAATTTGATGCAGAGTCTAACAAGGGTTAGGAGAGTTGCAAGAGGCGAGATAGATCTTCGCGTCGGGAATAAAGCAAGGGTTGCTGCATTAGCCGTTGGGATCTTGCCATTACTTTTGCCTTCAGGATTTATTATAAAATTAAATAATTGTTATTACGTTCCAGCCATGAGTAGAAACATTATCTCTGCCTCATGTTTGATGGCAGAAGGTTATAAATTCATTATTGAGAACAATGGTTGTTCTATATTTTTGAATGAAGTGTTTTATGATTATGCACCTGTTTTGAATGGGTTGTTTATTTTGAATCTTGATGTTGCACCTGTCTATAATATTAATGCGAAGAGGCTTAGGCCTAATAATATGAATTCCACTTTTATTTGGCATTGTCGTTTGGGTCACATAAGTGAGAAACGTATGAAGAAGCTCCATGATGATGGAATTCTAAACTCATTTGATTTAGATTCATTTGAAACATGCAAATCTTGCCTACTCGGAAAGATGACCAAGACTCCTTTCACTGGTCGAGCTGAGAGGGCGTCCGACCTGTTGGCACTCGTACATAGTGATGTATGTGGACCAATGAGCACGACAGCTAGAGGTGGTTTTCAGTACTTCATTACCTTCACCGATGACTATAGTAGATATGGATATGTCTATTTAATGAGGCACAAGTCGGAATCCTTTGAAAAGTTCAAGGAGTTCCAGAGTGAGGTACAGAATCAACTTGGCAAGACAATCAAATCTTTACGATCTGATCGTGGAGGTGAATTTTTGAGCCATGAATTTGGTGACCATTTGAAGCAATGTGGAATTGTTCCACAGCTTACACCACCGGGCACTCCACAATGGAATGGGGTGTCCGAGCGGCGTAATTGGACCTTGTTGGACATGGTTCGGTCAATGATGAACCAACCTGATCTGCCATTGTATTTTTGGGGTTAAGCTCTTGAAATCGCTTTCACTTTAAATATGTTACCATCAAAATCAGTAGATAAGACACCATATGAGATATGGACTAGGAAGAGTCCTAGTTTGTCTTTTCTAAGGATTTGGGGATGTGATGTGTATGTTAAACGTTTGACGTCTGATAAACTCACACCCAAGTCTGATAAATGCTTCTTTATAGGATATCCTAGGGAAACCAAAGGATATTACTTCTACAACAGGGAAGAGGGCAAAGTTTTTTGTTGCCCGAAATGGTGTCTTTTTGGATAAAGAGTTTCTTTCAAAAGAAGTCAGTGGGAGAAAGGTGCAACTCGAAGAAATTCGGGAAACATCTGAAAGTGTTTCGACTCCTACTGAACCTCTACAGGATGAACAAATTGTTGTTGAACCTGTAGATGAGGCATCAGCCCCACGTAGATCTAAAAGGCCACGTCAATTGCATATAAGGTATGGGCATGACGTATTATTGTTGAATAATGATGAGCCTAAGTCTTTTGAGGAAGCGATGATGGACCCAGACTTTGAGAAATGGCTTGAAGCCATGAAATCCGAGATAGACTCCATGAGTGACAATCAGGTTTGGAATCTGGTCGATCCTCTTGATGGTGTTAAAACCATTGAGTGCAAATGGATCTATAAAAAAAAAAGATTGATATGGATGGAAATGTTCACATTCATAAAACTCGACTAGTCGCAAAAGGGTTTCGACAAGTTCAAGGGGATTAAATCTATACGGATCATTCTAGCTATTGCTGCATATTTCGACTATGAGATATGGCAAATGGATGTCAAAACGGCTTTCCTTAATGGAAACCTAAGTGAGGATGTGTACATGACACAGCCTGAAGGTTTTGTCGATCCAAAGAATGCTACGAAAGTATGCAAACTTCAAAAGTCCATTTATGGATTGAAGCAACATCTCGGAGTTGGAATATACGTTTTGATGAAGAGATCAAAAGGTTTAGTTTCGTCAAGAACAAAGAAGAACCTTGTGTTTACATGAAGGTTAGTGGGAGCGCACTCGTTATTCTGATCTTATATGTAGATGACATATTATTGATCGGGAATGACATTCCAATGCTGGAATCTGTTAAGTTATCATTGAAAAATAGTTTTTCTATGAAGGACCTAGGAGAGGCAGCATATATCTTAGGAATAAAGATCTATAGAGATAAATCAAGAAGGCTAATTAGATTAAGCCAAAGTACTTACATTGACAAGGTGTTGATTCAGTTCAGCATGCAGGATGCCAAGAAAGGGTTCTTGCCAATGTCACATGGCATAAGTCTTAGCAAGAGTCAGTGTCCTTCGACAACTGATGAGCGAGACCGTATGAATGGTATTCCGTATGCTTCAGCTATTGGATCCATCATGTATGCCATGATATGTACTCGACCAGATGTATCATATGCTCTAAGTGTTACGAGTAGATACCAAGCTGATCCCGATGAAGGTCACTGGACAGCTGTGAAAAACATTACTTGAGAAGGACTAAGGATGCGTTCCTAGTTTATGGCGGTGATGAAGAGCTCGTTGTAAATGGTTACACCGATGCAAGCTTTCAAACCGACAAAGATGATTATCGTTCGCAATCTGGTTTTGTATTCATTTTGAATGGAGGAGCAGTGAGCTAGAAAAGTTCCAAGCAAGGGACGGTTGCTGATTCAACGACAGAGGCTGAGTACATTGCGGCTTCTGAAGGTGCTAAGGAAGGTGTTTGCATAAGGAATTTCATTGTTGAATTGGGTATGGTTCCGAGTGCCTCGGGCCCAATGGATCTCTATTGTGACAATAATGGAGCCATTGCGCAGGCTAAGGAGCCTAGATCCCATCAGAAGTCCAAGCATATACTCAGGCGTTACCACCTTATTCGCGAATTGGTGGATAGAGAAGATGTTAAGATATGCAAAATTCATACGGATTTAAATGTTGCTAATCCGTTGACAAAGCCTCTCACACAACCAAAGCATGAGGCGCACACAAGAGCTATCGGTATTAGATACTTAAATGATTGACTCTAGTGCAAGTGGGAGACTGTTGGAAATATGCCCTAGAGGCAATCATAGAGATGATTATATTTCATTATGTTCATAACATTTGATAATATGTTATCTTGTTCCTTGAATTAATCATCAGTTATATAGATCAATGAGTATGTGACTTGTTGGTGAAACTCTTTCTCTTATATGATGTTGTTCTAAAAGTATCCCTGGTCGAATGTCACTGGTCGGAACACCAGTGACTCTACAACCAGTACATGTATTGATTGATGACCATGTTTCACCGGTCATGGATATAGAGATATCAAATCAATAATGTGGACACATGTTAGAGAACATAGTGTTGGATAAGACCCACCTTGAGATACTATTGAGATTGTTATGATTCTATGTGTCGTTAGTTGGTCTCAAGCAATGATGATGTATAATCCTTAGATATGAGATCAGTATGGTTTCCTACATGTGTAATAGCACTCTTAGGGGTTGCCAAACGCTACTCCGTAACTGGGTAGTTATAAAGGTAGCTTTCGGGTATGCTATGAAACATACGGAGGAATGTGACTGGTCGGATATGGAATTTACCCCTCCTAACATAACGGGAGAGATGTCTCTAGGCCCCTCGTTGTGGTCGAATAAAGAAAGTGCATGGCCATGCCACTAGTGGTCGAAGTGTCGACCACATGAAGTTATTCGACACTTGATCGAGAAAGTATTGAACAGTCCATGGATGACATATTATCTCATCCGAGTTCAACCGATGTCGTGAGGCAAAGGGAGAATACACAAGCAGGTCGTTCAGTTGCCGAGGTCATAGACTGGTCGAAGTCGTATGGAGAAGCGACCTAGTCGAAGACTACTCGAACATTATCACCAACTGGTCGTAAGGAGTTGCAAACTGGTCGTAGTTAGATACTAACTAGTCGTAAGGAGTTCTGAATCGGTTGTAATCGATTATGAACTGTCGTGACTAAGTACGAGCTGGTCGTAAGTGATAAGGACCTGGTCGTAGATCATATTGCATTAAGGTTCGTCCGATATATTTTGTGTGTGTTCGGGAATCGTTATGTGCTCCTAGGTACTGCTGACGACTCGTGATCGGGAAAGAGTTTTCGAGTCACAACCGATTACACACGAACCTATAGGGTCGCACACTTAAAGGGCTAGGATTTTATTTGGATGGAGATCCGAATTCTTATAGGCCACGAGTTCTTAAATGGGCCACAGGTTGAGGACCCAATATGGATGCCTATATATAGAGGGGCAGTGGCATCGGGTATGATTGATCAATTTTTCTAGAAGAAATCTCGAAACCCTAATAGCCACGCTCTCCTCAAACACGCCGCCGGCGCTAGCACTCCTGCGCGTGGTGTCCCTGCCCCGTACGTGTGGATACCTTGGAGGTGTTGTTGCGAAGCATCAGCACTAGGACGATCCGCGACTCACGACGTTCATTGGAGTAGGAGGAGCAGGCGCGCGGGAAGTACGACTACGACTGCTTCAACTCGCTACATCGACTCTACTTCCTCTACGAGTTGGCGCGTCTAGTGGTAATCTCGTGATCTATTACTAGCGGAGGTTCCTTGGTTGCGCGGTAAAAAAAAATTTATTTGTGCTATCGTAGCCTTCCCGCGACCCGTCATAATGGCCGTTCAGGACACGAAATCGATGTCGAACTCCCCAAGTTCGACTGACCATTTTACCATGCGTCCCGCTGTTTCCCTATATTGGAGGATCGCTCCCAAAAGAAACTCAGACGGCACATCTAGTTTGTGTGCCTGAAAATAATACCGCAGTTTCCTCGAAGACATAAGGAGGGCATATAAAAGTTTTCGAACCTGAGGGTAACGCTCCTTAGGTCCATGTAAAACTTCGCTAACGTAGTAAACTGGTCATTGTACATTCTCACATTCTACGACCAGTACCGCGCTTACTGCCTGTGGCGTGGCAGCTAGATAAATTAAGAGCGTCTCTCTGGTTTCGGGGAAACCAGAACAGGAGCACTCGTAAGATACCTCTTGACCTCCTCAAAGGCTATGTTAGCCTCTTCCGACCACTCGAAGCCCTCATGTTTCCTTAGAAGTTTAAAGAAAGGCAGTCCTTTCTCTCCTAGCCGTGCGATGAAACGACTTAATGCCGCCATGCATTCTGTGAGTTTCTTACTTTTTTTGTGGTCGGGGGCGCATCTGGGTGATGGCTTTTATCTTTTCAGGATTTGCTTCGATTCCTCGTGCAGAGACAAAGAATCCAAGCAATTTTCCTGAAGAGACCCCGAACACACACTTCTCGGGATTAAGCTTCAAGTGGTATTTTCTGAGGTTGTCGAATGTTTCCTGCAAGTCTGTGATGTGATTGAGCCGTTTGCTGCTTTTTACAACTAGATCATCAACGCAGGCTTCCAGATTTCGGCCTAGTTGAGGAGCAAAAGTCGTTTGTATCAAACGCTGAAAAGAAACCTCAACATTTTTTAAACCGAATGGCATTTTGACATAGCAAAATATTCCAAACGGTGTAATGAATGTGGTCTTCTCTTCATCTTCTCGACACATATTGATCTGGTGGTAACCAGAGTATGCATCCAGAAAACTCAACATTTCACATCCTACAGAAGAGTCAACCAACTGATCGATGCGACGTAAAGAAAAATCATCTTTTGGACAAGTTTTATTAAGATCAGTAAAGTCTACGCACATACGTCATTTGTCGTTCGACTTTCTAACCATTACAGAGTTGGCCAACCACTCTGGGTGGTTGACTTCTCTTATGAAGCCTGCTTTAAGCAACTTGTCCAATTCTGACCTAATAGCATCTCGTCGATCAGGGGTAAATCTCTGTAACTTCTGTTTTACGGGTACTTTATCAGGACGTAAGGCTAGCCTGTGCTCGATCACTTCCCTGGGGACTCCGGGCATGTCGGATGCTTGCCATACGAAAACATCTGCGTTTGCTCGGAGGAAAGTGATGAGGGCGTCTTCCTATTTGGGGTCGGAAGAATCCCCAATGCGAACAGTCTTCGAGAGCTCCTCCGCGTCCAGAGGAATCTCTTTAACTTGGTCGTTCGGCTTTGGTGCAGCTTTAGGCTTCGACTTGCTAGTCGAATGCTGACTTTCGTCTCGAGTTGGTATTTATCCAACCATCTCGAGGGAACGACGGTCGCAGGAGTGCGCCATCTTCTTGTCACAATATACTATGATTACTCCTATGGGACCTGGCATCTTAAGACATTGATACCCATAATGAGTAGCTATTAAGAATTTTGCCAAAGTTGGTCGTCCAAGTATGGCATTATATGCTGTATCGAAATCGACCACATCAAAGGAGATCTTCTCTGTCCTGAAATTGCTTAGTGAGCCAAACGTTAAAGGAAGAGAAACTTGGCCAATTGGTTTGGCCGAAGACTCCGGTACGATTCCATGGAAAGAATATCGTACCGGCCTTACCTTTGTCCTGGGCACCTGCATCTCATCCAGGGTACTCATAAACAGTATGTTTAACGAGCTTCCACCATCAACTAAAACTCAATTTACTCGACAATTGTTAATGGTGGGTTCGACCATGATTGGGAACCGACCTGGTCTAGTCGAAGGGATCGGGCAATCACTTTTCTCGAAAGTAATGGTGACTTCCGACCACTTCGGTAATTTATTGACGAGAGGTGAGTCGATTGTGTTTACCTCGCGTTCGACAGCTTTTAGTTGTCTTCGTGACTCATATGCTGATGATCCTCCATAGATGTGATCGATGGTGTGTTGCGGATCTTGGAACGGCATCTCCTCCTCGTCATCCGACTCCTTCTGTCCACTTGTTTGGCCTACCTGTTCAAGAGTAGGAAGTGGTCCTTTGCTAGAGTAATAGTCTTCGAGTTTTCTTAGAAAAACTCGACAGTTACGAAGGTCATGCCCTTCTTTTTTGTGAAAGGAACACCACCTGGGTTTGTCTTTCTTCTGATCTTGACGCTTACCTTTACCTCGATCAGAATTCTGCTTGGGGTTGCGTGGTTCTTTATCGCTTACGGCCAAGACCTCCTTAGAACCGGTAGCTGGAGATTTGTATCTCTTTGCCTTGTTCTTGGATTTCTTAGCCTTTTTATCCTTTTTCTTAACACTTTCGCCTGCCTCCTAAGGGATATTATCTTCTCGATCGATAGTGTTATTCCACTCAACTTCTTCAGCAGCAGTCGCGTATCTATCGGCCATCTCGAAGAGTTCGGCGACGGTGGCGGGAGGATGTAAAGCGATGTCCTCTATTATTCTCCTGCTGCGGACTCCCTGCTTGAAAGCCCTGATCACGGATGAGTTAGAAACTTCCGGAATAGAATTTTGAACCTGACTGAAGCGCCTAATGAATTGGCGTAGAGTTTCATGATTGTTCTGTCTTATCCGGTGCAGGTCGTCCACCTTTCCAAGGTAGTTGTAGGTGCCCTGGAAATTCGCCAGCAAAAGGTCGCAGAGGTGTTGCCACGAGTAGATCGATTCGAATGGCTGGTTTAAAAGCCATGATTGAGCCGTTCCTTCGAGCACAGTTGGAAGGTAATTTGCCATTACGTGCTCTCCTCCTTCTGCTGCTCGGATAGCTGTTGTATAGATCTGGAGGAATTCAATAGGATTTTGGGTCCCATCGAATTTCTCCATGTTCGCTGGTCGAAAACGAGGTGGCCAGTGAACTGCTCGAAGATCGGGTGAAAACGCCCGACATCCTGAGATAACTTCCTGCCTCCTTCTTTGCAGAAAAAAGGGGTTGACGTCACCGGGTGGTCGTACTCGATGATACCCAGTCACAGGCGGACTGGACCTATGATAGGCCTTAGTCTTACGAGGGAAATACTCCTCGTATTCCGTTTGCCGCCGCACATTTCGTCCCTGAAGTGGCGAATGATCACCTCTCCTAGGGGCTTGTCGGTCTCCAGATGTCCAACGAGCCTTCCTCATATCGGGAGAACGACGTGAGCGAGGATTATGTCGTCTCCCATGTGACGAGTTATCCGAACGGCTAGCAGAAGATGGAGTCGTACTGCTACGACTTCTGAGTTGCTGTTGACGAGAACGCTCGAGTTTTGCCATCGTGTTGCGAAGCCTTTGTGCGATCTCTTCTGCAAAGAGATCGTACCCCGGTGTTCGAGCGAGCTCTTGGGTCGGATTTTCCAGCAAGTCGTTGATGTGCTGGAGCTCCTGAGCTTCCTCCGACTGAAAATAAGCGCGCTCGGGGAGATTTTTCTGAGCTGCTATTTTTCTTCGTCGAGTTGTCTCAGAATAGCCTATATCAGACCCTTGAGTTGGTTTTAATGAAGTGCGAGAATGTTGAGGATGTCCCGCACGTTCATTAAAGTGTTCGTCTCGTTCGCCAGCGGTGGTGTCCTTGCCATTGCCACGAGGGGATATAGAGTGTGCCCGTCGGGGAGCATTGTCAATCCCGCCTCTGGGAGAATAATTCTTATCAGGGGGAATGACAAAAATCTCCCATGAATGACCTCCACTTGCGCTCGAGGCCTCCTCGCTTGAGGAGTAGTCGAGTGACACCATCTGGCGACTTGGAGTAAACCCCTCCAGGTAGGGGAACTCCGGGTTATAACCGTATCCGTCTGCAGGTGTGTCCTACGACGGGATGGTTGGACTTGGAGGAACAGCGTGCTTGATCCTCTTCTCTACGGAATTATCCAGAGAAAGAGGACCATCAGGTGTCGATGGAGCTCTGGAATGATGGCTTTCAGAACTTGTCTTGCCAAGTCGTACTGCCTTAGGGGGACTCGAACACTTGGAAGAAAAACCCTCGTCGTGTTGTGAGTCTGTCCTGGGACAGTCCGGTTTGTGGTCGTGTGGACCCTTGCCTCCTGAGGAAGCTAGTTCCTCAACTGGGCGTATCGTTGTGGGGGATGAGGATCCCTCCTAAACTCCGGCGGTGATGCAGTCTTCGAGATCTGATAGAAGATCTCCAGATGCGGCAATATTGTCAGATGATTCGATACTCGGCTCATAATCGAAGCTGTCATCCATGTCGATGTCTACGTAATCGGCCAAGTCGAACCAATTATCCTCGTTCCATTCTCCTGCCATGGTAGCATCAAAGAGAAAAGAAAGAACTGTTGACAAAGAATTACCATAAGCTCCCCACAGTCGGCGCCAACTGTCGGTGTTTTAGAACCGATCTTACGTAAAGATTATTTAATTCGGGGTGTCTCCACAATTGATCACACGGATAAAGGAGACACGAGGATTTTTATACAGGTTCGGGCCTTCTCTAGTGAGAATAACAACCCTAAACCTGTGTGTATTGTATTGGGTATCCTGATTACAATCAGTGAAAAGACTTGCGCTAATACTGCTACTCATTGTCTCTCCAAAAGCCTCTCCCATTACCTTTAAAAGATACCTATTTATAGTATGTTGTGAAGGCGGTAGTCGTTCCAGGTCAGGAGGCGCTCTTTACAACGTAATAATGAGAGTAATTACTGGAGTAGTAACCTCCCTACGTTGCCTGGCGGTTATCAATCAGATATAATGGTGAGTTACACGTAGTTATTTCAGATATAACTGCATATCTTGACTGCTCAGATCTCACAATTAACGAGGCCTACTGGCGAGTGGGCCTGGTTATCTATGGAGAAGTCGTGGCAGGACTGATCGTAGCAGGACTTACGACCAGAAGGTAGTCGTAGAAAAGCTTACGACTAGATGCTGGTCGTAGAAAGACTTACGACCAGAGATAATCGTAGAAGAACTTACGATTATATGGTAGTCGTTGAAAGACTTACGACTATGGGGGTGCTCGTAGAAGGATTTACGACCACCTAATTGATTTCTCCCTTACTATTGCAAAGGGGTATACTCGATAGTTGTGTGACATCATATTTATCCATATTAAATTATAATAAAATAAAGATTACTAGATCCTCATCACCACTCTCACTAATTCTTCAGAGCTTCGGATGTTCAATTTGGACAATGACAAACTAGTGGGAGATGTCCATGCCAACTTGAAGCAAGTATTCAACACTTGCAGTAGAATCAATGATTGAGCTGTATCCTGGTAGACCTGAAGGGCACAATGGTACACCACATGAGTTATTTGAATCGAGCATGAGACACGCTATACTGCCGATGGTCAGGTCAAGTTATGAAACTGTTACCTCGAATGCCTGAGTAGGGAAAGTTAGGTTAGCATTCACAAAAGAACGTGAAATTACTGAGCTGCTAAATACTCCAGCAAAATCACTTGCATACTTAAAAAAATCATGGGTAAATTCATGGATGCAATACATGTTTAATTTATGTGCAATTGCAAGATTTTGGATGCAAAGTAGTCCACAGCGAAGAGAACAAAAAATGACAAGTTGCGGATGTGCACTGTTCAGTATTCACGTTGGCATCTTGCCATTTTTCTCTCGTACCCGTAGATAATGCTGCATTCAATTTTTTTTGCAATTGTACATGAAACTGTTCTATAATTTTGTTTTCCTACCAAAAACCAACTAAGCGAAACCTAGTGAAGGCAAACGATCAGTATTCTCATTGACGGTGGCGCTGTACAACGTGCTGCAGTCGTCGTCCATGCTGCGGTTGCCAGAAATGATGGTGGTGTGATGGTGTCCATCTCATTGACGGTGGCACTGTTCAGTTTTTGTACATACATTTTCAATCGATCCAAAGACTAAGGACGGAGTTATTCCCTCTTGTCTCTAGTCGTTTTTTACTTTTCACAAACTCCATTGCAAAACTTTTGTCATAGTTTGTATCATAATTTATTAGCAAAAAATAGCAAAAAAAAAAACATATTATGAAAGAATTTTCCAAGACAAAACTGATGACCTTATTTTTCATGTAGTAAATTTATATACTTTCACATATATTAATATGTTAAAGTTTCAAAAGTTTAACCGCACATGGCAACCTATATTTACTTATTTAGAGACGAAGGGATAGTTAAAAGGATTGTTCTTGCAGCTGCTAGTTCAGCACAATGCTGTAGCATTACAGCCGGGTAAGGTGGATGTTCCGTCCTTCCACAGGAACAGCAATAAAACATATTTTGCACAAGAATCATAAGATAAACATGTGATGTATTATTTGGATTGAAAAATAAACAATTAATTTCTCAGGATTTCTATTGTATCTGTATGACATTGGCATGAGATAGGCCAGACAATTACAAGGTTAAAACAGCTAAATACATGACTACAGAGAGCAACACTCCGTGCCTGACTAAGCTCGCATGCCTTTATTCTGCTCCTGCAAGAACTCACATCAAACATCCAAGCAGAGCAGACACACAATCTATGCTTTGTATGTATATGGTTCCAAGATGCCATTTCCAAGCGCTTATGTGCAAACAATGTGTTTAGTCTTCCATCACATCCTGTAGCTCGCCAGGCAAGTAAAACTTCAATGTCGTCCGCGCTTCTGTTTTCTCTACCAAAGACGTTATTTTGTTGCAGCCACTAGGTTTATGTTGGATGCCTAAATGCCATTGATCAACCCAGAAGCTGCCTGAGGCCATCAAGAACCTGCTCCCTCTTTGAAGGATTCATCTGTACAAAGTATTCGGTAATCAACACATCAGAGACATGAACGTAGAAACAGAAAAATATGCCAATTTGGGCTAAGTTAAAAAGAAAAAAATAAGCAAAGCTTACTGTGCCAAGAAGGATCGAAAGACCGTTCGGTAAGGCTTTCACGTCTGAACTTTCAGCAAGATGCGAAAACCATTTGGATACTCTTTGAGCTTTCAAATCCTCAAGATGGTTCTCATAGTTCTTGGGATCATCTTTCCAAGCGAAGAAAGCTTCATCATCATTCCACTTTTCACTATCTCCTTCAGATTCCTTGGAAGTCAGATACCAATTCTTGATAGACTCCAGCGCTGATTTCTGGGACAGCTGCTCACCAGCAGCTTCTCTAACTTCCTTGGCAAGTGCATCCTCAGCAACCCTCCTTCGCAATCTCCTATAGAAGAAGGCCCGAGACTCCTCCCAATCAACAACCTTACCGATCACACCTTTGGCGGCCATTCTGGCAGAGGTGTCATGCAATTCAGCAAACCGTGTAGCAACCTGAGTATATATAGGCATCAGCTGCTTCATCCGAACGGTCATGCTCCTCCGAATGGTCTCCATTTCCGAGAGGCTAGCATTTTCTGTCTTCATTTCTTTGAGCCTAGTATTAAGGCCGATCAACTCAGGGTCAAGCCTTAGCATGCAATCTTCCAGTTCCTTTGGCCTAAATTTGATCTCAACCAATCCTTCTGGCTCAAGCACGTTCCCTTTTGCCGTCCTCTCGGCATACATTTCAATGTGCTCAGGATTGATCTTGCTGTCCACCACAACCCATGCACCTCCACGTAGCTCTCCAGACATTGGGATATACACAAAAGCAGGCTGCTTATATGTCCTCAGATTCTCAACAATCGTAGAACCAGCCTGAAGGATTCCTTCAAACAGATCCCTTTGCCCACCAGAAAAGCCTCTCCAGTTAGCAAGGATGAACAGTGGGAGCTCTTCACGGTTGAAATCCAGCAATGCCTGAGCTGTTTTTGTGGCAGAATCTGGGAACCACACCTGTCCTGCTTGAGGGACTACACGCTCAGCAGAATCAAGCTGACCTGGATCAGCAGGGATGACTTGCATCATTGTCTGGGTTTCCACAGCTATGACACCAACTGGAATTCCACCAAGCTTTGCTCTTCCAGTGATAACAGTTTTTGCCCAACCTTCTAATGTTTCCACGAAGCTTTCTTTGTCAAACATACCACCCAACCACTTGCCTTGACTGTCCTGAATGCCACAGATGGCAGCACGGGCATCACATGAATTATCGGGGAAGTATGTTACAGGTCTATCCGGTGGGTCAAGAGGTTTCATAATAGGAAGAGGACCACCAACATAGGGAGGAACATAGCTGAGCCATTTCAAAATAGCAGAAACACCTTCAAGATCATCTGATACAGTCAAATGGACGACTCCATTTGTAGCCATGATTTTGGGGCCACCCAGTTGCATATGAGAGCTGTATACCTCCCGCCCCAGTAGCTTGTTCAGCGCAGAAAACCCAGTTAAAATAATTGGTTGATCAAGACGTTGTATACACCTCATGCCTAACCGAGCAAGATAAGCCCCAATGCCAACGGCTCGTCCAGTCACGAACGTCAGAGTAAAGGTCTCCCTATATGCCTTAGAATAGGCACTGGCAATGGCACCACTTCCATGTAGATTCTCACAACCGAGTCCATCCTCTTTCCCAACAATGGTATCAACAACCCATCTGGTTTCTCCGCTTTCTAGTTTCAGCTCATGGGCTATAACTGAAGAGCTTAGACGTGAATAATCTTGTTCAGTGAGGTAAATGTAGTGAAAACCACGTTCAGGACTCTGATCATCAAACCACCCAACATGGAAGCATGACTTTATTTCCTCTGCTACACCGAGCCTAGCACCAGCAGTTGCTGACAAGTAGATAAGAGGAAGTTTCTTCTCACAAGCGAGATTAGTAACAGCATCGAAGAATGCATCTTCTCTAGGACCAAAGGACCCAGCTTTAAATGTCACATCATTTGCAACAACTATAATATTCCGGCCACCTGGAAATTCTGGTGTGGAGAGCTTCATGCTCCAAGCAACAATGCCAATATCATTGACACCTGGAGGACGCTCAACTGGAACCAAAGGAGTACCCCATGCTCCAGTTGAATCAGCAAATATAAGCTCTGTCACTTTAGCATACCGCTGATTATGCTCATTTGCTTCTGCAACACCAGATATACTTGATTTCCATGACTTCTTCAATGCAGTTTCAAATGCCTGCGGACAGAGTATTACAAATCTCAATTGATCCGGTAGCATGCTAACCAATGTCACAGAAAAAACAAAGAAAATGGAAGAGACCCACCAATGGGAAATCATAGCAGTACGTAGTTTCATTCTTCCTAGCAGAGTAACGCTTGAGGTCAATAGCATCCAAAGGCTTGTATGGCTCATGCAATGCAACGCCATGCAAAGGACCAGCTGTGGGTGTGGCAGAGTGGTAGAAAAGCTGATGTGTATTGGAGTCCTCCACTTCTCGGTAAATCTGGAAGCCAAAAGAAATTAAGCATAAGAGTATTAAAGTGCAAATGATATTTAAATTTTTCATAAAACATTTTTAAAAGCAATAATTGAGAAAGTAGCCATGGCATTCATGAAGAGAGTGATGGAGCATTTTCTATCTACTAAGTAATCTACAGAAATCGTGTATGATGGTCTGCGAGGCTGTGATGGCTGTCAACTTATATTTGTATTAGAGGTATTTGTATAAGGTAGCATTCTTTATAATATTTACTGAATTGTAAATGCTATTGCTCATATAGTAGTGAAATAGCTGAAGAACTTACATCAACAGTGCAGGTGTGGCCAGTTACATTAGTAACAACAACTCTCCAAGCACCATTAGCTTGCCCCTCACAATCCAACCATAGCTTCACTTCCCACTGGCACACAGAAAGGCGATGCATCCTGACTCCAACATGTTCATATATATTCAAAACCATATGCTTCAAAAGTGTAAAAGCAGTTGCTTCATCTTGACCAACTTCACCTGTCATCCTGGCACAGTGAGAATGCATGAACGAAGTGAACATCTATGAGCAAATTTAATGCAATATATTTGTATGAGCAACATAAAGAAATAAGATGTTTTGACTGACCTTGAAAATGGAATTAGATCAAACAACTGTTGTTCTCTCAATATGCACAGATACATGTGTGAATGGCCTGACCTCACAGCCTCATTATGAGCGTGTAGCTCTATTTCTTCTAGCGCTGCCATCAATGATCTGAGTATGCTGTTTGATGTGAATGATGATGAGGCTTGAGCACGGCCTACTTCATTGTCAATACCTCCTGACAAAAACCCATTGGTCGCACTTGGTTGTCTGACTATGGTACGAAGAAACATCCTTTGGTCATTTGATCTCTGATCTTTCTTGTTCTTGACAAGTGTGTAAATATGCCACTGGCGATCACGTGATGGGGTGTATTTGACTTCATTGTAACCTTCCAAATTCACTTTGTCCTGTATTTACAGACAAGTTAGAGGAACTGGTATTGTTGAAGAGAACTTTACGATTTTGTTTTAAAAAAATGAACATAGCTACATACCAACTCAAGGACTGTGGACAAAGGAGGTTCCACATGGCGGAGCATTGGGTCCTCCTCATAATATAGCTTGCCAACCGACCACTGGAAGGAGTGGCGCATTGGCGGACGCCCTTCATCTCTTTGGATAATGCAGCTGACAACCCTAACAGCAGCACCATTTAGATGTGATGTTATAGCGTTATCCTTTAAAATCTTGGAAAGTTTGTTGATCCTTTCTTGAGCTTGATCCTCATCACCACTACAAAGAAAAAACAGAGTGAAAGAGGTAAGTAAACAAAACGATGAAATTCACGAGTTCGTAGAATCACTCTTGTGATATTTTATGTTTTCATCAAAATATTCACATAAGGATAGAGAGAGTAAACAAACCTGTCTTGAAGAGTACCCAGCTGATTGTTGATACCAACCAAAGCAATATGCAGCATGTTGCCATTGTTAGAATCTACGGGATTGCCATTTGAGTCATTTCCAACACCTGCTCTGTAATGTGAAGTCTCCTTCAATGCAGCTTCAATTGCAGTTGATAGAAACTGAAGAGACTTGATTACAACCATGACACCCCATCGCTTGTCAATGGGATTATCTACTTCCTGCTTTAGAGACATCGCATCTAGCGCATTTCTTTGCTCCATATGCTCTTCAGAGAACTCCCATAAAGCAATTAGACCAGACCTGTGCCATTGCATCCGGATACTACCCCTTACGAGATAAGGCTGGAAGATGATTGTGAGTTAGCCGACATAAATTTGGTTTTATCAAGACAAGAGTGAAGTAATTGGTAAATTCAGTGATACCTGATACAATCTACGTATGTATGTCTCAACCACTCTCCGCTGAAGAGTAGGATCGCTGTGATCAAACAAAGCCACAAGGGCATCTTCAACTGCAAGTGGGGCACATACTAAGTCTTCCATCCTCTCATTGATGGCCATCTTCCTCCTAGGTGTTGACACCCGCTCTCCTTCCTCGGTAAACATCTCCAGCTCTGAAAGTCTTCTTGCTATACTTGTGCGGAGTTCACTCAATTTAGTGTGCTCAAGAAGTTGGCTTGCTTTAAGTGCCAGCTGAATCAATTACAATATATTATATGATTTCTCTAGACTATAACATGTGCATGATAAATAGAATTTATCAATTTAGATCATTCAAACTCTTCAATTTTACCTCAGAATATGCTGTATGGTTCAAGGCAGAGAAGCGAATCAACTGGTCCCTGTAAGCAGATGGATTTGGATAGACCAATGCTTCCATAAGTCGTAGTATTAATTTATTTTTGTTTCTCACACCCTTCAAAGAAACACAAATTGTCAGCCACGCAATGCCGTTGAATATCAAGTAAATCAACAAATCACACCACACAGACATTACCTGGTGGGAGAACACAATGTGTACGACCTTCTCGAGGTCTTTTGCATGTTGAAGTCTTAGACGTTCTATCACATCAGACTGAAAATACAAAACGAGAAAACACAAATATGTATAGCACATTTCGGTAAGCAAGTCAGCATTGAACAATCCTTACAAAGTTATTATAAAGTTACCTGAATGTTATCACTGAAGAGTTCCTCAACAGACAGATACTCCTCAAATAGAGACTTGACAACAACACGAGCATGGCTTTCTCTTCCACCCTCATACGATTTGACCAGGCTCATAAGCGGCTCCACAAGCCTCTCATTGGTAACCCTGTCCTTCTCAGAACAGTATGCAAGATTTGCCTGCAGTAATAGTTTTGTAAGGAAACAACATAACACCCAAAAAGAAATGATGCCAATTAACAGTCTCAAACTGACCTCAATAACTCCCCTCAGCAACTTGGCAGGGAAATCCTTGCTCTTCTGGAAGTCAGGATTCAACTCATACTCCTTGTACTTACCATCCAACTGAGTACATGCAAATTAGTTAGATATTTGATATGCAGATAAAATGAAAGAATAATAAATAACATGGCATGTAACATAAAAAAAAATTAACTAGAACACTTAATCACCTCATTCCTAAGATCTTTCGGGAGCCGTGTCGCCAAAACAGACATAAGTTCTTGCCACTGTAGAAAAGGGAGTTCAGGGTTGTCTAGGCAGTTTAGCAAATCCTGTACAACCTGAAAAAAAGAGGCACAGTCAGGAAGATATTGATTGAAGATAACGCAAAGACTAGATCATTTTAAAAGAAGATGAAATAGTTAGCCAGAAACTACAAAGTTAGTTTTTCTTCGTAGATAAGAATAATGGCAAGGAAAGAAAGAAGGGGAAAGAAAATTGAAAGTACAACTATATTCTGAAAGTTTGCAATGTCCTACTTCGTTGATATTATGTTCATATCCTGCAAGGATCATGTGTGCAGAATTCACACTTGCAGCAAATTTTTGGTGAACTTTGCCAGAAACAGCAGTAGGAGGTCCCAGTTTTGGAAAGGTGCCATGAAATGGTTCAGCTCTCCTCACAGAAGAGGGGTCATCAAGATCCAACCTTGCTATCAGGTCACTCGCCTGCAAAAAAACAGAAATTGCAGTTATTAGTTTTTAAAAGATTCATGCATATTACTTGCCTAAAGTAATTATACCCAGAATGTACACAGCGCTTCGTATGTGCAAGCAAGGGGGAGAAAGGAGTAAAACCTGCATGGCCTGACCCTCAGGCATGACAAAGTGAATGACACCAGAGGCAGGCAGTAACAGTGGCATGCACATCTTCATGACCTCCACCTCAGCATATGGTGTATCAGCATCCACATGAGAGCCATCCGTGACCAAGAACCGAAGAAGTTTGCAAGATGTATCAGCCAACAACTTGGAAGGATCGTGTTCTTTCTGTGAAGTACCATTAAGAGGAAAAATTAATTTATGTATTTTCATACAATCCTGCACTATTTAGTCCTTCAATTAAATTTTCCCATAGTGAGGATTTCTTTAATAAGGCCTAATAGTATAACTTTTGTCTATATCTATGGTAATTTGGACATAAAAAGTATTCTTTTTTAGTATAAACATGAAAGCACCCTTGATGAGGAAAAAATGGGGTTAAGTTTTATAGTTAGAGACCAAGAAGAGAATAGGAACATAGCTATCTTCACCTGTAATAAGCATGTTCTCCCATTGATGAGAAGGCGTGTACCAGCAGCCTCTGTCTCCGCATAAATTACATGACTGTTTCCATCCAACTGAAGAATTTACAATTAAAGATTGATCAGATCCTTTTACAATAACAACAACAACAAACCCTTTGATCCCAAACAAGTTAGGGTAGATTAGGAATGAAACCTCCTCAAGGTCAAAGAGACGAGAGCCTTGCAAATAAAAATAAAAATATAATAATAATAATACCTACAAGGCTAAAACCCTAAGTTGTACATCCTGTCATCCGAGCCGAGAGCCTAAAAACACAGCCCCTAAACCTTTTTATGGTTCCAGTACGTGGATCGCTAACTTCCATGCGCTTCTATCCAAAGCTAATTCTTTAGCTACATTCCAATCCCTCAAATCTCTTTTAACTGCTTCCTTCCACGTTAGTCTTGGTCAACCTCTGCCTTTTCTTACGTTTTCAGTACGTCTTAAAATTTTACTACATACCAGTGCCTCAAAAGGCCTCCGTTGAAGATATCCAAACCATCTCAGGCGATGTTGGACAAGCTTCTCTTCAATTGGTGCTACCCCCACCCTATCACGTATATCCTCATTGCGGATTCGATCTCGCCTTGTATGACCACATATCCACCGCAGCATCCTCAGCTCCGCTACACTCATCTTCTACATATGTTGTCTTTTAGTCGCCCAACATTCTACTCCATATAGCATCACTGGTCTGATCGCCGTCCTATAGAACTTACCCTTTAACTTTTGAGGAACTTTTTTGTCACACAGGACACCCGATTCTTGACGCCATTTCATCCACCCCGCTCTAATCCTGTGGCTCACGTCTTCATCAATCTCCCCGTCTCGTTGTAGCATCGATCCCAAATATCGAAACATGTCCTTCCTAGGCACTACTTGTCCGTCCAGCCTAACATCTCCATCATCTACCCCAGCACCGCTGAAATCACACTTCATATACTCAGTTTTAGTCCTACCAAGTCTAAAGCCCTTCGATTCTAGGATCTTCCTCCACATCTCCATATTCCTATCGACACATATCCTACTCTCATCAACTAATACTACATCATCAACGAAAAGCATACACCAAGGGATATCTCCTTGTATGTCCCGCGTGACCTCGTCCATCACTAGGGTAAAAATGTATAGGCTCAACGCCGACCCTTGGTGTAGACCTATCTTAATAGGGAAATCACTAGTATCACCACCACATGTTCTGACATTAGTCACAACATCTTGGTACATATCCTTAATTAAGGTAACATACTTTGTTGGGACTTTTTTCTTTTGAAGCGCCCACCACATGACCCTTCTGTCATGTGGGGACTCACGTACACAAGAAAGAGATCAAAAGGTTCAGTTTAGTTATTATTCTAGATTAGAAAGTCTGTTAAGTACAGAAGGGTTATTTTGAGTAAGTATTGAGATAGAATTGCAAGCAGTCGTGAGTCACGTATTGTATTAGGAAACAGCAGTCGAAGTCAAGTATTGTATCGGAGACCGAATCTCTATATAAGGGGTTACTGCAGATCAATGAAGAGAAAGCAAAACCAATCTGCCTCTCCTCTGTTCTCTGTACACGTCTTACCTTTATCGTTCGCGCGCGCTTTCCTGCGCATCTTCGTGTCGTTTCCGGCAAGCAGCACGGCTCCTCCAGGGAGACGCGGAGGCCCCGGCCAACGCCCTCCGGTGTACCACGACTATCGCCTACGATCCCAAGACTCTGCACACGACAATTTGGTATCAGAGCCGATGGCGGAAGGTTCCGAATTGACTGGCTTAACAGACCAGTTCGCCGAATTCACAGTGGCCATCACGCAGAAACTAGACGAGATCAAGTCTAGTCTCTCAGCAGAGCTAGGATTTATTAAAGATCGAATTTCCGCCCTGGAAAAGCGATCGGGAGAAGGATTGCTGCAGATTCCGCCAGGATTGACACCAGCCACGGGCCCGACGCAGCGTAACACCTCCAACGACGGTCATGGCGCACCTCGTTTTCATAAACTGTCCTTCCCCACGTTTGATGGCAAGGATGATCCTTTGAATTGGCTCAATCGCTGCGAGCAATTCTTTCGAGGGCAAAAAACACCGGAAAGCGACAAGGTTTGGCTAGCTTCGTATCACTTGACGGGTTCAGCACAGCAGTGGTATTATCAATTGGAGCAAGATGAGGGAGAACTATCGTGGCGCGAGTTCAAGGAGTATTGCCATCTTCGCTTTGGGCCTCCAATCCAGAACAACTTCCTGGGAGAATTGGCCAAGCTCCAGGCAACAGGATCCGTTGAGGAGTATCAGGAGAGGTTTCTCGCCTTGCTCTGCCATACGGACTCTCTTCCAGCACGGCAACAAGTGCAGTTATTTACTTCGGGTCTCATGCAACCGATTCGAGCTGACGTCGAATTACAACATCCGGTTAATTTGCAACTGGCCATGGCGCTTGCCCGAGCGTATGAGAAGAGGCACAATTTGGCAAGTGTTGTACCGAAACCTGCAAACCGTTTTAGTGCTTCGGCACGACCAGGGACAACATCGCAGGCAGGTGGTAACAACGTTGGCGCTACTGCCACCACGGTCAGTACCGCTGCCATCCCGGTTGGCCCGAGGACGTCAACACCTGTGGAGGGGCTTGCTACTACAGGCTCGACGACCCTGGCTCGACGGCGTCTGAACGCGTCAGAGATGGCAGAGCGCCGCCGTAACGGGCTGTGTTTTAACTGCGATGAGAAGTTTGTCGCGGGTCATCGATGCAAGAGGCTTTTCAAGCTAGAATGTGTGCCAGATGACTCAGATGAGCAGATTGCACTCCAAATCATTGAGGATGAGCCGGCCATATCACTCCACGCCTTAACCGGGTTTCAACCGCGTGCTACTCAAACGATGCGTTTGACGGTTATCTTGGGCGACACTAAGTTACTAGCTCTCCTTGACACAGGTTCGACTCACAATTTCATTGCTCATGGTGTAGCGGAACGAGCGGGAGTTAGAGTACAACCTCAGCAGGGATTGACGGTGACTGTTGCTAATGGAGAATGTGTCACTAGTTCTGGCGTCTGTCGCAATCTGGAATTGCGTATTGCTAATGAGACTTTCTGGCTGGACTGCTATTCTATTCCACTGGAAGGGTTTGATATTGTCCTGGGGGTTCAATGGTTGAGCTCGTTAGGACCGATTCTGTGGGATTTCAGCAACAGGACCATGGCGTTCCAGTATAAGGGGCGTCAAGTAACTTGGACTGGTATGACTTCGCTAGATACGCATGCCCATATGTTATCTGGGACACAGCCGGATTTAATGGTAGAATTGGTGGAGGAATTCTCAGATTTATTTTCTGAGCCATGGGGACTGCCTCCCGAACGTGTTCAAGACCATCGTATTCGGCTCGTAGCTGGAACAGAACCCATTGCGGTGCGGCCCTACCGTTATCCTCAACTGCAGAAGGATGAGCTTGAAAGACAGTGCGCGACCATGTTACAACAGGGTACAATTCGCCCTAGTTCCTCGCCTTTTCGGCTCCGGTGTTGCTAGTAAAAATGCATGATGGGTCGTGGCGTTTTTGTGTGGACTACCGAGCTCTCAACGCCAAGACTATTAAGGATAAATTCCCAATCCCCGTGGTTGAGGAATTATTGGATGAACTCAAAGGCGCTTACTATTTCACTAAGTTGGACCTTCGGTCAGGGTATCATCAAGTGCGCATGCATCCTGATGATGTGGAGAAGACAGCCTTCCGTACTCATCAGGGGCTTTTTGAATTTTTGGTGATGCCATTTGGACTGACCAACGCTCCGGCAACGTTTCAAGCTTTGATGAACTCGACTCTGGGCCCCTACCTTCGCCGGTTTGTTCTCGTCTTCTTTGATGATATTTTGATTTATAGTCCATCTTGGTCAGCCCACCTCTGTCATGTTCGTACGGTTTTTCGTGTACTGAAGACTCACAATTTTTTTCTCAAAAAGTCCAAGTGTCTGTTTGGCAAGCCTTCTGTTGCTTATCTAGGGCACATTATTAGTGGCAAGGGTGTGGCTATGGACACTCAGAAGATACAGGCGGTAACCGATTGGCCGTGTCCACGCACTATACGCGCCCTTCGTGGTTTCCTTGGACTGGCTGGCTATTATCGGCGATTTATTAAAGATTATGGCTTGTTAGCGGCTCCACTTACCAAATTATTAAAACGGGATAGTTTTTCTTGGTCGGATGATGCTTCCCAAGCTTTTCAGGCTCTCAAAGATGCTTTATCATCTACTCCAGTATTGCAACTTCCAGATTTCACTAAAGATTTTATTGTGGAATGTGATGCTTCTGGTTCTGGTTTTGGAGCAGTTCTTCTTCAAAGTGATGGCCCTCTCGCTTTCTTTAGTCGTTCAATTGCAGTCAGACATAAACATTTAGCGGCCTATGAGCGTGAATTAATTGGATTGGTTCAAGCTGTGCGACATTGGCGGCCGTATTTGTGGGGTCGAACTTTTCTTGTTCGAACCAATCATTATAGTCTGAAATTTTTACTTGATCAACGTCTTACTACTATTCCACAACATCATTGGGTTAGCAAGCTGCTTGGGTTTGATTTTTCTGTTGAATACCGCATGGGACGCCATAATACGGTGGCTGATGCTCTTTCTCGCCGTGATTCTGATGTTGCTGCTATGTATGCGCTCTCCGCTCCTCAGATTGCTCTCTTTGATGATCTGCGGCTGGAGGTGGCCACTATTCCGGAGTTGGCAGCCCTTCGAGACCAGATTCTTGCTGGTACAGCACCGACCGATTGGAACTGGGTGGATGGTTTGATTACTTTCAAAGGGCGTGTGTTTGTTTCCCAGTCTTCGTTGGCTCTACCGGCTATTTTAGCAGCAGCCCATACTTCCGGACATGAAGGTATCCAAAAGACGCTTCATCGCTTAAGGTCTGATTTTCATGTTTCCCATGCTCGCCAAGTCGTTCAGGAATTTGTGCAAGCTTGTCTCACTTGTCAACGTAATAAAACGGATCATCTCCATCCAGCCGGGCTTCTTCAACCTTTGGAGGTACCAACGCAAATTTGGGGGGACATTGCTATGGATTTTATTGAAGGGATGCCAAAAGTACATGGCAAGTCAGTTATTCTAACTGTTGTTGACCGCTTCTCTAAGTATGCGCATTTTATTCCTTTAGCACATCCTTACTCGGCTAGTTCCGTCGCTCACGTGTTCTTTACTGAGATTGTTCGCCTTCATGGGATCCCCTCTTCCATTGTAAGCGATAGAGATCCGGTTTTTACAAGCAAATTTTGGGAGGAGTTGTTTCGTTTGTCTGGCGTCCAACTCAATCGGAGTACCGCTTTTCATCCTTAGTCAGATGGGCAATCCGAGATTGTTAATAAAGTGATTGCAATGTATTTGCGCTGTCTTACAGGTGATCGACCTAGACAATGGCTTCAATGGCTTCCTTGGGCTGAATATTGCTACAACACTTCATATCATTCGTCCCTTAAAGATAAACCATTTAAGGTGGTATACGGTCGTGATCCTCCTTCTTTGCGCACATATGATCCCGGGTGTGCTCGAGTTGCAGCAGTTGATCAATTATTATTGGACCGTGATGAGATGCTTGCAGATATCCATGGCCGCCTGCTTCATGCGCAACCAAGGTTCAAAAAATCGGAACTAGGCGCCGCCTAGTCGCTCGGCAGCGACCTCCCGCCGCGATTTCTTCAAAGTCGGCGGGCTAGGCGGGGAGGCCGCCTAGTCAGTCCTGGTCGGTCAAAGCCGGCCTGGGCGGAGCTCGGCGCGGCGGGCTTGGGCGAGCGCCGAGATGTTGGGCGGCGTCCGAGTGGCACGGGCAACCGACGAGGTGGCGCGGGCGTTGAGCCGACGGTCATTCCGCCCCCACGACACGAATCGAGCTCGCCGTCGGGCGATCTCGCTTGTCTCGCCACCACCGGCACCGTAGCGCTGAAGAAGCGTCGCAGGAGGAAGACGAATCGATTTTGGTGGTGGCGAGGTGTTTCGAAGGAGAACGAAGGAAAGAGAGAGAGAGAGTGAGCTTCGGTTTCGAAGGAGAACGAAGGAAAGAGCGGAGCTTCGTGAGATCGCTCCGTAAGATAGAGAAGCTGCGACTTTTAGAGTTGTTTAATACTCGTTGTCTTCTTTTTTATTGAAAGTAGTAGCGAGTAGCTAGGGACTCGGCTAGCGCATAGTAGCCATGGCTTCGGTGGCCTGCGATGTTGTCTTCTTTTTATTTGAAAGTAGTAGCAGGTAGGTACTCTCGGCAGCTAGCGTCTGAGAGCTAGTATCACAAGAACTAGTGGCTCTGCGAGAGATTTTTTGTGCACAGAGCCTCTCTTTGTTGCTAGTGGACCGCCCACCTCCGCCCAACCTCCGCCTAGGCGCCGCCTAGTCCACCTAGGCGCTAGGCCCTGGGCTACCGCCCGCCTAGCGCCTAGCGCTTTCTTGAACAATGTGCGCAACAGCAGTACAAGTCAGCATATGACTCGCGCCATCGTGAGCTTCATTTTGATGTGGGTCAATGGGTTTGGCTACGCCTTCACCGCCGTCCTGTTGCATCATTGGTAATTCGTATTTCTCATAAGTTAGGTCCACGTTTTTATGGGCCTTATCAAATTCTGGAGAAGATTGGCACGGTGGCTTATCGTCTTCAATTACCGGCTAAAGCTAAATTACATGATGTGTTTCATGTTAATCTTTTGAAACCTTTTTATGGCGATCCCCCATCAGCACCTCCCGCTTTACCACCTTTACAAAATGGTCGGGTCTGTATTGTTCCAGAAAAGGTTCTTTCTACTCGTCGTGCTCGTGACCGTTGGCAGATTCTTGTTCAATGGTGTGGCTTGCCAGCAACCGAGACATCCTGGGAGGATTTGGAGACATTCAAGACACAATATCCTTCTTTCCAGCTCGAGGACGAGCTGTTTGCCAAGGCGGGGAGAGATGTCATGTGGGGACTCACGTACACAAGAAAGAGATCAAAAGGTTCAGTTTAGTTATTATTCTAGATTAGAAAGTCTGTTAAGTAAAGAAGGGTTATTTTGAGTAAGTATTGAGATAGAATTGCAAGCAGAGTCGTAGTCACGTATTGTATTAGGAAAGCAGTCGAAGTCAAGTATTGTATCGGAGACCGAATCTCTATATAAGGGTTACGGCAGATCAATGAAGAGAAAGCAAAACCAATCTGCCTCTCTCCCGTTCTTTGTACACGTCTTACGCTTCTATCGCTCGCGCTCGCTTCCTGCGCATCTTACGTGTCGTTTCCGCAAAGCGGACGGCTCCTCCAGGGAGACGCGGAGGCCCCGCCAACGCCCTCCGGTGTACCACGACTATCGCCTACGATCCCAAGACTCTGCACACGACACCTTCTTGGCACTTTACCATAAGCCTTCTCCAAGTCGATAAACACCATGTGAAGATCCTTCTTTTATTCCCTATACCTCTCCATCAACTGCCGTGTCAAGAAAATCGCCTCCGTGGTCGACCTCCCAGGCATAAAACCATATTGGTTTGTCGTCACGCTAGTCACTCTTCTTAAACGGTGCTCGATCACTCGCTCCCAAAGCTTCATTGTGTGGCTCATGAGCTTAATTCCTCTATAATTAGTACAACTTTGAATGTCTCTTTTATTTTTGAAAATTGGTACTAATGTGCTTCTCCGCCACTCGTTAGGCATCTTGTTCGACCTAAAAATGCTATTAAACAAATTAGTTAGCCAAACAATCGCCACTTCTCCCAGGCATTTCCACACCTCGATTGAAATGTTATTAGGCCCTAACGCCTTACCCACTTTCATCCTTCTTAAGGCGAATTCTAGATTCTTTGAACAAACCACCTATCGGTGTCATCAAAAGCATCATCCAGTTGGATCATACTATCATCATTGTCATGATTGAACAACTCATCAAAGTAATCTTTCCACCTATCCTTGATCTCATCGTCTTTCACCAAAAGTCTATTAGTGTCGTCTTTGATGCATTTAACTTGGTTGAAATCTCTCGTCTTCCTTTCCCGAAGTTTGGCCATCTTGTAGACATCCTTCTCGCTCTCCTTTGTACTTAGGTTATGAAAAATTGCCTCATAGGCTTTACCTCGTGCCTCACTCACCGCTTTCTTTGTCTTCTTTTTTGCTACTTTGTATTTCTGTACGTTGTCATCGCTCCTATCATGATGCATATGCTTGTAGCATGTCTTCTTCTCCTCAATAGCCTTTTGCACTTCCTCGTTCCACCACCACGTGTCTTTAGGTTCGCATCTTGTCACTCGGGTCACTCCAAGCACCTCCGTAGCCACCTTCCTAATACGAGATGCCATCTCCGTCCACATACTGTTCGCTTCTCCCACATTCTATATCCCTTTTGCGATCATCCTCTCTTAAACGCCTACAAGGCGTCCCTTTGTTTCCACCACTTCGTTCTCATGGCTCTAGCGACCTTAGCCTGTCGAACTCGTGTCCTAAAACGAAAGTCGAAGACTACCAACTTATGTTGCTGGACAACACACTCTCCAGGTATAACCTTACAGTCTATGCGGGTTTGCTTATCCTCCCTCCTAACAAGAACAAAATCGATTTGACTAGAATGCTGACCACTACTAAATGTAACTAGATGAGAATCTCTCTTTCTAAAAAAGGTATTAGCTATCATGACTCATGAGATCGTAGGCTACGGCAAAGCTTAAGATATCTTCTCCCTCTTGGTTCCTATCACCATAACCAAAACCCCCATGCACCCTTTGAAACCCCCCACTAGTTATACCGACATGGCCATTGAAATTGCCTCCTAAGAAAAGTTTCTCGCTATTAGGCACACTTCTAACCAAATCATTTAGGTCTTCCCAAAATTGCCTCTTAGCGGCCTTATCTAGACCTACTTGTGGAGCATAAGCGCTAACAACATTCAAAACCAAGTCGCCAAATATTAGCTTGACTAGGATAATCCTATCCCCCTGTCTCCTCACGTCGACAACTCCGCTCTTGAGGCGCTTATCGATTAAGATGCTCACTCCATTCTTGTTTCGTTTTGTTCCAGTATACCACAACTTATAACTAGTATGCTCCACCTCCTCCGCCTTCTGACCCATCCATTTAGTCTCTTGAACACACAAGATATTTACACGTCTCTTAATCACCGTATCAACTAACTCTCTTAACCTACCTGTTAAGGACCCTACATTCCAACTACCCAGACGGATCCTACTCTCCTCGGCTATCTTCCTTGCCCCTCGCACTCGTCGAGTAAAATGCGAAGACCCTTGCTGATCAGATCCTTTTCAAATAAAAAAACCACTCATATATCATCTTTGTATAAACACTTGTACAGTTGGAAATATTTACCTGCATTAAGAGTCCGCCATCTCGCAATGAATGTATCTCTGCTTCAATCTCTGATCCATTCATTCTTAATTTGTAGCTACGGGGTCCACCTCTTACTGTCTCAATCTACAGAAAAAAATAATCATGAACAACTGTGATGAGAACACCAACTGGATTGGATGGCTATGGCATGGATGAGATTTAAAAGATAATAAATTATAGATAACTACCGTGTATTTGCTCCCCTCTATATTTAGAGTAACAGTCAAATTGACGAGAGAGATGTGCTGCAAAGGGAAAACAGTTAGACAGGTGCCAAGCTTTTTTATTCAAATAGGAACAAACATACCTGCAGTAAGTGCATTCATCATACAGTATGATACCTTTGGTGGTATTTGACCTTTGCTGAGATAGCCGACATAATCGGTAACAACGCTTGAGCTCCTGCTTGATGCTTCCTGTAACATAAGAAATACAATATTTGAGTTTAGCAATGTTATCTGGCAGCTCATAACTAGCTAATAAATCATAGTTCTGCAGTCCAAAAAATCATACATATAGAGCTCCTCCAACAACTGAAAGGTACCATGGGGGCCTCTCTGCTCTAACGCGCATAGCTATTCTGCTGTCTAGCCAACCAGTGTGGATCTTATTTTCTCGGTATTCTGCAGCCTGTAAATATGAAAAAGTGCAACATAAATTACACAAAGATAGTAAATGTACCACGTAAACAGACATCAATGACTAGGGGGGTTATCTGACATTCAAGAGATCCACTGTGTAATCAACATTTGTGCGTATCTCTCCACGAATTTGGATTTCTTTTAACCCAAGTACCATATTGGCTATAGCCAACGACCTAGATTCCCCAAATGCAAAAACATGTCCTGCAATAAAACGATACTGTATTTAAACAAAAGCATCAAGAGATATTGAGAGGAAAGGAAACAGAAAATTATGTGATGTTACTTACCAAACTGAGAATCAGAAAATTCATGAATTGCCCCTCCAGACTGAAAATAAGAAGAGGACAATTCACGTCAGTTTGCCTCGCGACAAGATATATATTTTAGCCAGGAAATTTATCGTAAGCAGAAACAGAAAAACTCAAAGAGTAATAATAAGCTGTGCCTGCTGTGACGTGTGATATAAAAGAACCATTATGGATGGATGTATACTTGCCTTAACGGAGAAATAGGCCCACACATTTGGTTTGCTTTTAAAGTTTAGCTCTTCCACTCTTCCACTAGTAGGCTTAAACCCATCATCTGGATCCTCGCTAGTAACTCTGACTGCTACACAATGACCCTTTGGCCTTACAGACTGTGCTTTATCCAAATCAAATTTAGTTGCAACAGCTGATATTTTCTTCCAAGCGTCGTAACCACCTCCATGTTCCATTCCATAAAAGCGTCTGATCTCTGCAATGATCCTTTTATTTGTCAGTAAGAAGAGAGAGATAACCTAACCAACCATCAAGTTATCAAGTAGGAAAATTGATGTACCTGGAATGTTGTATAGGGGTATGCCCATTCCTACTGCAACTTGAGCTGCAGGCAAGTTTATTTCAGCTATCCATTCGGTCACAGGGTGTTCTACCTGCAATCGTGGATTAAGCTCCAGGAAATAGTATTCGCCTGTTTCCATGCTGTACAGATATTCCACTGTAGCAGCACCCACATATTGCACACATTTAGCAAGCCGCCTTGCTGCCTGTTCAAGCTCTTTGACTGTCTCTGGAGGAGCAACTGTAATTGGTCCCTCCTCAATAATCTGTTGCAGAAGTATATGGTGAAAACTATTGTTTCATGAATCATAAAACAAATGTAAAACTAGGTGCCAGAAGTCTGATTTGCTTTTTTTTTACCTTTGTCTTGCATTAGTTAAAATATTTTAGTGGTTATGAAAAAACATTGTAATACGGTAACTAGGGCTTTACCATTTTGAGTTTAAATTAGTTCAAGTGCAATACATAGATCATTATAGAAAAAAGGTTAATTCTGAGTTGAAAATGTGACATTCAACTATTTATAGTACACCAGTTGCTATCAATGCATGCTTCAATTATTATTTTTTTGGTAAAGACTTAGCTCCTGCAACATTTTGCTAAACAGTAGATGACTGATACATAACATTTCCAAAGAAGTTTTATTTCAAGAAAGCTATAGAACTTCTACCAGTACTCAATACACCAATCCACAGCTGAGACTAATTCCAAGAAAAGAAAGAACAAACAAAAAGAAAAGAAAAACAACAACAGCTAACCTTTTGGTGCCTTCTTTGAATACTACAGTCTCGACTGTGAAGTGCTGCCACGTTGCCATGCTTGTCACAGAGCAACTGAACCTCCAGATGTCGGCTCTACAGACAAAGAACAAAATGCAAGCTTTTAGAAATATATCGGTGCAGAAACACACTCTGCATACAGAGAACATTAAATGGTGTTCATGATCATTTTATACCCCTTACCCACCTGACATCTATATGGTATCATATTAAAATGACACAACAGAAAAAAAAAAGGAAAAGCAATGTACTTCAAGCTGTTCTCACCTGAGATGCCACCTTCATAATGAATATAGGTGAGCCAGGGACTTCTCCTTGCACTTGCTTAAACAATGCTCTCACCTCATCATCATTATGCACCTTACAAATCCATGTGGATATCATCAAAATCATGTTTGCTTAATCTACAATATTTACATAAAACTTAAAACTTATGGACAGTGGATCCTTCAATATCATTGTTTTTTAGGATAATATGTCCATATCATTGTGGTAGAGTTGAATTAAAAAGAAGACCAACCTTCCTTATTCCTTTACCACCACCACCCCATGATGCCTTGATCATGGCAGGATAACCCACAACCTGGCAACTAGCCACTGCTTCCTGTGTAGTGGAAACACAAGCATTCTTATAGATCTCCTCGGGTATTGAATGGCAGCTTTCTGGTGGAACTTTCACCTACAACGCATTTTGATGTAATTTGACATAAGCAATATATCAGTGGAGAAAAAACAGGAGCAAAGCTATACAGAAATAAGAGAAGGCATACATGTGATCCACTCCATGGAAGAGTTGGAACTCCTGCTGCTTGCGCAATAAGAGAAGAACCAATCTTATCACCAAGTGCAGCCATCGCGGCTGCTGGTGGCCCAAGAAAAACTATTCTTTTTTCCTTCAGCACATCTGGAAGTTCTGGATTCTCAGATGCATGACCCCAGCCAGGCCAAACTGCAGAAACCCGAGTTCTCTCTGCTATCTGTGACAGGTGAGTTTACAATATTAAATAACAAATTATCCAGAGTGATGAATGCGGATAAACTAACCCACAAGTAGGAGAAAAAGACCAGGAGGATGATCAATTGTGCTAACCTCCACTATTAGCTGTACATTCGCATAGTTGTTATTATTTGTTCCACCGGGAACTTCTATGAACTGGTCGGCTATTCTTATGTGCTCCGCATTTATCTTCAAGTCCTCTGGAGTTGCCATAGCTACCAAAAGAATCGCCTTCTCATTTCCAAAGGTCTGCAAGGCCCATGTCCGGATGCTGCGCATGAACTTGACCGCAGCCATTCCATTGTTGGCAACTAGCACACTGTGTATCGGCGAGTCGCCGCCAAGCGCTTTACAGAATTCATCAACCTTGGACGGCGAGGACTGGTGCCTCAAATTAAGCATCCCGTTCAGTATGCTGTTCATTTGGTAGGATTCTGCCATTATTCCCCCCTCTAATCTTCAGACTTGCTGGGAAAAGCATAGAAAAAGAAAATTAGCACATCAATTCTAATCAGCGATGATATATCACTAGTATATATTTGAAATTTGCATATGCAACTATTTCTTTTCTTGTTAAAATGGCAGAAATAGAAAAATGACTATTTAACCATATCATCAAATTTCCCCAGCAACAGTTGTAAGAGGAGTCTGTAATTGTAATAGTAAGTTAGTCGGCAACGGCCAGCAGAATTAGAACAGTAAGACCACAGATTGTGAATTTCTCTTTCTGAGCAAGTGAAAAATAGGTTGACTATGTAATCACGAGCATTGCTACTTCACGGTAGAGTTGAGTCCAAGCACGAGAGATGAATACAGCCCAAACAAAGGGGACCCCGATTCCGGCATGGCAACAAACCAAACAACAAGCACCCAAAAGTCCAAAACAGACTAAAAAAGCGAAGCTATGACCTTTACTTGGCAACTCTGCTGGCCAACAGGCAGGAGAAGCCAGGATCTCCTCCGTCCAATCGCGCGCGCTCGCAACCCGCTCGACGGAATGCCGAGCCGAAGCAAACATGAACAAGAGGCGATCTAGGACCGGTCGTACTACACGTGAGCAAGGAAAAGCTGCGTTTTGGGAGCTAGATTCGTGAGGGAATTTCAGCTCGGAGTGGCCTCGAGCCGCAAAAAATTCGAACACATACACACACAGGCAGCGTTGCAAAATTGGAAGACGCGAGCAGAGTCACCAGCAAGGAACAGAGGAGGGAGAGAAATAGGGTGCCGTACGTCCGACTGTGCAGAGGCGCGCCACCCGCTCGACGGAATGCCGCGCCGAGCGCCGCCGAGGAAGAGGAGGAAGGCTGCCACGGCGGCCGGGCCAGATCAAGATCCAAGGAACGCCCCAGCCGCGCGCGCGGGGGAAGGCCCTTAAATGCGCGCAGCTCCCTCCCTCCTCCAAGAGAAGCTACAATCAGAGCTCGGTGTACTCTCTCTCTCTCTCTCTCTCTCTCTCTGCCTGGTGGAGGAGAGACAGGGGGAGGTGGTGGTGGTGTGCTCTGTCCTGCGACGCTACGCTGGTTGCCGCGCGCGCCCGGGGGCGCCTTTTAACTGCCGCTGCGGTGGCCGCGGCGATGATCCCATGCGGGCTGGGGGGACCAGGGCCAGGGCGGGGTAGAGACTAGAGAGAGAAGCCGGAATGCGTGAGGAGAGAGAGAGGATGTTGAATTGGGATTTTGACTGGGAGATGAGATGGACGGAAGGATGGATGGTTGGGGGTTTGGTTCGACTGACCTTGCATTGTACTTGTACTCTCTCTCTCTCTCTCTACTATTCTGCATCCGTCCCCATGGGGAAGTCGTTATTTGCATCCACGCCCTGTCTCGCGAGGACCAGATTTCGTGGTGAGCCCCAAAGCTAAAACGACTAACTGAAAGGGCTGTTAGGAAAAGCGCAGTGCATTTTGGATTTTGATCGAGTGCGTGACTGACCAGCTGAAAAGGACAAGCTAGCCAACCGAACGCACAAGTAATCGATAATAGTATACGATCGGCAATAGAACAACCCATGGGGTCGTCGCGAGGTGTCAGCTGCATGCTCTCTCGCGTCAGAAAATCGTGTGCGTGAGCGACGCGTGACTCGTCCAACAACAAACTACTCTTAGGAACTGAATGAATTGAACTCACGCCGAAAACAGCTAGCTTTATGGTCCATTTGCAGCGCAGGAATTTCGCACAAGACGGTTCAATTCTCAGAATCGGTCGATAGATCAGTAGCGAGCTTCAAGACCGATCAAACCCGCCTAGGTGATCAAACCCATCACACTCTCCTTGGGTTCGATTCGGGACATACACGTACTCATATATGTTATTTTTTTAGGACTAGTACAAGGCAACGCAGCGTTCAGCACGCACCACACACTTCCAACATTCATGCACACGCCCTATGAAATTTATTAGAGGTACCTAAACCTCACAGAGCATATGAGTATATACTTTCCTACTAAACACGCACGTATATATGTACTCTTACAATCGGTGAACACCAGTGCTAAGTCTAAGACTTGAACCTTGGTAAGATAGGTGCACATCCATATGCTTAGCCATCTGACCACATGCATCTGCTAGCTCAGTCAGATCATAGCCACACTAAACTTTATTTGCACTCATGCTCAACCAGTCTCATAACTAACTAGCGAAATTCCATACGTGCTAGGTGTTTTTTTTCTCGTCTTCCTTGCGGATTCCAAGCATGTGAGCCGTACGCACGCAAGTGGCCGCTGCTGCGGACTCACTGATTTTGCGATTGAATGGCTCAAAAGGATAAAGGCACGGTGTCGTCTAAACATGGGCGGCAGAAGATGTTAATGTTAATCCCACTTAGGCTTTGTTTGGTTGGACTAAAATCTCTACATAGATAAATCGGGATTTTAATTCAAATTCTCGGTCCCATCCATATAAATCCCAACTAGGAATGTGCTTCACAAACAAGCCCTTATAATGTATTTGGAGGGTTTTTCGCGGTTTTAATGATCAGAAAAGTTATTTGATTCCCTCTCCTAAGTATAATATACATGGACGTCCACGCAAACCATGCAAACCATCAATTTCCTATCTTTCCTAAGCACTTAATGGAAATGTCATGTAGACATCTTCTTCTTTTCTTTTGCAAATTAGTTCAGATTTTCGAGCTCCTCTTTTTACCAAGTGTTAGCAAGTTGCATATGCAAAATCAAGAAATAGGAGGGCTCTTGTGCACAAACCAGCGGGGTGGGCCCTGTTAAAAAATTAGTAGAGTGATGAGGCTAAACTTAGATTGGTGGATAATAACAACCCTGAGCAGGACTGCAGGAAGGATCCTTGAATAGGAGCCGGCATTCGGTGAAAGGTAGTATGGCAAAGCCAACCCACGCGCACGAAGACGCTACGCACTGGCTTGCGTTGGCTTGGCATTGATGGGGAGGCAGGTAGCTGGTGTGGCGTGTGGCCTCCCCCACTAGGGACCCAATTTATTTCCCATGGAGACGAGTAGTTGGGCCTCATGCTCATAGTTATCAATTCTATCTATTTTGGAGACTATTTTGATTTATCTTTTGGTATGAAATACGTTAGTTCTGGTCTATTTTGGCGTACCATTCTAGATTTTAATATATATTTATTTATAAATATATATGCAATTATATGTACACATAATTTCACTTGAAATCTCACTTCAAATATATAACCATAAAATAAAAATAACACATAGTTCAATTAGTTCATAAATACAAATATCGTACGTAGTTAAATAATACAATATGAGTTCATAATTTCATATATTTTTCCATAGTCTAGTATAATTTCACTTATCGAAGAAGTAGTATTTGAGCTGATTCAAAGAAGTTGTCATGTCAATTTTGAATTTTTGACCAGTACCGGAATGGTTGAATGGCCGGAATGGCCGGAGTTGACCGGTATTGAGGCCGGTACGGGATTGAGACTACGGTATACCGGTTTGGGTGCCGGTATAGCATGTTCCGGCCATTCCGACTGGTACTGAAATGGAATTGATAAGTATGCTCATGCCCCTAAATGGATGATGTGGCCCTTGAGTATCTGTTTCAATGAATTTAGTTATTGAGAGAATCCAAAGTGTAGTATTGTAATTTTTCTTCTCGCTACCTCTGTATAAATGCTTTAAAAGAGGTTTAGTTGTGTGGTATGTTATTTAATAAGGATATGCATGATTATTTCTAATTGAGTATTTGTTAGATTTAGTGTTTTCTTGATCTATACGATGGTGGATCGTGAATAAATATAGCGAAGCGGAGGGAGTACCTTTTAAATTAACAATTAATATGCAAAAAGAATATATTTAATTAGGTTAGTCATCTCAAATAGTTACATTGATAGGAGAATATTAATGTCGTAATATTTTGTATGATGTATGAACGTTTTGCTGTAAAAGTTTTGCGGTCAAATGTGTATCTTAGACTCTTAGTCCTTAGAGATGGTGCAGACGTCTGAAACGGCGTATATACTATTTTGGAAGGAATGTGGTACTTGAGAAAAATGTCTGTTCCAGTGCTATCAAGTTTTAAGACCTTGCATGACATCTGCCGACAAGGACGTTATTAGTGTGGGGTGCCCCTCAACTGTTCATCAATCGTGATGGTTAGGCCTTTAATGAACACCTTGTTTTACCTTAAGAGTATCTACAACAGTCCATATCAGCTGTTACTAAAGGGTTACCACATCAGCATTTAGATGATATGGATGAGAGAAGGTGATATTGTTTCTAGATTAATAAAGTTTCAAATTGTTAAAACCAAGACACAAGAAACAACCAAATACTCTATTAGAGACTTACTTGTTATATAAAAACATGTTTTGTGGGTCTCACTGTCTTAAAACACAATATCCATCCGATCATTTGTGCAGTCCGACTTTATTATTGATATGATAAATGAGCTAAAATATGTAGGCCACAAAGTTGTACTTTATTATTAATCATCAAGAATTATTAAAGTCTTAGACACAAGCTCAAGAAATAATTCATTGGAAGATTTGTTTTTTTATTAGATTGAGTACTCTCTCTTCTTAATAACAAACTAAGAAATAAACTATTGTAGATGCTCTAACAAACAAGTAATCACTTTGTTGATAGGAAAACGTTCCAGCGTGGCCTGCAGAAAGCATTCAAGTCATTCGTTAATTTGTCAGCTTCAGCAGCTAGTCCAGTCAGTTTTGGGGAAAAAACAATTAATAGGAGTAACAATTTCAATTTTGTATTCTAGGAACAAATTGACCAAACTTTGATCTGGTCAACTCAGCCGGCCGGTTACTTAATTTCTATTTCTCTTAACTAATAGAAGAAGTTTACTCTCACGCAATGGGAGAACCAATACAGTGCCACCAAACAAGCCCCCTCCCTGAACCCTAGCCGCCATGAAACAAGCCCCCCTCTTCTCCTCCTTTCATCCTCGCCATCGCCGTCAACGGCCGCCAGCCGACCAGCGGCGACGGCGGGGCTTCTTCTTCTCAGTGGTGGCGTTTGATTTGCAGCACGCTCCTGACAATCGACGCCTGTATGCCGATTTCCAACGGTGTGGACTTTCGTCAGGGTTGTATTTAGGGCCCTTCTCCGTCGGCTTCTTTCGGTGGCACGGCTTCATCGATGGCATGACGACAGAGGTAGCGCGGTGCAGATCCAGATTTGGCGCAGTTGGTAGAGATCGCGACGACTCGGTAGTGGTGGCTTGTGCGGTGCTCGGCTCCTCCCCGGTGGACGGTTATTAAACAGCCGATGCGTGCTGCAGTGGACGTCGCCTTCCTTGGTGCTGGCGGCGGTTGGTCGTTGGAGATGTTGCGGGCGTTGTCTTGGCGATCTGGCCTTCATTGGTTAGATCTAGTAACAAGGTAGTGCTATGGCATGATCTTGGAGCACTGGTACCTTCGATCTGGGGATAAAAACTCTTGATCTGACCTTCACTGGTTGGATCTGGCAATGATATCGACCTGAGCGACGTTATGTTCTTGAAAGCGTTGCTTAAGAGTACCGGTACCTGAGCTCCGAAGTGATAACTCCTAATATGACCTTCGCTGGTTCGGAGACGGGGCTAAGTGGTTTTTTAGGTTAGCCTTTGTATTACAATTTGTTTTTCATCATTGGCTTTTGGTTGTTTTTGTATTAAGCTTTTAGCTGATAGTGGTGTAATGGCTGTGTGCATCTCTAGTTGGTGCAGATGTTAGGATTTGTACTTTCATTATCTAAAAAATGTAAAAAAAAAACCAATAAACCCCGTGCACACTAAGACCACCGTGTCAGCCACGATATATCCCTAATGTGGTCGCTCCTCGCATGTGCACCATTGCCACCCCGCTCTTCTTCCTCTGATTCCGCGCCCCGCCTTGCACCCACATCGGTGCCATTACCCTTGATTTGCACGCCGACCTCGCCGTCGCCAAAACCACCCTCGCCATCGGCCGCCCACGTGTGTCCTCGGCCTCGGCGCTAAGCCCCACACGTTGCATTTCCTTGTCCTCCCTCTCACCTAGGCTCCATCGCCGCCGCTCTACCCACTCCCCGTCCTCATCTCCTCCTCACCTGTCATCTCGTGCAAAGTTTTGTGTTTCCGTTTACAACGCACGAGCACTCTGCTAGTAATTTGTGAAAGATAGCACAATTTACACTATTTCAATTTCTTTAAGATATCTTTGTAGACATTTTTATTAAGAATATGGTAAATTATTTATATAACTTTACTTTTTATATATACTAATCAAATTATTTCAGTTTTCAAAATCAAAACCTGAACTGAACTGAAATAACAAAAACATATGACAAAAGTCAATAATTTAATTAGACTCAGTACTTCATTTATTTCTACTTTCTAATTTTCATTGGGCCGTTGCGTAAATACTGCCTAGTACATTCACAAGGTCATGACTCATGAGATATGCTGGAAGTCAATTAATGTACAAACAGTGTCCACTTGCCAGAACATGGTTGAACTAAAGATAGTTGGCAACTATAATTTTTAGCCTGCAGAGTACTTCGCCTTTTTTTCTTCTCGAAAATATACTGCCTAAAGCAAGTTTCACCGAGTTTTTATAGGAAAATTTTTAAACTGCACGAGACCTCATAAAAGTTCAGGACTAACATTTGAAATATATATATTCGGGGTTCATCTCCAGGCGTGTTGTGTTGGTGCAAGTCAGATTGCACGTAGAATCAGAGGCTCATGTGAAAGTTGTGTTGGATGTGACCAAACGAATTAAAGCTCAAACTTTGACCTCTTTTTGGAAAGGCCGCTCAACAAACCACTACAAGTTTAAAACTTATCAATTAGCCAAATTTGGTCTTTCTAGCTACTTAACAAGCTGCCTAAGGACTGAATTGGCATAAAATTGCAGTACAAGTCACATTTCAAGCGATTTGATAGCCTAGTGCAAGGAATATATAGTTTTTGTAAGCCAAACATACAATTTGCAATCATTTGGTAAAAATGTCAAATACAATCGACCCCTTTTTTTAAAAAAAGGCACAAAAGCGAATCCGTATAGAAACATCGGCTTAATTTTTTTTAGCCAAAGTCATTGTACTTGACGAGGATTCTTGATCATATCAATATTTTCGGTCAAATTCAAAGTCTCGGTGAAAGCATGCCCACATATTAGAGACCCACTTTATAACGATTATAAACCTACTACCAGTATTAAAAGGAAGTCTAATCCCTTTCAGACTAGTTTGAGTCATAAGACAATAAGTCATGGACACTACACAACCATATATATACGGTTTTGGGCTATCCCCGACCAGTTTGCTGGTCGGGAGACATGATAGTTTCTCACATGACTAACATGAGAGTGATTATTAGTGTATCTGACAACTTATGACAGTTGGCTAAGAGACGTGACAGTTCAAGACTCAACAGAGCAACGTACGTGAAGATAAGAGGCGCATTTTGCGGCATTAACTGCCACCCCCTTCAATAGCTATAAAGGGTAGCTCACGTATTATGTAAAATAAGTTCTCAATATATCCATATTCATAACTCTTAACACATTCATTACGCTCTCAACATTGTTATTCTCATTGTATTCTTATACAAACGCTCATTGTATCGATGACAATAAAGGTCTTCGTCTAAATTGTGCTCTCGTATTATTTTCCCGGTAAGCCCGATAGGGGACCCTAGGTCTCAATCATCGGCAGTTGATGCTAGAAGGAGGTCGCCATCAAGTCGAAGGTCATTCTGCGATGTTCTCATGTCCTTACCAATGGATGAGGACAACACCTTCAATCTTGTTGATTAAGCCGACCACATAGACGAGGATTACGTCCCTAAAGAGGCATGCAAGTGCGATTTCTACCTCGAGTACATTCCCAAGGGAGAATCTTCGTGGCTCTCACCCATCCTGTTGGGACTGAAACGACAGGGACGCCGTTGCCACCCCCAAGAAATTCCGAGGGCGAGTACATTCCTGCTTCTGTCTCAACTGGAGAGACAAGTCACTATGATGCTAATACCGTGGCGACCGATGACGATCTCATTGATATTTTCAATGTTGAGGTCCTAGCATAATCATCACCAGAACATCTACTCTGAGATCTCGACTATTACCCCTCCTCTAATGAGGATGGGACGTTCTCATCCTCCATTTGCTTCGACTTACGTGCATGTGTAGTCGTCAACGAGACCAACGAGCAACGAGCAGCACATGAACAATGTGAGGCCTAGGAGCAGGCTGAACGTTTGGCGCAGAAGCAACACAACAACCAACTTCTCGCCGCCAAGAAGAAGGCAATGGAGGAGGTTTGTCGCTAGTACCACGACAGCGCATCGGGGACATCTAGGAGGCCTATCACCAACGCGAGTGGCGACCAACGTCTGCCAACTACGCCCTAGGCTGCCCCAAGGACGACGATAAGAGATTTAAATATTGTACCATCACCTTCACAGGCAGAGACTCCCGTCGACCGTGTTCATATTTTTTAAAGTGCTATTGCTAACCATCAGACGAGAGACAATAATGAACATGAGCTTCTGGTCATTCGTTCATTGACTACTGATCTACAAGAGGCCGCTGTAGAAGTAAAGACCCTTTTGCAATCATCAAGGTCTCAAAGTAGCTCTAGGGCATACCACTTTGCCTCTAGATATCGCCGTCATGGCAACAACCTTCGTTAAGAAGATGATCCGCCCCGATGGAGCGTGTTCGACAGAGTAAGCCCAGAGTGCAAGGCTTTTTCACCCATGCTAAGAGAAGTTATCTGATCTGAAAAGTTCAAGCTAGGACATTTGGAAAGCTTTGATAGGATATATAATCCCTCTGAATTCCTCCAAATCTACACTACCGCCGTCCAAGCTACGGTGATAACGAAAAGGTAATGGAAAATTACTTACCCACTGTATTAAAAGGATATCTCAGTACATGGTTATTCAACCAGCCAAAAAGTTCTATTTTTAGTTGAAAAAATTAATGTCATGCCATTATAAACAACTTTAAAAGTTGTTATACTAAGCCAAGAAAAGAGAATGATTTACATCGTCTTCGCCAAACTTCTGGAGAAAAGTTATGTCAGTTTATTAAAAGGTTTGAAGAAGTACGCACTGCCATTCCTAACATTACTGAAGATTCTGTTATTCAGGCATTTAAACAAGCGTTACAATACAAGAGATTCACAGAAGACCTAAACATCCACCCGCCAAGAACTATATCAGAATTATTCAACATGGATGCTCATTACTCTGATGCTCATGAAGCAGTGGAGTGGAATCATATGGTCGACAAAGGGCCATACACCACCACAACCAAGTATGATAGGTTCTGACAAGAAAGAATTCAAGAAACCGACCAGACCTGATGACCACAAAGGCAAGGCCAAAAAGAAGAATAAAATAAGGCCTGCATCAAGGGAGGTCACTGCCGTTGAACAGTGCCCAACCTACAATAAGGGCAAGAGTCCATGAAGGAAGCAAATTGGTAGTTCAAACAACCAGTTTAGATCCAAGGGCTCTGGCGCAACTAGTGGTAATGGCTGTTGGTGCCCACTTCACAACATGTTTGGGCATGATTTGCGTAACTGTCACACCTGGCAGAAAATGCCTGGATGACTTCTACTCAGGTAAGGGGTAAATGCCTACACTACTCGAAAGTGGTGGTCCCAACAACACCCAAGATACTGACGAAGATGAACAAATGGTATACCAAAAGGCAAACAACCACGCAAGGCCTTACTGGGCATTTTGGAGGCCCTGTGCTAAATTTAAATTCAATCCTACACTTATGAAAAATTAGTTACCAAAAAGTAGTTTCATTTAATTTATATAATTAATACAATTGTTTGAGACAATACAAAGGATTATGTCCCGCTAATAACTAGTGTCAAGCTTTTACTTGAAAAAACATCTTTGTTCTAGTATTCCTTGAAAAAAAATCTTCAATTATCTTTGTCGTTAATCTTCCTAAAATTAAACTTTAATATTAAATGCTATCAAGCCTACCATAGCTAATCCATTTAGTCTTTTTGGTGTAATTATAGAACACAAGTATGACTTTAAAAACTTCAATTATAAAAGTTCTTTACGCAGATGCAACGGTCACTGGAATAGGGGAAATCTATGTGCAGTAATTGCATTAAGGAAATAATCTTAGTTGTTTCCAAAACTTTAGAATATCAACATGGCCCATATTAATTCCCGTTGTAACTTTAACTCTGCATAAAGTTCATTATCATCATTATCAGACAACCCCATCTTAAGTACGGCCTCAAAACAGTTACAACTTACAAGGAGGGAATTTTTTTAGATCACACGAGGGGAGAAGTTAATTTCGTAGGAAAATCAGAAGAGAGTTGCGCTTGTGTCTGGCAGCAAAAGAAAATTAAATAGATGTGAATGAGTGAATCGGTGGAAGTTTCTAGCAAAAAAATGAATAAAAGGACCTCACTATTACTCTTTCTTTAGAGGATGGGGGTTATTATTCTTACTAATACTAAGGTTACATAGTAGCAATTGCATGTTAGGTGGAATTGGGATCCCTATGCAGTTTGATCACACTACACCTGCATCATATATGGGCCTGCAACCATGTCAACGTCATCTTCGGAAGATCTGCTGTCTATCCATCAAAAAAGCAATTCAAATCCACATGGAGGGAGGTTAACAATGTCGACACTCAACCAGAGAAGCCAAGCTACCCAAAGTGGCTGGGCGTGGTCTTGATCTTCAACAAAAAAAATGATTGTCCAAAAGATATGTCTACACCTCGTAATTTACATCGAAATACTTTGCATTTGAAAAGTAGGTTCAACATGATCAAAGGTGAGGGCTTGCCTTGCTCAAATATGTATGGGTCTTGGTCTTGATCTTGACTTGAATTAGTGATGTAGTCGTCGGCGACGTTTGAATCTATTTAATGTGAAAATGATAACTTCAATTAAAGACCCCATAACACAAATAAATTCAAGTGAACTCCAAAAATTATATTGGTATTATTGGAAAGATCTTGAATTTATATTAATTTTAAAACAAAAAAATCATCTAATTTGGATTTAAAACGCGGGAGAACGAGCTCTCCAAAGTTTGAACCAAAAAGAAAATTCTGAAATTTCTGACAGGTGTCCAGAAGGATTTTCTTTTCTTTTATTTTTATCCTAGAAAATGTATTGTGACTAATAGGTGGGGTCCACTGGGGTTTTGATTTTATTTTCTCTTTATTTTTATTCTAAAATCCCGAGAGACTGATATTTTGAATGTTAAAGAGGTTGTTTTGTCAAGAACTTCCATTTTTGTCGAATTGTTTTTTTTCTTTTTTAGAACCTTCTAGTATATTTTTCTCATTCATAATTTCTTGTTCAGAAACACTAATTTTCCCATATATAAAAAACTATAATGGTATAGGTATGCAGCATATGTCCGATACCATCAGACGCTCTATCCAAGCCATGGCCCGCGTGTTCGCTCGGACGGCCCGCAACCCATCCACCACAAACAAAAAAGATCGATGTCTGAGCCGCAGGGAAATATCGGATGTTGTAAACTAACAAGAGTCTTCCACAATTCACCTGTCTATCTCTCCCACCACCCATCTCATCCAATACTCAATTCATCTTTCCTCCGCCTGACCAAAACTCCAAAAGTAAAGTGCTGATATTTTCCTCTCTCGCCTCTACCCCCTCTCTCCCTCCATTCAAGGGCCTGTGATCATGCCCATGGATTTGAGCGGATGAGAGGAATGGGTGCCCCCACAGCAAGATGAGCTTTACATCGACGTGCTTGAGCACAAGAAGCAGGCGACCGGAGTAATAGGTACACCGACGATTGGGAGTCCCTACTACGAGCTGCCCAACCGCCACACAGCGGTGAGAAAGCTGACAATGTGCGACTGTAGTGCTCGGACAGGTCTAGGATGGGCATTGCCGCAGTTGCTGCCCGCCGACACGTCCATGGCGTGGTGAGATGCTATGGTGACATTTATTTGTCCTATTTTGCTGTCATAATCCACCTATGCTCGTATTGGTTTACCGGAGCCAGGTGTCAAGTCCTTAAACAAACCATCGGTGAGCGGAGGACAGCGTGGTCCTGATGGTGAGTTGGTGGTGTGGCCTAGCCTCACTCAGAGCCGAATCCACGCCTATCGGTGACAAGGTGGTGGCGTTGGTCGGCCGCCGACTTGTCTTCCATCATGATGTCAGAATTGTTGCAATTGATAAGTCGAGTTGCTGTGACCATTGTTTCTTGTTGTTGCAACATATTGCTACAAATATTGTAGGTGTTTCGGTTATTTTTTTCAATTTGTTGCATCAATTTTTTGATTTTGTCGGGTTGGTTTTTTCTATTGTTGTATCGATAGTTGTCATTTGTAATCTTTTTTACTTTTGTGTTGTGGATGTTGAACTAATTTGTTGCACGAGAATTTTTTCTGTTGCAGTGGGTCTATTTCTTTGTTGCAACATCTTGTTTGCCATGGAATGGTGAAACGAAATGAGATTGTGTTGCACGCTCTAGTAATCGTTATTGCGATTTGCTATGATTTTTATTGCGTCTTGAGAGTGGATGTTACAATGTTGTAACACGATATTTTTGCCGCATCGGATAGGGATTTGTTGCAGATTTACTAAATAATTGTTGCATCTTACTAATTTTTGTTGCGTCAAATCAGATGGCTGAGATCGACCATTTTAAATCATATCTGACGGTGGAGAGGACCGTACGATGGTAAGGGCACTAGTTGCCCCCAAACTACAATGTGTCTGCTACTGGGAAAATACGCACAACACATTTTTTCAGTCAGCCTAATACCACTTGCTCCCTGGCTATCTCTAGTTCCACAATACATATACATTCCCTACCATCCTGGCTGCACAGCAACAGGTATTAGGTGAGTCTACTTCTCGGAATGTTCGTTGCCAGATCAAACGGTTTGGCCCAAACTGGAGAAGAACTGCATGACAAAACCGTTTTTTGTTCAGCCCTTTCTGCTTCAATCTAAAAATAACAATTTTGTCCAATCATAAGAATTACTACCGAAATACAATAGATAATAGACAAAAAAAAGGCACTAAAACCAATTTTTTCCGAGAATGCTCGGAAGAACCACACATCATTCACATTAAGGGCATGTTTGGATAGAGAGGGATTAGAACCAATATCTTCGGATTGAAAGTGATTTTAGTTTAAATTCCGAGTTAATCCGAAAGGATTAACTTGGATTACAATGTACCCAAACAAATCCTGAGGTAGAAAAGGTCTGTGACCAAGACATACACACCGAATTATAGCAAAAGGAAAACAACAATAGACAGAAAAGGAGAACAAAAGAACCATTTAGTCCTTCAAATTTAGATCCGATCCAATTCAGGAATGGAACCTCTATATCGACCCAATAAACCAATTAACTTGAACTTAATCGTATACTCCATATGTTTCCTAACCGTTAGCTACAATTTAAAAGGACCTGTCAGAGTAGGGTAATTTTTTAGAGCACGGTATAACTCCAACAGGGTTATTGTGCATGCAATTTCCCCTGTTTCAAGCAAGTCTAAAAAGTTCCAGAGATGCCTGAAAAGCTCCATTTGAAAGCTGAGACCTTGACATATAAACTGACTCAACCCAAAAGGAACTAGCTAGGGCATCTGATTTGATTGTGCACCAGAAGTCGGTGAAACCTTAATTTAATTTAATATTATTTTATTTATAATTTACAGGTATTTTTAGAATTAAGTTAACGAGCTGAGTCAAAGTAAAATTTAATTTTATTAAAAATTAATTTATTTCAATATTTAACTAATTAATGAGTGTAATTAGATTAATTTTAAATCGAGCCAACAAACGCCATATTTTTAAACCCCTAGGCAGAGGACCACGCACGCACACCGGTCGTCTCCCCTGTTGGAAGTAACAGCAAAGCAAAAACAACAAAAAAAAAAGAAGAAAAAAGAAAAGAAGTTCATAGTGAAAAAGGTCGCAAACGCGCGCGTGACTCAGCTGCTCACCTAATCGCACAATCAACCACCACCCAACTACAAACATATGCACGCATCGAGATTAGCGCTGCGATAACCTACCATGTGATGATGGTTGAAGTCACGTTTAATTCAGTCAACAAACACTGAGGCCCCGTTTAAAAGTCCGGAATTTCCCTCTTCCTATCGGAATTGGACCGTTTTCTATAAAAAATTTATGAAAATACACATAAAATACATACGTTCCAAATAGACCCTCGTAATCAAATCGGAGCTACTTAATAATTATGCGTACGAACGGTTTCTATGAATAGTGGCTGAGAATAAGACTCACTAGGCCAAATCTCACCCGTTTCGGACCTGACTATAGATGTAAATACATTATGTAGCCGTCATAGCATATATGTACGGAGCTGTACCTAGGCTAGACTGGAGTTGTCATAGGGGTGTAATCAAAGCGATATGAATGCATATCACTTATCCTGTATTTTATTATATATATTTTTTGGAGTCAGAGTCATACATGGACAATACCAGTTACCCATTTCTCCTCTCTATATTTGCTTTGCAATCCTTCGATCAGTGAAACGGTATCACCATATGCTAATCTCACTTGAGCAGTTAGGGTCACCTCTTGCATATATAAAGTGTTACCTTTGATTATGCCGAGGTCATTGAGTCACAAGACCACAATGGAAGGAAATTATTTGCTCTTTTTGTATTTCTACACAGGATATTAGACGGTAGTTGTGCAATCAGAGTAGATACAAACGGATATCGTTTATTCTGTATCATATTCCGTTTTTTTTCTTCGGAGTCGAACACGAACACAGATAATACTGATATCTATTTCTCTTTTCTGTATTCATTCCGCAAACTTTCGATCAGTGGGTTGGACAAACGGAAGGAAATTATCCACACGGTCTGCCGGCTAGTTGTCATGACTTACACTCTCGCGCGACCTCAGATTTTTAAATTAAAAAAAAAAAATCAGATTTCTCTCTCTCTCTCGTTGTCATGACTTACACTCTCACGCGACCTCAGATTTTTTTAATTTAATTAAAAAAAAATCAGATTTATCTCTCTCGTTTTCCCCTCCCCTTCCTCCACGAGGCAATTCATAAGAGCCGGTTTCGTTGTGTATATCATTGTTAGGTGGATGGCATTCATTCTAGCGTTCATTCTCGTTAGCGTTGGTGAACTTACTCCACCTAAATGCCCTATGCTTGTATGTATCTTCCGGCATGCAGAATATAGTTGGCACATGGTACTTGTTCCTTGAAGAGAAGGAGGATCCAAGCAGCAGCTAGCCAACAACAAGAACGATTGTGACAAGAGTAAATACAGTGCTGCCTGCCATGCTTGTCCAAGTTTGGGAGGAGAATGGCAGTAATTTATTGCAAATTAATCACTTGGTCCAACTGGTTTAGCATCCACATGTAGGGACGAATACGGGTACGATAGTAATGGGTGGATATTACTTTTTCTGTATCATAATATATATTTTTATCTTGGATACGGATACGAATGTAATTTTTATGGGATACGGGCACGGGATGGATGCGAATCGGATTCAAATCGGTCACAGATAATTTAATGGATAGTGTACACATAAAGTAAAGATATAACTTCACCAACGAAAATGTCAAATTATACTACATATTAGAGAATTATTTATCCTAATTAACAACATAAACATAATTAAATGTAATTCATATTATATATTAGTCAATGACTAGAAAACTATAGAGGATATTAAAGGATATTGATATTTATCAGATATCCATTTTGTTGATTTATCGGGTATCTTATAAAATACGGATACGAGTTGGATATTGCTCTTCAATATCCTAGCCTATATTCCATGAGATTTTTCAGATACGAATACAGATAATATCGGATGCGGTTTGGGACTAGAAAATGATACCTTGAAGGGATTTTTTTTTCCGAATACGACATCAGATCGGACGAAAATTATCTGCCCGTTTTCACCCCTATCCACCTGTGTATCTAACCGCAAGGGTTTATGGCTCACCAATCTTGATCGGGCATTTTGTTTGGTTGCTACCAGTGTTCAAAGTAGTACTGGTCGCAGGTTGCGTGGTCTATCCGTTGAAATTTTGGTGATCTAATTAATTCGAGTTTAAATTATCTCTTTTTCAATGAGAAGAATAAGTCTTATCCTCCACACCAGTGGTTTTTTTATTTGTTGAAATTCACATACTTATGGATTAATCTTGTTACTATTTCGGAACTATTTGTAACTTTTAGTGCGTGCTCTAGCTTACCAATTTTTCTTGCTCACAGCCTCTATATGAATTAGACAATATCTAAATAATGAAAGAATACTGGGCCTTACATCGCATGTGGCCCATTGGGCCCTTATAGCTGTAATGGGTTAATACATTTTGAAGCATGAATAAAATCTTTTCCTTAATCAAGTCAGGTAACGAACCGAATAAGAAATCAAGAACCCAAGTGAAGTAGACAAATGATAACAGAAAACAAACGGTAGTAAAAAAATGTCAAATCTGTAGCATATAATTATGTTGGTCAGTTCATCATCACATTCTCCACAAAAAAACGCAAATGTTTAGATTGACAAATCGATTTTTTTGGGTGAATATATATGTTTGTGTTCATTGAGTAGGTGCACAACAAGATTAATTGCCAAATTGCCAATAGAGGAAAATTAATTGTATCTGTTTTTTATTTGATGGAAAATTAATAGAGGAGCATTTTGCAATGATTCTATTAATTTCCCGGGGTAATCATTATTAATATTTTGAGAGACAATCAATAGCTATAAACAAATAGTTAGGGCAGCTCGATCTATTTTGGGCCTCCCTGTGGGCCATGGGCCGGGAAGTCCCATGCAAAACCAAAGTTAACGTCGAGCATGGCATATTTTTCTTTTCTTCATGGCCTTCAATTTTGTTCTTCGATTTATTTTTGTATTTTCAGTTATCTCCTTTTTCTTTTTTCACACTTTGCTAATTCTTTTTAGAAAAAGCGACATCTTTTTTTGGGCCAGACTTAGCACAACCCAAATAAAGGGGAGCCATTGCATGCTAGACATCTGATCAATGGAGATAGGCAGATAAGCAATTCATGAGTGATGGTGATGAAGGGACTTGATTCTCTGGATTGAAATATTCAATACAGAGAGATCTACGGTGCCATAAATTGGGAGCGATCCTATTGTCTAATTGAAAATTGAAGGTTCAGCTCAACCGCTATAGTGTTTTTTCTAGTGCAGTCGCTACAAAGATATACTACATCATATCGCAGTATTTTACTGTGGTGCCGCAGAGCACTATTAATCACTCACAGAGACATTGTTCACACACAGTGTTCCTCTGCAATAATGCGCAGAGTCCGGATACGTGACGAAGCGTGTTATACAAGCACTTCCCATCCCTGTGGCTTGCCTACGCACACGTCGACGATTAGGCCACATGCGATGCACGGAGATACGCTTTGCCATCACTCCATTAAAATGTGTCTCCTTAAGAGCCGATTGATCGAGACGCATAAATAAACAAATTATTTTTTTACAGGAAAACAAACAATTTGTTAGTAGTACTAATCGTGACTGCTCCGACGTAATAGGCCTATTAGATTGCAAGTGGTCCATGGGCCGTTCAATCTGTGAACTCGTATGTGGGCCCGTAGCTCTAACTCGACGTCACTCCAGAGAGGACGAGAGAATATCCCACTCCTATTACCTGTATATAAAAGCTTTCGAAAAAAATAGGAGATGCAGGGTGATATATTCTACGAAATTTGAAGATCAAACTCAATCGAGAGTACAGGGACGCATGTTTGCTTGCCACTATTGGGGGGCCACTATGAGGCAACCAAAAGCCGCTAAATATTTGTCATTGGTGGTAGGGGTGCAATCGGAGCGGATACAGACGGATATCGCTCATCCTGTATCATATTCTGTATTTTCCCTCGGAGTTGGAGTCGACATGGATAGTGTCAGATACCTATTTCTCTATCCCGTATTTGCTCCGCGAGCCTTTAGTCAGCCGGAATTTTTTTGATTCTTTTGCATCCCTACACATGACATTGGATAGTACGAGTGCAATCAGAGCGAATACGGAGAGACTAATCGTTGAGATGTCGAAAGAAAAACACTCAGTATCCCATGCCTACTCAGGTGCAGGAACCCACTTATCCATAATCTTATTCCTAAGTGAAGTCACAACAGCCTTTCCTCATACCACCTGACATACATACACATACGAATAGGGGTGCAAACGGAGAGGACAATTCCCGACTGAACGACTGAAAGCTTACAGAGCGAATATAGAAGAGATAAATAGTTATCCGGCACTATCCATGTCCTACTCCGATGTAACATGCCAAATTTTGCTCTTTGTAAAAATTTAATTCAAAGTGTTGGATTTCATTTGGAGTTTTTGCAATTATTTAAAATCCAAATTCAAAATTCAAATCCAAATTTCTCCGTCTTAATTCAAATCTCGTCTCCAAAAATCAAGATTCAAATTTTGTATTTTGAATTATGCTCCCCATTTATTCTTTATTCTTTCTTCTTTCTTTCTTTTCCCTCTCGGCTTCTGCTTTGCTATGTGCCTGCACTCGAGCCGTGTGCGCTAGCCCACACCTTGGCTGCGTCACTCATGTCGTGGCCACGATCATGCATGCCCGCGCTGTGCCCAAGACACGTGCACCCGAGTCGCACTTGAGCAGTGTTGCCCATGGGCGCCCTGCCGCGCCCGTGCATGTCCCGACCGCGCTGTGCTCGTCGTGTCCCGTGCCACCCACATCATCATCAACTCCCATCGTTCCCATGCACGTTCAATCCCCCATTGCTGCAATCCATCAATGCACTGTCGTTTTGATGGTTTCCAAATTCAAGACAGTAACGTCGTCGTCGATCACGCTCGCGGCCATGTCCATTCAAACCCCAGCCAAGTCTTTAAGTTGAAGCCTTTGTGCCTCATTCACCCCCTTCGCACCCTCTCTAACTCCCACAGTCACTTGACCATCGTCGTCACCGAATTCATCATCTTCCTCAGCGCCAGCCACCACCTGGCCTCATGCTCCCGTTGCTTCGGTGAGATTTTGGAATCCCTAACCGCGTCACGCCATGTTCCCGGGCTCTGTGAACATTTCCCCTAAATCAATTTCACGGTCGGTTGTTGTTCATCACTGGATTTCGTCATTTTCTTCCTCCTGGTAGAAACACCCCGTCGCTTGAGCTTCTTCTTCGGTGAACTCCGAGCCATGCTTTGTGCTTCATCACGTGTTCCCAAAGATTTCCTACCTTTTCCTCCTCTCCATTCGGCCGCATCGTCGCCGAGTAGTGCCACCACCACCGCCACCTTCTTCCCATTGCCGGTCGCTATCGCCCCACTACCTCGGTCGCCCCCAGCCTCCCCGACCCACCCGGCGTGTTCCCCATGCCCACACTGCTCTCATGTGTCGAGACCCAGATTTCCGAATTCGGAACCCTCTGTGTATATCTGCACTAGTCCCTGGATCAGTAGCTAGTGTACACAGTTACATCATTGAATATCAACACATATCTTGCAAACGTCAAACTATTGTATAATATTGAATAAAGAGTAATGACTTTATGGTCGAAACTTACAATTATCACCCTATCAGGATAAACAACTCGAATAAACTATGACGAAAGAAGATAACTCCAAGTGAAGGCCCATCCATATGCTCATAGGCAATCAACGGGGGGCTCACATCCTAGTATTCCTGTCCTTCGTTGCGACCACACGCATAGAAGTTGTAATCCTCCTCGGCAATTTTGAAGGCTTCTGAGCTTTATTTAGAGTGCAACATGTGAGTACATAAAGTACTCCAAAGTCTTGGGAAAATGCATATGCATAGCTTTAACAACTAAGACTTATATGGTTCTTTTGCACAAAGCAACATTTTAAGTTTCAATAGTTTTCATAAAGCACATTTGATAAAAAATAGTTTTAATAATTAAACTAATTATATCACTAGTGGAGGTTCTAGCTACGAACCACTAGTATCAAGGCTCTAGCTACCAAGGTTCAAAGGATATGGCTCTAGTTGCCCTACTAGCATTAGTCGCGTAATATCTACCTGAGAGTCCCAACTGCTCTCGGGTTCCCAAAATTCACTCTTTTGAAATCAAAATCAAAATCTACCACGTGAAAATGCACCTTGCCCACCCTTGACTGTAGGCACGACTATTCGAATAGTTTTACACTCTGCAGAGGTTGTACAGCTTGACCCACACGAGATGATCAACTTATAATGCCGTCCATGTCACTCTTCCTTAGGCGTGTGACTAAATGATTATCACAAGACCTTTACAATATCACGCTCTAATACCAACCCGCCCGATGAGCTTCACCCCAAGTCATGGACATCATTTACTATCAACCTGTAGCTCATCGTTGTGGGGGATAACCTTCCCACACATGGATGTCGCACCATCACCCGAGCAAGCCCCGATGCACATGGACGTCAATTACCATCGTCTACACAATCCCAAAAAGGAATACCTAGCAACTAAAACCTGCGAGCATAATGTTAGAACATGGTAAATTAGTTGACCAGATCCTTCCCATTTAGGACATGTGGTTGTACGGTAGTTCTCGGTTTGGGTAGTCACAAGCGTCGGTCCTTAATACGACTTGGGTGGAACTTATCACAATTCAAGTTCTCATGCTGTAGCTGCACCCACTTAAACTTATCATCCGTCCAAGTCTAAACAGATTTTCACCATTTTATTTTATTTTGAAAACCAACGGCAATACCAATTGCCATACATTTCTCAAACTGATTTGCAAAAATGGTATTAATAATTCCCACCCATAGGATAAACATTACCGATAAAGCTTGTCTAAGCAATTCTACTATTTTATACTAATCCATCAATAATGTATTTTATAATCCAACAACAATGTATCTATATAATCCAATAATAATATATTCCTATAATCCAACAATAATATATTCCTATAATCCAACAGTGATATAATCCTATAATCCATCAAAGATATATTCCTATGATCTAACAATGATATATTCCTATTACCCAACAATCATGTAATCCGATAATGATATATTCCAATAATCCAACAATGATATATTTGTTGTAATAATTTCAAATTAGGGTTTGTATTTTAAATGTATAAAAGTATTAAAAATTTAAAACTTTTGGTTGTGTCTCTTGATCATGCTCCTAGTGTTCCAAAAATTTGTGCACAATTTCAAATTCTTGCTATTGTATTTAATGTTGTGTTGAAAATTCAATTTTCAAACTTGAACATTTCAATTCTTTTAAATTCCAGAAAAATGTAAGAACAAAAATTTCTAAAAATAATTTATTCAAATACTAGATTATTTATCCTGAGTTATAATTATTTTTACCAAATTTTTAGAAGTGATTTTGGCTCCACCAAAATTCAAATCAAACCTCAAATGCAGATTTGAAAATAATTTAATTCTAACAAATTTTAATATACAAAATGTTTAAAATTATTTTTCCTAAGTCCTTTGTGAACCTAAGAGTGCCCACAAAAATTTTCAGAATTTTTTGAATTTTATTTCTAGTTCAAACTGCCCGGTCAAACTCATTCGTTTTCGGTCAAAAATTAAATCCAAACCCTAGCCCTAGCACTGTTCCTCCGACCGAGCCCGAGTCCGACCGGACCTCTTCGTCATTGGGTCTGGTCAGACCAGACCAGCCCACACCACTTTGCCATCCCCCTCTCACTTACCTGTGGACCCCGCTCGCCAGGACCCTTCCTCCACGCTGCGCGCGCCCGCCTTCCGCTCTGGGCTTCGCCACCGCCTTGCTCGCATGCGCGCCAGCTTGCCAACCGCCGGTCACCTCGCCGCCTGCGCGCCTCACCTCGGCAGCTCCGTCCTTCGCCTATAAATGGTCGTCCCCGAGCTTCACTTCATCTTCTTGACCTCCTTCTCCATCCTCACTCTTCCTCTCACCAATAGAGCTCCAGAGCCAACCGCTCGACGCCGCTCCGGTCACTCCGGCGAGCTCCGACCTCGGCCGACCGCGTCATGGAGTGCCTTGCACCATGTTGAGCTCAACCTCCATCAATTCGAATTTACGCCACCGAGGAGTCATACAGACGGCTTCTTCTCCGACTCCGCCGAAACCGCTTCCTCCGCCACCGCTCTTCTACAATGAGCACGAGGTCGATTCCTCCATTTGTGAGCATCCTTATATACCCCTAAACCTTCCCGACCACTCACTTGCTCTCTCGCTCACCTGTGTCGCCGCCGAGAACCACCCGCGCCGACCATCGCCACCGCTGCCGGGCTACTCGCCGCTCCCGCCTTCGCCGACCACCTGTGCCCGCTCTGTACCTCACTAGTGCTCATGCTCCTCCATTCGATCTCAATTCCACCCGAGCTCTGCGCCACGCCACCTCCACGGCCGGCCACCGCGCTGTCGCGCGCCACCACCGCATCCCCGACTACCCCGAGACCACCTCTAGCATCCTCGAGCCTTCTCGACCCATTTTGGCCATCGCCATGGTCTCCCCAGCTCTCAACCGCCGCGATTTGCCGCTCAAATCCAAAACCGAGCCCTCTCTCTGTTCTTCACCGTGTCTCCTCTGTCTCACTGAAAAGTGGGCCCACTCCTAAGCCAAAACATTTGATGCTAATCAGTTGTGAAGGTATCTAGGCCACTCTTAATGGGTTAACAAATTGAAAGTTGAGTGTTGCAATGAGTTTAAACTCTGAAAACCAATTTCACTGTTTTGTCAATGAACTGATATCACAAGAGTGTTTTTGGCAATCTGTGTTGTCAGTAAGCTGAAGGTCTTATGCAAGGTGAAATGCATTTGTGTCTTTTGAATAGCTAAATTGACTACTCAAAACTAATTGGCATTTGATTAAATGATTTCCAGTAAGGAAATGGTTTGATTAGCACCTTAATTCCTGTAGGTTACTTAAACTGTAAACTGAAAATTGTTAGCAATGTCAGTAAGCTGAAAGTATAAGCATTGTTGGAAGGTTAATAGCAGATCTCACTTCTGTAGTTAGAGATTGTCTTGGTTCATTTAGTCTGATGGCAATCATCTAACAAGAAGCATCCAAATCTAATAAGAATCTTTAGAGTGGTGAATGTTCGAACTAGCAGAGTGCCCCAAATCCAAAATCATGTGTGGGTTTCATTTTCTGAAAACAGGAGAACAACCTTGATGTTTCACAGTAGTGTTACTCTAGGTAGTAATTAGAAATGTTGGGTTTTAGTTAACCAATTGAACCCTTAAGCTTTCAGGAAAATCTTTTTGAAACCAAATTTGGAGATGTTAAGCATGGATGATAGTCTAAAGCTTGTAATATGGCAGTAGGCTAATTTTTGCTAAGTCTAGTAGTTAGTATTACTTGTGTTCTTTTAGACTTTAAGTACTTAACCAACAGTAGCACTAGGTCAAGATGTTATATAGTACCTAGTGGTAAAACATTAAGATTAGCAATCTTTGGTATGGTCTTAGCATAAAGTATTAAGATTATTGCCCCTAGTTAAATCCAAAATAAATTGTTTACAACTTGAAATTTGGTAAACTTCACAATTACTTAACCAATTCAAATCATCTCCAAGTTCTATAATTTTGTGTCTTTAAATTTATCTAGAACCATAATCTGTCTTCTGTGTTGTTAAATTTTTGGATCTTGTTGGCGTTCTGGTGTTTATTTGCTGTTTTTCGCTTTGGCAGTTTTTATCGTTAGATGACGTGATATCGAGTGATCCTCTGCAGAGAAGTCGAATATCTCAAACCGTGCAAAGGCAAGCGCTTGATCATATCCGCTTCATTCCCATTATTTTCAAGTCTAATATTTTGTTTAACTTGTATGTATGCATGCTTTTGTGTCAAAGTAATTTTGTCGATTAGAGGTAGTTAATCCCATTGCATTGTTGCCACGAAAATTGTTCACCCCCGCCACTACCTTAGGAATATTATTCTCATCGGGAATTAGAGCCCTGAATGATTTAGGCCTTTTAATTTTGTCTTTCGATATGATGCTTAGCCATGTTTAGATACTGGTAGAATTGGGCGGTTATCGACTTAGTCGGTAACTTTGATCACACAAATTATTATATCTTTATATTTCAGCCTCGTGCTATGATTACTTGTGAAAACTAAAAACTAAAAACAAAATGATTTCGACGCGCACAATGGTAAGATGGTGTGATTCTTGGGTGTGGCGGAATGGTGCCCGGTCAATTAAGGACCGAACATCTTGTGAGTACCGTTATCCAGCATTTCGCGCTAACCACACTAGAGTATATGGACCTCTCTTAACCTAGTACTTTGGCGTGTATTGGCTCCGGTCGCAGGAGGTCGCAGGAGGGATGGAGGTGGGAGCATGGTAGTTGTCCAAAAGCTTTATCCCGAGTGGGTAGTTGTCTTTTCGGCTTTACCATGTAAGCGTATGGATTTCTATCCATACGAGCGCTCGTAGTTAATACACAATATTGGAAAAAGTCTCGTAGGACTTAGTCATGCTTTGCATACCTTCTAAGTGTGCTTCGCTTAAAGGCGGTGCGAAGTGTGGGTACAGTGGTACACCCTGCAGGTTAAAAACTATTCGAATAGCCTCGCCCTAGGTGATGGACACGCTGGGTAAGCTTTTCAAGAGTTAGACTACAACATTTTAATTAAAACTTGATGGGTTGGTATGAACGGGCGTTCATACTATTGTTGTGATGGCCATTGGGTTGGTCATCTCCGTGATGTCTTTTGTCACTACTTCATCAGACGTTGTTATTTCGCAAATAAAAATTGAATTGTTAAACCGCCTTCAAAACTATTACATTATTGCAAAAGAAAACTTGCTTTCGCTAAAAGTAAGTCCAGAGCCCTCCACTTAAATAAAGCTTGCATGTAGTTAAATTATAGTTCTCATACCCTTACACGTCGGTCTTATGAGTACAAAAACAATTTTTGTACTCGGTTGCTTTGCTTAATGTTTTTATTGCGAGGAAGAAGGTGAGCCCCAAGGGCTTTCCTTTGTGAGTGTGTATACGGGTTTGACGACTAGCTTGGCGGCCGGTTGGTTGCCTTGTGGGTAAAGGCACACTAATTGGCTCTTTTATTTATCACCATCTTACGGCTTTTGCTTCCGCTGTGTAGTTTGTTATTTATCTTGTAAGTTCTTTCTGTTGTATATTATGAAGTTTTGATATTGTAACCTCTCGTGTATGGAATTGATACATGATTTTGTAACGGGGTGTGTATACTGCATTTCTGGGAAGTATACATATCCTGAGGCTTGGTTTATTTGAATTGTGATGCTATGGTCAATGGAAGGCTAAGCATTACAAGTCGAATAAACTGGGGTCCTCACAAAGTTGGTATCAAGTCAGATCGACTGTAGAAACCCCTAGCTTGGTCGTTATTAGGATATTTTGAAAACTTATTTTCAAAATGTCAAATGGTTTGTGAAAACTTAAGTAAAATTTCAGATTTTTCTCCTTACCTGTCTTAGCTTGCTCATCTTGCCTTATTCTTGTTAAAGTTTTTGAAAAGGTTGTTCCCCTCTCTTCTCCTTTCAAAGTTAGTTGGTTATCTGTTAAATTCGGTTTGGGAAATAATGAGAGTTGAAAATATAAAGTGTTAGTTGTTATTTAGTGAAGATTTGAAGCACTCATCTCATCTCGAGCTCTGATACAAAATCTGGACAGCAAGTACAAGTTTTGGATCATGAGCACTTAGTTCGTCGTTAGAGTTAAAAACGAGATGATAAATCAACTAAAACTCATGGGGTTAAATGGGTAAGATATGATATTAGATGGCTAGTGCCTAATACACCCTTATATGGTTTTGCCATGCCTTTTAGATGCGTTAGAACTTGAGTTGTGTTCTGAAATGTTACCATCCTAAACGATTGCTCGTTCATTCAATACGAGTTAGTCGTACCGGGAAATAAATCTTTTGCTTTGTAATTTTGCACTGATCTTATGCTTTCATACAAACATTTGGAGTTCATTTATTGTTATGTGTTTGCAATCGGGTTAGGTAATGTCTACTTCCCTAGACGATGCCTTATTGCGATATTAGGATTAAATTAGGGTTTATTCGTAGAATATATCCACACCCTAATGGTATTACTTAGGATATAGACGCTAGATTTTGTAACCACTTGCTCTCTTTGTTCCAAATAGTTGCACATCGCCTACGGACGGCATGTATAGCAACTATGTCGGAACCTTTTGGAGTAGATAGTACATGTTAGAATTAAAATGCATACACCGCTACTCCCTCACCTTGTGTTCATTCTTTCCTTCTCTCATCCTTTATACATCAAACATGTTTAAGGGGGGTAGCAGATACCTCAAAATACTTGTTAGACATCTTGATTGTCATACTTTGATCATGCATATAGTTTCTAAATTAAGTCAAGCATGTCATGTTAATCAAGTTGCATAGAACAAGAAGCATGTAGGCATACATGTGAGCATTTGCACTCTCACTAAGCTACCAAGCCAGTTTGCAGATGGCTCCATTTGAAGCTCTGTATGGTAGGAAATGCCGAACCCCGCTCCTTTGGGATCAGGTAGGAGAGCGTCAGCTCCTTGGACCGGAGTTGATCAAAGAAGTCAAAGTAAAGTGAAAACTATTCAGAGCGTCTCAGTAGCCCAATCCCGACAAAAGAGTTATGCCGATAACCGCTTGAGGGAATTAAGCTTTAAGGTAGGAGATGTTGTCTATCTCAGAGTAACCCCACTCAGAGGTGTGAGGAGATTCCAGACAAAAGGTAAACTCACACCCAGATATATTGGGCCATACAAGATCTTGGCAAAACGTGGAGAGGTAGCGTATCAGCTAGATTTGCCGTAAGTCTGCCAAGCAGCATAATGTCTTCCATGTATCGCAATTAAAGAAATGTCTCATGAAAGCAAAGAAGACCACACCTTTCTGGAAAGCTTCGACCTTCAAGAAGATCTCACCTACGTGGAGCGACCAATTAAAATTCTGGATGTCGCAGAACGTGTTACCAGAAGCAGAATCATCAGATCGTACAAGGTGCAATGGAGTCATCATCCGTAAAGTGAGGCTACATGGGAGAATGAAGACGAACTCAAGGCCAACTACCCGATCTTTTGCTATTCAATCTCGAATCTCTGGTCGAGATTCCTTTAAGGGGGGTAGGTTTGTAACAGCCCAAATTTTAAATTCCAATTGAAAATAAAGTTTAATTATTTTATTGGATTTTTGTGGAATTTTCAAAAGCTTTTCCTTAATTAAATTAAAGCTAAACAAATTTATGTGCAAAATCTATTACCACAAAATAGCTGGAAATATTTTAGTTAAGTCCTAAATGCTCCAGAGAATTTCTGTGAATTTTCTCAGAATTTTTGGACTTAATATACTATATTCTAAAGCCTAATTGAATTATCAGCAATTATTTAAATCGAAAATCAAAAGAAAACCCCAAGCAACAATGGGCGAAACCCACTCAACCGCACCTTTTTCCGCACGCGCGCCCGCACCACCCACCCGCCGCTCTCCTCCTCTCACCGACAAGAAGGACCCACCGCCACTCTCCTTCGCTCTCCTCTCTCGCACCGACCGACGCACTCACCATTGGATCTAAATCCAACGGCCACCTTTCACCGAAGCAATCGCACGTTCCGAACAATCCACCCAACGGTGACCGCTAGATCTCGATCGGACGGCTCCCATAAGACCTAACACTTAAGCACACCCCGCGATCTATTTCAACCGTTGGATCAAAATCCAACGGCTGCATCCAGACTCAACTTACCGATTCGCCTCGTCATTGTCCACCGTTGGATGAAAATCGGGCGCGTCTAGGTCATCGTCCTCCTTTCCTTTTTCTTCCTTCCCCTTTCCTTCTTCTTCCCGCGATCCCGCCATTGATGTCAAACCGGGACCTTCCATAAACGCCTGAATCCGGCCGCATCCCCGTGATCGCCGTGCGCATTTAAACCCCTGATCATCGCCGCATCCATCACGCCCCTCTCTTTCCTTTCTCTCGCCGCGAATCCCCGAATCTCCTCCGCGGGCTCGCCGGGACCTTCTTGAGCTCCACGACACTCGCCACGCCGCGCTTCTATAAATAGGTGCGCGGGATCGCCGCATCTCCCACAACACACCGCCCAACCTCGCCGCCCGTCACAGAGCGCTTTAACTCCGAAGATCCTCGCCGCGAAGCCCTTCGGTTCTTCTTCGCTTTGCCGCCACCGACTCTCCGCCTCGCCGCCGGCACCATCATCATCGCCACCCGCGCGCTCCTCGCCGCCACCCACTTCGCCGAGGACTCGGATCGCTTCTTCGCCGACAACCGCACGCCGCCGCCGCCGCCAAACGCCGCCGCCGCCGACTCTCGCCACGCCCGCCGCTGTTCTAGTAACCCACGAAGTTCGCAGACGGACCCCTCTACATTTTGCGCACTTCATTCCTCGCCGTGGCGCGTGAAGCGCCGCGAAGCCACACGGAGCGCCTGCTGCCGCACACGTGGCTTAGACCACGCCGCCGCCGTGTCGGGCCGGAACCTACGTGGCGCCTATGTGTCACGCTGGTCGCCACAGCATCGCTTCACCTATCCTCCCAACCAAAGGCCCGTGAGCTTGGTTCACATGGACCGTGTCTATGACATGCTGGGTCCGCTTGTCGAGAATTCTTTTAATCCTTTTAAATTTCCAAAATTCAGCATCAAGGCCAAGATTACAATAAATAGAATTTCCTTTAGAAAAATAATTCAGAGAATTCAATTAAATTCCAGATTTTGTATTAAACTTCTAAAATTCATATCTTTTGCATTTGAACTCCAAATTGGGTGGTTCAAGTTGAAAAATTTGTATAAATTCATAATCTAGCTAACTAAAGCAAAATATTTCAATTTGGAGTTATTTTGAACTGAGTTTTTGAATTTATTTGAATTTGAAGTTAATTTGTCGTAATTTCACGTATAGACCTCGACGACTCCGGAGAGTTAGATCCTTCCGACGATTTAGAATTTCAAGACTTCAACGAAGGCAAGTTACACTATTGATCATATTGTTCCCAGTATTTTAAATTATTTAATTCCTGTTTTAAATTACTATTGCATACATATGTTTATATAATTGTTTAAATGTCCTGTTTGTATATAGTTATTCCAATCTCCATTGTATGGCCAATTTGATTATTGAATATGAATACCATGACACCCTTAGGCAAAGTACTACTAAAATTTGTCATATGCTTAGCCACGCTTGGATCACATTTATTTGGGAAGGTTTAGCCAAATCCTTTACAATTTGATTTTAAACTTGTTTCGGTGGTATTGTTTTACCACGAAAGGTTTATTAAGAGTTTTCCACTCTAAATAAAATAAAATGGGTTTGGACTTGGGCGAGATGGATGTATGGTGGGTGCAGGTTCATGCACGGCCTAATCTGTTAGGATTACGGCCATGGGTTTATTTAAATGGAAAGTCGCCAAGTCAATTAAGGACCGGTCTTTGAGCGTATTTTGCAACGCCTACCGCACCACCACATATCCGGAATGGGATGATTTGGCTAAATAATCTGTGGTGTCTTAGTGATATTTATGCTATGTTGTATGTGTGGGTGTTGGTTAGACATTAGTCCCACCAAGCAGAGGGGGCTTCCGAGGATGGTTAGTCCAATGGTAGCGAAATCTTAGCGGGCATAAATACATTAAGATACTGCTTTGTAACGGCCTCATGATAATTGCTTAGTCACACAGCTTCGGAAGCGTGCTTTGGCCGACATCAAAAGCATATTATCTCGTGTGGGTAAAGCTGCATAAACTCGCGAGTAGAAATCGTTGGAATAACGCGTCCGCTGATCATGGACATGGTAGCAAAGCCACTCTAAGTTAGACTTATTTTTGGTTTATAAAATGATTTCCATAGATGATTTTAGGATGGATAATCCTATGGTAAAATGGAGCGGTTAGCCAAGTGTTAGGAGTGTATCCTTCACTATTCATTTAATGGAGGTTATCTACTATTCATTGTCATCTTAATCGCTGATTTGAGCTATAATATTAAAATGGCCTTAGAAAATTATTAATGGTATTTAACTCAAAACGCTTATGCAAAACAACCCCGCCATTATCCTTTGTTTGCCTTATGCATGCATTAACTTTCCATATTGAGTGTAACTTGCAAGCACTAAGTTGTGCTTACCCTGTCAATAATCTTTATTCAGAGAAGACCTCTATCAGACGGTGAGGATCTTGACGAATAGGCTACGCCCGTGAGGACCCTAATATTTAACTATTAACACTTAACCTCCAAATGGTTCGCATTACTAATTAAACATTCTAAGCCTCGATGGACATATGCTTCCTGAATTGCAGCATATGCACATCATCACAAAATTACACATCAATTCCATACATACATCACTAAGTTCAACAACGACATACATAAAGTAAGGTTATTACAAAAGAGAGCCGACCGCCAAATAGAACAATAAACAAGAATGACAATGAAGCAAAAGCGCCATAAGATGGCTAGAACAAAAGTCGACCTGTTAGCCATACACCCACAAGGCAACCGATCGGCCGCCAAGCTAGTCGCCCGCAAGCTTACCACAACATGACTCACAAAAGTGAGGCCCTCAGCTCACCTTCTTCCTCTGCAACAAAACAATTGTTGTAGCAACCGAGTACAAAGATTGTCTTTGTACTGCAAGATCGACGTGTGGAATAGCGCACCTATTCATAAACTACATGCAAGCTTATTTGGGTGGAGGTTGTATGTCTCATTTTGCATGAAGCCAACTTTATTTGCAATAATGTAATACATTTTAAAAGCAAGTTTGCAAATCTGTTTTGTTATCAAAGTAACAGTGAGTAAAGATACATACAAGTAACCACCTGGAAGCGACTATCCCAATAGCCACCACAACATAGCACGAATCCCCGATTCGTACCACCCATCAAGTTTTAATTTAAAAGGTTGTAGTCTAACTCTTGAAAGACCTTGCCAAGCGTGTCCATAACCTAGGACGAGGCTATTCGAATAGTTTTAACCTCATAGGTGTACCAATGTACCCACACTTGGACCACCTTCAAGCCACAAAGCACACTACCGAAGGTATGCTGAAGCACACTAAGTCCTACGAGACATTTCCAATCTTGTGTATTAACTACGAGCCGCTCATATGGATAGAAACCCATATGCTTACATTGCAAGTCGAAAGACAACAAATCCCATCACTGGGTGAAGTCTTTCGAACACTACAATGCTCCCAACACCATCCCTCCTGCGACTCCGCGACTGGGAGCCAATACACGCTAAAGTACTAAGTCAAGAGAGGTCCCATACCCTCTAATGTGGTTAGCACGCTAAAATGCTTGGTTTAGTGTAACAAGATGTTCGGTCCTTGTTGACCCGGCACCATTCCATCACACCCAAAATCACACCATCATACCATTGTGCCCAAGTCTAAATCATTTTGTTTTCAGCTTTTAGTTTTCATAAGTAGACATAGCACAAGGTGGAAATCATAATCATAATAAGTTTGATGTGATCAAGGTTATCGACAAGTCGATAACCGCCCATTTCTACCGGCTAAGCATGGCTAAGCAATTAATTCGCAACTACTAAGTGACAAGAGCCCATCCATGAACTCTAAATCACAAAGAAGTAACCTAGGCTCATGGTAGTAGAGAATAATCATTTGCTAAGGAAATGCATCTACTAGGCCAACTATTAACACAAAATAGCAATGCATACATAGAATTTGTAATCAACATAAATACTTAAAATACTGGGATTAACATGATCAAACCGCTTGCCTTCTTGCTGTTGCTCAAACTGTTGTGGAGGGTCGCTCTGGGGTTACCGCAAATGTCGAACCCTAAGCTAAAGGCAAAAGAACCAAGAACAACCAATAAGACGAGCCACACTTAAACAAACGAGCAAGCAAAAATTATCCAAATGCGATTTAAATTTATACATAAGGTAGAATACTAATATACCTAGACATAGAAACTGGAAAAACCTAATTTGGATTCGTAGTGCAAAGATATTACCTAAAAACCCATTTTCGCCATAATTAGGTAATCAGAGCAAAAATATTTTCTAGAGGTTTTCTGGACTTGAAAATTTTATGATAGGTTGCTACCGACATTTTAAGGCTAATACAAGTGGTTTCATCTTAATTGGAGTTAAAATGATTTAGTTATGATTTTCTAGGATGCAAAACTAGCATAATGCACCTTCGTAAATATAAACATGTGCAAAACCTATTTCACATTATAGTATGATAATGAGAGATTTCCTAACATCAAATTTCTATTTTAGGATTTACTGGGAATTACGGTGTCTATTACAACATTAAATGAATTTTTAATTGCTACTAATAAGGTTACATTTATTAACATATTTTTAAGTCTGATTTAGGCCTACCACCATTTTTAGATTAAAGTTTAGTTAATAACAAATTTATCAAAGTTAAAATCATACAATTAGCGGATATACGAGAAAAAGATATGCATTTTCCAAGTTTTAATACAATTCGAATATATAAAAATAGCAAAACAAGCTATAAAAGATTACAGAATTTTCTACTACGTAAGCATAGCTAAAAGCATTTTTATATTAAACTTTAGTGAATTACAAATTTATTACTGCTTGGTTTCATGTAAAAGGATTTATCTTGAATTAGTTATGAATTTCTACAGCTTTGATACAATTTTCACTGATAAATAAATACTTACGAAATAAAACCAACCCAACCGAGATAAATGACGTGGACGTTCGTGGGCCGTTGATGCAAAATCAACGAGCCACACGCACGGAAACGGCGCGCGCGTGATTCATAACAGAGCTCACCGCTGGATCAAGATCCAACGGCTCACGAGGAAGGATGCAACCGGGCGGTGCGGTTGCCTCGGCGATCCACGCATCCGCAGATCTAAGGATGAACGGCTCGATCACGCCTCGGTGGAAGGTCCATTGCACGCACGATCGTGGACGCAGATCAGGCGATGGACGGCCAAGAATGACGAGGGGAACCGGAGGGTCCGAACGCATACAAGATCTAGGCCGCAGATCTAAAAATGGACGGTGGTCCAAGATCGAAGTGCAATCAGGAGTGCTGACACGTGGGGCCGCATGTCGCTGGATCGAGAGTTACACATGCGAGATTTAACACACGCACGCGTGCGAGTGGACACACCGGCAATGACTTAAAGGAGGCTCTTAGGACATGCCTAATTAATTACTAATGACCAATGATTAGTGATGATTAGCAATTAATGTGTCCTAAAGATTTTGAGCAGGTGATTTAGGGACGAGGGCCCACACGCCGCTGACCCAAAAGGTAATTTCGACACATTTATTGCTAACAATGATTAGCAATAAATAAACCCAAAATCACCATAACGACTTACGGTTTCTCGATTTAGGCTTACGGGCCCACAAGTCGGTGACACATTAGGCGATTAAGACACCATTAATACTACTAATGATTGGGTATTAACCGTGTCTTAATCATTTGACGACAACGGAGCTACGGTAGGCAAAGTCCCGAGTGGCTACCACGGCTTGTCGCCGCGACTCCGATCGTGGCGCCCACAAACTAGCAAAATGGACTCGCAATAGCAATGCGAACCTAATGGTGATGACCTCGCGGCGGTGGAGGTGCAGGCACGCCACGAGCCGAAAGCAAAGAAGGAGGCCGACACGGCAGAAACACGAAAATAGCAAGATGCTCCTCTGCGATCCAAGGAAGTGAGTGCCATGACTTCTAGGGACTATATAGAAGCTACCTTAACCGAGAGGAGCTCCAAATATGGCCGGGGAAGAATTGAACACGATGAAGTCCACCGGAGCCGAAGAAGATGAAGTGGAAGATGAGGTTCTGAGCAAAATGAGTGGAACCAAATCATTACCACAACTTCATTATAGCAAATGAACTCAGAAAATTCTAGAAAAATCTAGAAAATATATCTGAGCACAGAGAACCCAAATAAAATAGTTTTGACTAATGTTCATGTTGGAATTATTCACATTAAATGTTTTTGATTGTAAAGTCCAATATTAAGCTTTGGAATTAAAATTCAAATAAATCTAAATGGTGACTTTTCCCTACTAACTATTTAAAAGATTTTTAAACTCAGAAAATTGGGATGTTACAAACCTCCCCTCCTTAAAGGAATCTCGACCCCGAGATTAAGGCTAGCTAGAGAAAAGGCAGGGAAACTCGGATTTTAGCTCTTCTTCACGTTCCCACGTTGCTTCTGCTTCCGAGTGGTTGCTCCACTGAACTTTGCAAAAACGAACAGTCTTGCTTCTGGTGTGGCGCTCTGTGACATCCAAAATCTTGACTGGCTGCTCCTTGTAGGTGAGATCCTCCTTCAAGTCAATTGATTCGAACGAGGCTTGCTCTTCTGGCACACGAAGACACTTCTTCAACTGTGAGACATGAAAGACATCATGCACCCCTGCTAACGACTGCGGTAGCTCCAGTTGATAAGCAACTTCTCCACGGCGTTCCAAAACTTTGAACGGACTGACATACCTCGGGGCAAGCTTCCCTTTGGCATGAAACCTTTTGACACCTCTGAGCGGGGTAAATCGAAGATAAACGAAATCCTCAGGTTCAAAGCTGAGATCACGACGACGATTATCAGCATAGCTCTTCTGCCTGGACTGAGCTATCTTCAATCTTTCTCTGATCATGGCCACTTGCTCTTCTACTTCCTGAATGATGTCTGGACCGAATACCGAACGTTCAGCTATTTCTGACCAATTCAACGGGGTTCTACAGGCATGGCCATACAAAACTTCAAATGGTGACATCTGCAGACTAGCTTGATAACTGTTGTTGTACAAGAATTCTGCATATGATAAACTTTTATCCCAATGGGAAGCATTAGCTAGAGCACAAGCTCTCAGCATATTCTCCAATATCTGATTAACTCTTTCAGTCTGTCCATCTGTCTATGGATGATACGCCGTACTGAAATTCAGATGGGTACCCAATGCTTCATGCAAACTTTGCCAAAATGAGAGGTTAACTGAGATCCTCGATCTGACACTATCTTTTTGGGCACACCGTGCAAATCGACGATACTTGCGTGTACAACTCCATGGGCGATCTCCTGAGTACGTGGTTTTGACTGGCAGGAAATGGGTAACTTTGGTCAAACGATCGACTATTACCCAGATCGAATCGTAACCCGATTGGGTCTTGGGTAAACCGGTAGTGAAATCCATTCCGATCTCTTCCCGCTTTCACTCTGGAATCTTCAGCGGTTGTAACAAACCTGCTAGTCTCTGGTGCTCTGCTTTTACCTTCTGACAAACGTCGCACAAGGCAACGAATTGTGCGACTTCTCGCTTCAAATTCGGCCACCCGAATTTAGTCTTAATATCCTGGTACATCTTGGTACTTCCGGGGTGAATCGAATACTTTGAGTCATGGGCTTCCTTTAAGATTAACTGTCTTAGACCATCGATATCTGGTACATAGATACAACCATTAATCCAGAGTATGTCTTGATCATCCCTGGTAAAATCTTTGAACTTACCTTCTGCCATTTTAAGCTTGATGTCTGACAATATGGAATCTTTTGGTTGCGCCTCACGGATCTGCTTCTCCAAAGTAGATTGTACCTCCAAATTGGCTACAAAACCTTCGGACACAACTTCTAGCCTTAGCTTCTGAAACTCTTCTTGAAGTTCCGAACAAAACTCTTCCACTTCCAAAGCATTGCAGTAACTCTTATGACTCAAGGCATCTGCAACTACATTGGCTTTTCCAGGATGGTAGTGGATTCTAAGGTTATAATCCTTGATCAATTCTAACCATCTCCTCTGTCTCATGTTCAAATCTGACTGGGTGAAGATGTACTTTAGACTCTTATGATCCAGTGTAGACTTCATCTGCGACACGATGAGGTAATGACGCCAAATCTTTAAAGCATGCACTACGGCAGCTAATTTCAGATCATGAGTAGGGTAATTCTCCTCGTGAGGCCTCAATTGCCTTGACGCATACGTGACAGCCCTCCCTTCTTGCTTCAGGATGCATCCTAATCCTTGACGCGAAGCATTACAATAGATATCAAAATCTTTCCGAATATCCGGCAGAATCAACACTAGGGCTGAAGTCAAACGCTTCTTCAACTCTTGAAAACTTTCTTCACAGGCTGGAGTTCAAGTGAACTTTTTCTCCTTCTTCAGCAATTGTGTAAGAGGCTTAGCAATCAATGAAAATCCTTTGATGAAACGGCGATAATATCCTGCCATTCCCAAGAAACTGCGAATCTGAGTTACAGTCTTGGGCTGCTCCCAGTGTAACACTGCTTTAACTTTATCGGGGTCCATTGCTACTCCCTCGGCTGTCATCACATGACCAGGGTAATCAACTTCTTTCTTCCAGAAATCACACTTGTTGAATTTGGCATACAACTGATGCTCTCTGAGTTTTTCCAAGACCATCCTTAAATGTTCGGCGTGTTCTTCCTCTGATTTGGAGTAAACCAAAATATCATCAATGAACACAACTACGAACTTGTCCAAATATTCCATGAATACTTTATTCATCATGTTCATGAAGTATGCAGGGGCATTAGTCAGACCAAAGGACATGACTAAGAACTCATAATGTCCATACCGCGTTGAGAAAGCGGTCTTCGGTATATCCTTAGAACAAATCTTAAGCTGATGGTAACCTGATCGTAGGTCGATCTTTGAGAACACTCTGGCTTCTTTCATCTGATCAAACAGATCATCAATCCGGGGTAGTGGATACTTGTTCTTGATGGTAACTTCATTAAGGGAACAGTAATAAATACACATCCTCATGCTTCCATCTTTCTTCTTGACAAACAACACTGGTACTCCCCATGGCGACGAACTAAGTCTCACGAAACCTTTCTCAAGAAGTTCTTCTATCTGCTTCATCATCTCTACCAATTCATCGGCTGGCATCCGATAAGGTCTCTTTGAAATCGGTGCTGTCCCTGGCACTAGGTCCATGACAAACTCAATGTCACGATCCGGTGGCATTCCTGGTAATTCTTCTGGAAACACATCTGGATATTCACTGACGACTGGTACTTCTTCTAAGGAAAGGGTCTCCAGGCTATTTACTAATAGATGTCCATCCTGAACTGAGGTGGCTAGGAATTCTACCTTGTTTCCCTTGGTATCCTTGACTGTTACGGCTCTGCGGCCACAATCTAGCACGGCCTTGTGCTTGGATAACCAATCCATGCCAAGAATGACGTCTAAGGTTTGGGTATCTAGTACGATTAGGTTGGCTAGAAACTCAACTCGGCTATGAGTAACTTAGCTCCTAAACATCCCACTTTAGGGCTTAGCTTTGCTCGGCGATCGACTAACAGAGTAAGCTTAAGACGCATAACTTCCAAATTATTCTTGGTTGCACACATCCCAGAAACAAACGAATGCGAAGCTCCAGAATCAAACAAAACTGATGCAGGTACTAAGTTAACCAGAAACTTACCCAGTACGACGTCCGGTGCTTCCTGGGCTCCTTCCAGAGTGACATGGTTGACACAGCCTCTGATCACCGACTGCGGTGCTCCTCCGGCTTGATCGACAACTTGTGAAGCTCCCTGGTTGATGCCTGGCGTTGGTGTCTTGGATGGCGTAGCTCCAAGGTTGAAGTGTACTAGAGTGATTATTCCCTTCTACGGACATTGGTTAGCAAAATGTCCTGGTTGGCGACAGGTATAACATACCCTTGGTACGTTCTGCTGGTTGCTCCCTGGATTGGGGTTGACAGGTGCAGGGTTGCGGAAGTTCTGAGCAGCTGGACGGGGTGCTGAAATTGGTACAGGTGCTCTGAACGAAGTCTGGGGTGGGAACCGATTGAACTGCGATGGAACTGTTCTTGCCCTCTGCTGTGATTGATGGCTTCCTTGCTGAGCCATCCGACGTTTGCGGTTATCCTCCAGTTCCTTGCGTTTGTCTTCTAGAACAAAGGCTTTGTTGACCAATTTCTGAAAATCAGGGAAAGTATGGGCGATTAGACTGACTTGCAGTCCAGTGTTCAGCCCCTTTAGAAAACGACTCTGGCGAGCCTTGTCCGTGGCGACATCCTCTGCTGCGTAACGAGCTAGATGGGAAAACTTGTTGAGATAGTCAGACATTGACATAGCTCCTTGCTTGAGAGCGCAGAACTCATCCTTCTTCAGATCGATAATGCCTTCTGGTACATGATACTGGCGAAATGCCGCAGAAAAATCTTCCCAGGTGATGTCCTGTGGCGCCTCATGAGCGGCACAGAAGTTCTCCCACCATTCGGCAGCTATGCCTTCCATCTGGTGAGTGGCGTACAAAACCTTCTCACGGTCGCTGCACTGGGTGATCAGCAGCTTCCTTTCAATGACCTGAAGCCAATCATCTGCTTCTACTGGGGAGACATGTCCGGAGAATGTTGGTGGACGAGTCCTCATAAACTCCGCAAGTTTAGATGGTCCATGGTGACCTTGAGCAGCTGGGGCTCCACGTTGATGATTGTTGTTGGCCTGGTTGCTCATAGCTTGCATCTGATTCATCATAGTGTTCATCAGCTGAGTCTGTGCTGCCATGAAAGCTCCAAAGTTTTGCAAGTCAATTGGGGGTGCTTGTGGCGGAACTGTTCTGCGCGTACGTTGCTCATTGCTTCTCGGTCTTTGGGGTGCCTAACCACTTGCTGTGATCGACGAGTTTGAACCATCCGCTAAGCTCCATGGGTTAGATGAGGTAGCAAGCACAAGATGAGTTAAGAACTAAGCAGGGGGTAGGTTAAACCCAACAAAACACAGCTCAAGAAACTCAAACGAAATACTTTTATTAAATAGGGTCTTAGCATGGCTACAACAAATGCCTAAGGGCCTTTGCACTCATACTGCACACAAAAAGAAACAACGACCTAAGCACACAAAACTACGCCTAAAGGGCGACTTACTAAATCGAAACTCGCTAAGCTGAAAAAATCAAGCCTAAAACGAAACTACTCAAGAAAGCCTCCACACCCTCGGGCGCTCACGACGGTGTGGACTCTGGAGTGAGTGGCGGCATCTTGGCAAACCGATCCCGATGCCTCGAATCGTGCAGCGAGAACCGGTGTTCCTGTGCAAGCGCTCAATCGCTCTTCGGCTCTGCGGCTTCTTCCGGCTCAACTGGGCCTTCCTCTGGATCTTCTTCGGGATCCTCCTCGGGGTCTTCTTTTACTTCGTCATCCTGGTTGTAGAGAATCTCCTGCAAAGTGGCGACCTTCTCTTCAGCTCTCTGCAAAGCCTCATAGACATGATCCAGCACCGTGATAGTCCTCTCCAATGCTTCCTCCTAGGCAGCTGCAAACTGGGTGAGGTGCATGACTGTAGCATTGCTCTCTTCTTCGGTAGACGGGTAGTGTGCTGGCAAATCCACGGCTGCAGCTCTGGGATGGTAACGGAAGACGGTGTCTTGAAGCTCCCATGCATAGATGTTTCAGATATGAAGCATAGCCAAGCGCGACGACTCCTGGATGCCCTCCAGCCAAGTGATCTTCCTCACCGAGATGTGCGAAGGTTGGCTCGCCTTCTCGTTCCTCCTAGCGTAGATCGTCAGGCGACAAATCACTCCACAGTTTTGACCGTTCACAATCCAGTTGTTGCCGACATATAACGGACGATCAAAGCCTCTAAGAACCTGTAGCAACTTCCAAAGCTCAGCGGCGTATCCTCCTGTGCACTCACCATAGCTCGAGAGGCGAGGCATCCACAAGGCAGCATTTGGTGGTAAGAGCAACTTAAAACAGCGGGAAGAGAGAAGATTACAACAACAGTTGAGTCGAGAGAGATATGAGAAGAGTTAAGCAATAAATTAATCTTGCAAGTTAATTTTTCCTTTAGAGAATAGTTTAGACACTCTAAAAACGGCCGATCTAACTAAGGTCAAGACCTACAGTCAGCCTGGCTCTGATACCACCTCTGTCGGGGCCCAAAACTATAATTCTGGAGTCCTTTGTGTAAACTGCACTAGTCCAGGATCACGCTAGTGCACACAGGATTAACATAGGTAAATATCGATCCACACAAGCGATAAATAAAGTAAACGATTAGTTTGAATAACAAATAAGGGTTTTGACCTTATGATCGAGTTTACACTTATTACGCCACGCAGGGTTAACGGAGAATAAATAGCAATGAACGTAAATAACTTCAACAGATCCCATCGGTTCACCACACCAACCGATCGATCCGCACCTTAACGATCGGCAACCTTTGGCGAACTCCTCCTCAAAGCGGCGTGACTCCTCTTCTCAGAGGTTTGGGCGCAAGTTTTACAACACGCGTGAGTACACAACCGTTTCGCAAATCATACCACAAAATGCAATTTGTAGATGCGTGCTTATTCCAAAAGAAAAGGCTTGTGTGGCTCTTTTGCATAAAGGCAATATTTGCAATTGAATACAATAATAGATTGAAATGCAGTTCAAAACAAATAGACAATATTAATTTAACAACTGTTGTTTTCACAAAGGCACAAAGCTAAACAGATTATTTCACATAGCCACATGACTTAGATCACATAGCTCCCATCCCAAACATTTTATGAAAAACTACCTCGTGTGAAATCCTCGAGCATGTCCATGATCATGACGCGCTATTCGAATAGATTGATTTAACACTCTGCAGAGGTTATACACTTTACCCACACGATACAACTAGTGTTGCAAGCACTAATCATAAAAAAACAGTTCAGAAAGTTCATCTTAACATTGACACTCCCGATGTGCTTACAAACCGCTATGCCAACCCAAACGGAGCGCTTTGTCATAACACACACCGCTGGACAGGGACACGGCGAACCGCCCCGTGATGCGACTATCTTGTAGTACACACCTCCACCCATAGCCTAACCTACCACCTGAGTAATCAATGCCAAGAATCCATAACTTACTAACTTAGGCCCGTCCCATACCAGGCATGTGGTCGTACAGTATGGCTCAGTTCAATGGCGCACAAAGTTAAGTCCTTAATTGACCAAGGCAAGACTTCCATTTTCTAACTAGATCACAAAGATTATCATTTCCATTCACAAAGTCCACCATATCACAAAATATCCACCACTTGCCTCAGTCTAAATCCTTTCCCACCAAGTTGGTTTTGGTGCAACACATGTTATCACAAAGTAATAACACATAGCACACACAGTTTTACCCAAAGTTCCATAGTCACTTAGTCAAATTGAATATTTGCAACTTACATGAAATGTGAGACTCGTAGCATGGCTAAGCAATTGTACTCGCATCTAACCAACCCATGTTGGTGCTACAATATTACCAACTAATAACCAATCTAGGGTGACAAGGAATTATGGCATACAAAGTCGAGGTGATGATAGCAATTTGGATGATAACTATGCCCAAAACATTTAAATACATAATTAAAGTAGAATGCAATACTTTGAAACAAAGTAGTTTGAAAACTGGGTTCAAGATGATCAAGGGTATGACTTACCTTAGAAAAGGTCTATGCACTGGTCTTGATCTTGGGGTGCTCCTTCTTCTCCAAAATTTCCCGACGAATCGACGTCTACTCGCAAACGAGACAAATAAATAAAAGAAATAAATAACAGAGGTAAAACAAACTCCAAAAATTAAATAAAAATCTCAGATAAATAGAGCTCGAATTTAGATAAATTTAGGAATTTGAATGGGCTCAATCGGAGTTCGGATGCAAAAGTTATGAGCTCTGGAAGATTGAAAATCTAAAGAAACCCTAATTTTGGATTTTCCAGAATTTCCGAATTATTTGTTAACGGAAAAATCGGATTATTGCGCAACGCTGACGTCATCAGAGAACGTTCGGATGGGGCGAAAAATGGACTGACAAGTGGGACCCACATGTCAGAGACACAGCTCACGGTAGACTAGGTCTACCGAGCCTCGGACCCAGGGGGCCGGTGGACTGAGCCACGCGGCGCACACGTGGCGCTGACGAGGATGCTGCGCGAGATGACACGTCGGCGCTGGAGCTGAGGTGGCGACCTACGTGGCGTGACACGTCAGACCGGCAGTCGGCGGCGCTCGGGAACCGACGACAACGGCGAACGGCGGCGATCCACCGGCGGTGAGTGGTACCAGCGTGCAGAGGGCGCTATTGCGAACCTCTGGGTGCAACTCCGGGTGGTCAAGGTCGACGGAGACGGCCGGCGGCGAGGGTTGAGCGGCGGAGCTGCTTCGGGTTTTGTCGGACGGGGGCTCCGATGACGTTCCTGTTGGAGATATGCCCTAGAGGCAATCATAGAGATGATGATATTTCGTTGTATCCATGATTTAATAAATGTTCCTTGAATATTACCTTTGTGTTGATTAACAAGTATGTGACTTGTTTGTGAAACTCTTTACTTATATGGTTATTCTAAAGTTGTCCCTAGTCGGAGTTCATGTGAGGACACACGTGAATGATGGATTAGCACATGTATCGGTTGATGACCATGTTTCACATGTCATAGACATGGAGATGTCAAACCAATAATGTGGACACATGTTTAGAATATGGGGTTGGACCGACCCAACATGAGACATAGCAATTATACTTATGGTTCTCTCTACACAATGTGTACGCCTTGTCCTTAGACCTGAGATTGTCACATGTACTTGAGATGTGAATCGACCTACTTAGGGGCTATCAAACGCTACTCCGTGAATCGGGTAGTTATAAAGGTAGCTTTGGGTTTGTCATGAAGCATGTCATGCGAGGCATGGTCGGTAGAGATGGATTTGCCCTCTCTACCCGAGAGATATCTCTAGGCCCTCGAGTGATCGGATCCAAATGCATGACCATGCTACTTAAGGTTAAGAGTTAAACTAATAATGGATTCCGATCACAGATCGAGAAAGAGTGGTCACTTGGAGCTCGACCGAATATCGTGAGGCAAAGGGATTGGCATGTATATAACGCTGTGATGGTTCGTCCGATATGATCTTTGTGTACGCTTAGGAGTTGGCACGCCTTGCTAGAGGCCGCTACCAACTATTGACCAAGTATGTGTACTCGCATCATGTCTAAACACACGGAACCCATAGGGTCACACACTTATGAAGTGAAGCCCAATTCGGATTGGATCCGACTAGATCGGGCATTGAGTCCTAATGGGCCTCTATTTGTAGAAGCCCATTTTAAGGACGTCTATAAAAGGAGGGCAGGGGCGCACAGGATTGAGGAATGAGTTTTTTTGTGACATCCTCAAACCCTAGCCGCCACCCCTCCCACGCCCTAGTAGTTCGGCGTGCGTCGCTTCCTCCCGTACGTGTGGATAACTTTGAAGGCGCTGCATCTGTAGCGTTTGGACGAACCGCAAGAGAGGAGCTGTACGTGGGACACCACGACTAGGACAAGGAAGTAGTACGACTACTCTGCCCCGACGTGCTGCATCAACTTAGTACGACTACTCTGCCCCGACGTGCTGCATCAACTTATGCACCTGCGCGTCTATTGGTAAGACCGTGATCTATAACTGCAGTGATCTTGGTTTACAGGTAGAATTTTTTTTTTAATTTGCGCTAGTGTAGCCTACCCGTTTCCCTTCAGTTCCGACGACGGCGAAAGCTCCTAGAGGTAGCCCCGGTGACGCTGAACACATCGGTGCAGACCACGAGGGCAGAGTGACGTCGGCGGCGGCGCAAAACGGAGAAAAAGACCGACGGCGAAAAACCCTAAATCTCCGATTGCGGCGGCGCTATGGCTTGGGAGGAGGTGAGGGTGGTGGCTTTGGGTTGCGGTTGAGAGGGCGAACCCGGGGGTCCTATTTATAGGGTCCGGAGGGCTAGGGCGGCGTACGGCGGTAGAACCCTAAAAGAGTCCGAGACGAGCACGCGGGGAAAACGGAGATAGAGACTAAACGGATACAATTTTGACCCTGCGGATGCGGGAGGTTGGGGATAAGATTCTACGTGTTTTCTAGAAGGGGTTCTGTTGGAAATCTCACGTTGTCATACGGGACTCGGAGATCGGCAATGGCGGACGGGCGCGGCCGTTTGCGAAGACGAAGCCGGGCGCGGAGGCGAAGACCAGACGTGTGGGGCCCACACGTCAGCGGGCGCGCGCGCGAGCTGGGCCTGGCACGGAAATGGGCCGGAACAGAGAGAAAATAGGCCGAGGGAAAGGAATTCGGCCGAGAGGTTTTCCGAGATTTTAAATAGCTTTTCTATTTTAGAAAATACCAGAAATTCGAATAAGAAATAGAAAATAGCAAATGAACTCAGAAAAATTCTAGAAAAATCTAGAAAATATATCTGAGCACAGAGAACCCAAATAAAATAGTTTTAGCTAATGTTCATGTTGGAATTATTCACATTAAATATTTTTTATTGTAAAGTCCAATATTAAGCTTTGGAATTAAAATTCAAATAAATCCAAATGGTGACTTTTTCCCTACTAACTATTTAAAAGATTTTTAAACTCAGAAAATTGGGATGTTACACAGGGCCCACACTAGGGGCATGAATGCTCTGCAAGCCACGCAGAGCACCAACAACATGAACCCGGCCAACGGCGAGGACGTCGTGCAGGGCAAACCCTGGCGCGACACTTGGTATGGTAACCAAAAGCACACGGGGGGACGGCGGCGCCTCCCCCTCGCAAAAACAGGAGGGTTCCAACGGAGCCCTATTTAAAAAAGTATGGGGGACGGCGCGAGGCTGCGCCTCCCCCTCGCAAAAAACAGGAGGGCTCCAACGGAGCCCTATTTAAAGAAGTATGGGGGACGGTGCGAGGCTTCGCCTCCCCCTCGTAAGAACAGGAGGGCTCCAACGGAGCCCTATTTAAAAAAGTATGGGGGACGGCGCGAGGCTTCGCCTCCCACTCGCAAAAACATGAAGGCTCCAACGGAGCCCTATTTAAAAAAGTATGGGGGATGGCGCGAGGCTTCGCCTCCCCCTCGCAAAAACACGAGGGCTCCAAAAAAACCCTATTTAAAAAAAAGAGAGAGCCACACCAAAGCCGCAGCCGAATGAAACAACCGCACTGTTCATCGCCTCACAGTACAAAGCACAATCACAGAAACGCACACCACACAGAACCCAACCAGTAGGCCCGTAACAGGAAAAACATCGCAACCCAGCCCTACAACAAGTCTAGAAACCCATCTCACGGGTAATCGGGGTACCCAGGAGGCGCAAACTCCTCGGGTTCCGTTCGCAACACCCACGCCAATAACTCTTCGTCAGACGACCAGGTAGACACAAACCGGAGGTATTCCTTCTCGGCAGCCCACTCGTTAGGACACCCGAGGAGCTACTGGACGACACTTCATGCAGATCAGGCGGAAGCACGGGCCCTTCAAGCGGGCCTGCAGCCCCACGGGCCTCCCAGAAGCCCGCACCTCCTCGAACGCCCTCGCCGCCCCCCGGGCGTGTAGACGAAAAAACCGCTTCATTGAGCCTCCCGGGTTCGCCTTCTTCCAGCGCTGCCACTTTGCGTCGTGACACACCACGCCTCGATAGAACACCCGTAGAGTCCACTTGGTGACCAAGCTTTGCTCGTCCTTGGACCCACGGCGGCAGCTAGCAGTCTTCACCCGCCACCCCTCCGGTGGAAGCGGCCCGCGCCGGGCGCAGCGACGGAACAACATCCGTCCCCCCTAAGCAATGTAGAAGCAAGCATAAAGCAAACATCCAGCTCAAACACATGCCCCTGCGCAACCAGAACCACTTTGCATTCATAAAAACGTTCATTCATAAAAAGGTCATTACAAGTCAGATCCCCCTTAGTCCTGCCCCAGAACGCGCAGCGCCACTAGAGCGGACAAGCAAAAACACAAAGGGGGGCACCCTAAGCTAAAAACCCTAAACAAAACACTACCTCACAAATGAGCGGAGGGTCACACCTGATCTCCGGCGGTGGCCCCCCGCTCAGCCGCTCTGGACCCCTCCACCGCGCTCTTCCCCTTGTTCCTCAGGGCTAGAACCGCCCGGAGCGATTCCATCGTGGCCTCCCGGCCGGAGGAGGACTAGAACCCGCTGAAAAGATCGTTGCTAGCCCGACGTACCGACTTGCGGCCAGCGGCAACCTCGGCCACAGAAGCCACGGGCATGGAGTCGGCCCCATGCCCATCGACGTGCGCACACCCCACTCGCTGCAGGGAGACGAGGGCCGCTGTCCACCCCATTTTCGCACAGTGGTTGCCGTAGTCGCGAGCGGCCGGGATGAACACTTCTCCGGCGCGATGGAGACGATCTAGGGTCGTATCCAGTTGATTAACGGTATGTCCCCATGGGAGCGGCACGGCGTCGACGTCAACCATAGCGCCTTCCATTTGTTCCATCGCCCGCCATGTAGCCTGCGCTACGCTGGCAGAAAGCGCCCGCTCCGTCGTGACCTGGCCTCAAGCATGGAATTAGCACTTCGCAGAGACACCACTTCATCCCTCGAGGCGCGCAGTTGGCCTTCCAGCTCAGCAACCTTCGCCCCCAGCCCCTTGACCTCCTCTGCAAGGGCCGCACGCTCGGCAGCTAGCACCGTGTTCCGTGCAAACTCCGGGTCGACCCGATCCTGGATCTCCGTGTAGCCGCGCTGGATATCCCGCTCAAGCGCGCGCGATACCATCAAGGCCTGCCCAACAAGAAAGGTCACTACAACACCGAGGTGCAAGGTCGGACATCTTCACTCACCCTCGCTGCATTTGCCTCGATGCTGTGGAACATCTGGTCCACAGGGACACGTTGGAAGAGCACGTCCAGGCAAGGCGGAGCCGCGAAGCGAGCCACCTCCTCGCCAACGGAGGCCACGCCGGGGCTCAGCTTGAAGTCCACGGTGCGCAGCGTGCCCACGCCAGCAGATCCGACGACTCCCGAAGAGCCGTCAGCCCCCCTCGATCGGCAAACGCCGGCCCCCCGACGTCGGGACCGGCAAGAGGCGCCCTAGCGCCGAAAAACCCAACAGACCCCCCGTCGCCCGAAGCAGACTTGTCAACATTGTCCACCTCGGCGGCCGACACTGCACAACATAGGAACAAGTTACCCAAAGCGGAAACGAGAGAACAAAACAAAACAAAAAAAACAAAAAGAAAGCTCCGGACTAACCGCCACACGGAGGAACAAGGATGCGGTCCTCCACCCGGGTATCCGCGGACCCGCGACCGTACACCTGCGAGGGCGTCCCACCGGACACCTCTTCAGGGGGAAAGCCTGCTATCGCGAACGAGCTGGCCACCACCTCACATCGCGCGACGACGCTACTGATTCCGACGACGATTTCGTCGAAGAGCTGCTTGCTTCCTGCCGCACCTCGGAAGCCGTCGCCACCCTCTTCGCGGACAGGCCCGCCATCCCCTCAGCAGCGCTAGGGCTACCAGCCCCACCGGCCCCAATAGCCCTCAGGGCGCCGCGTGAATCGGGCCAAGGGTCTCCAGCTCATCGGGGCCGCGCGCCCGCTTCTTCTTCCACGCGTCGGGGTCCAACCGTTCCGCCAAGCGAACGGAGGGGTCCGCGTACGCGCGATTTAACCGAGGCTCACGCACCACCTGCCCCTGTCTCGCATGTTCCTCCCGGTGTATGGGCCCAGAAGCTGCTCGGCCGCATGCTTGGCCTCGTCAATAGACAACACTGCGAGGCGGTCAGAAGGGCAACGACCCAACGACGAAATTAAGTATAGACGCAAACCTGAACGGTCCCCAAGCTCCAACGCAGGAACACCATCCCTCGGCTCCCCAAGCTGAACATCCCAGCCCTGCGCCAGCGACCACAAGCGAAGTGCGCAGAACTCCTCCAGCTTCGTCAACTTCCCTTTGCTATGAAGGGCCCGCAGGACAGCGGGCGTCACGGTCGAAGGGCCCAACTCATCGGTGTACACCACAGCACCGCCTCCGTCCTTGTTCCACTTCGTCATCGCAAGCGTCGGAGGGCAATAGATGAGGGGAAATAAAGCGGGAGGCGGAAGAACTACAGAATCAGGCACCAAGCCGCCCATTTATAGATCAGTGGAAAGGAAACGATGCGGCGCAGGGAATCGAGAAGTCACGACCCAAACAACAGACGACATGTGGCAACCTAACGGTACAGTGCGGCGTACATAACAGCGTGCACAAATCAAGAAACGCACTCAGAACGGGCGCCACACAACACCCAAAGCGTCCCGGGCGGTGCCCATTTATGTGGCGCGCGGAAGCCAACACCGCATGCCACACCACGGCGGTGCACCGCCACACCGCCCACACGCCCCACAACCAGCAGAGCACGCATTTAACGCCGCCAGGGCCGAAGGGATGGTGTACCTGCACCCTCTGGGAAGAGGCGCGGTTTCAGCCATGACGAAGCAAGACCTCGACCACGAGGGGCTTGTCGTAGGGATGGCCCACCGCCCCCCACAGCCGGGCGAGCACCCGAGCGTGCCGACCCCGCCAAATGCCCCAAAGGGGGCCGGAGGGTCCCGAGGGTCACAGCCGCCCGGGTGACCAAAGGTCTTCGCGCGGACGGAATACCCCGCATCCTCCGGGTGCAACAGTCCCGCTGGACCAGGTGCGCCAGCCTGGTGAACCGGGACCAAGATGGTCCACCAAGGACCAAAGGCTACACTTAGGGGTAGGAAAAGACCCTGCAACCCCTACTTAGATAGGGCCATGTATGGGGTAAACCTGTAATCTCATATACCAGGAGGAGTGTCTATAAATAGCCACCTCCCCCCATGTAAAAGGGGAGGAAAAAAGTTTTCAGAAATATACTCAATTCATTTCCTGACAGCCGATTCCCTGTCTAAGGATACACCGGACCCTCCTGTGGACGCCGGGGTTCCCCCTTCTCTTACTGTCTAGCCTTTTTCTACTACGACAGTCCTCCTTATTTCTGTCGAATTGTTTCTTCATCTTGGGGTATGGGTGAATCCTGGGAAGGAACCTATGGTGACGCATATACACAGTTTTGCGCGAGTTGTTCAGCCATACACACTCCGTACCATCTAAGCAGTGCAGACAGGCTTTGGCTCCTTTTGTATTGAACCCCGACAGGTTACCAAGGGCAAAAAAATCATTGATGGTGCAGAACAACATGGCGCGTAAAGAGAAGTTCTCTCGTTTGTACGCATCCCATACTTGTACCCCTTCGTTCCACACGTTTCCCTCCGGAAGGATGTTCGCTAGGAGACCTAACAACGCCGTGAAACTCTTGTCGGACCAACCATTGCTTGCCTTCAATTTCAGCAGTTCAAGCACGGTTGACAACCTTATGTATTCCGGTTTGCAGCTAGGGAACAAAGGTTTCCCCGAGTCCTCCATTAAGCGCTCGAATTTACAAAACTCTCTCTCACTGTAGCTCCCTTCTGCATCGTGTAGCATCTGATCTAGATTGTCATCGTGCGACCTATCCTCATCAAAAGCATAGTCCACATCCGACATATCGTTGACTTCCTCGGCGATGTCGTCATTATTAACTTCCTCGACGATGTCGTCATTATTAACTTCCTGTATAATCTGCTTTTCACCGTGACTAGTCCAACATGTACACCCTTTTTTGAAACTCTTTCGAATCAAGTGCCCTTCGATCTGCGCCGCGTTATTAAACATCTTCAGATTACCGCAATCAATGCATGGACAATACATAAATTCTATCCCCTTATTCAACATATCCTGCTCAGCGGCTCTTTTAAAAGCTAACACGCCATTAATGTACTCTTCACTCACACGGTTCGCACCGTACATCCAGTTTCGGTCCATCTACGCTACACACGTAACAAATTAGTTGTGTTAAATTAGTTTAATATACTACAAATACGTTACTCCTCCTATTAACCAAACACACTAAAATTGATTAAAGATTAACCTAGAGCAAATATAAAGAGTTACAGATCGTTACCCTCGGAGCCCACGACGAAAATTCCAAATATCCCACGAGATTCCTCACTGGCCTTCTACTTGAGGCCATAGTGCAATGTGAGAGCTAAGTGGATATAGGACAAGGGGTTAAATGCCATGCATGCATAGGGCAAGAGAAGAGCCACATCCGAAATGCACCTCCCCCATAAACTTCTCCCTCACAAAACACACACTTCCAAAACAAAGCCCTCATTCACAAGCCCCAAGCCGAGAGCTACATACCACCAAAGCCAAGCCTCACAAAGCAAGCAAGCCAAATAGCCAACTACAACCAAGAATAAGGCAAGCAAAACAAGCAAACCTCCTACAACTACCACAGAGCAAAGCTTCTCAAGCCCCTCTCTTCCAAACAACAAAGAGGCACTAGGGCAGGGGGTCTGTCGGGTCCCGATACTTATAGAGCCAGCATATCACAAACGGTTCTTCATAAGAACCGTCTGTGAAGTATCACAGACGGTTCTTATTAAGAACCGTCTGTGATAGATCCCTCATCACAGATGGTTGCAAAGGGAACCGTTTGTATAAGTTCAACATAGACGGTTCCTTTGGAACCGTCTGTGATGAGGCGTCTAGTATGACCTGTTTTGTAGTAGTGATCAATAATGAAGACAGTCTAAAGCATATGATCAGCAAGGTCTAAAAGTAGACAATACCAAATCTATCTAAACTTTACTGGATATCAACACTAACAGATCCAATCCTGATAGAATATCAACAACAATAGTAAGCAAAATAATCTACAGCTCAAGTCTGATTCTAATTATCATTCAATTTCATGAAAGGCAAACATCATTGAGCTGACTGGGAACCCATTGTTAACACTTTGCACTTCTCCCAGTATTAGAGTCTAACTATCACTAAAAGAAAGAACTACTAGTACAGTACAAATGCAAAGGATCAATTGAACTGAGCAATGTTGAAATACTCACAGAGTTGGTAGCATTCAAACCTACCTAGAAGAGCAATCGACAAGGCACGCTGAGAAGCGTTGTCCCAGAAAACCTAGCGCCCCACCATGGCGCGGTGAAGGACGAGGTCAACAGAGATACAGTACCGAACTCCACCCACGAGTCACACCAAGGGAAAAGATGAGGAAGCAGGGAGGATACCGCACAAGAACCTCAAACAAATATTCTAGCCGAATCACCAACAGAGCACCAAAAACTACAAGTCTCCTTCTCACACTAGGATCAATCCAAGGCCGATTAAATTTTGACCTCCAATGACATCAAAACAAATCCGTCCGATGCAAACTCAAAAGAAAAGAGAATGGACGGGGGGAGGTCGATTGGATCGGCGGCAGCGACAGTGTCACCGTAGTTGTGGCATGACGGTGACACTGCACAAGACACTCTTATCGTAAGAGTGTCTTATGAAGTGAATCATGGTGTCACAACCAGCAGCAACAGAAAGAAGGGCGGCATCAGCGACGGGGTTGGGGAGAAGGTTTGACTCGGGCGACATCATCGATGTTGGGGGTGGCGGTGTCGAGGTCGGGGGCACTCGAGTGGGGAGGGGAACGGGGGAGAGTAAGGGAGCTGGGGAGTGACGAGTTAGGGCTCAAACCCTAACGGGCTCCTACTAATAAAGGGATATCACAGACGGTTCTATTATGAAACCGTCAGTGATACTTATCACAGACGTTTCCACAATAGAACCGTTCGTGATATGGTCTCATATCACAAATGGTTTCATAACAGAACTGTCCGTGATATGGTCTCATATAATAGTAAGTCCACCTCCAAACTAGATTTTTTTCATTTTTGAATTTACATATGGCCAAACAGCGTGGTCACTCGCTTCTTACAGTTAGATATGAAAATTTGCTAAAACTATATCTAAAATTGCTAATTTTACGGTAAGTAGTTCAACACTTGTGCAAAGAACTTAGCATACTCTTGCCTAACCTACATTCGTCACTTCAGAAGATAACATAGTCGTCCCACCCTTCCATCATGCGTAGCCAGTGCTCATGCACCGGTGGCCGTCCTCCGACAGCGCCCACACCTAGCCCAGCCCCGGCCATCCTCTTCCACCACACCTCATGGACCACGTCCGCAACGAGCCTACGACACTGCCTGCACTCTCGGTTGGTCCTCTTGGCTGTCTCGCATCCGCCGCCGGCCGGCTCGTCCTCGACCTGGCTGATGTAATGCTTCCCAACATCGCGTGCCTCGCTGGCCGTGTATAGGAGGAGGATGAGCACGTAGGTTGCGGCCTTGTGGCCGGCGATAGCCACCCGTTCATGGCACACGAGGCCACGCTGCATGTCTTGGGGGCGAAGACAAGCGCGAGGCTGACGATGAAGCATGCCTCCGGGTTGCCGACGCCGGCCAGGTGGTTCACAACGGCGTGGTAGTGCTTGTTGTCTAGGTGCTTCATCGCCTCCTCCTACTCCAGCGCCACGTGCCTCCCCACGGCGCCCTCCTTGGATGCCTTATACATGGTCTTGCAACTCCAATATACGTACATATATATAAAATTCAAGATGTCAGAATAAATAGTAGTATGTATTTTTGTAGGTATAAATATGTACGTACATGGCTCGTAGGCTGCAAAGGTCAACCATGGGCTGAGAAGAGCTCACAGTCACATGGCCGACGATGTCAATGATGACATCGTGAGGAAGAGCGAAGGCGATCGCCGACCTCCTCGCCTTGGTCCTCGCCGTCATGCTCCACGTGCTCACCATGGTGATCGCAGCGTACATATTCAATGGTATCGTCAGTAGAGCGATGTGACCGGGATTCATCTTTCGGTGGTGGATGATCAATTTTATAAAACATGGAGTAACTTCCAACCGAAGCCGGAGACGAAGAGACACATCGTAACGTCGACGTGAGAAACGAAGAGACGTATCGCACGGGAGCCAAAGCATTGAACATATCACAGACGGTTCCAACTACAAACCATCTGTGATACGTAATTATCACAGACGGTTCCAAATTAGAACCGTCTGTGATAAATACACATCACAGATGGTTTCAGTAAATAACCGTCTGTGATAGCAAATTCAATTCAGAACATGACACATAAAAATTTGGCACATAAATATGTATTACTTGTTTTTCACCGGTCAGTAATGCCGTCATGTCGTTATACTAGAGACCGTTGACATATAAAGAAGACAGTAATTACAAATTCAACTATTTTTTTTGTTTTTACACATATATAGCCAAATAGCGTGGCCAGTCGCTTCTTACAAAGATTAAAAAAGTAGAAACCTAAATAATTTAAGTTTTCCTAGTGGCGGAGGTAGCATGTTATCTCCATCTTCAAAACTTCGTATGCGATGTCGTCGGCATCGGACGGTTCGGGATCATCAGCGAACGAAGCACGAAATGCATCCACCTGCTAATGCGCTCGTTCAAGTGTTTCCCGAAGACCCACCGACTAATGAATCAAGTCAAATTGAGCCCATAAGCTCTCTAACCTTGCTTGAGGGGTCTCGACTAGGTTGACTCGGTCGCCCGCCGCCTCGATTAAGTAGTCCAAGTGACGGCAAACCTCATGGAGACGTGCAACGTCATTGTGGAGGACTACATCGACGATGAGGTTAGCTCGTCAGAAGTGGACCGCCCGGAAGACGCGGTGGAGGAGGATGTCAAGATAGCGGAAGGTGGCTGTCACTTGCTTTGGCAAATCCTCGGATAGAGGAGGGAGGACACTATCAGCACAATGTCCTTCTGTAGCATCCGCCAGCGTACGGCCATAGAGGTGCTTGTATAGTATGGCCAGATAGGCCATCAACGCCGGCGACAACGAAGCAGAAGAGGGAGCCATTTCTGCTTTAGAGTATAGAGTGATCAATGTACGTGGGGATGATCATGATCTTCGAGGCGGATGATCCTTTTTATTAAAACAAGAGTAAATTCGGTGCGTGAGATGATGAGACGCATCGAGGAGTCGAAACGGTATTGATGCAACGAACAGATGCATCAGTGACGAAGAGACTCATCGGGCCGGGAGCCAAAGCGACATATCACAGACCGTTCTTATTAAGAGCCGTCTGTGCTAATATCACGGACAGTTATAGTTAAAAACCGTCTGTGAAGTCTACAATTATCACAGACAGTTTGTATTAAGAACTGTCCATGAAGTATCATAGATGGTTCACGATACGAAACATCTATGATATTAGCTCATTACAGATGGTTCTTAGCATGTCTAGTAATAGAGACGGTCGCGCTGGTAAAACTGTTTGTGATTACCATGAACACTGGTGGTTTTGGAAAACCGTCTCTGATGAGGCATCCAGTATTAGCCTTTTTGTAGTAGTGGAGGTGCTACGGATGCAAGGAATCGAGACGAAGCTCACCGAGGATGACGAATTCGGCGGTGGCGGCGGCTTGGCCGGAGGGGAAGAAGACGGCTTGATTCCGACAGTAGGAGTTACCTAGGTAGTGCAAACGATGGTAATTGACGTCCATGTCTGTCGGGGCTTGCGCTGGGCGATGGTAATTGACGTCCATATTCGGGCAGGTTATCCCCCGCAATGATGAGTTCTGGGTCGATGGTAAATGATATCCATGACTTGGGGTTAGGCTCATCGAGCAGGCTAATATGTGGATGCAGTATTGTAAAAGTCTTGTGATAATCACTTAGTTGCACACCTTTGGAAGTTTGTTAGATGGACAATATAAACTGATTATCTCGTATGGGTCAAGCTATACAGCCTCTGCAAATTACAAAACTATTCGAATATCCACACTCACAGTCAAGGGCGGGCAAGGTGCATTTTCATATGGTATATTTTAGTTTTTTTTCCAAAGAAATATTTTGGGAAATCTAGGAGTAGTTGGAACTCTTGGATTATTGTGCTGGCAACTAGAGCTAGTTGGGCAGCCAGAGCCCTACTCATAAAAATTTGGCGGATAGAGCCTTAGTACTAGTGACTGGTAGCTAGAACCTTCATTAGAGAATCAATTTAATTTATTTGTTGAAACTACGTTTGTCAAATATGCTTTATGAAAAATGTTTAAACCTAAAATATTGTTTTATGCAAAAGAACCATATAAGCCCCATTTGTTAAAGCTATGCAATGCATTTTTTCCAAAACTTGCAGAGTATTTTATGTACTCACGTGCTACACTCAAAATAAATCTCAGAAGCCTAGCTTCAACGATGCCGAGGATAACTACGACTTCTACGCCTACGGGTTTGACGAAGGACACCCGGAGTACTAGGCTGTACTCCCCAATCGAATGCCGGTGGATGATTCGGTGGGCTATCATGGAGTTTACCCTTTTGTTATTTCCGCTGCTGTAAAACTCTAGGTCTTGTGACCTCTATTGTAATAAGTGGCCATAAGATCGGTACTCAATTGTTTATTTATGTTGAATCGTGATTGAAACTTGTTATCAATGCAATATCCACTATATGCAATAGCTACTGATTAGGGACTGGTGCAGAAATACACAGAGGGTTCGGATTCATAAATCCGGTCCTGACATCTAACTCAGAAAAAAATGTGGAATAGGATACGGGACGAGTGATATCCGTCCGTATGTATCCGTATATCAAGTGGTATGAGAAAAATCTATTGTGACTTCACATAGAAATATGATAACATATAGGTAGGTTGCTACATCTGAGTAGGCAGAGGATACTGATTATTTTTCCTTTGACATGACAACTATTAGTCTTTCCGTATTCGCTCTGATTGCACCCTCACTGTCGAATGTCCTGTGTACTGGTGCAAAAGAAGCGAACAATATCCGTCCGACCAATCGACTGAAGTCTTACGGAGCGAATACGAGATAGAGAAATAGGTATCCGACACTATCCGTGGCCGACTCCGACCATGAGAAAAAAATATGTAATATGATATAGAATGAGAGATATCCGACTGTACCCACTCCAATTGCACCCCTACATACGAACGGATATTTCTCATCTTGTATCTTATTTTGTATTTTTTCGTTAGAGTCGGAGTCGGACATGGATAATAGCAGATACTCATTTCTTGTGAGGACCCCAGTTTATTTGGTTTGTAATGCTTAACCAACCACCTGGTCCTAGCATCACAAATCAAATAAACTGATCCTCGAGATATGTATACTTCCCGAAAGCGATACACACCCGGTACAAAATTAGACATCAACTCCATTCCACACATAGAGTCCAAACACCACACTTCCAAACGGAAGATAAACAAATAGTAACAATATTACAGACAATGGCCGACTGGCCACAAGATACACAAATAACAACAAAAAGACAAATGAAGCAAAAGTGCCATAAGATGGCTATAAACAAAGCCAATCGGTGTGCCTTCAACCCACAAGGCATCGGACCAGGACCGCCAAGCCTAGTCGTCACCCACGGCGACAAAGACTCACGTAGTGAGGCCCACGAGGCTCACCTCCTTCCTCTGCAACAAAAACATTAAGCAAAGCACCGAGTACAAAGATTGTCTTTGTACCCAAGACTCGACGTGTGAACTAGCGCACTGCTCATATGCTACATGCAGCTTATTTGGTGGAGGTCATATGTTTCATTTGCATAAAGCCAACTTTATTTGCAATAATGTAATACAGCTTTAAAGGCAAGTTTGCAATTCATTTTTGAAGAAATAATCTGCGAAATAAAGATAGATACAAGTAACCACCTAGAAGTGACTATCCCAATAGTCACTACAACTAAGCACTAATCCCAGTTCTGTACCACCCATCAAGTTTTAATTAAAATGTTGTAGTCTAGTTCTTACGGGCGATCCGAGCGTGTCCATAACCTAGGGCGAGGCTATTCGAATAGTTTTAACCTCGCAGGGGTGTACCAATGTACCCACACTTGCATCGCTTTTAAGCCAAAGCACACTTCCAAGGTATGCGGCACGACTAAGTCCTCTGAGACTGTTTCCAATATTGTGTATCAACCCCGAGCCGCTCGTATGGGTAGAAACACCATGCGCTTACATGGTAAAGCCGAAAGACAACTACCCACTCGAGGATAAAGCTTTTGGACAACTACCATGCTCCCACCTCCATCCCTCCTGCGACCTCCTGCGCCGGGCCAATACACGCCAAAGTACTAGGTCAAGAGAGGTCCCATATACTCTAGTGTGGTTAGCACGCAAAATGCTCAAGACGGTGGCGCAAGTAACTTTCGGTCCTTAATTGGCTCGGGCACCTTTCGAGCACACCCAATGATCACACCGTCTTACCATTGTGCCCAAGTCTAAACCATTTTTGTTTTCATTTTTAGTTTTGCGTGATAAACATAGCAGTAAATGCTAAAACATAAAGTTATAGTAAATTTTGTGTGATCAAGGTTACCGACTAAAGTCGATAACCGCTTGATTCTCCGATAGCTAAGCATGTCTAAGCAAGTTGACCCGAATCTACTAAGTGATAAGAGATCATCCAATGATCTCTAATCACAAAGAAATAACAGGCTCGGTAGTAGAGATCCATATTTTGTCTCACGGGATATGCAACTACTGGATTTAACTAACCATTTTAACACAAATTAAGCGATGCATACATACAATGAAACAAAATATTAAACTTTAAAATACTGGGATTAATCATGATCAAACCGCTTTGTATCTTGTTGCTCAATAAGGTGCGGAGGATCGTCCTCGTGGTTGCCGCAAATATCGAAGCCTAACGATCGAACAAAGCAAGCAAATAAGAACGAATAACATCGACAAAATCAGCAATTAAACCCAAATACCACATTTCACACAAAGGCTATACTATCACAAGAAGAATGACAAAGTCTACTGAGATGCTCAAAAGACATGTTTTTAAGTGATCTGATCTATCCTTTTACCTATTTGTCGTTAACTACAAAAACAACCTCTTAAATGATTTAAACCTCTTAAATGATTTAAACTTTTGGACAGACTTTGATGGTGATTGTGTGCACATCTATTATTCAATCATCAAGTTAATAAATCAACAACGGCTAGCTTCTCTAACTCAACCATTACAAGTCGATATTACGAACCTACAAAAGCTATTGACAATACTAACTAGTCGATTATCCAACTATGAGGTGCTAAACAAAATCTTCTATCAAAGATAGGATGTTAAAGATGCTCATTAACCAAACCCCTAAGCATCACACCTAGATTTTGAAAGGCTAACAAGTTCGACATGCGGCTACTACACCAAATCTTATAACACCGACAATCTCAAAAGTACAGAGACAAGTAAAATGAACAACTAACTATCCCTATGATCAAGCATGGCAAATGTGCTTGAAACTTAAATATACTAACTACATGGATTCATGCTAACCATTTTAACACAAAGGAGGCAACAAACGACAAAACTTATTAGCAAGCATGATACAAATTTTGATTCTCGACAACGTAAAAGCGACAACGGAAATATACAGAACTAGAACTAGAATGCTTTCAAACCTCTAATACCAATATTGATCAAGCATGAGAGTGAACTAAAGAACAATCATAATCATGATTAGCGGCTAACTAATTGGTTTTGAAGGAGTAGGCCCCACCGCCGCATGATGCAGAGGGGAATAACGGGAAGAACGAGGAGGCTCGGACTGGATTCGACGCCGTGAAAGAGTGGCGGCGCGATGCGTCGACGGTCAAAATGGGTCGCCAGAGGTTGCTGAAGCTAAGGGTGGTCGCGGGTTCGCCGAGAAGAACCGAGGTGGCGCGCGACAGAGCACGCCGGCGGCGATGGGAGTGACAGGTGCGGTGCACGAGAGGTAAACAATGAAAGTTAGCGCGCATGAGCATCGTGAGGCTTTAGGAACTCACCGAATGACGCAGAGCTCAAGAGGTCACGAGATGGCCCGGCGAGAGCTGCGGCGCGCAAGGCGATCAACGGTGACAGGGCACAGGGTGAGCGAGAGGGCGTGTGAGAGAGTGGGTAGAAAGGTGGAGTCGGTGATGCTCACCGAGCAAGGAATCGAGTTGGAGCTCACCGAGAGAGGATGCGGTGGCGAAGAGGCGGTTTCGGCCGGACTTGAGAAGAAAGGCCACGCGCAGCTCCACAGCGATGAAACCCAAATTCCTTGAGGGGTTTACGTCCCAGGAGTTGGAACACACGTGGCGCGGTCGGCGATGACCGGAGATCACCGGAGCAGCGAGCGCTCGGGCGTCGCGGCGGCGCCACGCGCTCCGGAGCTCGATGGAGAAGAACGGCAATGGAGACGAGCGAGGTAGGGAAAGCTTCTGAGGGTTTTGTAGGAGCAAAGTGAGGCGGCGAGGTGAGACGGTGGGCGAAAAAGACCGGTGAGGTGAGGTGGCGACGCATGTAGGCGCGGCCGCGAGCCTTGTGCGCAGCGGTGCGCCGAGTCGGCGGTGGCGTGGCGGAAATGGCCTCGACAGGTATGGCCCACAAGTCGCGGCAGCAAAGAAACGGCGCGAGCCCGAGTTAGACTCGATCAATATCGCACACCGTTGGATCTAAAGCGGACGGTGAGATTAGTGTATGCATTCGACAGTCGGTTGCATGCGCGGCGTGGATCGTTCGATTTGCATCGGACGGTCACGATCGATTGGACTCGCGGCGGTGCAGCTAGTTGACGCGACCGAGTCAAGTGGCACGGTCGGACTTGAGCACGAGGTTGGGTTGGGCCCGAGGAAATGTTGATTTCAGGATTTGGTTTAAAAGACAGAGAAGGTTTGGGGAATTTTTAGAGGTAACTCCTGAGCTCCAAAAATTTCAGAAATTTTTATGGTAGCTACTAGGACAGAGGACAACCTTGTATAATTTTTCCAGAACTTTTATGCACTGCATTGTTCTAGAGAAAATTCACAAGCTGCTGTACAGGAGTTTGACCAGATTTCAAACAGAGTTGACTTGGCCATTTGAAATAGCAAACAAAATCTAAAAATTGTGAAATAATTCAGGGAGGTAGATAGGATGATCAAGATGCTAGGAAAAATAGTTTCAGAGGATGATCACAAGTTTGAAGGCTAAGAATTTGCTGACAACAATCTCCATTCACAAGAATTTAATTCTAGAAAATGGAACTTGCTAGGAAAATGTAGGAACTTTCAAATGATTTGAAGAGACAACAAAAGTTTTTATTTCTCCTCAAAATTTTACATTTGAAATACAAACCCTAAGTTAGGGCTGTTACAAATCTCCCCCCCTTACAGGAATCTCGCCCCGAGATTCTGATCACTGGGAGAAGAAGGATGGGTAATCGCTCGAGACGATCTTCCGCCCACGTGGCTTCATCCTCTGAGTGGTTTGACCACTGAACTTTAAGGAACTTGATCACACGGTTCCTTGTTCTGCGTTCAGCTTCTTCGAGGATACGAACGGGATGCTCGCGATAAGACAGATCTTCCTGCACATCGATATTTTCCAATGGTGTTTCCTCAACCGGAACACGGAGGCACTTCTTCAATTGCGACACATGGAAAACATCATGCACCCTTCAAGTGTAGCCGCAATTCTAACTTGTATGCAACAGCTCCACTCTATCGATGATGCGGTAGGTCCGGCATACCGAGGAGCCAATTTGCCCTTGACGCCAAACGACGATGACCTTTGAGGTGAGACTTTGAGATACACAAAGTCGTTGGTGGAAACTCACCACGGCGACGCCGACCGCATAGTTCTTCTGCTCGATCGAGCTACGCGCAAGTGCTCACGAATCAATCGCACTTGACTTTCGGCCTCATTGATGGAATCGGGCCAAGAACCGCCTTTCACCGCCTCTCACGGTTCAACGTGTTCGCGGCGCCGTCCATACAAAGCCTCAAACGGTGCCATACCAAGACTAGCCTGAAAGCTGTTGTTGTAGGAGAACTCGGCAAGCGGTAGGCACTTCTCCCAATTCTTTCCATAGGAGAGAACACAAGCACGGAGCATGTCTTCAAGCACCTGATTGACGCGCTCCGTCTGACCATCAGTCTGAGGATGATAGGTCGAAATAACGAAAGCCGGGTCCCCATGGCTTCCTGCAGACTATGCCAAAACCGAGAGGTGAACAGAGAACCACGATCTGACACAATTGTTCGTGGCACACCATGCAGACTCACAATGCGGGATATGTAAAGATCCGCTAGTTGATTCACATCAATCTTCGATCGCACTGGAAGGAAATGAGCCACCTTCGTCAATCGATCAATGATAACCCATAATGCATCCTTCCCTGCAGGAGTACGGGGCAGACCAGTGATAAAATCCATGCCTACAGAATCCCACTTCCATTCCGGTATAGGTAAGGGCTGAAGAAGACCCGCTGGACGCTGATGCTCGGCCTTGACGCGACAACATACGTCACATCTGGCCACGAACCTGGCAATCTCGCGCTTCATGCGAGTCCACCGTAATCTCGCGCGCAGATCTTGGTACATCTTGGTAGCCCCGGATGGATGGACAAAGGCGAATCATGGGCTTCGAAGGATCAAACCCGCAACTCGGGATCTTTGGGACCACGCAGACGCCCAAACCATACAACACCGTGTTCATCTTACGTGAAACACTTGGCCGAACCATCCCGATGTTACGCTGATTTTACCCACGCCATCATCCGATTCTTTGTCGCCTTGATCGATCCACCAAGGTTGGTTGCACAACCAAGGCAGCAAGGGAACCATGCTCAACCAAACCCAAGTTGAGACGAATTTGCAAGAAGCGCAGTTGCCGCCTTGGATCATCAAAGTATTGCAATACACCTTTCGACTAAGTGCATCAAGAACCACATTGGCTTTGCCGTGATGATACCGAATACCCATGTCATAATCTTTGATTAATTCTAGCCATCTCCTCTCGCTCGAGGTTCAGATCTGGTGAGTGAATAAGTATTTCAAACTCTTGTGGTGGAATACACCTCACAATTCTGATCAAATAATGCCGCCAAATCTTGAGTGCATGAACCACCGCAGAAGCTCTAAATCATGGGTGGGATAGTTGAGCTCGTGAGGTCTCAATCTGCTCGATGCATAGGCAACCGCCTTGCCTTCCCGCATAAGAACACACCCAAGTCCCCGACGAGAGGCATCGCAATAAATATCGGCTCTTGCGACATCGGGAAGAGTGAGGACTGAGTCAAGTCAATCGCTGTTTGAGCTCCCAAAGCTCTCATCACAAGCGAGAGGACCGCACAAACTTCTTGTCCTTCTTGAGCAATTCAACATCGGCTTTGCGACTTTGGAGAAGTTCTCGATAAAGCGCGATAGTAGCCCGCTAAACCAAGAAAACTCGCACATCGCTGATCGACGGTGGCCCCAAGACGAACATCGTGACTTTGCTGGGATCCACAATATGCCTCCAAATGAAAGAACATGGCCCAAGAATGCCACTTCCTTCAACGGAACTCACATTTCTTTGAACTTTGCATACAAATTGATGCTCCCATAACTTGCCCAAAACAATCTTCGATGCTCAAGATGCTCTGCTTGATCTTGGAATAGATAAGAATGTCATCAATAAAGACCACCACAAATTTGTCCAAATACTCCATGAATACGAATTCATAAGGTTCATGAACAATGCCGGAGCATTGGTCAAACCGAAGACATGACTGTACTCGTCATGAGCCATAACGAGTAGTGAAAGCCGCTTTGGAATATCTCACCGATCCGGACTTGATGATAGCCCGACCTCGGATCAATCTTGAGAACACCCGAGCTCCGCATAACCGGTCAAAAGATCATCAATACGGGCGAGAGGATATTTGTTCTTCACCGCTACTTCATTGAGAGGACGGTAGTCAACACACATACGCAAAGTCTTGTCCTTCTTCTTCACAAAGATCACCTGACAACCCCAAGGAGATGAACTGGGACGGATGAAACCCTTTGCTTGGAGCTCACCAAGCCGCTTCTTCAATTCTTCTAGCTCATTGGGAGGCATCCGACACGCGCTTTCGAGATAGGGCAGACGGCAAAGAACTCAATGACAAACTCAAGGTCTCGAACCGAGGCATCCTGTGCAAATCTTCAGAAAGACATCCACAAAGTCGATACTATGGGAACATCTTGAATTTGCAAGGTCGGCTTTGCTTCTAATGCACATAGACACGGGCCTGGCCGTGGCGAAACCCGACTTGCTCACCCGGCGGGTCGGGTAAGATAGACAATCTTCCCGCACAATCGATCCGCCCCAAGTGTCGGGACAACCAATCCATGCCAAGAATCACATCCACTCACTGAATCGAGCAGTAATGAGATTTGCCAAAAATCCCACTCCTTCAACTATGATAGGAACATCCCGACATCAGAATCGCTCTCATTTCCACCCCGAGAGCTGATGAGCAAAGGAACCCCAAAGGTACACAAGAAGACTACTAGCAGCAGCAAATGATCTTGAAATAAAAGAATGCGATGCTCTAATCAAATAATACCGCAGCGGGGCGAGAATTAACAAGAAGTGTACCCATCACGACATCCGCGCCCCGAGCCTCCTCACCAAAAGGTGGTTCACTCGACCACGCCGCACTCGGGTCTTCAATAATCTTCCGTCGCGGTGATCGCTCCCGCCCGCGTCCTCCATTAGGGCGAGGGGCCGCTGCAACACTCGAGGACAGCATTCGCATAATGGCCCTTGTTGTGGCAATAAAACAGTAACCTCGCCGCCGGATTGCGGAGGCCGCTCTGTTGCTGGATCGCAGCGCACGTGGCTGAAACACGCCCGCGGTGGGCGAGGAGCTGGTGCAGATGGCCTCGGCGCCGTGGAGCAAAAGAACGGCCATCGTGCCGCCCACCGACGAACGAGGCGTGGTGTGAGTAGACCGATCGCCCCATTTGCGCTATGGACTCGCCACGCTTTGCCTTATGCTCGCAACGATGGCCTTATCTACCAAGGCACGAAAGTCCGAGAAGTCCACAATAGATAGCTTGTCCTGCGGCTCCTCGGACAAGCCATCCATAAACTTCTCTCTCGCTTAGCCTCATCCGAGGCCACCTCACCCGAGCATAACGAGCCGATGATTGAACTCGTAAAGGTACTCGTCACGCACTTTGCGCCTTGCTTGAGCGCGAGGAATTCCTTCTTCTTGACTTCATCGTGGCCATCGTGATGTGGGCCCGACGGAAAGTCGATCCGAACTCTTCCCACGCGACCACATGGCCCGCGGGCCGCATGGCGAGATAGTTCTCCCACCATGAGAGTGCTGCGCCCTCAAGCCGGTGGGGCGCGAAGAGTGCCTTGTCCGCGCTCCGCATCGAGCTATGTTGAGCTTCGCTCAACCATGCGCAGCCAATCGTCCGCATCGAGAGGGTCCTCGAGCGGGAGAAAGTCGGCGGTCGTGGTACGAGGAACTCTCGCAAGTCCCCGCGAGCACGGTGGCCGCCACCACCGGCAGGAGTGGAGGTATTCCTAGCAATAACCTCCAAGATGCGTGTCCGGTCCATGCGGTTTCGCTCGATCGAGCGAGCACCTCGACCATGGCCTCGAGGAGGGGAAGCTCCTCATCATGACCACCACTGACTACCACGCGTTCTCCCGCCATCCTGCTTTTACTAAGACAAGTTAGCAACAAATTTAAGAGCAAGAAAGCCCAAAATTCATGAAAGCAAATTAAACAAACACAAGGCGATAAAGTTCGACCAAAGAAAATCGGACACATAGCAACTCATACATATCTTACCCTTATGCTCCACAAATTTTACTTAGACTTAATTCTCTATGGTTCTCCCAAAGACTGATTCTACCAAAGAGTAACTATCTTTTGAAAGGAAAGAGAGAAACCAAGTTTTAAACTCAAATTAGAGTAAGATGAGAGTAGAAGGCTAAGATAGGTAAGGAGTAAAATCTGAGAATCTGCCTAGGTTTTCATAAACCCTTTTTATACTTTGAAATTAAGCTTTTTCTAAAATATCCTAAGGACGACTATGCTTGGGTTACTACGGTCAGAATGGCTCTGATACCAACTTTGTGAGGACCCCAGTTTATTTGGTTTGTAATGCTTAACCAACCACCTGGTCCTAGCATCACAAATCAAATAAACTGATCCTCGAGATATGTATACTTCCCAGAAAGCAGATACACACCCTGGTAAAATTAGACATCAACTCCATTCCACACATAGAGTCCAAACACCACACTTCCAAACGGAAGATAAACAAATAGTAACAATATTATGGATAATGGCCGATCGCCACAAGATACACAAATAACAACAAAAAGACAATGAAGCAAAAGTGCCATAAGATGGCTATAAACAAAGCCAATCGGTGTGCCTTCAACCCACAAGGCATCCGACCGACCGCCAAGCCTAGTCGTCACCACACGAAGCGACAAAGACTGACTCACGTAGTGAGGCCCCGAGGCTCACCTCCTTCCTCTCGCAACAAAACATTAAGCAAAGCACTGAGTACAAAGATTGTCTTTGTACCCGCAAGATCGACGTGAACTAGCGCACTGCTCATATGCTACATGCAGCTTATTTGGTGGAGGTCATATGTTTCATTTGCATAAAGCCAACTTTATTTGCAATAATGTAATACAGTTTAAAGGCAAGTTTGCAATTCATTTTATCAAGAAATAATCATAAATAAAGATAGATACAAGTAACCACCTAGAAGTGACTATCCCAATAGTCACTACAACTTAGCACGAATCCCAGCATTCGTACTCACCCATCAAGTTTTAATTAAAATGTTGTAGTCTAGTTCTTACGGGCGATCCGAGCGTGTCCATAACCTAGACGAGGCTATTCGAATAGTTTTAACCCTGCAGGTGTACCAATGTACCCACACTTCGCATCGCTTTAAGCCAAAGCACACTTCAAGGTATGCTGCACACGACTAAGTCCTACGAGACTGCTTTCCAATATTGTGTATCAACCTCGAGCCGCTCAGTATGGGTAGAAACACCATACGCTTACATGGTAAAGCCGAAAAGACAACTACCCACTCAGATAAAGCTTTTGGACAACTACCATGCTCCCACCTCCATCCTCCTCTGCGACCTCCTGCGACCGAGCCAATACACGCCAAAGTACTAGGTCAAGAGAGGTCCCATATACTCTAGTGTGGTTAGCACGCAAAATGCTCAGTACGGTGGCGCAAGTAACTCGGTCCTTAACTGACTCGGGCACCTTTCCAGCACACCCAATGATCACACCAGCCTTACCATTGTGCCCAAGTCTAAACCATTTTGTTTTCATTTTTAGTTTTGCAGATAAACATAGCAGAAATGCTAAAACATAAAGTTATAGTAAATTTTGTGTGATCAAGGTTACCGACTAAAGTCGATAACCGCCAGCTTCTACCGATAGCTAAGCATGTCTAAGCAAGTTGACCCGAATCTACTAAGTGATAAGAGATCATCCAAACATCTCTAATCACAAAGAAATAACTTAGGCTCGGTAGTAGAGATCCATATTTTGTCTACGGGATATGCAACTACGGATTTAACTAACCATTTTAACACAAATTAAGCGATGCATACATACAAAATTGAAACAAAATATTAAACTTTAAAATACAGGATTAATCATGATCAAACCGCTTGCTCGTATGTTGTTGCTCAATAAGGTGCGGAGGATCGCCCTCGGGGTTGCCGCAAATATCGAAGCCTAACGATCGAACAAAACAGAAATAAGAACGAATAACATCGACAAAAATCAGCAATTAAACCCAAATACCACATTTCACACAAAGGCTATACTATCACAAGAAGAATGACAAAGTCATCTGAGAGATGCTCAAAAGACATGTTTTTAAGTGACTGATCTATCCTTTTACCTATTTGTCGTTTAACTACAAAACAACCTCTTAAATGATTTAAACCTCTTAAATGATTTAAACTTTTGGACAGACTTTGATGGTGATTGTGTGCACATCTATTATTCAATCATCAAGTTAATAAATCAACAACACTAGCTTCTCTAACTCAACCATTACAAGTCGATATTACGTAACCTACAAAAGCTATTGACAATACTAACTAGTCGATTATCCAACTATGAGGTGCTAAACAAAATCTTCTATCAAAGATAGGATGTTAAAGATGCTCACTAACCAAACCCCTAAGCATCACACCTAGATTTTGAAAGGCTAACAAGTTCCAAATGCGGCTACTACACCAAATCTTATAACACCGACAATCTCAAAAGTACAGAGACAAGTAAAATGAACAACTAACTATCCCTATGATCAAGCATGGCAATGTGCTTGAAACTTAAATATACTAACTACATGGATTCATGCTAACCATTTTAACACAAAGGAGGCAACAAACTCGACAAAACTTATTAGCAAGCATGATACAAATTTTCGACATCGACAACGTAAAACGACAACGTGGAAATATACAGAGAACTAGAACTAGAATGCTTTCAAACCTCTAATACCAATATTGATCAAGCATGAGAGTGAACTAAAGAACAATCATAATCATGATTAGCAGCTAACTAATTGGTTTTGAAGGAGGGCCCCACCGCGCATGCATGAGAGGGGAATAATAAGAACAGGAGGCTCGACTGGATTCGACGCCGGTGAAAGAGTGGCGGCGCGAAATGCGGCGACGGTCAAAATGGGTCGCCAGAGGTTGCCGGGCTAAGGGTGGTCGCGGTTCGCCGAGAAGAACCGAGGTGGCGCGGCGACGAGCACGGCGCCGGCAGTTGGGAGTGACAAGCGCGGCCGCACTGAGAGGTAAACAATGAAAGTTAGCGCGCGCATGAGCATCGGTGAGGCTTTAGGAACTCACCGAATGACGCAGAGCTCAAGAGGTCGCCGAGATGGCCCGGCGACGAGAGCTCGCGCGGCGCAAGGCGATCAACGGTGATGTGGAGCCCGGGTGAACGAGAGGGCGTGTGAGAGAGTGGAGTAGAAAGGTGGAGTCCAGTGATGCTCACCGAGCAAGGAATCGAGTTGGAGCTCACCGAGAGGATGCGGTGGCGGAAGAGGCGGTTTCGGCCGACTTGAGAAGAAAGGCCACGCGCAGCTCCACAGCGATGAAACCCGAAATTCCTTGAGGGGTTTACGCCCCGTGGAGTTGGAACACACGTGACGCGGTCGGCGATGACCGGAGATCACCGGAGCAGAGAGAACGCCGGAGGCGCCGCAATGCGCCACGGCTCTGGAGCTCGATGGAGAAGAACGGCAATGGAGACGAAACGAGGTAGGGAAAGCCTTCGAGGGTTTTGTAGGAGCGGCGAGGCGGCGAGGTGAGACGGTGGGCGGTGAAAAGACCGGAGGTGAGGTGGCAAAGACGCATGTAAGCGGCGGCGGCGAGCCTTGCGCGGCGAGCGGTCGCGCTGAGCTGGCGGCGACGGGCGGAAATGGCCTGGCAGGTATGGCCCACAAGTCAGCGGCAGCGAGAAACGGCGCGAGCCCGAGTTAGACTCGACAATATCGCACCACCGTTGGATCTAAAACGGACGGCCGAGATTAGTGTATGCATTCGGACAGTCGGTTGCATGCGCGGACGTGGATCGCTCGATTTGCATCGGACGGTCACGATCGATTGGACTTCACGCGGTGCAGTTAGTTGACGCGATCGAGTCAAGTGGCACGGTCGGACTTGAGCCTGAGGTTGGGTTCGGGCCCGAGGAACAGTGATTTCAGGATTTGGTTTAAAAGACAGAGAAGGTTTGGGGAATTTTTAGAGGTAACTCCTGAGCTCCAAAAATTTCGAAATTTTTATGGTAGCTACTAGGGACAGAGGACAACCTTGTATAATTTTTCCAGAACTTTTTATGCACTGCATTGTTCTAGAGAAAATTCACAAGCTGCTGTACAGGGAGTTTGACCAGATTTCAAACAGAGTTGACTTGGCCATTTGAAATAGCAAACAAAATCTAAAAATTGTGAAATAATTCAGGGAGGTAGATAGGATGATCAAGATGCTAGGAAAAATAGTTTCAGAGGATGATCACAAGTTTGAAGGCTAAGAATTTGCTGACAACAATCTCCATTCACAAGAATTTAATTCTAGAAAATGGAACTTGCTAGGGAAAATGTAGGAACTTTCAAATGATTTGAAGAGACAACAAAAGTTTTTATTTCTCCTCAAAATTTTACATTTGAAATACAAACCCTAAGTTAGGGCTGTTACATTTCTCCACCCCGTATTAGTTTCGCGAGCCTTCGATCGGTCGGAAATTATTCGCTCCATTTGCTAGGTGGCACTAGTTTGCATACGGCAACACAACAACGAGTTTGCCAAGCTCATTTATGAAAGTCAAAAGTCAAAACCTTTTTCAACTATGTTCATAAGGAAATCCGCAATTTTTCTACAAAATATTCGCAAGCAACTTGTGCCTATGGATTAGAACAGATGCGAGTGAGGTACGTGTGTATCGTGCACAAATGTCAATTCCTTTTTACGGATCTGCGTGAACAGTTTTTTGAGTGTGTCAATAGCACTCTGCATTAGTAATGAAGTAAATATTGTAGCACTAGTTGTTACTCTCGTCTTTCTATTTTAGATCGAACGGTAGAGATCGCTTCCTAATATCGAACACTGTAAATCCTCTACATTTTTTCCCCCTTTTAACTTTTTGCTCAACTCCTTTGTACTACACTACTATTTTGTTTTGGGTTTTCCTTATTTTATGGGTGAGGCGATCCTAGCCGTTGATCCACAAACGTGATGCGAAGTACACCGTGTGCGTGGCTTGTTCTCCCCCCTCTTCATGCTCTCCGCATGAACCACACTGTCGTCGTCCCTTTCACCGCACCGTCCATGCGCGTGCTCCCGAGTGAATATATCGCCACCGCTAGCTCGTCGGCTTCCTCGTTCCCGACCACCATTGCCATGACCACCGTTGAGGTGACGTCACCGAAATCGAGTTGAAAGTTCTTCCCATCAAGTTAATTTTTCGTCAAATCGAGTTAAATTTTTTTTGGACTGAGTCGAAAGTTAGTTGAATCGAGGTGAAAGCGCCCCAAATCGAGTTGAATTCTTTTTCTGGACCGACTTGAGTTTATTTTAGATTGAGTTGATATTTTTGGGGGGTTGAATTGACATGTCTTTTGGATGGAATCGAAAGGTTTCTTGATGTAGTTGGAAGCTGTTGGATGGAGTTGAAAGTTCTTGGGATCGTTTAGAATTTTTTTGGGGGAGATCGAGTCGAAGTTCCGTAGTCGGAGGCGGACTCAAATAGATGCTCTCTTGTTCTGTTATTTTCTCTATGACATATATAGATGAAACAAATCAATACAGAGGTCTGAACTCTACCCGGCCGCGTGGTAGTAACGATCGGTCCAATTTGCTATTAGCTTAGCTCTACGAGAATAAGCTATACGCGCCTAACTTGTACTGCGCTTTTGTCTCTTCCCTTGGTGCGAGAAGCTTCTATCGTATGCTCCTGCTGAATTGGCCTGGATAGATCAAGCCAGGGCACATATGATTTGAGTCTTTAAGTATAGTAGAAAACTCTATCAATCCTGTGAATGTTGCAAAGCTATATATGTGATAAATTTTACGATACATTCTACTAGTAAGTATATGGTGATAATATAAATTAAATTTGACCGTTAATTTGTTAAGAGTATAATAAATTTTTATTTGTATTTATAATTTTTTCGTGGGAGCATTATGGATATTTTTCAACTATGGTTGAAAAATATTACTCTTATGCCATATGATCCTACATGAGTAATTAAAGTGTTGTATAAGTAAATCATAACTAATCTGAACTATTTGATAAAAAAATAGATGATCTATATTAAATTAAGTCTATCGTAAAGAGCTTGTATATTTAGCTGGGTCTAGGTCATGCATGCAAAGTAGGGCACGCCAGCAGTCGAATTAATAGGCCTTTGGATATGTTTTGAGTCTTGGATAGCAGTAGCTCGTTTGTAAGCACTCGTTTGGACGGCTCACATATGCGTTTACTGTACTTGGAAGCAATCCTCTTGTCTCTACGTGTGCTCCTGTTGCTTGATGGATGCAACCGTCTTGGATTGTGCTTGCAATTTGCTAGCTGCCTCCCTGTCTTCTCCATGGCCATTCGTGTCCTTTTCATTTTATTTTACCTGTTACGAACGTGCTTTTTTCGGGTTGGACAAGTGCTGCACCTACGGTTTGCATCGATGTTTTTTTTACCTCCTCCATCCACGATCAGGTAGTAGTGTTGTACGGTTGAGATTATTTTAAAGAGAGAATTCAGCCTATTCTCTTGCGTGGATTGTGAATTTTGGATGCACCATGTGAAGATAAAATTTGTGCAAATTAATACCTTGATCAATTTAAGTCATTTGGATCAATTTTCAATCCAGGCCAAGTTGTCGAATACATACTCTTGCCTTTTCTCGTATATACCTCGACTCGTAAGCTTTGGCAGATCCAGTCTTAAAAGAAAAAAAAAGAAGAAAAAAAAGCTTTGGCAGATCCAGAATTTTCGAGGTAGGAATACGAACTTAACATTAGATAATCCATTTGAAAACTTTGAAAACACATAATAGCAAAAGTCAAAGTTAAAGTATTCATATTAACCTTTATTTTAACAATTAAGCCAAAGTACTTATCTATTTACTTTTTAAACCCTTGTTTTTATACAAACCTAGCGATTTTTTTAAAAAAATAAACTATCTCTTAATCGTTAAAAAACCACATTTTTTTGTTAGATAAAGGAGAGGAAAAGAGAGGAAGGGAGAGTAGAGGGGAGGAGGAGACTTCCCCTGGTTCTTCTCGCTTCTTTTGCGGTGAGTTTCTCGTGGTCATGTGGTTTATTGTTTATTTCGATAAATACACGGTAGGTTAGCGACATTAAACATAGATTAGTGGTAATATCGGAGTTTATAGTTGTAGATCGATATTTTTAGAGTTTATGTCGCGTGTAGTGTCGGACTATAGGTTATTTATTACAACACCCTAAAAACAATTGTCGCCAAAATCTGGGACATGAAAATGTGGGATTTTCAAAACTTTCGATGCATGTTGGAGCTATTTGAATTTTTGGCCAATTTGTTTTGGAGTTTTGTCATATTTTGAATCTCACAAAATCAATTATTAAAAAGGCAAATTAGTTAAAGTCAACAAACTAGAAAATAAATTAAAATGATATTTGAATTTGAATCACTAAATAAAATTTTTGAATTTAAATTTGAAATTTGAAAGTAAAGGAAATAGAAAGGAACATAAAAACCCAAAAAATCCAATTTGGACCAAAATCCCAAAGACCACACGGCCCACTGTGCTCCTCTCCTCCCAACCCCGCAGCCTCCCGCCACGCTGCGACCAACCACCCACACGACTGCTGTGAGTCAGAACACCCCAACTCAAAGACGAGCCCGGAATGCAACTACCCTAAGTGAAATACTAATTTTGCAGAACCTCCTTTGCATACGAGGATACTGGAGGTTCCACACAACAAAAACACACAAGAATCATAAACTAGTCATGAAATCCAATTCTAAGATCTAAACATGAATCAACGATAATGAGCTAAGATAACAAATAACCATATGACTTAAAGTTCTCATCTATGTTCTCATTGATCATAAAGGTACCATCCATGACTAAATTTATTTATTACAAACCAAAAGATGACAAAAGAGAATCATTATTTCTTATAGTAATGAGTCTAATGTGAAGTGCATTATTCGAGTAGTGCTCATCTACTCCTCCCAAGTGAACTTCATCAACGATCACCTAGAAATAAACAAACAAAGCAAGAGTGAGTCCATGACTCAGCAAGTACAATGATTAAGAAAAACATTCATTCATTGAAGATCAAACATAACATCATTGGGTTCGATCATAACACATTGGATTACTTATGAATACATGATATGAATGCTCAAATCAAGGAATGGACTGCACACACGCAGATATCAGGTATAGCCAAGTGAACACCGTCGGTGATCACTCAAGCCCGCATCTTAACAAAAATGCGGGATCCACTTCCGTATGAAGAACGTTTCATACGGTGTCCAACATTGCCCATATTGGAATTAATGGGTCTTATCCAACCATCTTGGAATTGATGGTGGTTCTCATCCACTCCGTGGACGCCAAATGTCAATGAATGCATGCAACAATTAAATGAAATATACCATAACATCACTTCTATTCATGAACTCAATGTATTGAACAAGGCATGAATAATTCATTTCACATGTCTCACAAGTTACCAAAACAACTCATGCTAAAAACCACAATGCACAAACATCCAAATAAACATGGTATTTGCCTTCACGTTGCGGCGTTATCCGCAACGGCGCTCTTATACCCGGTTTCGCCGCTAAACCAACGAAATAACTAAATAAGTATACATGATACCCAGCTCAACTAGTCGGTGTTCTATTTTACTTCTATTAGAGTCAATTAAATCCTATATCGCATAGACTGAAAAACAGCGGAGTCTGTCCAATAAGAAAATCCTGGACAGCAACACGGGACTAACATAACTCACAGCCTGGAAGTCGAAAAATAGCAAACCCAATTTCTGTAGATTCTTAACTGGTCTAACTACAAAACTCTAGTTGACGCGACAAACCAATTTGGTCAAATTAATAGGCTAATAATTGTTTGAACATTCAGCACAGATTCAGCCTACCAAAATTCAGCAGAAATATTCAGTTGATCATAACTTCTGTGTTACAACTCCGAATTGAGCGTTCTTTACCAATCTGAAAAGGTTATCGAATTACCTACAATAACCTAGTTGGGTGAACTTTCCGATTCTTCCAACTTCTCTATCATAATATAGAAAATATACAGACAGATTAATCACGTCAGGTTTCTGGCAGCGACTGTTAAAACAGACATATCTTTTGACCCATAACTCGGAATCAAGTAAACTCAGTGGCCATCTAAACCTGACAGGGGATACTTCAATTTTCTAGGAGACACCAAGTTCAAAATCTGTGAATAACAATTTCTTATACAATTTACAAATTGACTGCAGAATCTCGTCAGGATTCTGGACAGTCAAGACTAATTCTATCATAACTTTTGACTCGGACCTCGGATTTGAGTGAACTCGGCGGCCACTGAAACGTAAGAACAAGACCTAGATATCTCTAGGAGACCGAACCTTCAGATTCTGCCTAAAAATAACCGAAACAATCCTCCAACATACAGGACAGAATCAGTCTTTACACGCAGCGAGTCTGCCTAGACAAAAATGAATCCAAATCGCTTCTACCATCAAACAAAACAATGAGATTCGCATCGTTACCCTTGCTGCAACCAGGAGTAGGTAGACGAATCACGGAGAAGACGATCTCCTCCTTCTCACCTCTTTTGCCCCAAACAAATTGCTGTCCTCCTCAACTCCTTGCACAACCGGCGGCGGAGAAGGTCCGAAGGCCGGATGGGAGGCAAACCAGCAGGCCAGCACCGGGGAGGTTGGGGCGGCACCTAGGGGCAGGGGTGTGAGGGAGGAGAGAGGAGGAAGGGAGGGTGGCGCCAAAGGGGAGGTGGGGTTCGGCCAAGGGGAGGAAAAGGGGCTGGTTAGGGTTTAGAGGGGGGGGCGCATGGGCCTAGGCCCATGGCCGGCCAAGGGGTGGGAAGGCTTCCCTGAGGCCCACGACCTAAAAACTCCAAACGAGAGTTTTAAGCTTTCGGAGTTCCCGATTAAATTCTTTCTTTCCGACTAAAAACAGGGTATGACATTCTATCCCCTTATGAGTTCGACCGAATTCTACTCACGCCACTGACACAAGAGCGTAAGTCTAAGGAATTGAAAACAAAATTTAATACGCATCCAGCAACAAATAGGTTCGATAATGCTCGCGCATGCGAGATTCCAGCTCCCAAGTGGCTTCTTTCTCCGATTGATGAGACCAAAGAATCTTGACATACTTGTGGTTTTATTCTCAAAACCCGCTCCGATTTGTCCGCATTTTACCGGTCGGACTCAAAAGTAAGGTCCTGCTCAATGCTCAACGGCTCCATTGGAATTGCATGCTCGTGGTCAAATAAGAACTTCCTCAACATGGACACATGAAACACATTATGAATCCCTCTCATAGACTCGGAAGATCCAAACGGTAAGCCAAATTTCCAACTCTTGCCATAACCGAAACGGTCCGATGTACCTTGGGCTAAGCTTTCCTTTAGTACCGAACGTACTACGCCTTTGGTAGGCGATACTCTAAGGACCTCGTCACCCACATTGAACTCCACTCGCCTCGACATCTGCGTAGCTTTTACGCTGGCTCGAGCAGCTAACAAGTTCCTTCTAACTGCCACTCTAGCCACGGTTTTGAACCCATTCTCGACCCAAACTGTCCTCTCTCCCACCGCATCCCAACACAACGGAGATCTGCATTTCCGCCATAAAGGACTTCAAATGGTGCACTCGAATCTGGAGTGATAACTATTATTATAGGCGAACTCGCAAAGCCAGTGATCTTCCCAACCACCCTTCCAGATAAAACACAACACTGAGCATATCTTCTAAGGTTTGAATTGTACGCTCGGTCGACATCCGTCTGAGGGTGGAATGCGATATTAAGACGGAGTTGCGTGCCCAAAGCACTCTGCAAACTCTCCCAAAACTTGGAAACAAATTTGGCATCTCGGTCGAAACAATAGTCTTTGGCACCCGTGCAACCGCATTATCTCTCGCACATAAAGTGGAGCCAAATCGCTCGCAGAGTGGTGGTTCGAATAGGAATGAAATGTGCGACTTCATCAACCGATCCACTATCACCCATATAGCATCCTTCCTCGCTGAGTGCGAGGTAAACCAACCACAAAATCCATGGAGATGTCATCCCATGGCCACACCGAACCTCTAAAGGTTGCAACAATCCCGCCGGCCGCTTATGTTCAGCCTTAACCCGGGCGGATCCCACACGAGGCCACATATCGCGCAATATCGACTTTCATTCTCTTCCACCGTAAATTCTTCTTCAAATCTTTGTACATTTTGGTCTCACCTGATGTACAAGATATCTGGGTACTGTGGGCTTCCTTTAGAATCTCATCTTTAATCAGGCCTCCTGTGGCACACAAAGGCGACCTTTAAATCGCAGTACCGTAATCATCTATACCAAAATGGCCTTGCTTGCCTTCATCTAGGCGCTTCCTCACACGCTGGAGCATTTGATCATGCCACAGTGCTTCCGCACTGCGTCGGAATGGTCGACTCAAGAAGCAAACGGGTCTCGGTCTCGGCGGTACCATAAAGCAAAAGATATATCCATACGCTCAAAATCAGCGATGAGACAATCGAGGGTAGGAGGTGTCGCCTTGCGACTCGGGGCATCGGCTACAACATTTGCCTTGCCCTGATGATACCGAATGGTGAGATCATAGTCCTTTATCAACTCCAACCATCTCCTCTGCCTCGTGTTTAAATCTTTACGAGTAAAGATGTATTTGGACTCTTGTGATCGTGAAAATGTCACAAGATTCGCCATACAAATAATGGCGCCGATCTTTAAAGCCGACTCTGCTGCAAGCTCTAGGTCATGAGTAGGATAGTTCTGCTCATGTTTCTTCACCGCCGAGACGCATAGGCAATCACCTTACCATCCCGCATAAGTACACAACCCACCCCAACTCTAGACGCATCTGAATAAATAGTGAACCGCTTCCACGTTTCGAAGGGTGAGAATTGGGGCGGTCACCAATCTATCCTTCAAAGTACGTGCTTCGCTCACACGCATCCGTCCATCAAACTTGACACCTTTCGTGTCAACCGAGACATTGGTCTAGCAATGGTAGAGAAACTCTCCACTAAACGCCGTAGTAACCAGCCAAACCAGTAAAACTCCTCACTTCTTTTACATTGGTTGGTCTCTTCCATTCCACCATCGTTGAAATCTTACTTGGATCGACGTAAATGCCTCTTGATTGATTACATGGCCCGAAAACCCAACTTCGTAAATCCAAATTCACATTTCTTCAATTTGGCATAGAATTGGTTCACTCAAGGTCTCCAGCACCAACCTCAAATGTTGAGCATGGTCCTCTTCCGCTTTGGAATAAATCAAGATGTCGTCAATAAATACTACGACGAAATCATCAAGATAAGGGTGCAACATACTATTCATGGCTTCCATGAAAATCGCAGAGCATTAGTTAGTCCAAATGACATAACCTTATACTCATAATGACCATACCTTGTAGAGAAAGTCGTCTTCTCAATATCTTGCTCGCGAACTCGAATCGATTATAACTCGATCAAGGTCAATCTTGGAAAATATTTTAGCTCCTTCAACCGATCAAAGAGATCTTCAATACGGGCAACGGATATTTATTCTTTACAGCTTGCTTGATTAAGAGCCCTGTAGTCCACACACATACGCCAACTACCGCCCTTCTTCTTAGTGAATGTAAGGAGCTCCCCACGGCGATACACTACGCCGAATCATACCTTTGGATAGCAAATCATTCGCTTGCTTTTTCAACTCCTCCGGAATGGTCGTGCAAACGGTATGGAGACATCGAAATAGGTCGGGTTCCCTGAACAAGATCTATCCGAATTCCACTTCACGCTCGAGGCATACCAGAAGCTCCACAGAAACACGTCAGAAATTCATTCACCACCGAATATCTTCAATACGGCGGAGATTCGCACTTCTCGCTAAGAGACCAAAGCAACCCAATGTTCGAGGCTCGACGACTAGGAAACAGACTAGCCAACACACACAGGGAATCAAACGGCGCACCGCTCAAACACTAGTTCCTCTCCGACGAGAGCTCGCAAAGTCACCGTCTTCCAAAACAACAAATCTTGGCACGGTAAAAGAATAGCCAATCCATACCCAAGATAACATCAAAGGTGATAATCAATCACCATGAGATTGGCAATGAAATTTTCATCTTCTATAGTGATAGTACACCAGACAAATCAGAGCTAGAAATAAGACCTCCTGGGAACCGACCACCACAGATTCGTAAATAGATTGCACACTCAAACCCGCCTGCTTAACAAAATCTAAGGACACAAAAGAATAAGTAGCCCCGAATCAAATGTAACGAAAGCCTCATGTGAATCAACTAATAAAGTACTGTCACCACATCGTATGCCCACGGTGTCGGGGTGGGCATGGCGTGAGACTCCCAAAGGTGCCGAGCAGAGACGCACCAACACTGAGAGGAGGGGCAGAACTGCAGCAGTGAGAACGAGGGCGGGCAGATGGAGCAGGTTCCGTAAGAACCTGGCCGGAGGCGCAGAGCTCAAACCGCGGTGGAACCCATCCCGGTGAGAAATGTGGCACAAAAGGTGCAACCAGAGTCTGACCGAGCCCGAGGAGTACTAGAGGACGACGCTGGCTGAACGCTTCCACTTGATGATACTTGCCTGATTCTCGCACAAACGTAAAAGCTTGTGGCCCTCTCGACCACACCGACGACAAGTCCTCTCGAAGAACATTCTCGACGCACGATGCCCCTCTCCACACTTAAAACATTTCATACCTTGACCTGGAATCAAGATTCGAGGTGTGGAAGAAGAAAACGTGGCGCCAAGAAAAGATCGCTCGCTGAGCCGGACGAGATGGGCGGCTCCTCAAACCTCTTGGAAGTAGGCGGCGAGAGGACCCACCTCCACCAACAAAACTCCTCTTCTGCCACCACCGTAACCACTAATGTAAGTAGTGCCACCACCGCTTGCCTCGCAAGGAGAATTCCTCTCCCGCTCTATCCTCTAGCTCGCTCAACCACAAGGTTGAAATCACGCAAACCGAGGCTCCCAAGATCTCGACGATACTCTGAAGGAGACCCCGTGAAACCTCTTAGCCTTCTCCAAGTCATCAGCGCCACACTGGTACAAAGCGCACTGCATTGTTGAACTCCATCTCGCACTCGAATCTCGACCTATTGCCTTGAGTCAACACTAGCAATGACCGCCCATCCTCTCAATAAAAGAATCCGGATAATACTTGGCTCGAATCGTACCACAAAACTTCCCAAGTAATCGGTCCTCGCGCTGGGTCCTAGCATGTAACCCCTTCCCACCAGATATCGGCTTGACCTTCAGCTGAAAGGCCACAAACGAACCTTTGCGCCGAAGTTCATCTCCAATGCTCGAATCGACGCTCCATGTACCGGAGCCAATCGCCGCTCGAATCGTACCCGCCCATCAAACGTGTTCACCAAGCGCCATCCACTCACGGGCTCATCCTAGTCTCGGTGGAATCGCGGCAACAACCGACCTGCCATGGCGGCAAAGAAGAAGATTCACGATACGCCGCAGAGCAACAGGAGCAGCAGATAAGCCGCTCGCACTGCCGACGAGCTGCCGTTCTCCTTTGAAGATTTCGACAATCGCCGACACCGCTGAGCATCGCGGCGCGCAGCTTGAGCTTCCACGGTGGTTGGGCACCGAGGCAACCTCCTCATTAACCCCACCAGCAAATTTCTTCTCGGGCGTTGCGTAAACAACCGACCACGCCCACGCATCGCGACCACGGTCGCGACGCCACGGCCTCTACCTCTCGCCATCTAAGGACAACACAACGAACAAAGACTAAATCGAACAACAGCTTGCACAACAAATAAATCATAACAACAAGAAAATTTGCGGAAACAACGAATTGCCCAACCCAACCTCATCGGTACAAAGTGTGTCAATTTAATAATTTTATTTTAACCACGGACCTAAAGCCCGCTCGATACCAATCAGAACACCCCAACTCAAAGACGAGCCCGAATGCAACTACCTAAGTCAAATACTAATTTCGCAGAACCTCCTTGCATACGAGGATACCGAGGTTCCACACAACAAAACACACAAGAATCATAAACTAGTCATGAAATCCAATTCTAAGATCTAAACATGAATCAACGATAATGAGCTAAGATAACAAATAACCATATGACTTAAAGTTCTCATCTATGTTCTCATTGATCATAAAGGTACCATCCATGACTAAATTTATTTATTACAAACCAAAAGATGACAAAAGAGAATCATTATTTCTTATAGTAATGAGTCTAATGTGAAGTGCATTATTCGAGTAGTGCTCATCTACTCCCTCCCAAGTGAACTTCATCAACGATCACCTAGAAATAAACAAACAAAGCAAGAGTGAGTCCATGACTCAGCAAGTACAATGATTAAGAAAAACATTCATTCATTGAAGATCAAACATAACATCATTGGGTTCGATCATAACACATTGATTACTTATGAATACATGATATGAATGCTCAAATCAAGGAATGGACTGCACACACGCCAGATATCGCAGTATAGCCAAAGTGAACACCCGTCGGTGATCACTCAAGCCCGCATCTTAACAAAAATGCGGATCCACTTCCGTATGAAGAACGTTTCATACGGTGTCCAACATTGCCCATATTGGAATTAATGGGTCTTATCCAACCATCTTGGAATTGATGGTGGTTCTCATCCACTCCGTGGACGCCAAATGTCAATGAATGCATGCAACAATTAAATGAAATATACCATAACATCACTTCTATTCATGAACTCAATGTATTGAACAAGGCATGAATAATTCATTTCACATGTCTCACAGTTACCAAAACAACTCATGCTAAAAACCACAATGCACAAACATCCAAATAAACATGGTACTTGCCTTCAGCGTTGCGGCGTTATCCGCAACGGCGCTCTTATACCAAGTTTCGCCGCCTAAACCAACGAAATAACTAAATAAGTATACATGATACCCAGCTCAACTAGTCGGTGTTCTATTTTACTTCTATTAGAGTCAATTAAATCCTATATCGCATAGACTGAAAAACAGCGGAGTCTGTCCAATAAGAAAATCCTGGACAGCAACACGGGACTAACATAACTCACAGCCTGGAAGTCGAAAAATAGCAAACCCAATTTCTGTAGATTCTTAACTGGTCTAACTACAAAACTCTAGTTGACGCGACAAACCAATTTGGTCAAATTAATAGGCTAATAATTGTTTGAACATTCAGCACAGATTCAGCCTACCAAAATTCAGCAGAAATATTCAGTTGATCATAACTTCTGTGTTACAACTCCGAATTGAGCGTTCTTTACCAATCTGAAAAGGTTATCGAATTACCTACAATAACCTAGTTGGGTGAACTTTCCGATTCTTCCAACTTCTCTATCATAATATAGAAAATATACAGACAGATTAATCACGTCAGGTTTCTGGCAGCGACTGTTAAAACAGACATATCTTTTGACCCATAACTCGGAATCAAGTAAACTCAGTGGCCATCTAAACCTGACAGGGATACTTCAATTTTCTAGGAGACACCAAGTTCAAAATCTGTGAATAACAATTTCTTATACAATTTACAAATTGACTGCAGAATCTCGTCAGGATTCTGGACAGTCAAGACTAATTCTATCATAACTTTTGACTCGGACCTCGGATTTGAGTGAACTCGGCGGCCACTGAAACGTAAGAACAAGACCTAGATATCTCTAGGAGACCGAACCTTCAGATTCTGCCTAAAAATAACCGAAACAATCCTCCAACATACAGGACAGAATCAGTCTTTACACGCAGCGAGTCTGCCTAGACAAAAATGAATCCAAATCGCTTCTACCATCAAACAAAACAATGAGATTCGCATCGCACCCTTGCTGCAACCAGGAGTAGGTAGACGAATCACGGAGAAGACGATCTCCTCCTTCTCACCTCTTTGCCCCAAACAAATTGCTGTCCTCCTCAACTCCTTGCACAACCGGCGGCGGAGAAGGTCCAAGGCCGGATGGGGAGGCAAACCAGCAGGGCCAGCACCCGGGAGGTTGGGGCGGCACCTAGGGGCAGGGGTGTGAGGAGGAGAGAGGAGGAAGGAGGGGTGGCGCCAAAGGGGAGGTGGGGTTCGGCCAAGGGGGAGGAAAAGGGGGCTGGTTAGGGTTTAGAGGGGGTGGGGGCGCATGGGCCTAGGCCCATGGCCGGCCAAGGGGGTGGGAAGGCTTCCCAGAGGCCCACGACCCTAAAAACTCCGAAAACTGAGAGTTTTAAGCTTTCCGGAGTTCCCCGATTAAATTCTTTCTTTCCCGACTAAAAACAGGGTATGACAGTAGCTTCGGCCTCACTAGGGGCCACGTCGGCCAGTCACCAACCGCACCCACTCCGACACGATGCTGCCCACGGCCCGACCGCACCGGCGCATGACCCGCTCTCTCTACGTCCCTTCGCCCGTTAGCACCCATGCTGCGCCCTGCTGCCTATGTCACTATTCATAGCACTACCATCCCGCGCTTTGCGGCACCCTACTTAAGCCGCCACGACCCACATGTCGAGTTTGCCTCCTCTCCCACACCATCTCCCCCTTATCATTCTTCTTCCTCGCACACCAGAGAGAGAGAGAGAAAGAGAGCTCAGGCAGCTCGAGTTCTATTTCTAGCCATTACCGTCGTTGCTGAGCTGCTCATAATAACATTATTCAATAACTCATAAATATAGACGTGATACAATCATCTCTATGATTGCCGCTAGGGCATATAACCAACAGTCTCCCACTTGCACTAGAGTCAATCATACAGCTATCTAATACCCATAGCTCTTATGTGCACCTCATGTTTAGGTTGCGGGAGAGGCTTTGTCAACAGATCAGAAATATTCAAATCTGTGGGCACTTTGTATATCTTCACATCACCTCTTTCGACAATCTCACGAATAATGTGATATCGTCGAAGTATGTGTTTGGACTTTTGATGTGATCTAGGCTCCTTAGCTTGTGCAATTGCTCCACTATTATCATAATAGAGATCCATTGGACTGGAAGCACTAGAGACCACACCCAGTTCATTAATGAGCTTCCTAATCTGTACGGCTTCTTTTGCAGCTTCGGAAGCTATAATGTACTCAACCTCTGTTGTAGAATCAGCAACTGTTCCTTGCTTAGAACTTTTCTAGCTCACTACTCCTCTATTAAGATAAAACACAAACCCAGACTGTGATCTGAAATTATCCTTGTCGGTTTGGAAGCTATCGTCGATGTAACCACTTATGACTAGCTCTTCCTCACGACCATAAACAAGGAATGCATCCTTAGTCATTCTCAAGTACTTTAGGATATTCTTGACTGCTATCCAGTGCCCTTCACTGGATCTAACTAATATCTACTCGTAACACTTAGAGCATACGACACATGTGGTCGTGTACAAAGCATGGTATACATGATTGTCGTAGTAGAAAAAGACTAGACAGTAAGAGAAGGGGGAACCCCAGCGTCCCCAGGGGACCAGGGTATCCTAGGATAGGGGACCAGCTGTAAGGAAGATCACTCTAGTATATTTCTTTCTGCCCAAAAAAAAGGGACCACCGATTACAAGGAGGGTGGCTATTTATAGCCATTCCTCTTCGTATGTGAGATTACAAGTTCACCCCCTACATGGCCCCATTTAAGTAGGGGCTGCAGGGTCTTTTCCTACCCCTAAGTGTAGCCTTTGGTCCTTGGTGGACCGTCCTGATCCCGGCCACTGTGCTAGTGCACTGTCCCAATGGATCATGGTGCAGGGGATGCGAGGCATTCTCTCTAGCCGAAGCCCTCTGGGCGTCCGGGCGATTGCCTCCTCCGGCCGCCTCCGGGGCCCTTCGGCCCCCCTCGGCTACCTCCAGGGCCCTTAGGCACCTTCGGCCTCCTCCGGGACCCTTCGGCCCCTTCGACTTCCTCCGGGGCCCTTCGGGCGGGGCAGGCACGCTTGGGTGCTTGCCTAGCCGCGGGGTCCGGTGCGCCGCCCCTACGACAAGCCCCTCGCGGTCGATGTCTTGCTTCGCCATGGCTGAAACCGCGCCTCTTCCCGAAGGGTGCAGGTACGCCGTCCCCTTCGGCCTGGTGAAGCTTCCGTGCGTGCCCCCCGCTTGGCTGGCCGGTTGGTGGTGGTGTTTGCTTCCTAGTCACATAAATGGATGCCGCCTGGGATTCATTGGGCGCTGTGCGCTGTCGGGCAACATAAATGGACGCCGCCTGGGATTCGTTGGGCGTTGTGCGCTGTCGGGCGACATAAATGGAGGCGACCCAAGACGTTTCGGGTGTTGTGCGGCATTTGCCTCCAGGCGGCATAACTGTGCATGGTCGTGCTGTACTGTTAGAGTGCCACGTGTTGCCCTTTGTTTGGGTCGCGACTCCTCGACTCCCGTGCTCCGCGTCGTTTGGTTTCCCCCTGGCCTATAAATATGTGGCGTGGCGCCCCGTTGTGTTATTCTTCCGTCTTCATTATCGCCTGTTGCCACAACTTCGCTCTGCTGTCGCTCCCCGCTGCTTGTAATGATGAAGCGTAGAAAGGATGGAGGCGCTATCGCGGTGTACACCGACGAGTTGGGGCCTTCGACCGTGACGCTTGCTGTGCTGTGGGCCCTTCACGGGGAGGGGAAGCTGACGAGGCTGCAGGACGCTCGCGCCCCCGGTCCGGAGGCTGTGCCCGCGCCCCGGGAAGACGAAACGGTTTTATTCGTGGCTTTCCTGGATGCGGGTCTTCGGCTGCCGTGCGTGCCCCTATTGTTCGAGGTGCTGCAGCTGTACGGGGTCGATATCGCCCAGCTGACCCCAAACTCCATCGTGAAGCTTGGCGTCTTCGAGTGGGTGCTCCGGTCTGCGGGGGTTGGCGCCAGGGAGTCAAGGCTCTTCATGTACCTTCATGACGGTAGGTGCCAGCCGAAGAAGAAGAAGAGTACCGGCGAGACGCTGAACTTCGGCAGTGTCAACTTCTAGACGAAGGGGCGGCTCCTTCAGTACATGCCTGTTCCCGCGGCCCGCAACCGGTGGGAGACGGATTGGACTCGTCGGTGGTTTTATCACAAATGCGGCGCCGAGGCTGGCCTTCATTCCCGCGGGGGCCCCATTCATCTTACTTCGTCCCCGACGATCCAGCTGACGTCGAGGGAGGATGCGCTGCTAGCGCTGTTGCTTCGGGCGTCGCGGAGGATGTCCACTCGGGACTTCGTGGAGGAGTTCTGCGCGCTCCGCTTGTGGTCGCTAGCGCAGGGTTGGGACGTTCATGTCGGGGAGCCGAGGGACGGTGTCCCCGCATTAGAGCTTGGGGGCCGCTCAGGTTCGTTTATGTGGTTGTTTTGGCTGGTGGGTTGGTATCCTTGTAGCCGTCCCCTAACCGCCTTGTACTCGCCTTGCAGTGTTTCCCGTTGACGAGGCCGAGCGCACGGCTGAGCAGCTGCTGGGCCCGTACACCAGGGAAGAGCACGCACGGCGTGGGCAGGTAGTGCGCGAGCCACGGTTGAATCGCGCATACGCGGAACCCTCCGTTCGCCTTGCGGAGCGCTTGGATCCCGACGCGGGAAAGAAGAAGCGCGCGCGCGGCCCGGACGAGCTGGAGACGTCTGGTCCGATCAGCGCGGCGCGCCGCCGCCGGCCGCGGCGCTCGTGCTTCTTGTGGGGATGGCGGGCCCTTCGGCGACGAGAGTGGCGGTGGCTCCCAAGATGCGGCGGGAGTCAAGCAGCTCTTCGGCGGGTCCTCTTCGGAGGCTGTGTCGGCCCCCGCGTGTCGTGAGGTGGTGGCAAGCTCGTTTGGGATAGCGAGCTTCGCCCCCGAAGAAGTGTCCGGCGGGGCCTAGTGTACGGCGCTGGTGCGGATACCCGGGTGGAGGAACGCGTTCTTGCTCCTCCGTGTAGTGGTTAGTCCGAAGCCTTCTCCGTTCGTCTCTCGTTGCGTTTGTTAACTTTGCGTAATCTCGTTTCTGTGTTGCGTAGTGGCGGGTGCCGACGTGGGCGACGCGGGCAAAGCCGCTTCGGAGGTTTGGGGTCTGCTAGGCTTTCTGGCGGCAGCGCGCGTCCCTCCAGCCCTGGCGCCGGTGGTCCGACGGTTGCCGGCCGAGGGGAGGGGGCTGGAGGCCCGTCGGGGGTCTTGGGGTCCACGGGCGTGGGCACGCTGCGAACCGTGGACTTCAAGTTGAGCCCCAGCGTGGCCTCCGTGGGCAAGGAGGTGGCCCGCTTCGCAACCCCGCCCTGCCTGGACGTGCTCTTCGAGCGGGTGCCCGTCGATCAGATGTTCCGCAGCATCGAGGCGAATGCAGCGAGGGTGAGTGATGACATCCCCCCTCGTACGTCGGTGTTGTAGTGACTTCTTGTTTTGTGCAGGCCCTGATGATTTCTCACGCGCTCGAGCGGGATATCCAACGCGGCTACACGAGATTCAGGACCGGGTCGACGCTGAGCATGCGCAGAACACGGCCCTATCCGGTGAGCACAGGGCCCTCGCCGAGGAGGTCAATGGGCTGAAGGCGAAGGTCGCTGAGCTAGAGGGCCGGCAGAGCCTGGTTGCCGAGCTAGAAGAGCAGCTTCGCGTGTCGAGGGAGGCAGTTGCATCCCTACGGAGCGCTAACTCCGTGCTCGAGGCGGAGGTGACGACGGAGCAGGAACTTTCCGCTAGCGTGTCGGCGGAGGTGACGGCGGGCCATGGAGCACATGGAGGGCGCCATGGTTGATGTTGGCACCGTGTCGCCTCCTCGGGGGCACACCGTTGACCAGGTGGATTGGACCCTTGATCGGCTGCACTGCGCCGGGGAGGTGTTCGTCCCGGCTACTCGCGCCTATGGCAACCACTGCGCGAAGACAGGGTGGACAGCAGCCCTCGTGTCCCTGCAGCGGGCGGGGTGTCCCCACGTCAACGAGCTTGGGGCGGGCTCCTTGGCTGTGGCTTCTGCGGCCGAGGTTGCCGCTGGCCGCAAGTTGGTGCAGCGAGCCAACAACGCGCTCTTCACCGGTTTCTGGTCTCCCTTCGGCCGGGAAGCTACGATGGACTCCCTCCGCGCGGTTCTAGCCCAACGGGCCAAGGGGAAGGACGCGGCGGTCGGGTCTGGAGTAGCAGAGCGGGGGGCCACCACCGGAAACCAGGTGTGACCCTCCGCTCCCCTGCTAAGTAGTGTTTTGTCTAGGGTTTTAGTTTAGGGTTTCCCATTCCCTTATTTTTTTTGCTTTTGGTTGTTCGCCCCAGTGGCGCTGTGCTTCCCGGAGCGGGACCGGATGGGACCCGTCATGTAATGACCCTGTGAATGATGTTTTCATTATGAACGCGAAGGCTTTGGTTGCGAAGGTGTGTGTGTTTGTGCTGGATGTCTTCTTTATGTGCCCTTGTACTTTGCTCAGGGAGGGCGCATGCCGTTCCGTTGCTACGCCCGGCGCGGGCCGCGCCCACCTGAGGGGCGTGTGAAGACCGCGCACCGCCGCCGCGATCGGCGACGAACGGTTTGGTCACTAAGTGGCCCCTCCGGATATGTTACCGGGGCGTGGTGTGTCATGGTGCGAAGTGGCAGCGTTGGAAGAAGGCTAACCCGGGAGGCTCGATGAAGAGATTTTTCCGCTTACGCGCCCGTAGGGCGGCCGCCGTGTTCGAGGAGATTCGGGCTTTCTGAGAGGCTCGCGGGGCTGTAGGAACGCTTGAGGGAGTCGCGCCACCGCTCGAGATGCGAGAAGTGTCGTCGAGTAGCTCCTCGGGCGGCGCGGCTGGCGGGGCCGCCGAGGAGGAATACCTTCGGTTCGCGTCGAAGTGGTCGTCCGACGAAGAGCTAATGGCGTGGGTGCTGCGAGCAGAGCCGGAGGAATTTGCACCTCCCGGGTACCCCGACTACCCGTGAGATTGTTTTACGGGCTCGTAGGGCTAGGGTGGTCTGGTTTTCCTGGAACGGGCCTACCCAGTTGGGTTCCCCGTTGCTCGTGTTGTATGATTGTGTCTTGTACTTTCGAGATAATGAATAAAGCGGTTCTTTCGCTCGGCTACTGCTGTGGTGTTCCTACGAGGGGGGAGGGGCGAAGCCTCGCGCCACCGCCCATATTTTTTTAAAAAAATAGGGCTCCGCTGGAGCCCTTGTGTTTTGCGAGGGGGAGGCGAAGCCTCGTGCCGTCCCCCATATTTCTTAAAATAGGGCTCCGCTGGAGCCCTTGTGTTTTGCAAGGGGGAGGTGAAGCCTCGCGTCGTCCCCCATATTTCTTAAAATAGGGCTCTGCTGGAGCCCTTGTGTTCTGTGGAGAAGGAGACGCCACCGTCCCGCCCCGGTGCGCCGTTGGCCACCTTGCCAAGTGCGGCATCGGGGTTAGACCTGCGCGGCGTCGTCTTAATTTTTCCTCGATCGACATTGAAGGGGCAAAATGCCGGGGAGTACATTTATGGCGATACATCCCCCCATCGTTGTGCGGCGGGGGAGGGGGGGTAGATACCCGGTCGCAGCCGGCGTGTACAGGACCTAGGGGTAGAACTTACGGAGGCTGTTTGCGTTCCACGTGTGGCCTAACTGTTGTCCGTCCGGTGTTGCAATGTAGAAGGAGCCAACCCGCGTCGCCCGGGTGATGATATAAGGCCCTTCCCACTTGGGCTCCAGCTTGCCCACTGCCGTAGGGTTCACAACTCGCTTGAGGACCATGTCGCCAGGCTCGAGCGAGTGCGTTCTGACCTTCTTGTTGTAAGTGCGCGCTATGCCCTCGGCGTACTTGGTCATGGTTGATATGGCTTGGACGCGTTGCTCTTCGAGGAGATCGAGGGATTGGATGAAATGCCGAGCGAAGACCCTCCGGCGATCATGTTGATGATCCGCTGGTGGCGGTCTCCCCGGCCTTCGTCTATGCGGGGTCTCTGCGGTGGGGCGGGTAATGCGTTGCCGGTGTTGCCCCGGTCCTCCTGCTCGGCCTGCTGGTGGTTCTGGCCCATGTAGTACTTCATGGCCGGGATGGTGCGGCACTCTGTGGTTGTGTGTGATCCCTCGCCATGGAAATCACAAAATAGCGGCGGGTGTCCGGCGCCGGTGCGCCCCCCCCGCTGCCGGCCGTCATTGCGGCCTCATCCTCGGCCCCGGAAGTGGCCTCCTCGGGCTGCTTGCCTCGCGTTCTCAGGGGGCGGTCCGCCGTCCACGTGGTAGAAGCCGCGTCCCATGTGTTTGTAGTCGCTAGCGTGAGGCTTAGCGGGTGTGGCGGGGGTGTGGGCCGATGCCGGCGGGGCCCTTCGGGTGCTGTCCTCTTCTTCCCGGGCGTACTCTTCCATTTTATCGAAGAGCTCCGCCACCGTGCGGATGGGCTTGCGGGCCAGCCTCTCTGACAGGGGGCCCTTCTGCAGCCCGCAGGTGGCTGCGTTGATGACGGTTGTTTCGTTGACGCCCCCCTCCTGGCACTTTACTTCCGCAAACTTCCTGAAGAAACTGCGGAGGGTTTCGCCGGGGGCCTGCTTCACCGCGAACAGGTGCCCGGTGTCCTTGGGCTCCGCGTAGTTTCCCTGAAAGTTGTTGCGCACAAGGTCTCGCAGTTGCTCCCACGCGTACACGGACCGGGGTATGGTGAAGAACCATGTGAGCGCCACGCCCTTGAGGGCGAGGGTGATGCTTTTCGCCTTCGTGCTATCGTCTCCCCCCGCCGCTTCGATGGCGGTCTCGTATACCCTTAGAAACTCCGACGGGTCCGTGCGTCCTTCGAATGGCGCCACCTCCGGCATCTTAAAACCGAGCGGCCAGCGGGCCGCTTCCAATCCGACGCTGAGCGGGGAGCTAGGATCTCCCCGAAGCAACGAGGCCGGTGCCGAGGATGGCAACGGCACCGAGGGCGGTGCTGAAGTTGACAGGGCAGCCCCCCCTTCGGTCGTCGGCGATGTTCGGGGTAGTACCGCGCGGGTCGCCATTGGGGGGCCCCGGAGGACGGCCATCTCCGGCGGAGATCGGCCAGCTCCTGCTAGAGCGCATCGTAAGACCCTTGGTTGGCGCCCCCCGTATTGTGCGTGGAGTCGTTTGCTTCTTCCGCGGCGCCCGCGGGGGGCGTCGCCGCTGGGGAGGCCCTACTCCATTTGGCCCTAGGTGTCTTGATTCTGCCGCCGCTTTGGCCCTCGTCTTGGGAGCCATGTCGTGTCCCGAAATCAGGCTTCGTGACTTTCCTACCGATCCCCACGGACGGCGCCAACTGTCGTAGTAGAAAAAGACTAGACAGTAAGAGAAGAGGGAACCCCGGCGTCCCCAGGGGACCAGGGTATCCTAGGATAGGGGACCAGCTGTAAGGAAGATCACTCTAGTATATTTCTTTCTGCCCAAAAAAAAGGGACCACCGATTACAAGGGGGGTGGCTATTTATAGCCATTCCTCTTCGTATGTGAGATTACAAGTCCACCCCCTACATGGCCCCACTTAAGTAGGGGCTGCAGGGTCTTTTCCTACCCCTAAGTGTAGCCTTTGGTCCTTGGTGGACCGTCCTGGTCCCAGCTCACCAGGCTAGTGCACCTGGTCTAGCGGGACTGTTGCAGTAGGGGGATGCGGGGCATTCTCTCTAGCCGAAGCCCTCTGGGCATCCGGGCGATTGCCTCCTCCGGCCGCCTCCGGGGCCCTTTGGCCCCCCTCAGCCACCTCCGGGGCCCTTCAGCCCCTTCGGCTTCCTCCGGGGCTTCCTCGCGGGCAGCACGCTGGTGCTTGCTCGGCGCGGGGCCGATCGCCGCCCCTACGACAATGATAGATCTAATAGCTGAAGCATATGAAATTCTATTCATTTTGTCTCACTTATTAGTGGTCAAAGGAAACTAACTCTTGCTAAGAACTATTCCATGTGACATGGGTAAGAAACCTTTCTTAGAATCTTGCATGTTAAGTCGTTTCTCAACACCTTGTCAATGTACAAATCTTAGCTTAATCTAATTAGCTTTTTATATCTATCCCAATGATCATTATGCCTAATATATATGCTGCATCTCCTAAATCTTTCATAGAGAAACTATTTCTTAATGAGGTCTTAACAGATTCAAGCATATGAATATCATTTTCGACTAGTAGTATGTCATCCACATATAAGATCACAAACAAAAGTTTGCTCCCACTAACCTTCTTGTAAATACAAGGTTCTTCTTCATTTTTGATGAAGTTAAACCCTTTGACTACTTCATCAAAACGAATGTTCCAACTCTAAGATGCTTGCTTTAATTTATAGATGGATTTCTTAAGCTGCATACCTTTCTAGCTTCCTCTGGATCGACAAAACCCTCAGGTTGTGTCATGTACATATCCTCACTTAGGTTTCCATTTAGGAAAACCATTTTGACATCCATTTACCATATCTCATAATTGAAATATACAACAATAGCTAGAATGATTCGAATGGACTTAAGTATAGCAACAGGTGAGAAGGTTTCATCATAATCAACACCTTGAATTTGTTTGAAACTCTTTGCGACCAGTCGTGCCTTATAAATGTGAACATTTACATCCATATCTATCTTTTTCTTAAAATCCCATTTGCACTTAATGATTTTAACACCATTAGATGTATCAACCAAGTTCCAAACTTGATTGTCACATATGGATTTTATCTCAGATCTCATGGCTTCAAGACTTGACTTAGAGTCTGGGTCCATCATCGCTTCCCCATAGGTCTTTGGCTCATCATTATTCAATAATAAAACGTCATGTCCATACCTTATAGGCAATTGATGTAGCCTTTTAGATCTACGTGGGGTCGATGCCTCATCTACATGTTCTTCTATATTTTGTTCATCCTGTAAAAGGTTCAGTAGGAGTTGAAATATTTTTAGATATTTTTTGAATTTCTTCGAGTTGCACCTTGCTCCCACTGACTTCTTTGGAAAGAAATTCTTTCTCCAAGAAGGCTATATTTCGAGCAACAAACAATTTGTCATCATCCCGCTTATAAAAGTAATATCTTTTAGTTTCCTTAGGATACCTCACAAAGAAGCACTTATCCAACTTGGGTGTGAGTTTATCAGATGTGAAACGTTTTACATAAGCCTCACAACCCCATATCTTAAGAAAAGACAATTCAGGACACTTCCTAGTCCATATTGCATATGGTGTCTTCTCTACTGTTTTTGATGAAACTTTATTTAAAGTGAAAGCCGTTATTTCTAGAGCGTATCCCTAGAAATACAATGGAAGATCAGATTAGCTCATCATTGACCAAACCATGTCTAATAATGTTCGATTCCATCGTTCAGACACCCCATTCCGTTGAGGCGTTCCCAGCAGAGTAAGTTGTGGAACAATTCCACATTGCTTTAGATGATCACCAAACTCATAGCTCATATATTCACCTCCACGATCTGATCGTAGATATTTAATTGTCTTGCCAAGTTAATTATGTACCTCATTCTGAAATTCTTTGAACTTTTCAAAGGATTCAGGCTGATGCCTTATTAAGTAGATGGAACCATATCTACTAAAGTCATCAGTAAAAGTTATGAAGTACTAGAAACCACCTCTGGCCGAAGTGCTAATTGGTCCACATACATCCGAATGTATTATGACTAGTAAGTCACTTGCCCTCTCACCTCTGGTCGTGAAAGGCACCTTTGTCATTTTGCCAAGTAAACAAGATTCACATGTTTCAAATGATTCAAAATCAAATGATTTTAGAAGACCATCTTTATGAAGCTTCATCATGTGCTCTTCATTTATATGACCAATACGACAATGCCAAATAAAAGTAGGATTCAAATCATTAGATCGAAGTCTCTTAGCATTAATGTTATAGATAGGCACATCCTCAAGATTCAAAATATATAATCCATTCACCAATGGAGCATGACCATAAAGCATATGTTCGAAATAAATTGAACAACAATTATTCTTTATTCTGAACTCATTACCTTCTGCACCTAAATAAGAAGCATAAACAATATTTTTTCTTAAGGCAGGAACATAATGACAATTATTTAATTTCATAACTAATCCTGAGGGTAAAACTAATGGCAAAGTGCCAATAGCTAATGCAGCAACTCTTGCTCCATTGCCCACGCGAAGATCAACATCTCCTCTTGCCAAACTTCTACTCCTTATCAGTCCCTGCATTGAATTGCAAATATGAACAACCGATCTGGTATCAAATATCCAAGAATATGTAGGAAAAGTGGCAAGATTAATTTATATAACATTTATACCTGAACTAGAAGTCTTACTTTCTTTGTTCTTTTTCATGTCTACCAAGTACTTACAATTTCTCTTCCAGTACCCAGCCTCATGACAATGGTACCATTCTGTGTTGGGCTTAGGACCTAGCTTGAGCTTCTTAAGCTTAGTATTAAGACTCTCAATCTCATCTTGAGTCTTTCCTTTGCATTTTCCCTTTGCCTTAGACTTATCATTCTTCTCGAAGCTAGTAGTCTTTTGAACCATCGTCATATGATTAGAACTTTTCTTGATGCTCTCTTCGGCACTCTTTAGCATGTCATGTAACTCAGACATTGACTTCTCTATGCTATTCATATGAAAATTCAATATGATGGGCTCAAAGCTCACATGGAGCGATTGGACAATCACATCAGTAGTTAACTCTTGGCTAAGGGGAAAACCAAGCTTTTTCAAGCTCTCAATGTGACCAATCAGTTTGATCACAAGAGGATAGCCGAGCTACCTTCTGACAGGCTATAAGAAAATAATGCCTTGGAGGTATTGTACCTCTCTGCCCTTGCTTGATCCTAAAACATGCATTTTAGACCCACAATCATATTGTAAGTGTTTGTGGTCTCATATTGCTTCTAAAGCTCATAGTTCATGGTGGCAAGCATAAGGCAGTGTACATCGACTGCATCATTGCAATGCTTCTCATCAGCATTCTTTTTAGCACGTGTAGCATCTGCATTTAGTTCCTCGGGATAGGGGCCCTCTATAATATATTCTTTCTTTTCTTATTTGAGAACAATTCTCATATTACGAAACCGGTCAATGAAGTTTATTCCGTTCAGTTTTTCTTTCTCAAGAATAGATCGCAAGTTAAAGGTAGGAGTAGAGAAAGTACTAGGTGCCATGATCTACAACAGAAAATATGTATATGCAAAAATCAACACTATGTTTATGTAAAATCTTCAATTAAACACTTTAATAAAAGATATTCCCACTATATATATTCTAAACCAAGTTTCCCTCTAACTTCATATAGTGGGTTCAAGATCCAAATATCATTAAGTCCTAGTGAGCTTTAGTATCACTGCTAGAAACCTAGTGATTTAGGTAAGCAACCTCTTGCTAATCATATCTCATATGACTCTTGTTGTTGGGCGGCATAATTACGCCCCAGCGTCCAACACTATGCCCTAAGGCCCAAAACCATTTTGATAGCATTGTTAAGTTAAACAAATAAAATATATCTGGGTGTCCAACACCCACCCCATCTTATTAAGATAGTTAATGGTACTCTACTTTGGTAGACCTACCAATTAACGATCAAAATCGTGATAGGCGTAGCAATTGGAAAGGCATCAAATTTACATAATTTTTCTTGAGAGATACTACTCTACCATGTTAAAATATCTAATGATAAAACATGATCAATAGTATAACAGAAACAAAATAAACATTCACACATAATCATATTAAACTGTGAAATAGAATGGCCCTTAACATGATAATCTCCATCATCATGCTTCCTATCCTCCGACCCATCATGTTTGAAGTCTCCGACCGCATTCATCTACTAAGCAATTCTCCTAAAAGCTAGTAATGAAATACATATGATAATATGAAGCATCACATGTCAGCACACAAACCGTTATACAATAATATGTAGCTCAATGGCTATCTCATAGTATGACACGCAGGCCATGAAAATCCATACATGCATCACGTTCACAATGTGCCATACTATTCACATCAATCCCTGCAACAAGTATTATGCATAGAATCCAATTCTATCTGGTGATATAAACACATAATACTATATAACACGATAACGATTACCTAGCACGGCATACGACCACACATTGCGCATACTCTGATGGCGGAATTCCGACTGGTAGGAGTATCATGCAATGTGGTCATGAACAAGTGAAGTAGATCATCTGGTGTTATCAACTCATAACTCCCACAAACCCATCTGCTATCGCCAAAAACCGATTGATCTCATCAACCAGTGCCAAGACCATTTCATCCATATGAACCGATCCAGATTACCAGACCCGACCAGTAATAGATCCAATCTACTACTGTCATATGTCACGCATATGTGACCGATCCAGATAAAAATTATGCAAGATGGCTCTGATACCATTGAAAGGATATAGGTAGGCTACACTAGCTGGCAATTCAAAAATTCTACCACATAAAAAAGGAAGCCAAGCAAGCAAAAGATCATAGGTCGTTACCACTAGACGCGCAATGCAGCAGAAGAAGAGTTGTAGGCTGATCCAACGTAGAGCGCGTCGATGTAGTGATCTGTAACATCCCGAAGTGCTGTTACCAAAATAAAATAAATAAAAGTTGTTGTTTATTGGATTTTCTGAATTTGATAGAGTTTCATTGCTTTATTTGAATTTCTAAAATTTTAAAAATCAAAATTTAAAATTTATTTGACGTTCTTGAAGTTTTATTGGATTTAAATTGAAAAATAAAATTTTACTTAATTTCTAGAATTTTAAAGCTTTTTCTAAAGTATTTTTGAAGCCAAGATAATTTATTTGCAAAATTAAAAGCCAACTTTAAGTTGGAAATAATTTTATTAAGTCCAAAATAAATAAGGAAATTTCTGTGAATTTTTCCATCATTTTTGGATTTAATTTGCTATTTTCTAAAGCCAAAATGAATTAATCAGATTAATTAAATTGCAAAAGCATTTAAAAACCCAAAACCCCTTTTGGGCCGAATCTTCCGGTCCAGCCCATTCTCTCCGCACCTCCGGCCCATCCAAGCGGCCCACTCCAACCTCTCTCCCCCTCAAACACCCCACCCTCTCTCGACCGTCTGATTTATATCAGACAGCCTACCGCTCTCATCTCATCCCTCCCTCTCTCGCTGTCACCGCCAGGTGGGCCCACCCGAGCCTTCTTCCTCCTCCCCTTCTTCCCCGCACGCCTCCGCCATCTTCGCTCGCAGGGACTCCGTCAAACCGCCGCCCCCAACCTCCCGCATCCCTCGCGCGGCGTGCGCATGACCCGGAGCCCCTAACCGCCTCCATCCCCCATGTTCTCCCCCTCCTTTTCGTGCACGATTCCGCCGGAACGCCCGCGCGCCCAACCGCCGCAGCCGCCATGGCCGCCACGATCTCCTCCTCCGGCCGCGCCCCCGCCCTATAAAACGACGCCCCAGACATGCCTTCACCACCTCCACCCGCCCCCATCACCCACTCTCTCCCTCTCCGCCCCTAGCCACCGGATTTCACCGTTAAAGCGTCACCGGCCGAGCTTCACTCTGCCGCCCGTAGCACTGCCACCACTGCCGCCGCGTCCTCGCCGCCGTCACCATCGACACCACCCCGTCGCGGCGTACCCGGTGCGCTCGTTGCCTTCGCCGTAGACCCGCCGTGCCGCCTTCGTCCCGAACGTCGCCGCCGCCATTTTGCTCGCCGCCGGCTAACGCCTCGCGCCCATCTGCCGCATTGGTAAGCGTCGCACTCCCCACCTCCCCCTCTTCGCGTTGAGCCCCTCGGCGGAGCTCGCCGTGGCACGTAGCGCCAGCGAGCTCGCGGCCGAGCCATCGCCGGCATTGGGTGACATGGCACCGCCACGTGGACGCCACCGCACGGCCACATAAGCTTCACCTCACCTCCTCGCCTACATGGCCTGCCCACGTGTGAGCCGACGTGGCAAGCCCCTCGGTGCCGCGAACCAGGTCCATGGTGGACCCACGACATTTCGTGGACCCGGTCCACAAGACCCGGGCCCACATGTCAGTGAAAAAAACCTTTTCCTTTTTAAAAATAATTCAGCCGGGAAAATCAAATTCCCTCGCTGACGTCATCTTGTGCAATAAAGCTATTTTCCTTTAGAAAAATAATTCCCAAAATTCAGAAAAACCTTAATCCTAGCATTTTATGTATTTTCAAACTTCCAGAGCTCATATCTTTTTTATCCGAACTCCGATTGAGCCCATTCAAATTTCTAAATTTATCTAAATTCAAGATCTAGCCAACTAAACCAAAATTATTCAATTTGGAGTTAATTTGAATCTTATTTGAATTTATTTTGAATTTGGCTTATTTTCGCGTATATATTTCGACGACTTCGGAGAGTCAGATTTCGACGCCGTTTGAGAGCAACTATTTGAGCAAGGCAAGTTACATTCTTGATCATATTTGCACCCATTATTTAAAATTATTTAAATTTTGTTTCAAATTATTACTGCATGCTTATTTATATTCAGTAATTTTAAATTCCTGTTTTAATTTTATAGTTATGCCTAAACTCCTTTGTATGGCCAAATTTGATAATTGAATCAAACATGTTGTCACCCTAGAAAAAACCTGGTTAATAAGATAGTATGAACTGGATCATTTTGAGAAAAATTGTGCTTAGCCATGCTATTAGACCAAACTTGTTTGATTTGGGAGATTTTGGCCAAAGATCAATTGATGTTTAAATTGTACCATTGGCATTGGTGTGTCATGGAAGTTTTATAAATGACTTTAGAAAATAAAATAAATTGATGGTTTAGACTTGGGCGAAGTGGTTGTTTGGTGGGTGCAGGTTTATGCACGGGCTCAATTGGGTAGGTTGAGGCCTAGGGTTCTGTTGGTTCTCACCCAGGTCAGTTAAGGACCGGTCTTCGAGTCGTATCTTGCTATGCCACATCGTACTACCACATGTCTTGTATGGGCAAGACCTGGTTGAATAATTTGCAAAGTTCCATCATGATCGTTCCTGTTGGTGCGGTGGGTAGTCATGTTATGACCTTTGTTAGTCCCACCTGGCGCAAGAGGGGGCCTGAACCCTGCGGACGGGTAGTCCAAAGGGGGCGAAACCTTAGCGAGGGAGGGCTATGGTGGAATGATGCGTTGTAAAGGCCTCGTGATGATCACTTAGTCGCACACCTTCAGAAGTGTGTCAGACGGACATTAAAAGTTGATTATCTCTTGTGGGTAATGTTGTACAACCTCTGCAGAGTGTAAAACTATTCGAATAGCCGTGTCCACGGTCATGGACATGCTGGCAAAGCCACTCAAAGTTAGACTTTGATTTTGATTTCAAAATATTTTTGTAAAGAAATTTTGTCATGGATGGGTGTCCATGAGAAAAGTTATGGGTTCAAGCCCCGGGTTGGTGCCCGTGTTTACGTTGGTGTTAGGTTGGTGCCTACACTCTCTTTATTAATTCAAAATCAATTTTAGATTTTATAAAACTTGAGCTTTTGAACTTAGTTTGGTATTTAATGTCAAATGTTATTTTTGCACAAATAACCCTATAAGCCTTTCTATTGTTACATCCATGTATGCATGTCATTCTGTTATTTGACGGGTGTAACTTGCGAGCACGGTAGTTGTGCTCATACTTGCTTTATGCAAACAAATTTCAGAGAAGAAGGACTTCGCTTCAGGTGTGGATCCTGACGACTAGGCCGCTACCCCAGTCGATTGCCTGTGGCAGATCAATTGGACACCACTACTTCTTCATCGTCTTCCGCTGTGTTTATTTAATGTTGCCCTATAAGGCTATCTTGTAATCAACTCTGTGGTTATTTAATAAATTTTAGCGTTTATGGTTGTGTTATCACATTTGTTTACTGTGTGAGCTAGCCACTGATCATGGGACTAGTTCAGTTATGCACAGAAGATCTGGGATGTTACTCCTGGGTCTTACAAAGTGGTATCAGAGTCATATTGACTGTAGGTCGTGACCTAGTTAGAATGGCCGTTAGTTGAAAACTTCAAAACTTATTTTATAAACAAGAAAAATAAGTTGTTCTCTCCTCATCTTGGTCGTCTATCTATAGCTTCCTTATAGAAATTCTTTCTTCACCATTTTATAATGTTAAATAGATCCCCTTTCCTTATAAACTTCTATAGATGGTCAAACCATTACGTTCAAGACCACAAGGCATGAAGCTACCAAGGAAGCATCGTCATCAACAACCACGAGCAGAAGATGCGTTGTCAGCCAAGCCATATAGTTAAGTTTGCCAAGACTCATTCTGTGTATTGAGTCGTTTCACCAAATTAAAAGAGTCTCGATTGATAGAACGTTGTGTTGAGTTTGTCTGAAAAGCTTTTTAAGTTGGTTCTTTCGTTTGGGAGGGTTGTTTCGCTCTATCCCCTTAGTTCTTCATAATTGTCTCTCCTCTATCCCTTGTCTCCTTCCTAACTCACTGGAGTAACCAGCAGATGGTGAACACTCATCACCCAGGAGGTGGAGCCAACGCCAACAACGATGGAAGTGCCCCAATCAATGAATTAGAGTGGCAACAGATGATGGCTAATCAGAACCGTCTGATCAAACTGCTCTCTCTGTCCATCAACAACAATCAAGCCCGACAAGCTAAAGCTTCCCAAGCTCCAACTCCAACTCCACCACCCCAAAGGACCAGTATGTCAGAATTTATGAGGATGCGTCCACCTACTTTTTTGAGCAGCACAGAGCCCATGGATGCAGATGATTGGCTCCGGGCGATTAGTAAGAAGTTGTACATCGCCCAGTGCACTGAGTGTGAGAGGGTGTTGTTTGCTTCACACCAGCTCATGGGTCCAGCTTCTGAATGGTGGGACAATTTCAGTATCTCGCATGCTGATACTCAAGCCATCACCTGGAATGAATTTGTGCGAGCTTTCCGCCATGCACATATCCCTTCCGGCATGATGACCCTCAAGAAGAAGGAGTTTCATTCACTGCGCCAAGGCAACTGCTCTGTGAATGAGTACCTGCACAAGTTCAACCAACTAGCACGATATGCACCTAACGATGTTGCTAAAGATGAAGACAAGCAGGAAAGATTCCTAGAAGAACTCAATGATGATTTCTCCGTACAGCTGATTTCCCGGGATTATACTGACTTCCAGCAGCTAGTCGACAAGGCAATTCATCAAGAAGGCAAACACCGGCAGATGGAAAACCGCAAGAGAAGAATGGCTGCATAGAAGTTCAACTCCTAAAGTTTTCCTAGAGCTAGAGGGACTTCATCGTATCAAGTCAAATCCCAGCCAACGGCAGACAACCCAGCCAACTTGGAGTCCTCCAACACATCTGATGGTGATCAGGCACAGAAGGACCCATCCTATGTTGCAGGCATCACGTGCTTCAATTGCCATGAGGTTGGGCATTTCGCCAGTAAATGTCCAAAGAAGCAGACAGCAGACCCAGCCAACTCTGAAGTCAACATCATTCAAGCAAACAAGAAGCTGCAAAATTCTGAACGAGGACGTCTGTACAATGTCACAACTCAAATTCTGTCGGATGATGAGCAGGATGTAGACAACAACAACTCCAGTTGAAAACCTTGTATCCCTAGCTTTCTTTCTAGCCACTCCGAATCTCGGGATCGAGATTCCTTTTAAGGGGGGTAGTTTGTAACATCCCAAAGTGTTGTTACCAAAATAAAATAAATAAAAGTTACTGTTTATTGGATTTTTCCGAATTTGATAGAGTTTCATTGCTTTATTTGAATTTTTGAAGTTTTAAAAATCAAAATTTAAAATTTATTTGAATTTTTTGAAGTTTTATTGGATTTAAATTGAAAATTAAAATTTACTTAATTTCTAGAATTTTCTGGAATTTTAAACCTTTTTCCAAAGTATTTTTGAAGCCAAGATAATTTATTTGCAAAATTAAAAGCCAACTTTAAGTTGGAAATAATTTTATTAAGTCCAAAATAAATAAGGGAATTTATGTGAATTTTTCCATAATTTTTGGATTTAATTTGCTATTTTCTAAAACCAAAATGAATTAATGAGATTAATTAAATTGCAAAAGCATTTAAAAACCCAAAACCCCTTTTGGGCCGAATCTTCCGATCCGGCCCATTCTCTCCGCGCCTCCGGCCCATCCGAGCGGCCCACTCCAACCTCTCTCCCCCTCAAACAACCCACCCTCTCTCGACCATCCGATTTACATCGGACGGCCTACCGCTCTCATCTCATCCCTCCCTCTCTCGCTGCCACCGCTAGGTGGGCCCGCCCGAGCCTTCTTACTCCTCCCCTTCTTCCCTGCGCGCCTCCGCCATCTTCGCTCGTAGGGACTCCGCCGCCCCCAACCTCCCTCATCCCTCGCGCGGCGTGCGCATGACCCGGAGCCCCTAACCTCCAATGAGTGAGATCCGACCAGAGATACATTTAGAATTAGGTCATGTAAGTTAAAGAGCTTCACCACTAAGTCGCATACTTGTTAATCCTTATAACTGATAAATCATTCAAGCAACATAATAACATTTATTCAATAACTCATAAACATAGACATGATACAATCATCTCTATGATTGCCTCGAGGGCATATCACCAACACCTCGACCACTGCCACTATGTCCTTCATGTCCGCCTCACTCCCGTGCATCCCATGCTCATCTTCTTCTTCTCCCCCCATAGAACCGCTTGAAGTGTCGATGTCTTCTTCCTCTACGTCGTCGAGCTTGAAGTCATGCCACCAACCTCCTTCACCACCGGATCCACCATCTCGGCCACAAAGCTGTAAGTGGCCGTGTCACCTTACGTTCTAGGGTTAGGCAAAACTCACGGGCTAGTCAATTAGAGTTGTAGAGTAATGTGTAGCTACCATGTCGTAGCCCTCCGTCTCCAGTGTCAGTCACCGTGGATAGCCCTGCTCGGAGCTCCTAGCACCGAGCCAGTCATGCCATTAGACCCCCCCTTGGGGTGTAGATGCTCGTGCACACACTGCCGCGCTAGATTAGCCGCTGGCTCGATGTCTCTGCTGTAGGCCAGAACGTCACCGCAGCTATGGGCCATCACTACCCTCACTGCTGCCACCCTTAGGGTCGTCGACGACACGAGAACCCATTTCTGGGCTCCAGGGCCAACCACCCAAGCGCGTTAGTGGCACCCTCCCAAGTTCTAGTGCAATTTGGGAGGAGTCTTATAGCGGTACTTAGCTACGTCATTAGGGGTTATAGACATAATTAGCAAATAATTTAATAGTTATATAACATTAGTATGACATGTGGGCCCAGCATCATTAGAAAATCTACTTATAGCCTAATTTGAGTTATGATTCTATGACATGCGGGCCCCACCCCTTTCAAACACATTATGCAGACCTGGTCCATGGACCATGCCACTTGCCTTTGGGCCCATGGCCAAGGTACTTTTCACGTGGATCAATTCCACGTAGACTGTGACCCCACCTGTCAGCGACTCATGAATTTCCTTTAGGGAAATAATTGAAATAGAAAATAAAAACCCTAGTAGCCCCACCTATCAGTGACGGTAGCCATTTTGTATTGGAAAATAAACTCAAAATAAAATAAAATCAGTGGGCCCAAGCTGTCAGTGAGAGACACCCTCTCTCCTCTTTTATATTTGGGATTTTTCCTTAATTTAATGTTTGGAGAGCTCATTCTCTCTTGTTTTAACTCTAAATTTGACGATTCTTATTAATAATTTCATCTAAATTCAAATACTACTTAATGGCACAAAAAAACATGAATTTTGGAGTTTATTTGAAATTTCAAATGCATTTTGAATCGATTTGGATTTATTCGAATTTGGTTGAATTTTGCGTGAATAGATCCCCAAGCTCCGGAAGAGCAGCTGATCAAGTAGGGCCAAGACCAGCAAGACTGTGAGCAAGGCGAGTCAACACTTTCATCAAATTTCTCCTACATTTTTAATGCAATTATATTGTTTTAAAAAAATTGCATGCTATACTGTGATTACAATTATGTGGTCATTAACTTGTCGTTAATGCCTTAATGTTATGTGAGCTATTAAATTCCATTCCTTGATCTTGGGCACTAGCCTTTGTCGCAAGCTTATCAATTCCATTCGGTACCAATCGGAATGGCCGAAACATGCCATACTGGCACCCAAAATGGCACACATCAGGCTCAATCCTGTACTGGCCTCAGTACTATCCAATATGAGACATTCTGGACTATTTTTCCCCATTCTTGTCATTCCGGCAATTTTGGTACCAGGCATAATTGAAGTGGCCCCTCCTTTGAATCAGACCCAAAGGCCCAGTCCAATACTACTTCTTCGATAAGTGAAATTATGCTAGACTACAATAAAGTGTAATTAGTTATGAACTTGTGTTGTATTATTTAACTACGTACGACCTTTGTGTTAATGAACTCATTTAACTATGTGTCATTTTTATTCTATGGTTATGTATGTGAAGTGAGATTCCAAGTGAAATTATGTACGCATATAATTACATATATATTTATGAATAAATATATATTATTATATTAAAATCCAGAATGGTATGCTAGAATGCACCGGTACCAGAGCATTCCATACCACTACTACAAAAATGCTAATACTAGACACCTCATCACAGACGGTTGACCAAAACCATCTGTATTACATGCAATCACAGACAGTTTTGGTTTAAAGACCGTTTGTGTTACTGGCTACATTAAAAACCATTTGTGAAGAGGTAATATCACAAACAGTTCATATTGAAGACCGTTGTGAAGTATCAAGGACAGTATCAAGAGCAGTTCTGAACAAGAACTGCTTGTGATACTACCAAAGATCGTGTCCTTCCTTTTTATGAAAAGGACACAACCTCGGTTTATTGTTCTTCCGTTCGAGACGCTTACCCTTGCCTCGGTTGGAATTTTGTTTGGAGTTACGTGGCTCTTTGTCGCTTATGGCTAAAACCTCCTTAGAACTAGTGGCTTGAGTTTTATGACCCTTCTCCTTGTTCTTGGATTTTTTAGCCTTTTTGTCCTTCTTCTTACCACCTTCGCCTGCATCTTGAGGAACGTTATCTTCTCGATCGATAGTGTTGTTCCACTCGACTGCTTCAGCGGTAGTCGCATATCTATCGGCTATCTCGAAGAGTTCGGCAATAGTGGCAGGAGGGGTCAAAGCAATGCCCTCCGTTATCCTGCTACTGCGCACTCCCTGCTTAAAGGCTCTGATAACAGATGAGTTAGAAACCTCCGGAATGGAATTACGAACCTGACTAAAGCGTCTGTTGACTTAACGCAGAGTTTCATGATCGTTTTGTCTCATCCGGTGCAGGTCGTCCTCTGTTCCAGGGAGGTTGTAGGTGCCCTGAAAGTTCGCCAGCAGAAGGTCGCAAAGGTGTTGCCACGAGTAGATTGACTCGAATGGCTGGTTTAGTATCCATGATCGAGCAGACCCTTCAAGCACAGTTAGAAGGTAATTCGCCATTACATACTCTCCTCCTCCTACTGTTCGGATAGCCGTTGTGTAGATCTGGAGGAATTCAATGGGATTTTGGGTTCTATGGATATCATGGAGATATGCTCATGATCTTAGAATGATGAGACCATTGGCAATGGCGTTGAAGGTTTGCGGAAAGACGCGTTTTTAGCAAGTTGTTGTTGCTGTCAGGCTTCAGGCGGTCAAACCGGCCTAGTGGCGGTCAGACCAGCCACCTCTGGCGGTCCGACCGGTTTTGCTTTGACCGTAAGGGCTGGCGGTCGGACCAGCCAATGGTTGGCGGTTAGACCGGTCAGGGTGGTCCGACCGGCCATGGTGGCGGTGTGACCGGTTTTGACTTAAGTCGCTGGCCTTCCTGACAGCGATGTGTTGGTTGTTAGGTCAATCTCATGGGTTTCAGTGCATATGTGTTGCATGATGCATGTTTTGACTAACGTGGGTCAAGTTGTGAAGAACTTATTCCCAGTTTCGATTTGCTTGTCTATTATTGTGCAGGTTGCTTGGAGGTCAACGACGATCAACGGTGAGGATGATCGGGAATAGGCTTGGAGAGCTAAGGTTCAGAACGATCGATGATGTTGGATGAGGTCAATGGACTCAAGTATGGTGCAAGATGGACAAAGGTGACCGAATGGGCAGTTCGGTGCGACGGGTTGGATCAAGCGGCGTGGGGGTCGGTGCAAGTGCCATGGTGGTTTCGGTGGGAGCCGGATGGGAGAGACTTGCCGACAAGATGAGAGCCGTTGGATGAACCTATACGTATGAGCATGCGATCGCCACAAGATTGACTCGGTCTTGGAAGAAGGGCCGAGAAGGGGTATTTTGGTAATCTTACCAAATACCGCCTTGGTTACCTTTTGTCAACCCGCGGCGCAAGACGGTGCGTAGAGAAGCGGATTAGGTCAAGAGGAGATGAAGACAACGCTTTAAAATACGTGCGTGTGTGACCCGTTTGTGTTGGGCCTTAACGGGAGCCTATTAGAGAAACTCTTCTAGAAGGTCTAAGCCTCCACTATAAATAGAGGAGGGAGGTGGCTGCACCCCCTCAACCCTTTCATTGTTTTTGAAACCCTAGTTTGCTTAGGGAGAGGATTAGTGGAGATTAGGGTTCTAGAGAGTTGGATTTGATTTCGTGCTCATGTATTGAGTCTTTGTCCTCCATTGATGGAGTGGCTGTAAACCAATACCATATCAAATCAATCCAAAGAAAGTTCTCTCAAAGATGAATCTATTTGCTTTCTTTCTCTCCATTTGGTGATTTGAACTCTTTCTTTGATCTGTGAGTTTTTGCTTAGTTTCTGGCCATGATCTAGCTTGCTGTGACATGTGTGAATACATCTAGGATCATCAAGATCATCAATCACCCACGAGCAAGTCTCAAGATCATATTTTCGTTTAGACTCGGTTTTTGAACCACCTTCACTCAAACGGAAAAAGGTTTGAACTTTGGCAAGGATCTTCACGATCGTTGCTTGGAATAGGTTCCTGACATCCTTAAGAAGGTGTGTGTCAAGTTTCACGAAGTTTGGACGCACGGATCAAAAGTTAGATCAATTTGCATTTGGTTTTTTGGGCTGATTTCACTATTTATTGAACTAGAGGTCTGACCGCCTATGGGAGAGGTCCGACTGCTAGGCCAACCGGTCTGACCGCCCCCGTGAGAGGTCAGACCGCCCGAGACTTCTGCTGCTGTGCTTTTGCTGCTTTTGCATGTTTTGAGTTTTTGTTGCTTTTGCTTCGGGGTTTTGATTGGATTCAATACAAGTCTTCTGCTGTGCTTGATTGATTGATCTTCATAGCTTTCATAGCTATTGGAGTGAGATTCGTATTGAATGTGATTTGGGAGAAAAAGAGATCGTGCTCCTATTCACCCCCCCCTCTAGTTTCCTTTTCAGTCCAACAAGTGGTATCAGAGCCCGGTTAGTTCAATCTTGATCTTAACCGGTCACTGAACTTGGCGATGGATAAGTAATCCTCCAAACCGCATATCTTCGATGAGCACGACTATACCTATTGGAAGAACTGCATGCGTTTCTTTCTTCAGAGCGAAGGACGAGGTGTATGGGAGGTTGTTCGAGCTCCGCTCATCTTGCCTGACGTCGATACGCTGGCTTATGAAGCCCTCTTGGCTAACGACCATAAGGCAAAGAACCTTCTGTACGGTGGGCTTGGTAGACAGGAGTACGATAGGATTTGCAATCTCGAGACCACAAATGAGATTTGGAAGACTCTCGAAACCTATCATGAGGGTTCTTCCCAAATCAAGCAAGTGCGTCAGATAGTCTATAAAAGAGAATATAACAAATACGAGATGCGTCTTGGAGAGAGCATCGATGATATTTTCAGTTGCTTTAACACAGTGATAAATCAGATGAAGGCTGTTGGTATTGAATATACCCAATCTGAAAATGCCACCCATCTCCTGGCTGCAATTAACACCAGGGAGTGGGAGATAAAGACTACCGCCATTCAAGAAAATGTCAACTTCTCTGAACTGACTTTGGAGCTGCTCTATAGCAAGCTCAAGACTCATGAGATCCAGAGGGGTGATCATTCCAAGAAGGATAACATGGCTTTGGTAGCAGACCCGCTCAAGAGAGCCTCTGATGGGTCGTTTGAGTCTTCTTCTGGAATTTATCTTGCTTCTTTATCTGCAATCCAAGAAGAGGATCTTGAAAGTATTCCTGAGCCCGAGATGGCACTTTTGATTAAGAAGTTCACACGGGCCTACAACAATATGAGAAACAAAAAGAGAGGCGGCCCTGTGACTTGTTATGAGTGTGGAGAGCTTAATCACATCCGGGCAAATTGCCCCAAGCTGAAAGGGAAGAGCAACCACAAGGATGAAAAGCCAGCTTGGAAGAAGCCTCAGGGACGCAAGTCCAAGTTTGATGATGCCAAGCTCAGGAAGGCTGCTCACCGGGTTCTTGCCGCTCTTGAGGATCGATCCTTGAGCGATGTGGACTCTGGGAGCGAGGAGGACAAGGAGGAGGAGCTCCATCAAGACAAGAAGGGAAAGGCCAAGGACTTCACAGGCATGTGCTTCATGGCTGATTCCGACGACATCGATGACAACAATGAGGTATCACCCTCCTATGATGTTCTCTTTGCTAGATGCGAAACTGTCTATGAGCAAATGCTAGGTCAGGATAAAGCGTTAAAATTCATCATGACTAGGAATGAGGAGTTAGAGTCACAAGTAGATAAACTCACATTAGAACTTGTGAATGCTAAAAGTCTTGAATCTGATGAATTTTCATCCTGCCATGCTTTACATTCTGAACTAGCTAAACTGCAATCTGCTCATGATATTGCTTCGCAACAACTTGAAAATGCAAGGACTGAGCTAGTTGAAGTTAAATATGCTCCTTGCGAAAAATGCTTAGAGTCTAGCAAGTTGGTTGTTTTTTATGTGGTTGAATCTAGCTTTTGCTCTGTCTGCTTAGAATGTGAACGTGAAGTACATGATGTTGTAGAAGCAGCTAGAGCTAAATATACCAAGCTTAAGGACAGTATTAATTCTGCTACTTGTGCTTCATGTGAAGCTCTTAAGCTTGAAGTTGCTCTTTATAAGAAGAGGCTTAACGCTAAAGCTTGTGATTCATGTGTTAACTTTGGAAAAGAAATTGCTTACCTTAAGGACACATTAGAAAAATTCTCTAAAGGTAAGAAACAGTTAAACATGATCCTTGACAAGTCAAAAACTCCTTATAAGAAGCAAAGGTTAGGATACAACTTTGCCCAGGACAAATCTAATGACATTCAAATTTTGAAAAATGGCTTAGTTGAATTTGATACCCAACCTGCAAATATCACTTTCAAATCTGCAGGTTTTTCCCAACCATCTGTTCAGTCAAAAGGTGCTTCTCCCAGTGGTACCAAATACCATTGCACTTATTGCAAGAAGGATGGGCATTTGGTTGAGTTCTGTTGGCGTAGGTTGAAAAATGCTAGGAGAAATCTTGCTAGAATGTCATCTCATCAACCTAGAGCTTTTATGAGAAATGGTCATTTAGAGAAGAAGAAACCTGGACTAGGATTTGTTTCACATGCTAATAATCATCATGCTCTTAGATAGGATGACTCTCATGTTAGGGTAACCATTGCTCATAACAGAACTTCAAATAGAATCAAGGATAGCATTTCTGCTTTGCATACTACTCACAGACGTGTGTCTCAGTACTGGGTTCCCAAGTCTTGTTTAACTAACCCCAGTATTGAGACACATCGTTCTTCTATGCCTTGATTCTCAGGATCGCCGCGGAAGGAAGGACATGTGGTTCGTCGACTCCGGCTGTTCACGCCACATGATCGGAGACTCAAAATGGTTCACCTCTTTCACGCGGTTGACAGGTGATGTCTTCATCACCTTTGGAGACAATACTCAATGGCGGATTGAAGGAACGGGATCAATCAGGGTGAACGACAATTTTATCCTAAAGGACGTCGCCCTTGTGGACAAGCTCAGGTTCAACTTACTCTCTGTCTCACAGCTTCTTGATGATGGCTATGAGACTATATTTAAGAAAAATGCTTGTCGGGTGCTTGATTCAGCTGGTGAGCTCGTTTTTGGGATTTATAGAGCTATTAGGATTTTTGGAGCTGATTTTTCTGAATCTCTTGCTGGTTCTCTTAAATGTTTGATTACACCTTCTTCTGAGTTCTGGCTTTGGCACCGACATTTGGGGCACATTGGTTTTGATCATCTGACGCGAGTTAGCAACCTTGATCTCATGAGAGGTTTGCTCAAACTCAAAGCCGTCAAGGATGCTGTATGTGCGCCCTGTAGGCATAGCAAACAAGTTGCCGCTTCACACCCTTCAGTGACTATGGTCATGACTAACGAACCGAGATAGTTGCTTCATATTGATACTGTTGGTCCTGCTAGGGTTCGGTCAATCGGTGGCAAATGGTACATTCTTGTCATAGTTGATGATTTTTCAAGATACACTTGGGTGTTCTTTCTTGCTTTGAAAGAAGAAGCTTTTAGTCATTATCATGATCTTGTTCTTCGTTTGGCTTCTGAACTTCCGGGTGCCTTGAGAGCGATCCGCAATGACAATGGCACGGAGTTCAAGAATGACATGTTTGCCTCTTTTTGTGCTGAGCGTGGAATTGAGCATTAGTTCTCTTCTCCACACGTCCCTCAACAAAATGGCGTTGTGGAAAGGAAGAACAGAACCTTAGTTGAGATGGCTAGGACGATGCTAGATGAGTATAGCACTCTGAGGAGGTTTTTGGCCGAAGCTATTGCTACAGCTTGCCATATTTCAAACCGTGTCTTCTTGAGACCATCTTTGGGCAAGACTCCTTATGAGCTTCGATTTGGTAGAAAACCCTTTGTTTCTCATTTTTGAGTTTTTGGAGCTAAGTGTTTCATTCTCAAGACAGGAAACCTAGATAAATTTGAATCAAGGACTTTTGATGGTTTATTTTGAAGGATCGCGGGAAGGCTACGATAGCACAAATAAAAAATTTACCGCGCAACCAAGGAACCTCCGCTAGTAATAGATCACGAGATTACCACTAGACGCACCAACCCGTAGCGGAAGTAGAGTCGATGTAGCGAGTTGAAGCAGTCGTAGTCGTACTTGTCGCGCACCTTCTCCTCCTACTCCGATGAACGTCGTGAGTCGCGGATCGTCCTAGTGCTGATGCTTCGCAACAGCACCTCCAAGGTATCCACACGTACGGGGTAGGGACACCACGTGCAGGAGTGCTAGCGTCGGCGGCATGGTTGAGGAGAGTGTGGCTATTAGGGTTTCGAGATTTCTTCCAGAAATATTGATCAATCATACCCCATGCCACCGCTCCTCTATATATAGGCATCCATAATGGGTCCCGAACAGGAGGCCCAATAGGAACTCGTGGCCTATAAGAATTCGGATCACCATCCAAATCAAATCCTAGCCCTTTAAGTGTGTGACCCTATAGGTTCGTGTGTAATCGGTTGTGACTAAAACTCTTTCCCGATCACGAGTCGTCACGGTACCTAGCAAAGACACAACGATTCCCGAACACACACGTAATATATCGATTTAACCTTAATGCAATATGATCTACGACTGGTCCTTATCACTTACGACCAGCTCGTGCCATTTAGTCACGACTCAGCTCATAATCGCTACAACCATTCGAACTCCTTACGACCGCTAGTATCTAACTATGACCAGTTTGCAACTCACTTACGACCGATTCGTGATTATGTTCGAGTAGTCTTCGACCAGGTCGCATCTCCATACGACTTCACCGATCCTACGACCTCGGCAACCGAACGACCGCTTGTGTATTCTCCCTTTGCCTCACGACATCCGGTTGAACTCGGTGAGATAATATGTCATTCATAGACTGCTCAATACTTTCTCGATCAAGTGTCGAATAACTTCATGTGGTCGACACTTCACCACTAGTGGCATGGCCATGCACTTTCTTTATTCGACCACAACGAGGGCCCAGACATCTCTCCGTTATGTTAGGAGGGGCAAATCCCATATCCGACCAGTCACATTCCTCCGCATATTTCATAGCATACCCGAAAGCTACCTTTATAACTACCCAATTACGGAGTAGCGTTTGGCAACCCCTAAGAGTGCTATTACACATGTAGGAAACTATGCTGATCTCAGGTCTAAGGATTATACATCATCATTGCTTGAGACCAACTAACGACACATAGAATCATAATAATCTCAATAGTGTCTCAAGGTGGGTCTTATCCAACACTATGTTCTCTAACATGTGTCCATATTATTGATTCGATATCACTATATCCATGACCAGTGAAACATGGTCATCAATCAATATATGTACTGGTTATAGTCACAGGTGTTCCGACCAGTGACATTCGACCAGGGATACTTTTAGAATGACATCATATAAGATAAAGAGTTTCACCAACAAGTCACATACTCATTGATCTATAAAACTGATGATTAATTCAAGGAACAAGATAACATATTATCAAATGTTATGAATATAATGAAATATAATCATCTCTATGATTGCCTTTAGGGCATATTTCCAACAAATTTTGGGTTATCCTACACATTCGAGGGGTTTTCGAGTTTTTAAGGTTGAAACTAACACTGTCCAGGAGACATGCAATGTCACTTTTGATGAGGCTAGCCCTGGAGCTAGATCCGATGTTTCAGGTGACTTACAGGTGACAGAGAGCATTTTCGTTGAAGAAGAGGAGGATGAACTTGATACTGCTCCTCTACCTGTTGCTGATGTTCCTGTCCAAGCTGTCCAAGCTCCAGAATCTCCTGCTACCACTTCAGTTGAGGCTCGTGCTACATCTTCATCATCAACAGTGCCTACGGAGGTCGAAGAGATGTTGTCTCCCCCGAGCGCTCCACTTCACATTCAGAGGCGTCATCCTCCGGATCAGATGATTGGTAATCTTCATGAGCGAGTCACTCGCTCCAGGTATCACGATCCGAGTCTCTACTCTCATTCTGCATTTGTTGCTTCTTTCGAACCCCGCGATATATCACATGCTTTATCTTATTCTAGCTGGGTCAATGCCATGCATGAGGAGTTAGAGAATTTTGAGATAAACAAGGTCTGGAACCTACTAGAGCCTCCTAGTGGTCATAATGTGATAGGAACCCGTTGGGTGTTCAAAAATAAACAAAATGAGGATGATTCTGTGGTTAGAAACAAGGCTAGGTTGGTAGCTCAGGGCTTTAGCCAAGTTGAGGGTTTGATTTTGATGAGACCTTTGCTCCTGTTGCTAGACTAGAAGCCATTCGCATTTTGCTTACATTTGCTGCTTCTAAGGGCTTTAGACTATATTAGATGGATATCAAGAGTGCTTTTCTGAATGGTTTTATAGAGGAGGAAGTGTATGTTAGACAACCCCTAGGCTTTGAGAATCCCAAACATCCACATCATGTTTTCAAGCTATCCAAAGCCTTGTATGGTCTTAAGCAAGCCCCTAGAGCCTAGTATGATAGACTTAAGACTTTTCTGCTTAAGAATGATTTTGAGATGGGTAAGGTAGACAAGACCCTGTTCATTCTTAGGCGTGGCAATGACTTCCTGCTTGCTCAGATTTATGTAGATGATATTATCTTTGGTGGTTCTTCTCATGCTCTTGTTTCCAGTTTTTCTGAGACCATGTCCAGGGAATTTGAGATGAGTATGATGGGAGAACTCAACTACTTTCTGGGGCTTCAAATCAAGCAATGCAAGGAATAGATCTTCATCCATCAGATGAAGTACACCAAGGATTTGCTCAAACGCTTCGACATGAGTGACTGCAAGCCGATCGCCACTCCCATGGCGACTTCGATTGTTTTGGATCCAGATAAGGAAGGAGAAGCCATGTGATGAGGATATCATTCCTTCGGATACATGCACTACACAAAATCCTCCAGATCCAGTTGCTAAACTACAAGGTCCTATGACAAGAGCTCGTGCACGTAACTTAAATTATGAGGTGAGCTCGTTTCTATGTGTTAATAATTTATCTATGCAGAATGGTATGCTACCTAATAATTGTGATCTTTTGTTACTTAGGAATAATGGGGAGGATCTACGACCAGGTCTACAAGCTATACGACCAGACCTGCTAGCGCTACGACCAGGTCTCAAGCTCTTCGACCAGATTCGGCAGCCCTATGACCAGACTTGCCAGCGATACGACTAGGTCTCAAGCTCTACGACGATACGACTAGGTCTCATGCTCTACGACCAGTCATTAGGTGCTGCGACACTGTTTTCGGCCTAATAGGGCCTTGTAAGCATGTCGGGGTTAAAGCCTAGATTGTGTATGCCTCTCCCCATGGTCGCACAACCCTAGGTCAACCCCCTCACGTCCCCCCTATTTATATACAACAGCCGCCACAGTATAGGATTGGGTTTTTCTTAGAATTATTCTGCCACTTGCAGTTTCGCCGTTGTACAGTTTGAAGAACCCCACTTTGTTGATCTTTATTCATATTCGCAATACAAATCAGATTGCATATTCCTTGTTCTTGTGAGTTTCTTCGATTGCTTGCAGGAACAATAACCCTCGTGGTAAGGTCGATCGCGTGCGAGCGTGGTCGATAATGACAGTCGTGCAGGTGTAGCGAATTGCGAGGCGACGATCTGCTGGTCAAAAGCCTTAAAGCGTCAACGTCCCCACGACGAAATCAATCGAACCTATCGGAAGATCGGGCCACCGTAGCCATTAGTTGGTATCAGAGCAAAGGTTGCCTGTTAGGTAATCTCATTTATCCCTTTTGTTAGTTGTTTCCATCACCTAGAGTCCAGAAAATTGCCCCACAAAAAGTTTTAGATCTTAGTTTTTCCGCTGTCCAAACCTCGTTGTGCCTTTCGCAATTTTGTTTTCAGTATTCGCGTTGTTAAGTTCGAGTCCATCGTCGGTGTCTTTGTTGCTGGTCTAGTCGTCATGATCTAGTTTCTAGTGTCGAGTCTTTGCTGGTTTGGTCATCGTGTATGTAATACCCCGTTTCCGTTTAGAAAGAAAGCATTTCGATTTTGAGTTTCGATAGACTAAAGAAATCAGATTTTCTTCTGCTTTACCCGAGTTTTGGGCTCGGGCCTTGGACCAAAGAGCCCAAGAGGGGAATCCGCCTCGAGGGCCAAGGGGAGCCCAAGGCAGCCGAAGCTTTGGGGGAGGGCCTTTTGGCCCATGAGTGGCCGGCCATAAGGGGTGGGGCAAACCCTAGTTTCTCCTCCCACCTCCCACTCCACCCCTTGGCCGCCCCATCTCCCTCTCCCTTGCGCCTGCCTCCTCCCTCCATGACGCCTCCTCCATTGGTGCTGCACCTCCCACCTTCCGGAGCCGCCTCCCTTGGTGCTGTTTTCCTGCTACCGGTCTCGCGGGCGACGGAGGTGGTCGCTTCGGGTGGTGGATCAAGAAGGAGAGGACCAGCAGATTAGAGGCTTGTTCATCGCCGCCTTGCAGCGTGCCGCCAAGGGTAACGACCGGTTCTCGCGTTGGTTGTAGGTCTTTGATGCGTTGACAATTAGAATTGTTTGTATCAAGTCTGTTTTTAGTAGATTCAATTCTGTCCAGTTCCTTGCGTGGGTAATTTCGTGTAGTTAGAGGCTGAATTTTAAGATTCCATCTCCTAGAGTTATGTGGGATCTGTCGTTATCTTTCAGTAGCCATGAAGATCACTCAATTCCGAGGTCTGAGTCAAAAGTTATGGTCGTTTTAGTATCTGCTGCCAGAAATCTGACGAGAATAATCTGTCTGGATATTTTCCTAAAATATGAAAGGGAAATTGGTGGAATCTGAAAGTTCACACAACTAGGTTATTGTATATAATTCGATAACCTTTTCAGATTGATAAAGAACGATCAATTCGGAGTTACCTATTAAAAGTTATGGTCATCTTAGTATTGTTGTTCGAACGTGTAGGCAGGTTATGTACTGAAAGTTCAAACAATGGTTAGCCTATTATTTTGGCCGAATTGGATTATCGTGTCAACTAGAGTATTGTAGATTAGTCAGTTAAGAATCTACAGAAATTGGGTTTACCTCTTTTCGACTTCCAGTTCATGAGTTATGTCAATTACCGTGCTGCTGTCCAGAAACGGTATATGGCAGGAAACGTTGTTTTTCGCCAGCTTTGTAATCTCGTCTTGAGTCATCGTGAAGCGTGTAGAACGCCGATTAGTAGCGCTGGGTTTATTATGTCCTTATTGAAATTATTTTACTTGTTTAGGAGGTGAGGCCTCAGGTTTAGGAGTATCACCTTTGCCGCTAACGCGTCGCATCGTGGAAGGCAAGTACATTGCTAAACCTAATGCTTGTGATGGATGAATGCTTATATGATCATGCAAGTAAATGCAGCGTTGTGCTACGGTTTAACTTGTTATTCTTACTACTTGCAATATACATGTTTTTTCATAACTTGAAGTTATATGCCATGGTTGCATGTTTTATGGATGAGGTCGTGGTAGCAAATTAATATTCATTTTTGCCATGCGTTGGAAGAGTTGTTGGTAGTCATGTGGTAATTTGCTTAATGAGCCAAATGCGAATATGAAAATAAACTCAAGGTGGACATATTGATAATTCCTTGTGGTTATATTCATGATGATCATGTTGTGGTCTATGTGGTAGAGTTCCTTTAGATCGATTGATTTTGATCTTGGTGAATCGAGTGTGGGTTATGTGGTAATGGTCTTATGACACAATGGTATTGTGCTTAATGAGACACATGTGGATTATGAGAAAATATTCATGATGAGTATGTTGTTGACCATCGTGGTTAAATTCTTGTGGTTTATGATTATCATATCATTCATGACATATCATGACATTTGCATTGTGGATGCTGCCGCTTATAGCCGCGATCAGACTTCAGTACAACATCGTGCATTGTCAGAGCACGATGCATACTTTTACCTTGTTGGGTAAAGGTGCAGTGGAGCATAGCATACATATGCATTACATTGTGGAAAGATCATTTGCATACTTATGCAAGATATTGTGGTGAAGTTATATTACAAACAACTGCAACTTTATAGTTGTAATGTGGAATTGGCTCATGAGAGTCACTTGTGGTGTGAGGAAGGTGGCTATGGTCGTGGATTGGGGTTCATCCCTTGAGGAATGGTAGTGGTTGTGATTGTGGCTTGAGATTCTACTCTCTTGTGGTAATTGTTGATAGCAGTTGTGGATACTGTAATGATGTTGTATATTTGTTTGTAGTCTGAATAGCCTGTTAAACAGTTTGCTTGCTGAGATTTTTATCTCACCCTTGTTCCCCCCCTACAGGTGATTGTTGAGCATTCATGGGTTGGGTAGAGCGGCACCACAATAATGCACTTGGTTCATCAACTCATGCTGTAATAAAGTCGATGAAATTCTAGTCAATTGCTTAGCTATTCGAGGATGTATATTTTATTTAATAATGATGGACTTGTGAACTATTTCTTTGATTAATCTGCTAGAGGTTGTTTTAATTATTGAATTTGTTATCGTTTTCTTTGTTCCCTTAGTTGTTTATGCTTCCGCTTATTGCTTCATGTCTAGAAATTGTTGCCAGATTAAATTATCTTGAAATTTCTGGCTAGCTGAGTGGTTTAGTAGCATTCCGTGGTAATGTGGGTCCCGGGTCATTAGCTGGTATCGAGCGGGCTTTAGGTCCGTGGTAAATAAAAATATTAAATTGACACACCGTGCACAGAGGATGGGATGGGTCAAGCATTGCATTCATGCTTTGACATGTTATATTGATTATTCATGCTATGAGATAATCTTGTATGTTTATGTGTTGATTCTATGACTCGCTATGAGTGAGGATAGTCAACGATAAGAGGTAGGGTTTGCGGTCATTGCCTTGGGCATTGCCAGCTTATACCCTGCTCGTGGTACGGATATTGATGCATTACTTCTGCAACTTAGTTGCGATGTCATGGGTAAGTTTCTTAAAAAAGTGTTATCCTCCTTGAATTGATGTTGGCCGATTCTGGCCTATTGCGCTTAATGATTTTCTCTCGTTAGCTGCTTATTGCGCTTGTTGGGTGTCAATAGGCCTCCAATTGTTCTTGAGACCAAGTATTGTTTCTTTCTCGATTGATGGGTTGTTTGATCGCCGTGAGCAAGGCTTTTGGAGAGACCGGTATTTTTCCGTGTTGTTCCATTTTTTCTTGCCGGAAAACATGACTCTTGTATTTTGTTTGATATTTTGAGAGAGAATCAAAGCTTTATGTGGAAGTTCATTAACTTGTGGAAGCATAGGCTCTATGCATTTGTTTTGAAGTTTGTTTTCTCTAGAAGGGAGTGTTAAAGCCCTTTGTGATGTTTTGTTGTGTTTAAGTAGTAGGTGGAAATTATGTAAATAATTGATAGATTGTGAATTATCAAGTTGAAAAGTTAGCGTGGTACATCATTAATTTCTACTAACATCCTTAGAAGTGAAGTTGATGAATATGATGTTGTCCTGTTGTAGTTTCTTGAAGATTTGTGGCTAAGAATTTAGCGATACATGTGTAGAACTCATGCATTTATTAAGGAATATGAAAACAATTGTTTTGACTATTGTAGTTGTTTAATTTTCCCAACTTGTTGGATAGATTGGATTGATCGATCTTAAGTAATTAATCGACCATTCGGATGGTCAAGTAAGGAGGTGTTGGAATATTGCCTTAATAAGATTAACCTTTAAAATGTTCTCTTTACATACTTGATGAGCGTGTACAATCATAAATTTATGTAACTTTTACCATGCTAAATTGTTGAAACATGTATACGTAAATGGATGAAGGTGATGTATTGACTTGTGGAATCTTGTCTTGTAAAGTCGGTATTATTGATGTTTAAAGTTATTTTATTTTAATATCTTAACATAAGGTGGAGTATTGAATATGTGCTCTTTATTGTCTTTGTTATTGCAAATTAGAGATAGGATCATTAATGCTATGTCGATGAAAAATAAATAATCAATTATTGACAAGAATGGCTAGAGTGTAATTACTTTTGCTAAACTAGAGTTGAGCATCAAGATGAGATAAATGTATGAAATCTAATAAGAGATTCATACTAGCATGTTTTGTGAGGTTGTTATGTTCTAATATCATCTTGTTAAAGAGTTTGTTTTAATATGATGGCTTATGCACTAGGTTTAACTAGATTAAGTAGTTGGAATCTTATTTGGATAATAAGAACATGATGAAGTGAGTTATGGTGTTCCTTTGGAAAAATATGAAGGAGTGAGATGATATGATGATTTTTGCAAAGAATGTTTTATCTTGTTGTGAATACAATCGATAGCATGTAGTTGTGATTATGGTGTTGAATGTTTTAAAATAAAGGAATTTGTTAATTCCATAATACTAATTGAATTGAAAGGTGAGATTTACTGTTGGAATCTTTTGGACCTTATGACTTGTGTGATAGCCGAGGTTGCTTTGAGTAAAGCGACATGTTGAATGATCTTATTGGTTTTTATCTCAATCTCGTGTTGTGGTCTTCAAGCATCCTTTGTTGGAATTGGCGGGATGTCATTATAAAAGAAAAATTGTTTCTTATTGAAAGAAAAAGTTGTACTATAAGTATTTGAGGTACGTATGATCTATCCTGTGTTTTCCAACCTCAATGCTATTTTTTCCCTTGGTCTTTTGGCTACCGTGAATGATAGCAATTTTCAGATGTTGAATTTATTTCTTCTTACCTCTTCTTCTAAGAACATGGTAATTGTTGTGGGTTGCGAAGACTTTTGTTGCGTGGTGACAACTTAATAGTGGTAGTGTAGTGATGTTTTTGTGGGAGCCTTAAATATCACAATATTTAAGATATAATGGATGATATATTATTTTCTTGGAATAATCCTTGGGAAGGGTATGTTTTAAATAGAAGGTTTATCTTAGAGCCAAGCGATTTATTGATGTTAAGAAATGAGTGTTTGTTAATTGTGGTATAGTAGGGTGTTCACCGAGGTTTTCCTATCTTATATGGGAAGTTGGTTGTAAAACTTGAAGTCGAGTTTGGGCTTCACCTTCTGTTATGCTAGAATTTTTTTTAGAGGCCCGGTGTCTCTGTGTTGGAATAGTGGATCAGAGTGGAATCCAAATAGTGTGATGATCGGGATAGCATCCTTAAGGTGCAGTAATTGAATTTGTGTGGGTGTGATTTGAATCCCGAGTTGTTATCCTTAAGGGACTGAAGTGCGTTAGGAATTATTTGTCAAAATAATTTTGTTGGTCATGGTTTTGGCTAGAGTATGATTTGTGGGGCCAGTAGAGTCTATCTACAATGGTGTAGATGATGTACTCAATTGAGCTAATTGTTGAGGTGGTCAACTTGAGATAAATGAGTTGGTGTGTTGGGCAATGATTTGAAAATCCTTGTTTCAAGGAAGTTAAATTATTAAAAGAAATGAATTGGGAAATTATTGTTATGTCAAGTAGTGAGATGCTCTCTTGATTCTTGTTTATGCTTTGTGTTTATGGCAGAGACCATTTGCAAATTGAGTTGACTTATGTTGAGGCGTAGTCTTTTCCAGTTAGGAAAAGAAATTGATTGTTTTGGTCTGTCGAGTGATTTTCACTCTTAGCTTATGTGGTGTGGTTCTCCAATTGTCTACTTGACGAGTAGAAATATTTTTTGTGGTGAATCCTTTGATTTGGATCGTGGTCCTTTGAAGGAAAGATGGTTGCTAGTGTGATGCTTGAGAGTTCTTTACTCTTCTGTTGCTGGGTTCTATTTGCAAAAGATACCGTTGTGCTTCTAGTACAATGATGTGAGTGGAATTTGTGATCAAATTCTTTAAAAGGGTATATTGTGTTATCCCAAGTATATTTAATAAAAGAAAAGTGTTTTAAGAAAGAGGATGGTTTTAGAAAGTGGTCTTAAATAGTTATTATGGAAATTCTTTTGCCAAAATGGCAGACTCGGCGCTCAAAGTCGATCAAGAGTTATGCGGACGCTCGCTTATACCAACGTGAATGGTGGACTTGCCGACCGCCGTGAGGAAGAGAGCCATCAAGTATTTCTAGCCGTGGTTTTCTGCTGAGTAGATCGCGCTAGATTCGGGTCGAATCTCGTTGGGGAAGAATGTAATACCCGCTCGCTTAGAAAGAAAGCATTTGATTTTGAGTTTCGATAGACTAAAGAAATCAGATTTTCTTCTGCTTTACCCGAGTTTTGGGCTCGTGCCTTTGGACCAAGAGCCCAAGAGGGGAATCCGCCTCGAGGGCCAAGGGGAGCCCAAGGCAGCCGAAAGCTTTGGGAGGGCCCTTTGGCCCATGAGTGGCCGCCATAAGGGGGGGGCAAACCCTAGTTTCTCCTCCCACCTCCCACTCCACCCCTTGGCCGCGCCCCATCTCCCTCTCCCTTGCGCCCGCCTCCTCCTCCATGACGCCTCCTCCTCCATTGGTGCTGCACCTCCCACCTTCTCGAGCCGCCTCCTTGGTGCTGTTTTCCCCGCTACGGTCTCGCGAAGGACGGAGGTGGTCGCTTCAGTGGTGGATCAAGAAGGAGAGGACCAGCAGATTAGAGGCTTGTTAATCGCCGCCTTGCAGCGCGCCGTCAAGGGTAACGACCGGTTCTCGCTGGTTGTAGGTCTTTGATGCGTTGACAATTAGAATTGTTTGGATCAAGTCTGTTTTTAGTAGATTCAATTCTGTCCAATTCCTTGCGTGGGTAATTTCGTGTAGTTAGAGGCTGAATTTTAAGATTCCATCTCCTAGAGTTATGTGGGATCTGTCGTTATCTTTCAGTAGCCATGAAGATCACTCAATTCCGAGGTCTGAGTCAAAAGTTATGGTCGTTTTAGTATCTGCTGCCAGAAATCTGACGAGAATATTCTGTCTGGATATTTTCCTAAAATATGAAAGGGAAATTGGTGGAATCTGAAAGTTCACACAACTAGGTTATTGTAGATAATTCGATAACCTTTTCAGATTGATAAAGAACGATCAATTCGGAGTTACCTATTAAAAGTTATGGTCATCTTAGTATTGCTGTTCGAACGTGTAGGCAGGTTATGTACTGAAAGTTCAAACAATGGTTAGCCTATTATTTTGGCCGAATTGAATTATCGTGTCAACTAGAGTATTGTAGATTAGTCAGTTAAGAATCTACAGAAATTGGGTTTACCTCTTTTCGACTTCCAGTTCATGAGTTATGTCAATTACCGTGCTGCTGTCCAGAAACGGTATATGGCAGGAAACGTTGTTTTTCAGTTTCAGCTTTGTAATCTCGCCTTGAGTCATCGTGAAGCGTGTAGAACGCCGATTAGTAGCGCTGGGTTTATTATGTCCTTATTGAAATTATTTTACTTGTTTAGGAGGTGAGGCCTCAGGTTTAGGAGTATCACCTTGCCGCTAACGCGTCGATCGTGGAAGGCAAGTACATTGCTAACCCTAATGCTTGTGATGGATGAATGCTTATATGATCATGCAAGTAAATGCAGCGGTTGTGCTACGGTTTAACTTGTTATTCTTACTACTTGCAATATACATATTTTTTCATAACTTGAAGTTATATGCCATGGTTGTATGTTTTATGGATGAGGTCGTGGTAGCAAATTAATATTCATTTTTTGCCATGCGTTGGAAGAGTTGTTGGTAGTCATGTGGTAATTTGCTTAATGAGCCAAATGCGGAATATGAAAATAAAATCAAGGTGGACATATTGATAATTCCTTGTGGTTATATTCATGATGATCATGTTGTGGTCTATGTGGTAGAGTTCCCTTTAGATCGATTGATTTTGATCTTGGTGAATCGAGTGTGGGTTATGTGGTAATGGTCTTATGACACAATGGTATTGTGCTTAATGAGACACATGTGGATTATGAGAAAATATTCATGATGAGTATGTTGTTGACCATCGTGGTTAAATTCTTGTGGTTTATGATTATCATATCATTCATGACATATCATGACATTTGCATTGTGGATGCCGCCGCTTATAGCCGCGATCGCATCGGTACAACATCGCATTGTCAGAGCACGATGCATACTTTTACCTTGTTGGGTAAAGATGCAGTGGAGCATAGCATACATATGCATTACATTGTGGAAAGATCATTTGCATACTTATGCAAGATATTGTGGTGAAGTTATATTACAAACAATCGCAACTTTATAGTTGTAATGTGGAATTGGCTCATGAGAGTCACTTGTGGTGTGAGGAAGGTGGCTATGGTCGTGGATTGGGGTTCATCCTTGAGGAATGGTAGTGGTTGTGATTGTGGCTTGAGATTCTACTCTTTGTGGTAATTGTTGATAGCAGCTTGTGGATACCGTAATGATGTTGTATATTTGTTTGTAGTCCAATAGCCTGTTAAATAGCTTTGCTTGTCGAGATTTTTATCTCACCCTTGTTTCCCCTCTGTGTGATTGTTGAGCATTCATGGGTTGGGTAGAGCGGCACCACAATAATGCACTTGGTTCATCAACTCATGCTGTAATAAAGTCGATGAAATTCTAGTCAATTGCTTAGCTATTCGAGGATGTATATTTTATTTAATAATGATGGACTTGTGAACTATTTCTTTGATTAATCTGCTAGAGGTTGTTTTAATTATTGAATTTGTTATCGTTTTCTTTGTTCCCTTAGTTGTTTATGCTTCCGCTTATTGCTTCATGTCTAGAAATTGTTGCCAGATTAAATTATCTTGAAATTTCTCGCTAGCTGAGTGGTTTAGTAGCATTCCAGGGTAATGTGGGTCCTGGGCTGTTACAGTGTATCTCGGCTTGTCCTTTGATTGCATCCGTTGCAATTAGGGTTTGTCTGCTATAGCCGAGATTGAGTCCCCCCCCATCCGACCACTTACTCGTGACACCACCCCACATCCGACCACCTACTTGAGCCAACACTCCCATCCAACCACCTCCGTCGTGTTCGACTGTCTACTCGTTTCTGCCCCAACATCCTACTCGGAGCCTATCTGTTTCTGGTTGCTCTCGGACACCCACGCACTCATCATATCATGGCCGACCCAACAAAGACCGAGAAGCAATTCCATAGCCGAAACAGAGATAGCCCAACTTCAGAGAGAGAGAGAGAGTATCTTTTTATTACCTTTATACCCTTGCTCTCCGGAAAAAGTTTGTGACTATATATATCCCCAGGCCCGGAAAAGGGTTTTGAAGAGTTGTGAGTCAAGGTCACTTGCGCAAAAAAAAAAAGGAACCCTAGGTTGGGTTTCGTCAGTCAAAAAAAAAGAAAGAATCAAATAAAAGGAAAAAAAAGAGAATAAAAAAAGGGGCCACTCCAGTTGGCTCACGACCACCTTCAGTTGGCTCACGACCACCCTCAGTTGGTCTATGACAACCCACTGGTGCTCCACGACCACCCACAAGCGATATCGGTTTTTTCGCAAAATTTGTTCCTTTGTGCTTGTAATTACCCTATCTTTCGGCTTGCTTGAGCTAGTGCTAGGAGCGCGTTTGGGCCAAAGAATCGTGATTTAGTATCGTGGACTTTGATTTAACTTTGCTAATCTGATTTCATTATTGCTGCTCCTTGCTACTAAACATTGCCTGTCCGAGCTCCACGTACTTTTGGCCCTCAGATTTGGATCCTCGCATTCTCCTCCGCCGCAGTCATACATCCCACCTTCTCCGATCATACCACCTGCTGCAATTTGGTAAGAAATTCATAAGAGCTTGGTAAGACGCTTGAGAGTGTGTGATTCCACCTTCCACCGCCTAGTAGTTGGTAGGCATAATACATTTGTGTTGTCTTTTGTCTCCTACTAACAATGGCAGGTGAGGAATTGAATGAGCAAGATTGTGTTGTCAGGGAAGAGCTTACAAGAGTGTTGGATGAGCACCGTCATGCTATTAATGACGACATCGAAAGGAAGTTTGCGGAGACAAATGCTACACTACAACAGCTCAATGCTAGTATTGCAACACTCAATGCACGTATTGATGGTTTAGCCAATCAACCGCCGAACAATGGTCGTGTGGATCCTCAAGGTGCAGCCCACGACCATGAGATCGACAACGATAATAAGATGCACCACCACGATGCCTTGGATGCACGACAACGGAACCGATTGAACTTCAACCGTCAAGGTATGAGAGGTAATAACTTTCCGCACCATAATGCACGTGATAATGATGATACATATGCCAAAGTCAAGTTCACTATACCATCTTTTGCGGGTGCTTATGATGCTGAAGTATATCTAGATTGGGAGATGACGGTAGAACAGAAATTTAATGCTCACTTAGTTCCTGAAGTGCATAGAGTTAGGCAAGCCACAAGCGAATTTAAAAACTTTGCCATCATTTGGTGGAGTAGAGTATGCAATGATGGATTAGCGCCTACTACCTGGGATGCTTTAAAGGTTGCTATGCATAACAGATTTATGCCACCCTCTTTTAAATGGGACTTGCGTAAGAAATTGCAGCGCTTAAACCAAGGTAATAGATCCGTAGAAGAATATTATCAGGAGCTACAAATAAGTATGTTGCGTTGTGATATTATTGAGGATGAAGAGGCTGCTATGGCATGTTTTTATGGAGGACTAACACGTGAAATTCAGGACATACTTGATTACAAAGAATATGATAGTGTTCCTAGATTGTTCCACCTTGCATGTTTGGCAGAAAATGAATTGCAGGGACGACAGCAGAGGCCAAGGAACAATTTTGGGAGCACGTCTACACCAAGATCAACATCAGAGCCCGTTAAAATAGTCTCACCTTCAGCTACACGGTCTGCTGCCCCCTCCTCAAGTAGGGCACGTTCAGCAGCACCTCCGACACCATCACATGCACCCGAGGTAAACAAATCTACTAGTGTGCAGGTTCCAGCCAAGAGTTCTTCTTCGGTTGCTTCCACATGTCGTACGACTGGGATTATTTGCCACCGTTGCAAGGGAATGGGCCACGTCATGAGGGACTGCCCAAGTCAGCGGGCATACCTTGCCACCGAAGATGGAGGTTATGTAAGTGCTAGTGATATTGAGGATGAGTATGTGCTTGCAGCTAACATTGCAGGTGGAGGAGACGAGATGATAAAGTGATGCTGATGATATGGAAGAACAAGTAGTCATTGTTGACACAGGCTCATGTGAGCCTTGTTGCGCAAATGAAAAGCCGAGCGCAAAAGTGGATAGAGCGAGCAAAATCAGTGGCACAACTTTTTTCAATCCAGATTCCTCATGAAGGAGAGAGCCTGTAGAGTCATCATTGATGGAGGGAGTTGTAATAACCTTGCAAGCTCTGAGATGGTCGAGAAGCTTGGCTTGACCACACAACCACACCCACGCCCCTACTACATCCAATGGTTCAATTCGCGTGGTAAGTTAAAGGTAAACAAAGTTGTGAGAGTGCAATTTTCAGCTGGTAATTACAAAGATAGTACCGACTTTGATGTATTGCCTATGCAAGCATGCTCGTTGTTGCTCGATAGGCTTTGGATATATGATAATGATGTTTTGCACCATGGTAGAGCTAATACCTACTCGTTCTCACATAGGGGTAAGAAGATTAAGTTGATACCTTTGACTCTCGCTGAAATTGTGAAAGATGAAGTAGAGCGTGCTAGAAATGAAAGAAACACCACTGAACATGATTCTGAAAATCAGCAAGTAGTGAAACGTGTTTTTCCACCTAAAGGGGAGAAAGTGGCGCCTAGTTCCAAGGCCTAGGGAATTAAATTGAAAGGGTGTGTCATGCTTGCCACTAAATCTGAGCTTGCTGAAATTTGTGATAATGAGTTGCCATGCTATGCTTTGATATGCAAAGATGCTTTATTTTCACTTGAGGATATATCTATCTCTTTGCCTCCTGTTGTTGCTAACCTTTTGCAGGAGTATGTGGATGTATTTCCAGCTGAGATACCCCCGGGGTTGCCACCTATTCGAGGGATAGAGCATCAAATTGATTTAATCCCGGGAGCGACTTTGCCAAACCGTATGCATATAGGACCAACCTGAGGAGACTAAGGAAATTCAGCGACAAGTCCAAGATCTTTTGGACCGTGGGTACGCACGAGAAAGCCTTAGTCCTTGTGTTGTTCTGCTTCTTTTGGTTCCTAAGAAAGATGGAACTTGGCGTATGTGTGTTGATTGTAGAGCCATTAATAATATTACCATAAGGTATCGTCATCCTATTCCTAGGCTAGACGACATGCTTGATGAGTTGAGTGGCTCTATTATTTTCACAAAGATTGACTTGCGAAGTGGCTACCACCAGATTAGAATGAAACTGGGAGATGAATGAAAAACTGCTTTTAAAACTAAGTTCGGACTATATGAGTGGTTAGTGATGCCTTTTGGTCTAACTAATACACCTAGTACTTTCATGCGATTAATGAACGAGGTTTTACGTCTTTTCATTGGAAAATTTGTGGTGGTTTATTTTGATGATATCTTGATTTATAGCAAGTCACATGAGCTACACTTGAATCATATACGTGCTGTTTTTAATGACTTGAGAGATGCACATTTGTTTGGTAACCTTAAGAAGTGCACCTTTTGCACCGATCGAGTTGTGTTTCTTGGTTATGTTGTGACACCACAGGGCATTGAGGTGGATGAGGCAAAGACTACAGCCATCCAAAGCTGGCCGACGCCTACCACTATGTCACAGGTGCGGAGCTTCCATGGACTTGCTGGATTCTATCGACGTTTTGTGTAGGATTTCAGCACCATTGCCGCACCATTGAATGAATTGACAAAGAAAGGAGTGCCTTTCCAATGGGGACCTGCACAAGAGAGAGCATTCCACTTATTGAAAGAGAAGCTCACCCAAGCTCCCCTACTCCAACTCCCTGATTTTGATTATGGGGTTAGCCCCACATTTAACATCACAGATTTGAAGCCATATGTGGGAGAAGCAGATGAGCTTGAGTCGAGGACGACTCCACTTCAAGAGGGGGAGGATGATGAGGACATCACTCCTTCGGATACACGCACTACACAAAATCCTCCAGATTCAGTTGCTAAACTACAAGGTCCTATGACAAGAGCTCGTGCACATAACTTAAATTATGAGGTGAGCTCGTTTCTATGTGCTAATAATTTATCTATGCAGAATGGTATGCTACCTAATAATTGTGATCTTTTGTTACTTAGGAATAATGGGGAGGATCTACGACCAGATCTACAAGCTATACGACCAGACCTGCTAGCGCTACGACCAGGTCTCAAGCTCTTCGACCAGATTCGGCAGCCCTACGACCAGACTTGCCAGCGATAAGACTAGGTCTCAACCTCTACGACGATTCGACTAGGTCTCACGCTCTACGACCAGTCATTAGGTGCTGCGACACTGCTTTGGGCCTAATAGGGCCTTGTAAGCGTGTCGGGGTCAAAGCCTAGGTTGTGTACGCCTCTCCCCATGGTCGCACAACCCTAGGTCAACCGCCTCACGTCCTCCCTATATATATACAACAGCCGCCACAGTATAGGGTTGGGTTTTTCTTAGAATTATTCTGCCACTTGCAGTTTCGCTGTTGTACGGTTTGAGGAACCCCACTTTGTTTATCTTCATTCATATTCGCAATACAAATCAGATTGCATCTTCCTTGTTCTTGTGAGTTGCTTTGATTGCTTGCAGGAACAATAACCCTCGTGGTAAGGTTGATCGCGTGCGAGCGTGGTCGATAACGACAGTCGTGCGGGTCTAGCGAATTGCGAGGCGACGATTTGCTGGTCGAAAGCCTTAAAGCGTCAACGTCCCCACGACGAAATCAATCGAACCTATCGGAAGATCGGGACACCGTAGCCATCACCGTGGATCAACGCGAGTACCACAGCATGATCGGCTCCCTCCTGTACCTGACGGCCTCAAAACCGAACATCCACTTCGCGATCTACCTCTGTGCGAGGTTTCAAGCATCTCCGAGGACTTCCCATCGCCAAGCCGTTAAGTGCATCTTCAGGTATTTACATTCTACCCTCCAGTATGGCATTTGGTATTCCTGTTCTTCTTCTTTGTCCATTCGGGGGTTTTCTGATTCTGATTTTACCTGTTGTCGGCTAGATAGGAAGAGTACCTTAGACATTTGTCACTTCTTAGGCACTTCTCTTGTCTCTTGATCTTCTAGGAAGTAGTCTTCTGTTGCATAATCCATCGCCGGTTGAATATGTAATCACGCTAGTTGTCAGAGTCGATTTTGTGGATGGTATCCACTCTTAAGGACTTTGGGTTGTCTTTTGATAGTGCTCCTCTTTTCTGTGATAACACTTCTGCTATTAACATTGCTAAAAACCCTGTGTAACACTCTACGACCAAGCACATAGACATTCGCTATCACTTCCTTAGAGACCATGTCGAGAAGGGTGATATTGTGTTGCATTTCGTGGAGTCCGAGGCTCAGTTGGCTGACATCCTCACCAAGCCTTTAGATCCAACTAGGTATGCCACCTTGAGAAGTGAGTTAGGGGTAATTTATCCGTATGGGTTGGTTTGAGGGGGAGTTTGATCTTTTCTGATCTTACCTTGTTCATCTGATCTTTTCTTAATCTTCTTTTGAACTTTTTGATCATTTTTTTATCTTGTTAGGCCTTTTGAGTTTTTCTCGCATCGCATTGTATCATATTGCATTCATATGAAAATCCAAAAAGATGCATTGTAATATAAGCTTTTCTGCTTGTCTTTAAAATTGATGAAGCTTTGCTTATTACCCTATTGAGCTTTACTATTTCAATTCTGCTCAATTGTCGGGACCCAGAATTACGATTCTAGAACCATCTGTGTATACTGCACTAGTCCAGGATCACGCTAGTGCACACAGGGTTAACATAGGTAAATATCGATCCACATAAGCGATAAATAAAGTAAACGATTAGTTTGAATAACAAATAAGGGTTTTGACCTTATGGTCGAGTTTACACTTATTAAGCCACGCAGGGATAACAAAGAATAAAACAAAGAATGAACGAAAATAACTCCAGCAGAGATCCCACCAATTCACCACAGTAACCGACTAGGATCCGCACTTAACGATCAACAACCTTCAGCGAACTCCTCCTCGAAAGCAAAGTGACTCCTCCTCTTACGTAGGTTTGGGCAAGTTTTACAACAAGCGTGAGTACACAATCGTACTTCGCAAATCATACCACGTAATGCAATGTATAGATGCATGCTTATTCCAAAGAAAAGACTTCTGTGGTTCTTTTGCATAAAAGCAACATTTGCAATTGAATACGAATAATAGATTGAAAGCATAATTCAAAACAAATAGACAATACTAATTTAACAGTTGTTTCCACAAAGACACACAGCTAAACATATTATTTCACATAGCCATATGCTTGAGGTCACACAGCTCCCATCCCAAACATTTTATGAAAACTACCCCTCGTGTGAAATCCCCGAGCATGTCCATGACCGCAGACGCGGCTATTCGAATAGATTGATTTAACACTCTGCAGAGGTTGTACACTTTACCCACAAGATACAACTAGTGTAGCAAGCACTAATCATAACTAAACGGTTCAGAAACTTCATCTCAAACATTGACATTCCCATTGTGCTTACAAACCGTTATGCCAACCCAAACGAAGCGCTTTGGCATAACACACACCGCTGAACAGGGAAGCGGCGAACCGTCCCGCGATGCAACCACTAAGTAGTCACACTCTACCTCACACACACCCTAACATATCCACCAACATCAATGCCGAGAATCCATAACTTACTAAGTTAGGCCCGCCCCATACCGCATGTGGTCGTGCTGAAGGCTCGCCAATGGCGCACAAAGTTAAGTCCTTAATTGACCAAGGCAAGACTTCCATGTTCTAACTAAGTCACAAAGATTATCATTCCCATCACAAAGCCCACCATATCACACACTTCCACCACTTACCTCGGTCTAAATCCTTTACCACCCAGCTTGGTTTTGTGCAACACATGCCATCCACAAAGTAATAGCACACAAGACACACACAGCTTTATCACATAGTTCCATAGTCACTTAGTCATATTTAATAATTGCAACTTTCATGAGATGTGAGACTCAGTAGCATGGCTAAGCAATTGTACTCGCATCTAACCAACCCACGTTGGTGCTATAATAATACCAACTAATAACCAATCTAGGGTGACAAAGAAATTATGACGCACAAGGCCAAGGTGTGATAACAAATTTGGATAATAACTATACCCAAAGCATTTAAATAAATAATTAAAATAGAATGCAAGATTTTGAAGTAAAGTAATTTGAAAACTGGTTCAAGATGATCAAAGGTATGACTTGCCTTGAAAAGGTCTATGTACTGGTCTTGATCTTGGGGTGCTCCTTCTTCCACAAAATTCCCGACGAATTGACGCCTACTCGCAAAACGAGACACAAACAAACAAAACAAATAAATAACAGAGGCAAAACAAGCTCGAAAAAATAACTAAAAATCTCAGATAAATAGAGCTTGAATTTAGACAAATTTAGAAATTTGAATGGGCTCAATCGGAGTTAGGATGCAAAAGTTATGAGCTCGAAGATTGAATCTAAAAGAAACCCTAATTTGATTTTCCGAATTTCCGAATTATTTCTCAAGAAAATCGGATTATTGCGCAACGCCGACGCCATCGGAGGACGCTCGGACGGATGAAAATTGGCTCGACAGTGGGACCCACATGTCGGTGGTTTCGCACCGTGGACCAAGTCCACGCCGATCGAATCCGGGTTAGGGTCATTGTGCACGCGCGCCACAGGATGCCACACGATTGACACAGGGGCACAAGGATGATGTCACGGATGATTTGGCGATGATGTGGCTGCCACGGTGGCTGGTGATGACAACGTTGACGGCGAGGGCTTCTGGACCGGCCGGCAACGGCGAGCGGCGGCACGGCGCTGGCACCCGAGGCGCACAAAGGGTAGGGGGCGCTATTGCGCACTACCTGGTACCGGTCTTGGCCTTGATGGTCGCCGGAGATGGCCGGGAGTGGCGTCGGAGCGGAGGACGACGAGTCGGTTTTGTCGGCAACGATCACCAACGGCTCCGGTCGAGGAGGGGTCCTCGGACACCGCCGCGACGAGGAACTCGATGGCGAGTCCACGGAGCGAGCACGACGACGACGGCGGATTTTGGGGATTGGAGTTTCGCCTCAAAACCCTAAACACCCAATTGCGCGGCTCTAGACTTCTGGCGAACGGAGATGGGATTCGTTGAGCAACCAAGTGCGTCCGGGGTAGCTTTATACCGGGATCGTCGGATTTGAAACGCCAAACGAGTCCGAGTTGAACACGAGAGAGTCCGGATTGGAAGGAGATAGAGTCCGTGTCGGGATATGATTTTAACTAAACGAAAAGTGGATAAGCGGGATAGGATTTGGCGAAGAAATCCGGCGGTTTAGTTGGGATTTTGTCCGTTGTCTGACGGAGCTTGAGCTCTGTCATGGCAATCGAGCGACTCGGCGAGGAAGAAGCGGAGGAAGGAGATGAAGGCGTGGCTCACCGGCGGTGAGAGAGTGGAGGCGCGCGTGGGCTCGGCCACAGAATCGGCCGCTAAGCGGGCAAGGCGGAAAACGACGGTGGGCTGAGAGATTCGGCCCGAGATAAATCTGAGATTATTAATATTTTTTCTATTTTATAAATTACCAGAAATTCAAAAGGGCAATAGAAAATAGCAAATGAACTCAGAAAAATTCTAGAAAAATCTAGAAAATATATCTGAGCTAATAGAACCCCAAATAAAATAGTTTTGGCTATTGTTCCACTTGGGATTATTCACATTAAAGGTTTTTTATTATAAAGTCCAATATTAAGCTTTTGAATTAAATTCAAATAAAATCCAAATGGTGAATTTTCTCCTACTAACTATTTAAAAGATTTTTAAGCTCAGAAAATTGGGATGTTACATCAATGTCATGTCTAGTTCTTTGACTTGCTAGAATTATCATTCTTTCACATGTGTAGCTAAGTCTTTGCTGAATGAGATAGAACTTTAAGACAACTTGAACTAAAAAAAACTGCAATTTGTGGATCTTTTAGCTAGTTGCACAATTTGTGATCCTTTTGTGACATTGTCCCTGTCAAAATTGTTTTGTTAGCTCTTGAATCTAGTATTGATCATTACTTGAGCTTCTTGTTCTTTTGAGAATCTAAATCTGCTCTTGTGAAAAATAAAAAATCAAATTTAAAGATTGTTGGAATTTAAAGATTGTCTTGTGCTTACAATTGTGCCAAATTACTCTCACGATACTGCATATCATAGACATGAACTTGGAGATAGTTTAATGATCCAGACGATCTCATGGGGACTGCTTGTCAAAATTGACATGAACCTCAAGATTTGTCGCCCTGGTAGAAGCTTAGGAAGAGTTTGTGGATGGCTCCTAGTCCAGGATCTTCTTCACTAAGATATATCTTTAATCAACTTCTGGTCGAAGCTTAGGAAGAGTTTATGGATGGCTCCTAGTCCAGGATCTTCTTCACTAAGTTAGACCATTAGTTAACTTCAATATTCATTGCAAATGAAAAACTGTTGACAAATGGGCGTTTGAGAAAAATTGAGCAAAATGATTCAATTCAGGACCTGTTTGTTTCTTAAAGTGATCATTGTTAGCTTTTTGATCTCACATTGACATTTTGACATGGCTAGTATCATTTTAGGATCCCTGTTGATGAACTTGCTGAATTTTGAAGCTTTGCTTAAATGGTTACAATTCATCGATTTACTTTGAGCCTTCTTGCTTAGCTTTGATATATATGCTTTAACATGATCTTGCTAGTGCTGATAGGCTTGATATGTGTTGAGTAAGATTAGAAATGCTAGCTTGCTCTTTTTTGGTAATCTCCAAAATTTCTTGTAATCAAAAATTAAAAAATACAAAAATATGAAGCCACTCCATTGCATTTCATGCATGCTCCTTCTTATGCTTCTTTCTCAATTCTGCATTTGTTAACTCTGGACGAGAGGAAGGCGCGATTCCTTGATGACTCCATTGTCAAAGGGGGAGAAGATATTTCGAGATGTATAAAGGGGAGAATATATAAAAGTGTTAAAAGGGGGGATAAAATTGGAGAATTTGAAATTTTCTCAAATTTGAGGATCATAGTGAGGGGGGAGTTTCATATTTGCATTCGTTTGATCTTATTGCCACTTCTGAACTTGAATTGCAATTCTTGATCCTCACGACGATCAAAGGTCATATCGAACAATTGTTCTTTCATATGGACCTTAAGTGAGATTTTGACTCTTTCTTGAAAATGAAGCTTTCTCGCGTTCTTTTACCTTATCTCACTTGTATATGCTATTCTGAAGTCAACTTGGTCATTTCCTTTGCTTTTTCTTGCATTTGGACCAAGTTGCGCCTTTGCGCGAAAACGTCGAGTTTTTACTTTTCAAACCTCAAAATTTGCTTTTGGTTGAAATTACCAATGTGTTCATCAAGGGGGAGATTGTGGATATCATGGGGATATTCTCATGATCTTAGAATGATGAGACAATTGGCAATGGCGTTGAATGTTTGCGGAAACACTCGTTTTCAGCAAGTTGTTGATGATGTCGTCGAAGCTTGAGCGTCGACCGCCGTATGGCGGTCGACCGCCACCGACGGTCCGACCGGTTTTTCTTTGAGTGTAAGGGCTAGCGGTCAGACCGGCCAATGGTTGGCGGTCGTATGGTCCGACCGCCATGGTGGCGCTTGACCGTTTTGACTTAAGTCGCCGCCTTCCCGGCAGCGGCGTGTTGGTTGTTAGGTCAATCTCGTGGGTTTCAGCAGCATATGTGTTGCATGATGCATGTTTTGACTAACGTGGGTCAAGTTGTGAAGAACTTGTTCCCGGTTTCGATTTGCTTGTCTATTGTTGTGCAGGTTGCTTGGAGGTCAACGACGATCAACGGTGAGGATGATCAGGACTAGGCTTGGAGAGCTGAGGTTCAGAACGATCGACGATGCCGGGTGAGGTCAATGGACTCAAGCATGGTGCAAGATGGACAAAGGTGACCGAACGCGCGCTCGGCGACGGGTTGGACTGCCGCGCGGGTCGGTGCAAGTGCCATGGTGGTTTCGGTGGGAGCCGGATGGGAGAGACTTGCCGACATGATGAGACTCGTTGGATCAACCTACACGTGGCGGAGCATGCGACTGCTTCGGGAAGATTGGACTCGGTCTTTGAAAAAGGGTCGAGAAGTGGTATTTTGGTAATCTTACCAAATACCGCCTTCGTTACCTTTTGCCAACCCGCGGCGCAAGACGGTGCGTGGAGAAGCGGATTAGGTCAAGAGGAGATGAAGATGTTGCTTTAAAATGCGTGTGTGTGTGACCCGTTTGTATTGGGCCTTAACGGGAGCCTATTAGGAAAACTCTTTTAGAAGGTCTAAGCCTCCACTATAAATAGAGGAGGGAGGTGGCTGCACCCCCTCAACCCTTTCATTGTTTTTGAAACCCTAGTTTGCTTAGGGAGAGGATTAGTGGAGATTAGGGTTCTAGAGAGTTGGATTTGATTTCGTGCTCATGTATTGAGTGTTTGTCCTCCATTGATGGAGTGGTTGTAAATCAATACCATATCAAATCAATCCAATGAAAGTTCTCTCAAAGATGAATCTATTTGCTTTCTTTCTCTCTATTTGGTGATTTGGACTCTTTCTTTGTTCCGCGAGTTTTTGCTTGGTTTATGGCCGTGATCTAGCTTGATGTGACATGTGGGAATACAACTAGGATCATCAAGATCATCAATCACCCACGAGCAAGTCTCAAGATCATATTTTCGTTTTGACTCAGTTTTTGAACCACCTTCACTCAAACGGAAAAAGGTCTGAACTTTTGCAAGGATCTTCATGGTCGTTTCTTGGAATAGGTTCCTGACATCCTTGAGAAGGTGTGTGTCAAGTTTCACGAAGTTTGGACGCACGGATCAAAAGTTAGATCAATTTGCGTTTTGGTTTTTTGAGCTGATTTCACTGTTCATTGAACTAGAGGTCTGACCACCCGTGGGAGAGGTCCGGCCGCTAGGCCAACTAGTCGGACCACCCCCGTGAGAGGTCAGACCGCCCGAGACTTGGTGTTTTGAGTTTTTGTTGCTTTTGCTTCGGGGTTTTGATTGGATTCAATACAAGTCTTCCGCTGTACTTGATTGATTGATCTTCATAGCTTTCATAGCTATTGGAGTGAGATTCGTATTGAATCTGATTTGGGAGAAAAAGAGATCGTGCTCCTGTTCACCCCCCCTCTAGTCGCCTTTTCGGTCCAACAGGTTCCATCGAATTTCTCCATATTTGCTGGTCGAAAACGAGGTGGCCAGCGAACAGCTCGGAGATCGGGTGAAAATGTCCGACATCTAGTGATAACTTCTTGGCGCATTCTTTGCAGGAAAGAAGGGTTAATGTCACTAGGTGATCGTACTCGACGATACCCAGTCACGGGTGGACTTGACCTATAGTAGGCCTCTGTCTTACGAGGAAAATACTCGTCGTATTCCGTCTGCTGCCGCAAATTTCAACTCTGGAGTGGTGAAAGATCACCTCTCCTGGGAGCTTGTCGATCTCCAGATGTTCGAAGAGCCTTCCTCAAGTCAGGAGAGCGACGTGATCGATAATCATGTCGATCTCCATGCGACGAGTTGTTCGAACGACTGGCGAACGATGGAGTCGTACTGCTACGACTTCTGGAATGATATCGATGAGGACGCTCAAGTTTTGCCATCGTGTTCCGAAGCCTCCGTGCGATCTCTTCAGCGAAGATATCGTAGCCTGGTACTCGAGCGAGTTCTTGAGTTGGATTTTCAAGCAAGTCATTGATGTGCTGAACCTTCCGAGCTTCCTCTGACTGATAATAAGCGTGCCCAGGGTGATTTTTCTTAGCCATTATTTTTCTTTATCGAGTTGTCATAGGATCACCCATACCAGACCCTTGAGTTGGTTTCAGTGGAGTGTGAGAATGTTGAGTATTTCTCACATGTTCATCAAGGTGTTCACCCCGTTCATCAGCGGTGGTGCTCTTGCCATTCCCACAGGGGACGTAGTGTGTGCCCGTCGAGGAGCATCGTCAATCCTGCTTCTGGGAGAATGATTCTTATCAAAGGGAATGATGAAGACCTCCCGTTGATGACCTCCACTTGCGCTCGAGCTCTCCTCGCTTGAGGAGTAGTCGAGAGACACCATCTGACGACTTGGAGTAAACCCCTCCAGAAGGGGAACTCCAGGTTATAACCGTCCCCGTCCGCAGGTGTGTCCTGCGATGGGATGGTTGAACTTGCAGGAAAAGCGTGTTTGATCCCCTTCTCTGTGGGATTAGCCATAGAGAAAGGACCATCAGGTGCCCATGAAGCTCTGGAATGATGGCTTCTAGAACTTGTCTCGCCAGGTTGTACTGCCTTAAGGGGACTCAAACACTCGGAGGAAAAACTCTCGTCGTGTTGTGAGTCTATCTTGGGGCAACCCTATTTGTGGTCGTGTTGACCCTTGCCCCCTGAGGAAGCTACTCCCTCAGCTGGTCGTATTATTGTGGGGGATAAGGATCCCTCCTCAACTCCACTGGTGGTGTGGTCTTCGAGGTCTGATAGAAGATCTCTAGAGGAAGCAATACCATCGGATGATTCGATACTCGGCTCGTAATCAAAACCGGCATCCATGTCGACGTCTGTGTAATCGGCCAAGTCGAACCAATTCTCCTCGTTCCACTCTCCTGCCATGGAAGCATCAAAGAGAGAGAAAAAACTGTTGACAAGGAATTACCGGAACAACCCCACGGACGGCGCCAATTGTCGGTGTTTTAGAACCGATCTTACGTAAAGATTATTTGATTTGGGGGTCTCCACAATTGATCACGCAGATAGAAAAGACACGGGGATTTTTATACAGGTTCAGGTCTTCTCTAGAGAGAATAACAGCCCTACTCCTGTCTATATTGTAGTGGGTATCCTGGTTACAATCAGTGGAAAGACTTGAGCTTATATTCTACTGATTGCCTCCCTTCCCATTTCTCTATGACTGAAGTCTTTTTATAGTACGTGCAGAGGTAGTCGTTCCAGGTCAAGAGGCGCCCCATTATTCTGTAATAATGGTAGTAATCACCGGAGTAGTAACCTCTCCATGTTGCCTGACAGTTACTAATCAGAGATAACGGTGCATTACATGCAGTTACTCTAGAGAATAACTGCGTATATTGGCTGCTCAGATCTCATAGTTAATTGGGCCTACGGGTAGATGGACCCAATTAACTATGAGGAAGTCATGACAGGTCTGGTTACAGAAGGACTTACGACTAGGGCATAGTCGTGGAAAACCTTACGACTAGTTACTGGTTGTGGAAGGACTTACGACCAGAGGTGATCGTAGAAGAACTTACGATCATATGGTAGTCGTAGAAGAACTTACGACTATGGGGGTGGTCATAGAAGAACTTACGACCACCTCATTGGCTTTTCTCTTACAACTATAAGGGGTATATTTGATAGTCATGTGATGTCATGTTTACCTATAATACTAATTATAGATCAATAGTAAAATGAGGATTATTGGATCCTTGTCATCTAGCCCCCCAGCTTCAAGTGAAAGTAACTTACTTGGGAAAGGAGTCATAGATATTCTTACGACCACTAGGTGGTTGTAGGGTAAAGGTCGAAGGAAAAACTCTTCAACACGTATTTCATTTGACCAGAAATATACTTAGTCGAGGAAGTTTATTGATAATCTCATGACTACGAGGTAGTCGTAGAAAATCTTATGACTACGAAGTGATCGTGGCACGTTGATCGGAAGCAAAAACCTTTCCGATTGGTATTTCGTTTGACCAGAAATATACTTGGTCGAGAACATAATTTCGCTTGAGCTGTGAAAATAGCCTCGGTTTTCTCGAACAGGCAGATTTAAGAGAATCTGTTCGTTAGAGCAATTCCCAAAGCGGTGGGAACCGTTGACTTTCCAGGGTGTTTCATTTCAAGCGCGCAGTTATAAAAACTGACCGTAGGGGTGATTTTAGGGTTCTTACCTTTTTCCCCAATTCACCTTTACTATTCATCGAGTTTTCGCCTTCTCCGCCGCCAGCAAAAACCATACACTTTCTTGAAGCCCTTCCAACTCCAAACCTTCTTTTTGTGAGAAAAAAAATGGTCTGGACCATTTCTGAGTGGGCCAAATCAGAGATGGACATAGCGAAGATGAACGCTTTGGTAGCTGCCGAGAAAATTCCCCAGAAGGTACTCGTGAAGTAGATTTCGGCGATTGGGCAACACTGGCCGTTAGGGGAGACTAGGCAAATCCCTGTCTTCCAGGCGTACTGTGAGTGCGGCCTCCGATTGTCTGCACACCCTTTTCTCACACTCGTACTCGAGCACTTTGGGGTGGAATTAGTGAACATTGGTCCTAATTCCATCACAATGTTAAACGTATTCGTGTACATGTGTGAGGCATACTTGGGGATTCCGGCAGACCTCGAGCTTTTCCAATATTACTACGGGATGGCTCGACATGTTGGAATTGCTGGGAGTTGTTGTCTGAATCTCCGTGATGAGAAGTCGAAGGAGTACATTCTGATGTTCACCCGGCCTTCGTGGCCGGGGTGGAAGAAGAAGTGGTTCTACTGAGAGGTCACCGAGGAAGACAGCCTTTCATTTGCTGGAAATGTTGTTGAGAGGATTTCTTCCAGGGATTCGACTCCCTGGGATCTTGACCGGATTGCCCCCTATATTCAAGCTATCAAAGACTTCAAGGTGGGGGACTCACCAGATGGAATGTGGTAAAGGACTTCATCACGCGCCGCATTAGTCCCCTGAAGAAAAGAGTTCCTCCCATGTGAAGGTACTCGGGGACAACAGATCCGACCAGTGACTACAAGGAGGGTAAGTGAAATTCTCACTTTTGACTCTGGTTTTTGTTAGTCCTAATCTGGTCTGTTGACTATGCTATCTGTTTGCATAGATCTTTCACAGGCAGAGATTGACGCCTGTGTCAAACTCATCTGTGAGAAATGTCCATCAAATGTAGCGGCTCCTCAAATTCTTACAGTTTTGACCGTAGAGGAAAAGGTGGAGTGCCTAAAGGTAATCAAAAATCGACTTCATCTTTAGACTTTTCTAGTCGTAAAAGGACTTACGATTGGAGGATTCATCATAGAAGAAACTTACGACTGTGGGCTTGTCGTAGAAGAACTTATGACGAACGAATGATCGTAGAAAAACTTACGACCACTCTAGTAATGCTCTTTTTTTATTTTAATAGAAAGTAGGCATAGAAGATCGCTAAGACGACGCGGAGGTCGCATTGGTGGTCATTGCGGCAGCGACACAAACGGAGCAAGCAAAAACTCCTCCAACCAAAAGGCGTCGACTTGTGAGGGTCGCCGACAAGGGTGGTGCGAGTTCAAGTCCCTCTAGTCCCTTCGCACAATTCGCTGCAGACATGGCAGCTGTAGAGAAGGAAAGGGTGGACGAAGCTACCATAGCCCTTAAGCACAAAGCCCCCAAGGCCAAGGTACCATTCTATTACGACAAAAAGACTTTCACAGTTTCTGCTTCTCGTGGCTTTGTAAAGTAGGTAGAAAAGGAGAACTGGAAAAGCTTCTTGTCTTTTGTGAAGGAAACTGTTGCTCCAGTAGAACCTGAGGTCGAGGAGAGCAGTACTCTTGAAGTGGTCGAGACAGATCTCGACCACTCGGGGAGTCAGGAGGGTAATGAAGCGGTGACTCCTGTTCTCCTGATTGAATCTCGACCAAAAGTAGTCGAGAAGAAGTTGAAGAAATCTTCCGTTGGGAAGGTTGCTTCTAAGTTCCTGGTTAGGTCTAGGACGCAGAGGTATATAAAAAACAAAAGTATAAGAACAGTATTTACCCTTTGTTTTTCACGAGTTAACTTGCTCTCTGTTTTGTGATCTTAGCTCAACTCCTTCAGCCCCCGAGGATGCTTTTGTTGAGAAGCCCGCTGCTACTTCTTCAGTAAATGAAGGACCGACAGCGGTAATGGCTGAAGTGTCAGCCACTATTCCACGGTGGAAGCAGCTATCGCTACTCGAGTTGCTACGACCAGTGATGCAGTCATAGGAATAGAGGCAAAGACAGTGGAGACCATGAAGAAGACGCCAGGAGAAGGTGATGGTGAGAGCTCCGACCACCACGCCGGTAAGGAGGTTGTCGAGGACGTTCCTCCCGGTCTTCAAGGCGGTGCTGCCATCACTGAATCAGAAGAAGAGGAGTACTTTAACTTCTGCTCTGATTTCTTTGGCCCTGCATCCATCGTAGAATCTTTCGCCTTCAGATCTCGCGACCGAGTCCCTCATCCCAGTAACATTCCCGACTGTGGGGAAGTTTTCGATGACAAACGTCTCGAAAGGGCTTGGTGGAAACGTGTTGAGGAGACAGATGGGCTGAAAGATCTGACAAGGATAATCTCCATGTTCACTCAGACGAGCATGAATGTAAGTATCTGACGATACCTATAAGTATGGTTTTATCCTCGCTCCTCATTGTCTTTGTTTTTTTTTCAAAAAGCTTTGGAACAAATTGTCACGGTTTGCGAGTACAACCAGCAACTTGTTAAGCTACGACAAGAGAAGGCGGTACTCTGTGAGCAAGCAGAGAGGTGGTGAGTCACTGATGCTCGTAATCATTTTATGTTTCGAATACTCGTACAGTACTCGTGGGGATTGTTGTAGAAAACTTTACGACTTGGTACTGGTCGTAGAAAAACTTACGTCCAGTAGTGATCGTAGAAGAACTTATGATTATATGGTAGTCGCAGAAGGACTTACGACTATGAGGATGGTTGTAGAATAACTTACGACCACTTGCCTCTGTGTTCATGTCTACTCTTAACATTTTCAGGTTCAAGAGTGATGAAAAGACCCTAACTGATTCGCTCAACTACGAAAAAGCCGAGACAAAAAAGTTAAGGGATGAAGTATATAGCCTTCTGAAGGAGCTTCAGGAGGCCAACTCTGCAACCCAACAGCTGCAGGAAAAAATAAACAGTACGCCCTTGAAGTTACGACTGCTTGTGAAATTGATCTTTACCTTTCTAACTTCTCATTTTTTTTAGAAAAAGAAGCCGAAATAAGGGCTCTTAAATCCGAAGTGGATACTCTTCGGACCGAAGTAAAAGAAAAGTCCCTGATCATTCATGAAATCGCCCGCATCGCCAAGGACAAAGATCAAGAAATTGAGAGATTAGATTCTCAGTTAGCGGGTAAGTAATCTTTTACCTGCTATTAAATTATTTTTTCATCTCCTAGAGTCATTTTATCTAACCAACCACACTCCTTTCAGAGCGATTGGTCGAAATAAAACGACTCCATGAGGCTTCGACTTGTACCCAAGAGGAGATGAAGTCGATGAAAGTCAATCTTCAAGATGACATCTCACTCTTGAATAACGTACTCGATGGGCTACGTGCTGAGAAGGTCACCCTTTGTGAAGACACGATAGCCACCCACACGAGTGCCATTGGGGAGCAAGTCGGTACTTTGCAAGAGTTGGTGACCACTCTAAAGACTAACCAGACCGACTCAATAAAGGAAGCGGTCAAAGGAGCTGTAAGCTATGTCTTAGCCAAACTTAAAGCTCGTGACCCCAACCTTAACACTCAATCAATTGAAGCCGACTTCGACTGCACTGATGCCGAAGCGAAGCGGTTGATCGAGGACATGCAGTCGGTAGGTGAGAAGGTCGCAGAGGAGATGCAAATAGGATCTCCTTCATCAGAGTAGTCTGTAATAAGAACCTGTAAAGACAAGCCTTTTGTTGATGTGTATATATGATCTTTCTTTTTTCCTACAAATCATCTCGTAGAGTAGTTAGTAACTCATAAGATAATGAATGGAAAAGATAATTAGACCAGATATCTGTAATCCTTCCTTCCTTCTTTCTTTTTCCTGCAAATCATCTCGTGGAGTAGTTAGTAACTCATAAGATAATGGATGGAAAAAGAAACCAAAACTAAGAATTGAAGTCATATTTATAACTTTATCCTAGCCCCTGACTATTTGCTTAGTTTATTTGAATAAACTAAGTAAATAGTGAAAAAAAGGCTTCTTAAAACAGAGAGGTTTGTTCGACTTATAGTTTTAGATCTCGATTATCTTGCACTAGTCGAAAGAGTAGAAATGAATCAACGCTAGGAAGTTCCTTCTAGTGGGCAGGACCATGTTACCATCTCTGACCAGATTAATCAAATCAAGAACAGCAACTTGAGTAAAACAAACATCTAGAGGACCTTTTAAAAATTCATTCGACCTTTCTCAGTGTACTCAATAAGTTTGTCTTGGTAGCAAAAGTAGGAAACAGGACGATGCTAGGAAGTTCCTTCTAATGGGCAGGACCACGTGCAAAAAGGAGAAGCTTCGACTAGGTGTGTTTCTTCCTCCGACCAGTTAAAACCGATCAAATTTACCAAAAGTAGTCGAACAAATCTCAAAATTGCACTCATTAGAGTATTTTTCAAAATGAAGAAATAAACTAAGGTGATAATAGTTGGCTTAAAATCTTTCGACCATATTTTCTGTGCCCAAAACCTTTGTATTGGAAGCAAGAGTTAGGAACAAGGCGATACTAGGGAGCTCCTTCTAGCGGACAGGACCACATGCAGAGAGGAGAGACTTCGACTAGTTGTTGTATCCTTTCTTCGACCAGTGTAAAGAAAAAAATTGAGCATATAAAATATGGTCGAAAGATTAGAAAAGCACTACTCAAAGGAAGACAATAAAGATAGAAAGAACCTGATACTTTATTGTCGTGGAGGTTTGTTACACATAAAATCTGTGTAACTGGTCGATATTCCAAGTGTTTGAGAGAACTCGGCCGTCCTCCATTGCTAGTCGTATCGAACCTGGACGCGTAACTTCGACCATAGTGTAAGGACCTTCCCACTTGGGGAAAGTTTATTCCGATTAGACTGGGATTGGATAAGCCTCAATACCAAGTCACCTACAGCGAGGCTGCGAGGTTGGACCTTACGATCGTAGTATCTGTGCAGGGCTTGTTGGTATACTGCTGAACGGATTATAGCCTGGTTTCTCTTCTCTTCGAGCAGGTTGATGTCGTCCGCACGAAGTTGTTCTTGGGCGGAGTCGGTAAAATTTTTGACTCGTGCCGACCTAATCTTTAGTTCTGGTGGAAGCATGGCTTCGGCACCAAAAACTAGAAAGAAAGGTGTTTCACCTGTAGCCGGACTAGCAGTCATACGAATTGCCCATTATACTGAGGGTAATTCTTGTACCCAACCCCCCGAGCGCTTGACATGCTAGTCGAAGACTCGAGTTTTAATTCCCTGCATTATTTGGTCGTTCGCTCTTTCGACCGCCCCATTGCTTTGGGGGTAGGCGACGAAAGCATAACACAACTTGGTACCCAACTCGTCGCAAAATTCCTGAAATTTTACGCTCAAAATTTGCTTACCATTATATGTGATTATCCGATTAGGTACCCCAAATTGAGTTATCACGCATCTCATCATGAACCTTTTTGCTGCTTCTGTTGTTATCTGTGAGGATCCCGGTTTATTTAGCTTGTAATTCTTAACCATCCACCTGACCCTAGCATCAAAAATCAAATAAACCAAGCCTCGAGATATGTATACTTCCCAGAACTACAGTATACACACCTCTTCACAAAATCATGCATCAATTCCATTCTAGACATAGAGTCCAAAGCATCACGTTAGCAAACAGTAGACAGACAAAGTAGAGTTATTACAAAAGAGGGCCGACCGGCCAAATGACAAACAAATAACAAAGTAAACAGCGGAAGCAAAAGTGCATAAGATGGCGATAAACAAAAGCCAATTAGTGTGCCTCTGCCCACAAGGCAACCAACCAGACCGCCAAGCTAGTCGTCCCAAAAACCGCACATCTCACAAAAGTAAGGCCCTTGGGGCTCACTGTAACACCCTGGCTATCCGGAAGCCAAGATGTCACCTAAAACATCTAACATACATCCATAATGCGGAAGAATTTGAAACAAGTATATCAACTAAAGACAGCATTAAGTTAAACAGGATATGATGAAGGTATCCATCCTTCACCTTTTAAGTTATTTAATTCTGATCATCAATAAAGAAGGTTCACACGCAGTAATATATCAACATCCATGTGGAGAAGGTATCCTTCCTTCACCAATTATAATTTAATTATTACAGTTCATCATTAACGAATGTAAGATAGAACTAAATTTAATCTTGAACATGAATAGGATGATGTGAACGAGTAGTGCGTGTCTACTCCCTCCCAAGTGAGCCAACATCGGGGTTACCTAAAATAAACAAACAACGCAAGAGTGAGTCCATGACTCGCAAGTACATGTGAAAGAGAAAGAACACATATACAAACAGACATCACCATTTAGGAATGCGAACCTTGCATCGAGTGAACACTTATGAAAACATGAAATGAATGAATGTAATCAAGGATGGACTGCACACATGCATATACTGGTATAGTGAGTGACACACCGTCGGTGTTCATTAAGCCCGCACCTTAACAAAAGTGCGGGGATCCAAGTCCTATATGAAGAACGCTTCATATAGGTGTCCAAAGTCGCTCATACCGGAATTGATGGGTCTTACGTGCCCATACCGGAATTGATGGGTCTTTCAATCCACTCCAGTGGGCGGGACATGACAATGTCCAAATTTGCCCACATTGGAATGGTGGGACTTACAATCCACTCCCGTGGACATAACATGAATAAAAGGATGCATGATATGAACATGAACAATGATAATACCATCTCTCAAGACATACTCCACATAATGAAAGAACATAACCAATTCAAAGATCTCGGGTAACACAATATGTCACACTATATTCATGAAAACATTCACAATCACAACACTCAAAAGCAACAAAGTACTTGCCTTCAAGCGTTGCGGCGTTAGCAGCAACGATGGCGCTCCCAAACCCGTAGCCTCGTGGCCTAAACAATTAAATAACCGAAATAAGAACAACATAGAATCCAACCCAATTAAAAGTCTACAATACCCCTTGAACTCCCAAGGAATCGCCATAAAACCTAATCGAAAAACAGGCTGCAACCCAAAACGTGTCGGGACAGCAGCACGAAAATGACAGTAGTTAATGACATGGGACTCAAATGAGATGAGTCCAGATCCTACCTCATCTTAACGAACATATCTATAACATTCAAGTTGATGAGATTTCCCAATTCGGCCAATAAACTTCTCTAATAAAGAAAACAAAACAGCAGCACAACTTCTGTCTGAACAAACAGGACAGCAATACTAAAACAACCATAAATTTTAATATACAAGTCCGAATTGAGCGTTCTTTAACAATATGAAAAGGTTATGAAATTATCTACAATAACCTAGTTGGCACGACATTCAAATTTTGCCTTTAACAAAAAGTGGCACACGGGTCAAAACTAAAGATAAAAACTGACATACAATCTGGACAGACTGACATACAATCTGGACAGTCACAATGAAAAGTGCATAACTTTTGATCTATAACTCCAAATGAAGTTTTCTTTATCAATCCTGAAAGCTAGTGATATCACCTTCAAAATTTGTTATGGGCAAGACCTCTGAATCACCCTCTAACTAGGCCATAAATCAACCTATACAGAGACTGCTAATTCTCGTCAGGATTCTGGACAGCAGATAGTAAATCTATCATAACTTTTGACTCGAAAGTCGGAATGAGGTGATCTTGGCGGCCACTGAAAGCTAAGAACAAGACCTAAATATCTCTAGGAGATGATCATCTCAGATTCGGCCTCTAAAACCACGAAACAGACCCCGCAACAATCTGGACAGAATTGATTTTCCGAACGCAGCAGTTCGATATAATTAAATATGATCCAATTCACAACTACCACCAATCAAACGATGAGGATCGGCATTCGTTACCCTTGCAGAAACCATGACGAGGCGTAAGAACCTTGAGAAGATCATCTCCTCCTTCTCACCTCCTTTGGCCGAACAACCTGCTGTCCCTTCTTGTTTCCTCGCGAAGACCGCAACGGAACACTCCGTGGGCGAGATGTGGAGGCACCACAGCAGGGGCAGCCACCATGGAGGGAGGATCAGCACCAAAGGAAGATGAGGGGAGAGGAGGGGCGCCAAGAAGGGGAGGGAAGAAATTTCGCCAAGGAGGAAAGAAAAGGGATGGTGGGGCTAGGGTTTGAGAGGGGGTAAAGGCGGCTTGGGCTGGGCTTTAGGCGCCTCCTCCTCCTTAGCCCACACAAGGCCGGCCAAGGTGGCCTTGGCTCGGGCCGGAGGCCCAAGTCCTCAATTTTTCCAAAAAAACCCTGACTTTCAATTAAATTTGCTCTCCCGAACAAGATTCTCGCTAAATTGAAATTTGGGATATTACACTCACCTGCCTCCTCTGCAACAAAAACATTAAGCAAAGCAAATGAGTACAAAAATGTACTCGCAAGACTGACGTGTAGACTAGCAGACCTATGCATATACTACATGCAAGCTTATTTGAGTGGAGGCTGTATGGCTCATTTTAGCACAAAGCAATCTTTATTTGCAATAATGTAATACATTTAAAAGCAAGTTGGCAATTCATTTTTATTGTTGAAATAACAGCAAGAGCAAAATAATAACAGTAGATAGATGACAATATCCTGGAAGTGACTAACCCATTAGTCACCACGACCATAGCATGAATTACCCATTCATGCCACCCATGTCAAGTTTTAATTAAAAGGTTGTAGTCTAGTTCTCACGGGGCGTATCCGAGCGTGTCCATAACCTAGGACGAGGCTATTCGAATAGATCAAACCCTGCAGGGGTGTACCAATGTACCCACACTTCAGACCGCCTTTTTGCCACAAAAGCACACTTCCGAAGGTATACCGGCACAGCTAAGTCCTACGAGACATTTCCAATATTGTATATTAACTTCGAGCCGCTCGTATGGATAGAAATCCATACGCTTACATGGTAAAGCCGAAAAGACAACTACCCACTCAGGGTAAAGCTTTTCGGACAACTACCATGCTCCCAACGCCACACCACCTGCGACCCCCTGCGACTCGGAGCCAATACACGCCAAAGTACTAAGTCAAGAGAGGTCCCATACCCTCTAGTGTGGTTAGCACGCAAAATGCTCAGTACGGTGGCGCAAGTAACTCGGTCCTTGTTGACTCGGGCACCATTCCAGTCACACCCAAAAACACACCAACATACCATTGTGCCCAAGTCTAAATCATTTTTGTTTTCATTTTTAGTTTTCACAATTAAATATAGCATAAATGCTGAATCACAAAGTAATAAAAATTTTGTGTGATCAAGGTTATCGACTAAGTCGATAACCGCCCAATTCTACCGATAACTAAGCATGTCTAAGCAGTTTAATTTGTATCTACTAAGTGACAAGAGATCATCCAACGATCTCTGATCACAACAAATAACCTAGGTTCAGGTAGTAGAGGAATATCATTTACCTATAGATTATGCAACTAAAAGGGTCCACTAACCATAGTTTAACAACGAAATATCAATGCATACATACGAGTTGCAAACAAAATATTAGTTTTGAACATAAAGGAATTAACATGATCAAATTGCTTGCCTGGTTGCTGCTGCTCAAAATGTTGCTGAGGCTCACTCTCGATAATACCGGAATCGTCGCAATCTATCGATCGAGCAAAAAGGACAAATAAGAACAAATAACACCGACAACAACCAAAATTCAATTTAATCCAATAAGCACGAATTTCATACAGTGGTTAGAGTATGATTTTATAAAATTTTAGAAACAGAGAACATTTTATTTGGAGTTAAGAAGAAGTTTCTAGGAACTTTCCAAGTTAGAAATACATACAAACATCATTAAATTAATTATCAAAATTTTATGAACAGAGACATACTTAATCTTATTCTGGTAAAAAGTACATCAAAAATGAAAATTAACAAAATTGGTTTCATTTGATTTGGAGCAAAATTGAATTAGTTATGGATTTTCTAAGTTAATTGAATTATCAATTCAAAAGCAATTCTATTTCAGAAATTTCAAAAAGGAAAAAAAAACCTTTCTTTACCGGGGCTCATCTAACTCACGATGAATCGATCGTGGCTCGGCGAGGCATTGACTGGTCAACTTTGACCAAATGGTACAACGGCGACGCCGAAAACGTATAATAGAGAATACGTTTTCAGATTTAAAAACGTACCGAACCTAACCAATAGAGAGAAATACGCCTCCTATTAAAAGAGGGCGTATTTCAATACTTTACGCAAAACCTTAACTGGCCGAGAGGGCCCACATGTCAACGGCTCAGGGAGCTATAAGCGGGGAGATTTAATTTCCTAAATGTATTTAACTCAACGGGGTCCACCTGTCAAAGAGACACTTAAAAGAAATTATTAGCACCAATGACTGTGTTTAGCGCTAATGACACTGGCGGCTTACCGGCGTTCCCATGGATGGTGGCATGACCGTGCAGTGGATCTAACGAACCAGCAAGTATCCGGGCGCGTGGGTGATACCTCCAGGTTCACCGTGACCTCGCGAACCCGATGACGGCGACACGGGCCCTCGAGGATGCTGGCGGCGAACGGAGGCGGAGAAGAAGCTACGGCTCTTGCGGAGAAGGCGCTACGGGCTTCAAGAAGACTCCGGAAGGTGCGCCTTAGCGCCGCCTTGATTCCAGGAACGTGTAGCCCAAGCTGACTACGACGGAGGAGGACGGAGGTGGCCAGAATTGAGGCGACGGTGCTTCACCGAGCTCGGAGAAGAAAGCGTCGCACGCCCTCAGTGATGCATCAAAGAACAAGATAAAGCTACTGTTAAACTCAGTGGAGCAATGCGATCCTAAGGGACCAAACGTCGAGGCTAGAAACTCACTAGAATGCTAGGAAGCTCGCGGGACCGAGATCACCGGAGACGGAGACGACGAAACCGTCCCTGGCGATTCACTGGATGCCAAGGACCCGGGCTGGGCAAAATGGAAGCGGCGCTGATCGTGGATCACGATGGTGACGTCGCGGGCTCGAGGGCGGCTCTCACACGGCGGTGCTGCCTTCGGTTTCTTCTCCGGCCGAAACCAAGAAATGGGCGGAGAAAGCGATAGAGCGAGGGAAACGATGGATGGGTGGGTGCGGTGAGGTGATGAAGACCTGGCGATGTGCCACGGACGGACACGCTGTTCACGATGTGGCAGCGACGATGCGCGAACGCCAGTGAGCTCCGGTAGGCAGCGGAGACGACGAGGATGAGCCCGACAGGTGGGGCCCGCCCGCCAGCGACAGCGAGAAGAACGACGCGGTTGGGAGCGAGCCAGAGTCTGACTCGGGTTCGGCTGGGTGACGCGGTCGAGCCAGGTTGGGTGGTGCGGTCGGGGTCGGGTTAGGGTTAGGTTAGGATTTAGTTTTGACCGAAAATCAAAAGGTTTGACCTAGCAGTTTAAAATAGAAATAAAATTCTAAAAATTCTAAAAAATTTGTGAGTATTCTGAGAATCAAATAGGACTTAGGAAAAATAGTTTCGAACACTTTATATACTAAAATTTGTTAGAATTTAAATTATTTTCAAATCTGCATTAGTGATTTGATTTGAATTTTGGTGAAGTCAAACTCACTTCTAAAAATTTGGTAAAAATAATTATAATTCAAGATAAATAATCTAGTATTTGAATAAATTATTTTCATAAACTTTCATTCATACATTTTTCTGTAATTCAATTAAAACTTGAATTTAAGTTTAAAAATTTTAAATTTCAACACAAACTTTAATACAAACAGCAAAAGTTTAAAATTGTGCACAAGTTTTTAGAAAACCAAGAACATGAACAAGAGATACAACAAAAGTTTTTAAACTTTCATACTTTTATACATTTGAAATACAAACTCTGTTTTGGGGTTGTTACATTATCCCAGTCACAGGTTCGGCTTCTATCTATTTTGTGAATGTATCAATAGCCACAAAAAGGAATTCCTATCCACCTGGAGCTCTGGGTAATGGTCCTAGGATATCAAGACCCCAGGTCGCAAAAGGCCAAGATAGAGGGATTATTTGTAATGCCTGAGCCGGTTGGTGTATTTTCCTACTATGGAATTGGCATTGTACATACTTTTTAACCAGCTCCTTGGCATCGTAGAGGGCTGTTGGCCAATAGAAACCTTGTCGAAAGGCCTTATCGACCAGCGTTCTGTAGGAAGTATGAATCCCACAGATGCCTCCGTGTATGTCGTGAAGGAGTTTTAATCCTTCACTCTGCGGAATGCATCGCATGAGCACCCCTTGAGTGCCTCTTTTATAGATGACACCTTCGACCAAAGTATACATTTTGGCCTTTCGGGATAATCGATCTTCCTCGAGATCATCGTCGGGTACAGAACCCGTCTGAAGATACTCGTAGATGGGTGTCATCCAGGTATCCTCGTATTCTAAAGAGGTTGTCTCAATAGGAGGTGTCTCTGGTTCTTCGACCAGGGACGGCTTCTGGAGTTGCTCCAAGAAGACTCCTTTTGGTACTATGAATCGGGAAGAAGCTATACAAGCAAGTTGGTCTGCGAGAAAATTATCCTTTTGAGGGATAAATTGTACCTCAAAACCAAGAAAATGCTTTTCAAGCTTTCGGACTTCCGATAAGTACCGAGACATTGTCGGATTAGAGCACTGGTACTCTTTTCCGACTTGATTCACGACTAGTTGAGAATCTCCTCTCACGAGTAGTCGGCGAATCGACAGCACTTTCGCAGCTCGTATGCCAGCTAGCAAACCTTCGTACTGACCATTTTGCCATGCATTCCGCTGTTTCCCTATTCTGGAGGATCGCTCCCAAGGGAAACTCAGAAGGCACAGCTAGTTTGTGGGCCTGAAAATAATGCCGCAGTTTCCTCGAAGACATGAGGAGGGCAGATAGAAGTTTTTGGACCAGAGGGTAACGCTCCTTAGGCTCGTGTAAAACTTCACTAACATAGTAAACTGATCGTTGTATGTTTTCACGTTCTACGACCAGTACTGCGCTCACTGCCGGTGGCGTGGCAGCTAGATAAATTAAGAGTGTCTCTCCCGGTTTCAGAAAAACCAAGACAGGAGCACTCGTAAGATACCTCTTGACATCCTCAAAGGCAACATTAGCCTCTTTTGACCACTCGAAACACTTATGCTTCCTTAGAAGTTCGAAGAAAGGTAGTCCTTTTTCTCCCAAGCGTGCGATGAAACGACTTAAAGCCGCCATGTATCCTGTGAGTTTCCGAACTTCTTTTCTCGTGGTCGGGGGGGCTCATTTGCATGATGGCCTTTATCTTTTCAGGATTTGCTTCGATTCCTCGTGCAGAGACTAAGAATCCAAGCAATTTTACTGAAGAAACTCCGAACACACACTTTTCGGGATTGAGTTTCAAGCGGTGCTTTCTGAGGTTGTCGAATGTTTCTTGCAAGTCTGTGATATGAATAAGTCGTTTGCTACTTTTTACAACTAAATCATCAACATAGGCTTCCAAATTTCGGCCCAATTGAGGTGAAAAACTCGTTTGCATCAAACGCTGAAAAGAAGCTCCAGCATTCTTTAAACCAAATGGCATTTTGACATAGCAAAATATTCCAAATGGTGTAATGAACACGGTCTTTTCTTCATCTTCTCGACACATATTGATCTGGTGGTAACCAGAGTATGCATCTAAAAAACTTAATATTTCACAACCAGCAGTGGAATCAATAAACTAATCGAGACGAGGTAAAGGGAAATCATCTTTTGAACAAGCTTTATTAAGATCAGTGAAGTCTACGCACATACGTCATTTGCCGTTTGACTTCCTAACCATTACAGGATTGGCCAACCACTCTGGGTGATTGACTTCTCTTATAAAGCCTGCCTTAAGCAGCTTGTCCAATTCTTATCTAATAGCGTCTCGTCGATTAGGGGCAAATCTCCATAACTTTTATTTTACGGGTACTTTATCAGGCCATAAAGCTAGCATGTGCTCGATCACTTCCCTAGGGACTCCGGGCATGTCGGATGCTTGCCACGCGAAGACATCTGCGTTTGCTCAGAGGAAAGTGATGAAGGTGTCTTCCTATTTGGGGTCGGAAGAATCCCCGATGCGAACAGTCTTCGAGGGCTCCTCCGCGTCCAGAGGAACCTCCTTGACATGGTCATTCGTCTTTGGTGCAGCTTTAGGCTTCGACTTGCTATTCGAAGGCTGACTTTCATCTAGAGCTGGTATCTGTCCAACCATCTCGAGGGACCGACGGTCGTAGGAATGCGCCATCTTCTTGTCACAATAAATTGTGATCACTCCTTTGGGACCTGGCATCTTAAGACATTGATATCCATAGTGAGTAGCTGTTAAGAATTTTGTCAAAGTTGGTCATCCGAGTATAGCGTTATATGCCGTATCGAAATCGACCACGTCAAAGGAGATCTTCTCTGTCTTGAAATTACTTGGTGAACCAAATTTAAAGGAAGAGAAATTTGGCCAATTGGTTTGGCTGAAGACCCAGGTATGATTCCATGAAAAGAGTATCGTACCAGCCTTACCTTTGTCCTGGGAACCAAAATCTCATCCAGGGTACTCGTAAACTGTATATTTAACAAGCTACCACCATCAACTAATACTCGATTTACTTGACAATTGTTGATGGTGGGTTTGACCACAATCGGAAATCGACCTAGTCTAGTCGAAGGGATCAGGGCAGTCACCCTTCTCGAAAGACATGGTGACTTTCGACCACTTCGGTATCTTATTGACAAGAGGGGAATTGATTGAGTTTACCTCATGCTCGACAGCCTTAAGCTGTTGCCTTGACTCATATGCCGATGATCCCCATAGATATGACCGATGGTGTGCTGTGGATCTTGAAACGGCATCTCCTCGTCGTCATCCGACTCCTTCCGTCCACTAGTTTTACCTACCTGTTCAAGAGTAGAAAGTGGCCCTTTGCTAGAGTAATATTCTTCGAGTTTTTGTAAAAAATCTCGACAGTGGCGAAGGTCGTGTCCTTCCTTTTTATGAAAAGGACACCACCTCGGTTTATCGTTCTTCCATTCGAGGCACTTACCCTTGCCTTGGTTGGAATTTTATCTGGAGTTACGTGGCTCTTTGTCGCTTACGGCTAAAACCTCCTTAGAACTAGTGGCCTGAGTTTTATGACCCTTCGCCTTATTCTTGAATATTTTAGCCTTTTTGTCCTTCTTCTTACCACCTTCGCCTGCAACTTGAGGAATGTCATCTTCTCAATCGATAGTGCTGTTCCACTCGACTGCTTCAGCGGCAGTCGCATATCTATCAGCCATCTCGAAGAGTTCGGTGACAGTGGCAGGAGGGTTCAAAGCAATATCCTCCGATATCCTTCTGCTGCGGACTCCCTGTTTAAAGCCTCTGATAACAGATGAGTCAGAAACCTCCGGAATGGAATTACGAACCTGACTAAAGCGTCTGATGAATTGACGTAGAGTTTTATGATCGTTTTGTCTCATCCGATGCAGGTCGTCCTCCTTTCCAGAGCGGTTGTAGGTGCCCTGAAAGTTTGCCAGCAGAAGGTCGCAAAGGTGTTGCCACGAGTAGATTGACTCGAATGGCTGGTTTAGTAGCCATGATCGAGCACACCCTTCAAGTACAGTCGGAAGGTAATTCGCCATTACATGCTCTCCTCCTCCTGCTGTTCGGATAGCCGTTGTGTAGACCTAGAAGAATTCAATGGGATTTTGGGTTCCATCGAATTTCTCCATGTTCGCTGGTCGAAAACGAGGTGGCCAGCGAACTGCTCGAAGATCGGGTGAAAACGCCCGACATCCAGTGATAAATTCTAGGCGTCTTGTTTGTAGGAAAGAAGGGTTAACATCACCAGGTGATCATACTCGATGATACCCAGTCACGGCTGGACTTGACCTACAGTAGGCCTCAGTCTTATGAGGGAAATACTCCTCATATTCCGTCTGCTGCCACAGATTTTGACCCTGGAGTGGTGAAAGATCACCTCTTCTGGGAGCTTGTCGATCTCCAAATGTTCGAAGAGCCTTCCTCATGTCAAGAAAGCGGTGTGATCGATAATCATGTCGATCTCCATGCGACGAGTTGTTCGAACGACTGGCGAACGATGGAGTCGTACTGCAACGACTTCTGGAATGATATCGACGAGGACGCTCGAGTTTTGCCATCATGTTCCGAAGCCTCCGTGCGATCTCTTCAGCGAAGATATCGTAGCCTGGTGCTCAAGCGAGCTCTTGAGTTGGATTCTCAAGCAAGTCGTTGATGTGCTGAAGCTCCCGAGCTTCCTTTGAATGATAATAAGCGCGCCTATGGAGATTTTTCTGAGCCATTATTTTTCTCTGTCGAGTTGTCTTAGGATCACCCATATCAAACCCTTGAGTTGGTTTTAGTGGAGTGCAATAATGTTGAGTATTTCCCACATGTTCATCAAGGTGTTCACTCCGTTCATCAGCGGCGGTGCTCTTGCCATTGCCACGAGGGGATGTAGTGTGTGCCCGTCGGAGAGCATCGTCAATCCTGCTTCTGGGAGAATGATCCTTATCAGAGGGAATGACGAAGACCTCCCGTTGATGACCTCCACTTGCGCTCCAGGCCTCCTCGCTTGAAGAGTAGTTGAGAGACACCATCTCGCGACTTGGAGTAAACCCCTCCAAGAAGGGGAACTCCGGGTTATAACCGTCCCCGTCCGTAGGTGTGTCCTGCGATGGGATGGTCGAACTTGTAGGAAAAGCGTGTTTGATCCCCTTCTCTGTGGGATTAGCCAGAGAGAAAGGATCATCAGGTGCCGATGAAGCTCTGGAATGATGGCTTCTAGAACTTGTCTCGCCAGGTCGTACTGCCTTAAGGGGACTTGAACACTCGGAGGAAAAACTCTCATCGTGTTGTGAGTCTGTCTTGGGGCAACCCTGTTTGTGGTCGTGTTGACCCTTGCCCCCTAAGGAAGCTGGTCCCTCAGCTGGCCGTACTGTTGTGGGGGGTAAGGATCCCTCCTCAACTCCGCCGGTGGTGTGGTCTCTGAGGTCTGATAGAAGATCTCTAGAGGCGGCAATACCATCGGATGATTCGATACTCTGCTCGTAATCGAAATCGGCATCCATGTCGATGTCTGTGTAATCGGCCAAGTTGAACCAATTCTCCTCATTCCACTCTCCTGCCATGGAAGCATCAAAGAGAAAAGAAAAAATTGTTGACAAGGAATTACCAGAAGAACCCCACGGACGGCGCTAATTGTCGGTGTTTTAGAACCGATCTTACGTAAAGATTATTTGATTTTGGGGTCTCCACAATTGATCACGCAGACGAAAAAGACACGAGGATTTTTACACAGGTTCAGGTCTTCTCTAGAGAGAATAACAGCCATACTCCTGTCTATATTGTAGTGGGTATCCTGGTTATAATCAGTGGAAAGACTTGAGCTTATACTACTACTGATTGCCTCCCTTCCCATTTCTCTCTGACAGAAGTCTTTTTATAGTACGTGCAGAGGTAGTCATTCCAGGTCAAGAGGCGCCCCATTATTCTGTAATAATGGTAGTAATCACCGGAGTAGTAACCTCCCCATGCTGCCTAACAGTTATCAATCAGAGATAATGGTGCGTTACATGCAGTTACTCCAGAGAATAACTGCGTATATTGACTGTTTAGATCTTATAGTTAATTGGGCCTACGGGCAGATGGACCCAATTAACTATGAGGAAGTCGTGACAGGTCTGGTCATAGAAGGACTTACGACCAGGGCATAGTCGTGGAAAACCTTATGACTGATTACTGGTCGTAGAAGGACTTACGACCAGAGGTGATCGTAGAAGAACTTACGATCATATGCTAGTCGTAGAAGAACTTACGACTATGGGGGTGGTCGTAGAAGAACTTACGACCACCTGATTGGCTTCTCCCTTACAACTATTAGGGGTATATTTAATAGCCGTGTGATGTCATATTTACCCATAATACTAATTATAGATAAATAGTAAAATAAGGATTATTAGATCCTCGTCACAACCAATTAGCCGATTTCAACCACTCCTGATCAGGCTGGATTGATCTTTTAAAGTGGTCGAATTGAAGCTGATTTCCTCAACAGAAGAAAACAGAATATATGTAATCTGGTAGGCACCTTGTTCCATACCATATGTAACTTCACTATTTTGGTGTGTAACTTCCGATCAATAGAAGAATGTAGAAGTAGTACTTCACGCGATCGATCAATTGAAAGTTACACATCATAGACAGTGAAGTGCTCGCTTGATCGTACAAATATGATCTTCTACCAATTTCTTGAAGACTTCAAATCCATAGACCAAATTGACTTTCTGACCACCTAAATTGAAGTACTCGATCAATCATCCATGGATTTTGTTCATTCCATGCACGGTGATCGAAATTCAATTTGTTTCATGAATTTTGTCATACTAAAAGGGTATGGAGATGAGAACTTTAAGAAGAAATAGAAGTAAGAAAAGATGGAAAGTTTGTGAGTGATTTTTTCTTAGTTCTGCCCTTCTAATGGTTATTTATAAGCTTAACAACTTGTGACAAGATTAAATTAACGATTAAAGAGGGAAGTTCGACGGATAGGATTTATTACAATCTGCTCCTAATAAATCGTGGGTAACCAAATCATCTTTTCAGCAATTGTTTTTCATAAATACGGTTCACGCGCCTTTTCCTATGTTTACAACTGAAGTTGGATGGTCATCATAGATGGTTTTTTAATAAGAACCGTCTGTGATTACAGATATCACATACGGTTTTTAATAATAACTATCTGTGATAATTCAATCTTTCAGCTCCAGCGTGATACGTCACTTCGTCTAGCGCACTGACGTTACTCTTCATCTCGCATGCCGACGTTACGATGTGTCTCTTCGATGTTTTATAAGAATGATCATCGTGCGCCATGGTAAGCACACATGGTATTGAATACGTACTCCATGGTGAGCACGCGGAGCATGACGGCGAGGATCAAAGCGAGATGGTCGGTGATTGCCGTCACTTTTCCTCATGATATCATCGTCCACATTGTCGGTCTCATGGACGCGAGCTCTCCTCAGCCCATTGCTTACCTTTGTAGCCTACGAGCCACGTATGTATTCTGCTCTTTTATTTTTGGTAGGTCTAAAGGAGTCAGTATTATGTTTTGTTTTTGTTCAGAGTCTGTTTCTGAAGATTACTGTTGCATATCATATCCTAGTTAATTGTCAGAAAGCTTCAGGTGTTCGTTCCGATTTCAAGTTCCGATAGAGAACCTGATTATAATTCCTCTGAAAATCTATAAAAATGAGAAAAATCGAAAAGTCGTATCAGTTGATACGGCGCAAAATAATCTCGTGTTGATTTCATTTTGTGTCCAATATCCAATTCTGAACTGAATTTGACTAGCAATAACAACCTTAATTTGGTCTTTTAATTTTCTCTTATGGTGTAATTCTAGTATTAAGATTTTGTTGTCTTGAATTTTAGTTACAAGGCCATGTACAAGGCGTCCAAGGAGCATGTTGTGGGGAGGCGCGTGTAACAGCCCTAACTTAGGGTTTGTATTTCAAATGTAAATTATGAGTAGAAATAAAAACTTTTGAGGCCTCATGAAATCATTTGAGAGTTTCTACAATTTTCCCTAGCAATTTCCAATTTTTGGAATTTAATTCTTGTGGTTGGAAATTGTTGTCAGCAAATTCATAGCTTTCAAACTTGTGATCATCCTCTGAAATTATTTTTCCTGTCATCTTGATCATCCTATCTACCTCCCTGAATTATCTCAAAAAATTTAGATTTTATTTGCTATTTCAAATGGCCAAGTCAAACTAGTTGAAAATCTGGTCAAACCCTAGGTCAGCATGCTTGTGATTTTCTGCAGAACTTTTCAGTGCATGAAAAGTTCTGGAAAATTTATGCAATGTTGTTCTCTGTCTCTAGTAGCTTCCATAAAATTTTCGGAATTTTTGGAGCCCTGAGCTATCTCTAAAAATTTCCCAAAACTCCTCTGTCTTTTAAATCGAATTCTCAAAACACCGCTTGTCGGCCCGAACCACACTTGGGCTCGAGTCCGACCGCACCACATAGCTCGGTCGCGCCACCTAGCGGCACCGCTCGAGCCCGATCTCGCCGACCGTCCGATTCAAATCGTGCGCCCTCGTGGCGCCGAGTCCGCCGACCGTCCGAATGCTTACACCGATCTCACCGGTCCATTAGCGATCGAACGGTCGCAGATCTTTCCTGGCCGAGTCGAACCAGCTTAGTAGGATCGCACCTAACTCGCTCGCGCCACTCCGCCTCTTTCGCCGATGTGGGCCATCCTCGCAGTCATCACCTACTCGCGCCGAGCCGAGTGCCATCGGCGGCATGCATGCGCGCCACCTGCCTCGCCGCCCATTCTCGGTTTTCTCTCACCTCACCGCACGCCGCCTGCTAGCCCATATCCCGGTGCGGCATTAATCGCCGCCATCTACCTCTCGACTCGCGCTTCCTTCCATGCGCCTCGGTGCCGAAAGCTCCGCCTCTGCTTCTTCGCCTCTTCCCTACTTAAGCTCACCCAAAGCTCCTCTTCCTTCTTTAGACACCATTAAGCCAACTCCTATCACCCATTGCCCTTCCGAGCTCAAATCGTAGTAATGCTCGAGCTCGTGCACGCATCGTGGCACCGCCACCGTGTCATTACCGCAAAAAGTGAAGATCATCCTTTCCTTTTCGCCATTTCGTGTTCCAGCTCTCACTCGTGCTTTCCCTCAACTAATTTGAAGTTTTATTCACAGAGCCGTTGAATTTCAACTTCCTCTTCCTCGGCGAAAGTTCAAACCTTCGCCCTCTTCTCCGGTGAGTTGGTTCATAGAGTAATTGCTCGCGCTTAGCGCCATCCGTGCACTCACCGAGCTATCTCCATCTCCCTTTTCTCCCGCTTTTGTTCGTGTTCTTCCTTCCTGGTGACCCTTGATCGCCGCCGCAGTTCTCATCGCCGCCATCTCCGGCAGCCACCGAGCTCCGCGCCATTCCGGTGAATTATCAAGCCTCACCGATGCCCATGCGCGCTTAGTTTTCACCTTATTCTCCTCTCGCGCAGCCGCCCTTTGTCACCCCATCGCCGCCGCCGCTCGTCGCCGCCGCCACCTCGCTGCATCTCCCGGCCGCGCGTGACCACCTTCGGGCCAGTGATCCTCGAGCAACCCATTTTGGCCGTCGAGCGACCTCGCCGCCACTCCTTCACCGGCGATTTAATCCAGTCCGTGAGCCGCCGAGCCTCTGTTTTCTCTCAGCTCCTCTCTGCACTCCGATGCTGGGGCCCACTCTTCAAAACCAGCTTTAGTCTCTAATCATGATTAGGAATGTTCATTAGTTCACTCTCATTGCATGATCAAAAATAGGTATTGGAAGTTTGAAAGTATTTTAGTTCTCTCAGATGCTTGTTATTGTCGTCGTTGTCGTGAACCAAATTGGGTTCATTCTTATGCTATTCATATTTGGTTAGTGCTTGGTGACTCCTTTAGAAGTGGTGCTTAGCAAGAAGTTAATTGGATAATCTCTATAGGATTTAAATCATTAGTTGGCTTTTGATCTATGAAGTCATATCGAATTTGAGGTTTTGCCTCGTGCTTGTGGTGTATTTTCAAGAAAGTAAGATTTTGTTGTAGCCGCATGCTGAAAATCGTTAGCATTGCAGTACCTTGGTGTGGTGCTTAGGAGTGTGAATAGTTGAGTATCTTTAAAATCCTATCTTAGATAGAAAAGGTTGTTAGCATCTCACAATTAAATGCTTGACTAGTTAGTGTTTTCAATAGCTTCTTGTAGGTTCTGTGCTCTTCCTCATAATGGTTGTTTTAGAGTAACTAGCTGTTTTTGATATACTAACTTGATGATTAAATAATAGATGTGCACACAATCACCACCAAAGTCTGTCCAAAGTTTAAATCATATAAGATGATTGATTTTGTGGCTAACCTGATAAATAAGTGAGTGGGTAGATCAATCACTTGAAAGCATGTCTTTTTGAAGCATCTCAGAGTGCTTATTTGTTACTCCTTTGTGATGGTCTAGCCTCTGTATAAATTGGTGTTTGTATTTGATTATTGAGTTTTGTCGTGTTATTCGCTCTTATTCGCTGTTTTGTTCAATCGTTAGGATTCGATATTTGCGCAACCCCGAGAACGACTCTCCGCAACAAATTGAGCAACAAAGAACAGCAAGCGCTTGATCATTTTATCCCAGATTTTAAAGTCTAATATTTTGTTTCAACTGTATGTATGCATCGCTTATTTTGTGTTAAATTGGTTAGTTAAACCTTTAGATGCATAATCAGAGGTAAATATCTGTCCTCTACTACCTGAGCCTAGGTTATTTGCTGTGATTAGAGTTCGCTGGATGAACTCTCGTCACTTAGTAGATTACGAGTTCAAATTGCTTAGACATGCTTAGTATCGGTAGAAATGGGCGGTTATCGACTTAGTCGGTAACCTTGATCACACAAAATTTACTACAACTTTATGTTTCAGATTTTTGCTATGTTTAATTGCAAAATTAAAAATGAAAAAATGATTTAGACTTGGGCACAATGGTAAGACTGTGTGATCTGTTGGGTGTGATCGAAAGGTGCCCGAGTCGCTTAAGGACCGAAGTTACTTGCGCCACCGTGATCGAGCATTTTGCGTGCTAACCACACTAGAGTATATGGGACCTCTCTTGACCTAGTACTTTGGCGTGTATTGGCCCGGTCGCAGGAGGTCGCAGGAGGGATGGAGGTGGGAGCATGGTAGTTGTCCAAAAGCTTTATCCTCGAGTGGGTAGTTGCCTTTCGGCTTTACCATGTAAGCGTATGGATTTCTATCCATACGAGCGGCTCGTAGTTAATACACAATATTGGAAAAAGTCTCGAGGACTTAGCCGTACAAAGATACCTTCGAAGTGTGTTTTGGCTTAAAGGCGTCCAAGTGTGGGTACATTGGTACACCCCGCAGGTTAAAACTATTCGAATAGCCTCGCCCTAGGTTATGGACACGCCGGATACGCCCCAAGAACTAGACTACAACATTTCAATTAAAACTTGATGGGTGGTACGAACTGGGATTCGTATATTGTTGTGGTGACTATTGGGGTAGTCACTTCTAGGTTGTTTATCTTTCGCTTGTTATTAATATCCTTATCGTTATTTCAATCTTAAAATGAATTGCAAACTTGCCTTTAAAATCAGATACCTTATTGCAAATGGAAATTGGCTTTATGCAAATGAAACATATGGCCTCCACCAAATAAGCATGCATGTAGCTTATGAACAGTCCGCTAGTTCACACGCTGCCTTGCGGGTACAAAGACAATCTTTGTACTCGTGTGCTTTGCTTAATGTTTTTGTTGCAGAGGAAGAAGGTGAGCCCAAGGGCCTCACTACGTGAGTCAGGTTGCCGATTCGTGGACGACTAGACTTGGCGGTCCTGGCCGATGCCTTGTGGGTTGGAGGCACGCGATTGGCTTTGTTTATAGCCATCTTATGGCACTTTTGCTTCACTGTCGTTTTGTTTATTTGTGTATCTTGGCCTATCGGCCTTTGTCCGTAATAACTCTACTATTTGTTTATCTCCGCTTGGTAGTGTGGTGTTTGGACTCTATGTTTGGAATGGAGTTGATGTCTAATTTGTAACGGGTGTATACTGCTCGAAGTATACATATCTCGAGGATCAATTTATTTGATTTGTGATGCTAGGACCAGGTGGTTGGTTAAGCATTACAAGCCGAATAAATTGGGGTCCTCACAGCGCGTGGCGCTAGAGCAAGAGGAGGCAATGAAGTAGCGGGATAACGAGCGCTAACACGCCGTCATCAATCACCTGGCCGGCTCCGGCAACCCAGAGGCCTGCTTCAACGTCGACCTCACGCTTGTCTTCACACCCCAAGACATGCAGCACGGCCTCATGTTCCTTAAACAGGCAGCCGTCACCGGCCACAAGGCTGCGACCTACATCCTTAGCCTCCTCCTTTACACGGTCGGCAAGACGCGCGACGTTGAGAAGAACTACATTAGCCAGGTCGAGGGTGAGCTGTCCGGCGGCGGGTGTGAGACGACCAAGTGGACCAACCAGGAGTGCAGGCGGTGCTAGAGGCTCGCTGTGGACAAGGTCCAGGAGGCGGCGTGGAAGAAGATGACCGGGCCATTGGGCCGGGTGTGGGCGCTGTCGTAGGACGACCACCCGTGCACGAGCATCGGTTGCGGTGTGATGCAAGGATAGGATGACTACGTCGTCTTCTGCAATGACGACTGCAGGATTAGGCATGAGTATACCAAGTTCTTTGCAGAGGTGTTGAACAACTTGCTGTAAAATTAGCGATTTTAGCATAGTTTTAGGAAATATTCATATATAATTCTTTACTAATATGTGAATGTGTCATATGTACTTCTGAATTTGCATTAATGTATGAATATTATCATAGACGGTTCTATTAGGGAACCATCTGTGATAAGAGACCATATCACAAACGGATCCATAATAGAACCGTCTGTGATATGAGACCTTCTCACGGACGGTTCTATTATGGAACCATCTGTGATAAGTATCGCTAACGGTTCCATAATAGAACCGTATATGATATCCCTTTATTAATAGGAGCCTGCTAGGATTTGCGCCCTAACTCGTCACTCCCCAGCGCCGTTACTCTCGCCCGTTCCCCTCCCCACCCGAGTGCCCCCGACCTCGATGTCGCCGCCCGAAGCCTCCTCCCCGACGGCCGCCCCCAAGTCGCGCCTTCTCCATGACCTCGTCGCCGTCGTTGTGACACCACGGTTCACTGCACAAGATGCTCTTATCATAAGAGTCTTGTGCAGTGTCATCATCGTGACACAACTACGATGACGCCGCCACTGCCAGTCCAATCGACCTCCCTCTGGCCAAATCCACCTCCCCGCCGCTAGATCTGCCTTCCCCTCTTTGACCTCCCCAGCTACCTCTCCATTCTCTGTTGCTTCAGTTTTTGGATTTTAGTTTGACTTGTTTACTGATGTGGGTTGTTGTTGCTTATGCATACATGAAGGAGATGCATGTGGTGAGCTACTACCGGTGGTCGATTTATCGGTTGCACTGGGGAAACTACTCCCCCTTACTCTCGATCCCTTTCCCTCCCCTTGCTCTGTGATGTGGGTGATGAATGATGTGGGCTATAGTGGGTGTTCTGTGATGGTTGGATGATCACTACACCATGGCATAGTATTAAGGGCAATGCAACTACCGGGAAAAACTGCGTTCAAAGGCAATTTATCTGTCGGCAATTAGTTTTCCTGGAACTTATGGCCTGCCCGATAAAGTGCTGCTGGGAAAAATATTGTCCGGTAGATATGTGTATCCCCGGTAATTAACTGCCCTAGAAAAGTTGATTTTCCCCGGCAGTTATATTTCCCTAGCAATTAGCTTTTTCCCAACAGTTATAGTTTTTTCGGCAGTTATATGTATTGCCCAGCAGTTAACTGCCCTCGATTGTGTGTTTTGTCGGCAGTTAAGTGCCCTAGATTTTCCGTTTTCCCTGGCAGTTAGGTGTTTTCCCGACAGTTAGATTGCCCTCGATTGTGTGTTTTGCCGGCAGTTAAGTGCCCTAGATTTTCTGTTTTCCCCGGCAGTTAAGTGCCCTAGATACTTTTCTCCTGTAGTTAGGTGTTTTCTCGGCAGTTAGATTGCCCTCGATTGTCTCTTTCCCCCAATTCATTATGAATTCAGTTAATAGCCAGCAACTCATATATACAATATTCCTATATCTTTCAGATTGACATGATTCTATCATACAACAAGCTATTCCAACTAATGCAGTTGTATGTGAGCATACATCTGATTTCGGTAGAAAATCGATACCATAACAGATATAGTCTAAATGAACTATAGAAAGAGCATAGCGTATTTATCAAATACTACAAATAGATTTCAGAATGACAAACCTTGCTAATCAGCACAATGCTAGTTCTTGTCCAAGGTTGCAAACATGACAAACAATAGAACATATATACAAAACGCATCATCTGCTAATTCGAATCTCGTGAAACAGTGAGCTACACCGATGACATGCTTTTGCAATCGAACAACCAGCACGAACGAATATACATGAACCATCAACGCTGAAGAAAGTACTGCATGCTAACCTCCTCAGCAGAACACGAGATAAAAGGCCAACATATGTATAGTAAGAGTGTAATATAAGCAAGTTGCAATAGATCTGTCTAGCGTATATAGACTGAATGTAGCATGATTATATCTAAGCAGTAGTGTCATCACATACAGGACCGTTTGTAGTTGGTACTGGTTAGAATATTGTTCTTGAATACATCACAAAATATATTTTTTTCTTGGAATTCAGATTACAAAATTTCAACACTAAAGAGCAGGTATCGATTACTTTCCTGAATCAAGATAGGACCTTACCTTTCCTAGAGCTATTTGAGTGTGTAATCTTTGATGCTGGTACATAATCTATAGATGCATTGCAATTCCTTGCATGATTGCCCACCGTACGAAAAGTAGTTCCCATCTCTGAAAAAAGGTCATAGTTTGAGTTCAATGTTAAAAGATTTGGGAGTGATGCGAAAGCAATAGACCTGCTTCCTCTGAAAAAGATCATATACCTGCTTGCTGGAACAATGAGGTTGTCCCTTTATCTCCCATGTAAGGCTAACAAGAGCCATTAGCGTTGATAAAAATTAAATTGGTATATTCACCTAAAAATATAGTAGAGCATTATGATAAAAAGACCATGCTTTGTAAATTAAATTGATATTGCAAGATTGAGAGAACAAACTAAACATGGGCTCTACGCAACAAATGAATAGATGTGTTGATGCCAGATCTTTCAAATAGCAACAAACTAACCAACATTTAGGAAAATTTGAGCACACTTGACAGGCCAATGGGCATGCGTATAAAATGGGCATCTGCAATCAATTGCTTGAATGCTACAGCTGACAATTTCCCTATCCTAAGGAACAGAATCTTGGGTCCTTACCAAAGATAGGTTTACTGGTCACGATAAACTGTATCAGTTTCCACAATATACAGGTATAAACTACTACTTTTGAGATCTTGATTTATTTGCACCCGAGGTCATTCAAATTAAAACAATCTAATAAAACAACCATAGGAAAAGTATTCGAGTATCAGTTTCCACAATATACAGCTCCTAGGACGTTATGAGCTCCCAAAGCACAATAGCAAAACTGAACACATCTGCTTTGTTATCATATGGTTGATGATTTATAACCTAAGCATGCATCATCAAAGATATATTAGCAAGGAATTTAACATTTTCATCTCATTAGTGGTTAGTAGTCACTGTAAACTACATATATATGATCTATCACAACCATTGAATACTCAGGATGATTGAAATAATAATCTAATCCAAATTCTTGGCTTCAGCAATAAAAGTATATTCTTGACCAATGAAGTAAAGAGTTATAGGCTACATACATGATCTTTGTCCATTAGAAGGTTGGCAGTCTTCAAGTCTCTATGGATGATACCCCTCTGATGCAAGTAACACATCCCTTGGGCCTTGGCATACATCAACTGCAAACTTAAGGAGAGTTGGGAGCTCCAAGACATTGTGCTACTTGTGCACAAAGTCATACAGACTTCCTCCAGACATGTATTATGTAAGATATAAAAATAGATGTTGTGTATTAGTAGAGGATGAGAGGAAAATGCTCCAACCTCCGAACACATCAGTTAAGCAAGAAAAAACATGCTCTTCAAGTAAACAAGCATAATTTCTTACAGCTGTAAGTTATATTTGTCAAATATTATGAAATCGTAGGTCATAATGGGTTGTGATTACTTCTATTAGACAATATATAAGTTAAAAGAAACAAAAAAAAATTAACATTATTCTGTATAAATTACTTCACAAGCTTAGGAAGAGCTACATCTTCACTGCTATATCTAATGTATCATCCTATGGTACTTCTCACCGCTGAATCAATGTAGGAACTCCTTCAATCTTTGAAAGAAAAAATAGTTAACTGCTGAACATGATGAAATAGCACACAAAAGTTGAATTAGACCTACGTCAACAAATATCCCAAATTAAAAAAAAATCGGTTGATAGTGAAATGCATTTAACAATATCTCCAATGCTAAGCCTGGCCTGCATAATGACACCAGTTCATTAGGTCCAACATGCCTCTTACAGGCCAAATATAACCTAGCCAACATTTTACACGAAAAAAACTCCTAAGTGTTAGCTGAACTTTTCTGCAAGAAAATGATGGATCTAATGTATCATCCTATGGTACTTCCCACTGTTGATTCAATGCAGGAACTCCTTCAATCTTTGAAAGAAAAATAGTTAACTGCTGAATATGATGAAATATCACACAAAAGTCGAATTAGACCTACGTCAACCAATATCCCAAAGTCAAAAATTCGGTTGATAGTGAAGTGCATTTAACAATATCTCCAATGTTAAGCCTGGCCTGCATAATGACACGAGTTCATTAGGTCCAACATGCCTCAAACTGCTTACAGGCCAAATATAACCTAGCCAACATTTTACATGAAAAAAATTCCTAAGTGTTACCTGAACTATTCTGTAAGAAAATGATGGATCTAATGTATCATCGTATGGTACTTCCCACTTCTGAATCAATGCAGGAACTCCTTCAATCTTTGAAAGAAAAAACAGTTAACTGTTGAACATTTGAACAACATAGTACTTGCAAGGGACAATGCAATTCAGGTATACTTAATCTGAGAGTTGTGATGTGTTCATTTCTACATATGATGAAAGAATTAAATCTATTTGACCAAATTATAAGTAGGAGGTAGGATATTTAACAACATCACATAACTAGAACATCTTATAGGTTACAAGTGGTTTCATAGAATGCTAGGTACCTTAGAATATATACTTCTTGTGTGAACTCGTTCCAAATATATAGTATAGAAAAAGAAAGAGTTAGCAAGTGATTCTAAATATATCGATAATAGAAGGTGTGTACTGACTACTAAGAAGTAAGAACTATAGAACATCCTCGTTCCTACTAAGAATTGTATTACACAAATATCAGGATTCAGAAGAGAAAAAATATTGTTTTGGAGGATAATTTGCTCACCCTGATAGACTAGCTGATATTAACGCTGATCCATGATATCTGTCAAAATGTACAAGCAAAAAGACTGTAATGTCATTGCAAAACCTCAAGAGTTTGTTACACTCAACTAGGAAGCTCCGAGAATATTGCAATGGTAATGCTGGGAGCCTGGGAGGATACATGCATGCTGGTGAAAAACTATTACATGGTAATTCTTGGACTTGTTGCTAGTTGTGATGAAAAATTATTACAAAAAATGCATGTTGTGGTCCAGTCATCATCTGATATTGACACACAAACACTTTTACTGGCGTGGAAGTCAATATACAACTTATGTGCAGCACCAAATGGGATTGGAGTATCAAGTAAAGATAAGTAAAGAAATGATGCAACAAGGCATTAGACATCTACTGGTTTTAGGAGGAAAAGCTGATAAATAGAAAGAAAAAAGAATCATACGATATTCACTGTCCAACTAAATTTATTGAACAAATGGAGCTAAAAGCTATGTACCTCCAATAGCTTCCCTTCTAGTTCAAGCTGCTCATACCTGCATTTTATGAAATAAGAGCATCAGTTTAAGCCAAAGAAGCAATAGAATCAATACATGCGTGTAGCAAAAAAAAGTGTGCATGTCAAAATGTGCAACTCTGCATGTACTAGCAGCTAGCTAGATGAATCAAACAATTGTAGTTGAAGTTAAAATTGTACTAGTTAGTACTTATTAGTTACCAACAATGTTGGAAGCTGCAAGGAGATGATCTTTTCTGGCTGTTGTGGCAAAGAGATCCAAACAATAATATGCACATGCGACAAACCTCCCTTTTGAAACTCAGTCGTGTACACAGTTTGGTAAAAGGGAAAATTAAGGACAAGATAAGGTAATATAAACTGAGGGAAACAAGTGCTTCTACTATTGAACCAAGTGCTTCTACATAATTCCAACCAAAATCTAGGAAAAAGAAACATTTGCATTATACATAAGTAGTACTTTGCTTTGCCCAAAAGCAATCAGACAATCACAACTCCTAAAATTAACCCTGAGGAGATTCCAAGGCTCACAATGTTCAACTGTTTTGCAGTCCATGAACTATCAGATGAGTAACAAAAGTTGGTAAAAACCACTGAATGAGAATCTCGCCAAGAACTTGCCACTATTTCAGAGATAAACAGAACATGTCACCAAAAGATCACATAACAAGGGCATTGAGGATCTAATACAAATCGACTTACAATGATAGCATGAGATAAGGACCGAAAGTTAAACATTGATGACAAGTACTACCAGGTATATGTGTGTTCAAGAAACAACTTCTGAAGTTTGTAAATTTAATAAATGTATTTTTTAGAACTCAGTATATGCAACATGAACAATCAATAAGAGCATTTTTCTAATACCGAACAAGCTGTCAAGCTCTAGTATCAGAGGATATGTATATTACAACAACAAAACCATCTCAAGTACTCAGTATAGTATAAATTGTCCATGGATGTTCACAGGGGACACAATTGTAACATATGATCTGGCCACATGGAGTGTATACCTTTGTATATGTATTTTTGGTGAGCTAGTAATGCCGGCATAGGGTCTCCTATATTGCACAGCTGCATAACAGAAAGAACAAAAAGTTGATTAACTAAAAGGATTCACCAACCTGATCAAACATGTCAATGTAAACTTGGTGCAAACTGTGAGCACTGCAAAATTGGTTTATCTCATGATGAATTTTGTCATATATCCATTGCACATCACCAAAACCAAGCATCCAGTAACCCACCTCCAGTCAATCACCATGCATGAGCTTAAAACAACAAACATCAAAACATGAATCAAGCGCAAGCTGTAAAACTGAAGCAAAACAAGAAAGGAAAAAGGGGGAGGGGCAGAGGGGAGTGCGGCCAAGCCAGGGCAACCAGGCCGGTGGGGAACCAGGGGGAAACCGGTCGGGCTGAGGCGGTCGGAGGCCGAAAAAGGGGGGAGGGGGTAGAGGGGAGTGTGGCCGAGCCAGGGCAACCAGGCCGGTGGGGAACCAGGGGGAAACAGGTCAGCCGAGGCTGCCGGAGACCGAGCCGGCCAGGCGAGGCACTGGACCGAGCGGTGGCGCACCGGAGGAGACGAGCTGAGCACTGGGAGGTGAGGCAGCCAGGGAGGAGGGCAGCGTTGGGTGGTGAGGTGGTGCTAGGATGTGAGGTGGCCAGGGAGGAAGGGGCGCCCGGGGAGGAGGGTGGCGCTGGGAGGAGTGCGCCCGGGGAGGGAGGTGGGGCGACGTTGGGTGGAAGGGGCGACGCTGGGTGGTGGGGCAGCGTTGGGAGGTGAGGCGGCTAGGGAGGAGGGCAGCGCTGGGTGGTGAGGCGATGCTGGGAGGTGAGGCGGCAGGGAGGAGAGCGGCGTTGGGTGGTGAGGCGGCGCTGGGAAGAAGGGGAAGGAGGACGCGCTGGGAGAGAGGGGGCGATCGGGAGGGGAATCTGAGGATAGGGTTTTGCGCCTCTTGTCAAATACTTTTTTCAGCTGCGTGCCCAAGGGAAGGCCAGTATCCCCAGCACTTAAAATGACTTTGTTGATTTTTTTTTAGGGCAGATATACTGTAATTAACATTGAAATATTGCTGGCAGATACATTGTTCTGGAAAATAATTATTTCCGGCAGATAATCAGACACTTAATCTCTTAAATATTGTCGGCAGATGTTTTGCCACTAATCCAATTTTCCCCGGCAGATAATTGCCCTTAATACTATGCCATGGTGTAGTGGATATGGGTGGGTTCTCTGTGTATGATGTTGGTTCATGAGATGTGGTTAGGATGGGGCAAAACATCAGTCTTTACACATACAAAATTTTCCATTCTCTGTTGCTTCAGTTTTTGGGTTTGAGTTTGACTTGTTTACTGATATGGCTTGTTGTTGCTTACGCATATATGAAGGAGATGGATGTGGTGAGCTACTGCCGGTGGTCGATTTGCCGGTTGCACTGGGGTAACTACTCCCCTTTACTCTCTATCCCTTTCCGTCCCCTTGCTCTGTGAAGTGGGTGATGGATGATGTGGGCTATGGTGGGTGTTCTGTAATAGTTAGATGACATGGGTGGGTTCTCTTTGTATGATGTTGGTTCATGAGATGTGGTTCGGATGGGGCAAAACATCAGTCTTTACACATACAAATTTTTGTATACATAACTAATCTTATGGTATGCTCCTATATATATGGTATTCTGCTTTTGAAAGGTGCAATTAACTTTTCAGATTTGTAAAGGTTAGGATAATTTGTAAAGCTGCAATTAACATACAAATTTCTAGAATTTTTACCTAGCTTGTGCCTCCGATCATCAATTATTTATTAATTGGTGTGTATTCTATTCCAAAACAAGACCAAATGAATTAAAAATTACTACAACACCTCTTCACCTATCTCTTGCCATTCATTTTACGTTTATATGTGTAACCGTGTTCATGCTGGTCAAGTTCTACCTTGTGTCCTAGGTACGTCTTGCCATTCTATTCGTAATCTCTTATCTATAAAGTCTCCAAGCAGTGGCTGCTTGTGCCTTTAAAATCACTTCATATATATATATATATATATATATATATATATATATATATATATATATATATATATATATATATATATATATATATATATATATATATGAAGCCTCTTTTCCTACTCCCGGGAGTAGTTACTCCCTATCCCGTATCTCACATATCTCACAACGTAGAGAGTATCTTGCGCAACCGAGAGTATGTATGTGTAGTATACGAGTATGTAAGACCACATAGGTGGTATTTACACATTTTCAGGGGTGGTATGTACAATTTTTTAGACATACTCCTTTTATGTGCGAATATGAAGGTATTTACAAAATATGCTAAAAACTATGGATTCTCTTGCAATTTTTTCGTGTGGTTCACATTGAAGTATCTTATAATTAGTATATGAGTATACCCAAAGTGATAAAGGAGTATATCAAGTTCTTTTAGGTGGTATATCAGAAGTGGGAGTAACTACACCCGGGAGTATTGTTCGTAGTTCCCTAGCCACTTTCAGGGGATCATTCATATAGCATGAGAAGGATGAGATAGCAGCCACAGGCAACCTCATCGGGCCTATAAGTTTAAGAAGCATGGCTGCCAGGAGAGCGCGTGGACATCCAATTACCTGGATGTCGTCAATAGGTAATTGGACATGACATCAAGGAATGGTTGGTTGCTTAAAATCAAGTCCAATTACCTGGATGTCGTCAATAGGTAATTGGACATGACATCAATGAATGGTTGGTTGCATGAAATCAAGTCCAATTACCTATCGACGACATCTAGATAATTGTATGTCCACGCGCTCTCCTGGCAGCCATGCTTCTTGAACTTGTAGGCTTGATGAAGTTACCCGTGGCTACTGTCGCATCCTTCTCATGACCACACGAAAGTGACTGGGGGACTACGAACAATATAATATATATATATATATATATATATATATATATATATATATATATATATATAGCCGATTTTAAAGGCACAAGCAGCCACTGCTTGGAGACTTTATAGAGAATATATATCACAAACGGTTTTATCTACAAACTATCTGTGATACATCAGCTATCATAGATGGTTCTAAGTTAATAACTGTCTGTGATAGTCTGCATCACAGATGGTTCAAAAACCGTCTGTGATGACCTCATGTCATTACTGACCCATAAACTTAGATGACTCACGAAACTGTCTGTGATGACGTTTTTGAACCATCTGTGAAGACCTTTTCTGTAGTAGTGTACCAAGAGGCAAGCCGAAATGGCCTTCGGAATGGAATTAACAACTATGCTTTGTCACCCTAGGAGTAATGGTAAACCTAATTAGTCACTAAGTATGTATCTAAGTGTCATGCTTAGCCTTGCTTAGATACATTGAAATGTGGGCATTAATTTGTCTCAACATCATTCAAATGTCAAAACTGGGTTTGGGCAGTCATTGGAGGTAATTGGCTGGTATGTTGAACTTAGAAAATATTTTTCCAAACAAAAACTCAAACACTATTTTGGACTTGGGCGGATGCAAAGGAAGCAAGAGAATTTGTATTGTGTTAGTCTGCCCGAGTCAATTGAGGACTAACTCTTGTGATAACCTCCTAAGCACTAATAGTACAACCACAAGTCTATAATGGTGTCGACCTGGCCAACTAATTTACATTGTCTCAACGTTGGTTACGCGATCCAATGGAATATGGGAACTATTTTGGAGGTAGACCTTTTTTGTATGGCGCAAGAGGGGGCCTCGGGCTCGGGTGGAGGTAGCCCCTCGGTGGTTGAAACCTTAGCGGGCATAACTACATTGGGATGGTGTATTGTAAAGATCTTGTGATGATTTTTTAGTCTCACGCCTACGATAGCGTGTTGACATTACAAGATCATCGTTTCTTGTAAGTAAAGTTGTACAACCTCTATAGAGTGAAAACTGTCTGTACAGCCATGCCTCTGGTCATGGGCGATGCACGGGAACTAGCTTGGTTAGTCTTGGTTTTATAAAAACCATTTGTGAGTGGGATAAAACTGTCGGGTGGAGGTAGCCCTGGAAATATTGGGTGGAGGTATCCCTGGAAATGTCAGGTGAAGGTAACCCTAAAAATGATATAGCATAAGGTGGAGAGTAGGGTGAAGGTAACCCTAAAAATGATATAGCATAAGGTGGAGAGAAGAACCATGTTCTACTTGTGGGTGGTTGGAATCTTCGGGAACCATTATCCGCTAGCAGGTGGATGGAACCTTTGCTAGTATTACACAACATTATTCAATTTCATTAAAAGCTAGTTTATTCAAAATGCTAGGTCTCCGGACTTGTCTACTACTTAATCCATTCCACTTGTGGATTTATTAAAATAAAAGAACATCAAGCCTAACATTTGATCAGCCTTGCATCTATTATCTCAATCGACTATGTGTTGGCTCGCGGAGTACAATTGTGTGTTCACACTTGCTCATTATGAATAAACTCAAAGCCTTCTGACCAAGACCTCGGCACCTACTTCACCGTGTCCGAACCAGAAGGGGAAGACGATGGCGGGATGTAGGCCGAGATCCCTAGTCGCTGCCTCACTGTAGTACTAATGGATACACATTTTGTTATCTACTTTCGTATCTACCTCTACTTTCTATGTTGAACTCTATGTTAAGTATTTGGCATGTCCGGTCTGTATTGTAAAACAAAAGCTCGTACGATCTACTTATATGTTGTGTGATCTTAAGTGTGGTATGGTCATGTGCGATGTATGTGTATGATTCCAACAATGTATCTGTGCACTATCAATCGATCCAGGAATAGTGCGGTATACACAGAGGGTTCGAACGATAAATCTGGTCACGACATTTATGTACATGTTTTATCATAAAAATGATAGGTACTCCATTAGTAGATCGGTTAGTGGAAGACCTCACTGCTTAGGTTTAGTTTTGCATGACCTAGGGATCCTGATTTTAGGTTATTTATATATTTTTAATTTCATTCAAAATTTGCAATGTGTTGTCGGAGATGTATGTGAAATAAACATAGTATTTTAATAGGCAAGGTACGCTTTGTTCATGTGGGGCATAGTCTAATTTGAGTTTTGTTAGACTCGACGTAGAATGTTTAATTACCATGCGTCTAAATATTTTGAGTCGTGTGGTAGGTATGTTAGGTCAATATTTTTTCATAGTGTTTTATGAGTAGGGAGAAGTTTGTGAGGGGCCATGTGGGGTTGATTTGAGCATATTTCACCACAATGTATCACCCAACCGAGGTAATCTTAAAATCGTAGGTGTTGCATTGGTGACATGCGACTTCTCGCTAGACCCAACACTGTATGTAGGGGTGCAAACCAAGCGGATAATTTCCGTCCGACCGACCGACCAAAGGCTTGCGGAGTGAAAACAGAAAGGATAAATGGGTATCTGGCACTATCTGTGTCCGCTCCGACTCCAAGGAAAAAATGTGAAATAGGATACGGGATGAGCGATATCCGTCCGTATGTGTTCGTATGTTAGGTGGTATGAGGAAAGCTTGTTGTGACTTCACTTAGGGACATCATAACAGATGAGTGGGTTGTTGCATCTGAGCAGGCATGAGATACTGAGTGCTTTTCGTTCGGCGTCTCAACGATTAGTTTCTTCGTGTTCGCTCTGATTGCACCCCTATTGTCTAATATCATGTGTAGGGGGTGCAAAAGAAACGGATAATTTCTGTTTGGCTGACCAACCGAAGACTTACGAAACGAATATGATATGGAGAAAGGGGTATCCGACACTATCCGTGTCTGACTCCTACTCTGAGAAAAAATACAGTATAAGATACAGGATGAGTGATATCTGTTCGTATTCGCTTCGATTTGCACCCCTAACTATATGGTGTCACCGTGAGATGCTTGTGGAGCTTTTTGTCGGTGGTCCATTGTGGGTTGAGGCCCATGCAAATGATGAAGTCATGGCGCACCTAGTTGGAAGCGTGCAGATCTAATGGCTATGATGGGTGTTGTTGGTGTAGCCGTGTCCAAGTGCACTTGGCAGTACCTGTGAAGTGGTGGAGAGTAGTGCAGGTGTGTGTCGGACCCGGGATTAACACACCCAAATCCTTTGTGCATTTCTGAACTAGTCCCATGATCAGTAGCTAGTTCACACAGTAAGCAAAAATGGTAACATCTATAAATCGCACAACTTTATTAATAATCAGAGTTGATTACAAGAAAGGCTTACGAACCAACAATAAAGAACAAAGCGGAAGATGAAGAAGACGTTGTGGCGTCCAGCTGATCTGCCACAGGCAATGGACTGTGCTAGCGGCCTAGTCGTCGGGATCCACACCGGTGGCGAAGCCCTTCTCATCTGAAATTTATTTGCATAAAGCAAGCATGAGCACTACTACCGTGCTCGCAAGTTACACCCAACAATTAACAGAGTTAATGCATGAATGGATGTAACAAAGGAAGGCTTATAGGGTTATTTGTGCAAAAACAGCATTTGACATTAAATACAATACTAAGTTCAAAAACTCAAGTTTTATAATATCTAAAAATGGAGTTTTAACTGAAATATTAAAGCTAGTGTAGGCACCAACCAAACACTAACTTAAACACGGGCACCAACTCGGAGCTTCAACCCATAACTTTTCTCATGGACACCTATCCATGTCAAAAACTGTTTTACAAAAATATTTTGAAATCAAAACCAAAGTCTAACTTTGAGTGTCTTTGCCAAGCATGTCCATGACCGTGGACATGGCTATTCGAATAGTTTTACACTCTGCAGAGGTTGTACAACTTTACCCACAAGAGATAACCAATTTATATTGTCCGCCCACAAACTTTCGAAGGTGTGCGACTAAAAGGTTATCACAAAGCTTTTACAATGTGCCATTCCACCACAGTCCTCCCTCACTAAGGTTTCACCCTTTGGACTACCCGTCCAGAGGTTCAGCCCTCTTGCGTCGGTGGGACTAACAAAGGTCATGAAAGAATACCCACCGTTAACAGAACGGCCATGATGGAACTTTGCAAATTAATTAGCTGTGTCCTACCCATACAGACTTGTGGTAGTACGATGTGGCTTAGCAAAATGTGGCTCAAGACCGGTCCTTAATCGACTTGGGTGACAACCAACGAACCCTAGGCCTCAACCTACCCAGTCGAGCACGTGCATAAACATGCACCATCCAAACAACCATTATGCCCAAGTCCAAACCATTTTGATTTATTTCATTTTTCAAAGTCATTTATAAAACTCCCATGACACACCAATGCCAAGGGTACAATTTAAACATCATTTGATTTTTAGTTGAAATTCCTAAAATCAAACATGTTTGGTCTATAAGTATGGCTAAGAATAATTTTTATAAAAATGTTCTAGTTCATACTATTGTATAAACTAGATTTTCATCTAAGGTGTCAAGGCATGTGTGAATCAATGTTAATATTGGTAGTACAAAGGATTTTGGCATAGCTATGAATTTAAAACAGGTATTTAAATTACATTGAATAGAAATAAGCATGCAATAATAGTTTAAAATAGAATTAAAATAATTTGAAATATTAGGATCAACATGGACAAAGATGTAACTTGCCTTGCTTGCTTAGCTGCTCTCAACCGACGTCGAAATCTGACTCTCCGAAGTCGTCGAAATCTATACGCGAAAATAAGTCAAATTCAAACAAAATTCAAATAACATTTCAAATAAACTTCAAATTAAATAATTTTGGTTTAGATAGCTAGATATTGAATTTAGATAAATTTAGAAATTTGAATCGACAAAATCGGAGTTTGTACAGAGGAGTACGAGCTCCTGGAAGTTGAAACCCTAAAGAAAACCCTACAAAGGATTTTCCTGGATTTTCTGATTTAAATTCCTAAAGGAAAATCGATTAATGACATCAGGCTGACGTCATCGATTGATTTTTTATTTTTCGACTGAATTTATTTTCAAAAGGAAAATGGTTTGACTCACTGACATGTGGGCCCGGATCATGTGGACTGGGTCCACGAAATCAGGCCTGGTCCACGGTGGACCGGGCGTGAGGGACTGCGTGGCTTGCCACGCAAGCAGCCATGTGGCTGTGACACGCGTGCAAGCCGTGTCAGTGAGAGGGCGAGGTGGCGCCTACGTGGCGCGTGTGTGGGAATGATGTGGCAGTGCCACGTCACGCCGACGGGTGGTGGCGCACGAGAGCCCATGACCCGGCGAACGGCAGCATGGCTGCCGGCGGCGAGGACATCCACGGTAGAGGGGATCGCGAGGATCTCAGGGCTCACCTATACGGCAGTTAGGCGCGGAAGGAACGCGAGCGGCGAGATCGGCTTGTGGCGGCAGTGTCGATTCAGCAGGGCTTCGGCAAAGGCAAGGCGCGCACCGGGACGGCGAGGAGGTGGCGGTGTCGATGATGCCTATGGCGCCGCAAGGCGATGGTGTCGTGGCCACGAATCGAAGAAGAAAGGGCACTCGGCCGGGGATCTTCAAACTCGAAATACGATAAAACCAAGAGGGGAGAGGAGGAGTGGTGGTGGGAATGAGATGAGCGTTATATAAAACTGTTAAGTTTCTCTGAAAAGTCTTTAAGTTGGTTCTTTCGTTTGGGTGTTATCTTACTCTATCCCTTTAGTTCTTCTTCTTTGTCTCTTCCCTAGCCTTTGTCTCCTTTCCTAACCCTCTGGAGTAACCGACGACTTTGTCCCCTCCTAGTCCAGTGGACTCGTCACTGTCTCGTTCCGGCCGTGTTCATCATCCCCGTCACCTCACGGCAACAAAAATAAATTCTTTGGGCCCGGGAACGCACCGTGCTCGCGTCTTCGCCGGAGCTCCATCGTCACAGCTTGACGCCGCCCTTGCCCTTGACTCCTCTGAGTCGGTTGTGAGAGAGAAGTATATTCCCTGTGCCACAGCAAACCTCTTCCTGCACGAAGTCCATTTGGCCGTTTGTTAACAGAAAAGGCTAAGCTGGCGAATCACTGTGAGAGAGAAGTATTCTGCTCCTGCTCTAGCACTGGGAATGTACTTGTCTCTCACACAGCCAAGTCAGGAGGCAAGGGCGAAGGCGGTGGCAAGTTGCGATGATGGAGCTTCGGTGAAGACGCGAGTATGGTGCATTCCCAGGCCCAAACAATCTTATAAATTTAAGGGTCTGAGAAAATAAAATACAAATTTAGATAGTTAAATGGCATACCTCACAAATTCAGATAACTAGTTACGATTTTCTCGTTAAAAAAAGTTCCAAACCTAGCTGTGCGCCTATGCAATCGATCAATCATTGATAGTGTGCGTACGATGATGACGCGGAGACGAACTGTTGATACACAGAAACAAACTCTGTGGATGTGCCATATCTGCCGGACATTGTATTCCATGCATACAGTTTGCGTACCGTAAACTTATCCTGCCAGACGTAAAGCCGAAATTACGTGGAAATTAATAATTCGAATATAGTATCTGTCTTTCTGGGGGAAAGCGTCTTGAAATCTACTGTCACGCTTGATTTGACACCGGTCAATCAAGTAGAGAGGACGTGAAAACGACCAGAATGTTTTGTGGTAAGTATTCCTCTTTTATCTTTATGGGTTACGAAAATATTTAATTTAGGAGTGTACCTATAAGATGTGTTTTAGAAGAACTTTTTTTTACTAATTAACCTATTTTTAATTTATTTTTATTATTAACTTATACTTTATTTCTAATTTGGACTCTTTTAGCCTCGCCACCACTCGTAGCGTGGTAAAACAACATTGTTAGTGTGGCCAAACTCTGTCACTCCCCCACCAGTGATGTGACAGTATTGTTTGGTCACGTTACCACCAATGGTCTGACAAGAAGTGCTATTTAGCTATATTTACCCTAAGGCGTGACAGATCATATTTGAAAATAAAGTTAACGAAATGTTAGTGATAAAAATATATTAAAAAAATGGGTTAATTAATATATAAAAAAAGCTCATTTTAGAACATAGTTCTCATTTTCTTCTTAAAATAACGAATTGGAATACCTTCAGTTAAACTTTATAAAATCTGATCATCAATATATTTAAAACTAAAAAAATTGGTTGTAAAACAATGCAAAAGTAGTGTACCAGCCGTAGGGCGCAGAAAATTGATAATCCGTCATACTACAAAATTGTGGTCATTTGCCAATATACACTACACCTATTAAAATATTATTATTATAAAATTTAAGGGAGATAAAGGGTGTAAAAAGTTCGATTTTAACATAAAATTTTAAAAAATTTGGCCGTGTTGAATTGATAATATGACCATCGATAATCCAACCTTCTAAACTCTGTTTTAAAAATTGTTAGACAAATAGGACTGTTCACGCTGCTTCTCCCTCCAATATTTCACAATAGTATATTTTAGTTGGTCTGGTGTATTCTAGTAATTTACCACAATTTTGTAGTTTCCATTAGCGAATATCAATTTTACTGTGTCCTCATGCAAACATCATACTTCTAGAGCCAATTTTGCCATAGAACTATCTAGATTTATAAGATTATGATATTACGAAAGCACTACAATCTTATTAATTTATATTAATGTAAAATAAATTATCAGTCACATCCTAACAGTGAAGAGTAAATATTGTCATTTTTATAGAGAGTACACCCACTCACACCACACGCGCTAGAAATTTTGAAGAGACTCTGAGGCATTACAGAGCGTGAGCACATGTTTTCACACCAAACCACATAAATGTATATTCTAGTTAAGTAAGGCACACCGTCATCGCTCCCACCACCGGACCAATGGCCGGTTCTCAATAACGTCGTTCGAGAGGAAAAGAGGGAGTGGATGAATGTGCTTAAACTTTCTTTTTCTTTCACACAGAGAAAGATATGATGTAAAACTTGTGCTTGCCCCATTGCAGCCCATGCCTCCAACCCACAACGAGCTGATCCATGGACTATAGTGGGTAGAACAAAGTAGGACTCCTCTCTTCTGCTCCTAATCCCAACTAGGCGATAATGCGATGGTACTTTCTCATGGCAGAGGATCCCGAATCCACTTTTCTCGGTTATAAATAATTAGAAAAAATCTACTTTACAACCTTGAACTATTCAAAAATTCTGAATTTCAATCCTAAACTACAAAACCGGACATCCTACACCCTAAACTATCGAAACTGTTCATTTTACCACCCTCAACCCAAACAGGAGTGGTTTTGGGTGACGTGGCGCTGGCGTGTCAATGGTTTTGACACGTAAGATTCTTTTCGATGACATGGCAGTCACTTAGCAAATAAAACAAAAAAAAATCTATTTATAAGGCCCACATGTCATCCTCTCATTCCCCATTGCTTCATCTCCTGGTGGCGCCTCCTCCTGCTCGGCTTGGTCCTGACGCCGCTCCCAGCCACCGGCCGGCAAGCACGCTTGGATCGGCTCTCCCCTCTTGCTCCCTCATCGCATGCATCGCGCTCGCCCGTGCTACGCCCCGCTTTTCCTTCCTCCTCCTCCTCGCTCCATCTTTCTCCATCGAGTTCTAGGAGCACGAGAGCAACGTTGTTCGGCTGCACAAGCCGCCGCGCGCCACCTCGTCTCCCCGCCACTCCGACGAGCTCCGCTGCCGACCGACTGCATCACGCCGCGCCACCCGACTCCGCGAACTAGAACCCCCTACTAATTGGAAGGTCTGTCCACCAGAGCACAGCGCCGACCGCATCTTCCCCATCCCCGGCCAATTTCGTCGCTGACGCCTCCGTGCCCTATCCGATGAGCCTCTACCCAATTAAACCCGGCGGGATCATCTCCGCATCACCCCTCAACTTTCCCCGCCATCCATTCGAGCTCTCCCTCCCCGCAGCACCACCCCCACGGCGCCCTCACCATGCCGTCGCCGAGCCATCCCAGCCTTTCTTCGTCACCGGCAACTGCACCGGGAGGTTCCCCACACCCTGCCGAGCCCATGCGCATGCTAACTCCCCTCCTCCCACACCTGAGTGCCACCGCCTCTTATCTCCCCCACGGCCGGCCGCCTAGCTCCGCCGCACGGCTACCACCGACCCTTTTGAGCTACGCCGCCTCCACCCTTGAAGTCGCCTCACCTAGCCGGTTCCATTTTTGCCTTCGGTGGCCACCGTCGACCTTCCAACCGCAGGGAGGGAGGAGGAGGCGGTGGTGGGCGATGCGGTGGAGAGCGGGAGGAGGTGGCAAGGGCGGTTCGGGGGAGGCATGGAGAGGGAGGGAGGATGAGGAGGTGGAGGCATGTAGAGGGGGGAGGAGGCGGCGGGCGGCTCGTGGGGGACATGTAGAGGGGCAGAGGAGGCGCGAGGCTGAGGGACATGTAGAGGGGGCGCGAGGCGACGGTGGAGAGGGAGATAGGGAGGGAGGGAGCGGCGTTGTGGAGGCATGGAGAGGGGAGAGAGAAAAAAAGGAAGAAGAAAGAAAAAGTATGATCGACATATGGGCCCACCTTACCTAGCAAAACTGCCTCCACGTCAATGAAAACCGGAGGTGGGAAGAGGCGAAGGTTGAAAATAGAATGGTTTTGAGAGTTGAATGTTGTGTTGTATCCGGTTTTGGAGTTGGAGGTTGATTTTCAGACTTTTTGAAAAGTTTAGGGTTATAAAATAGACTTTATCCTAAATAATTCGATTGATGCCCATTAAGCAGGTATACCGTAAATAAACGTATGCAAATTTTAACACCTCACTGCCCTACTAGCTAGCTAGCTTTACTCATCTTGTGAACATGATCAACCTGCATCTTACACAACTAGAAGCAAATTTAATCTGACAGCATCTACAAGGCTCATGATTTAAACAAAAGAAAAGCAAAAGCAAATTTAATTTGACAGCATCTACAAGCTAAGCAAATCAATTAGCAAATCCGCGCGTGCATGTAGTCTACAGGTGAAGCGAGGTATCCACCTCCACATCACTTCTACAGCCCGAATTCTGCACTGATCTAGCAACGTTCACCGCCGGCGGCAGGCTGACCTCGGCGGCGCCGTTGGTGCGGAACCCGGCGCTCCCCGCCGGGCCGTGGACCGGCCTCGGCGGCCGGACGAGCTCCGGGTGCAAGAACCACCTCGGTTGCTCACTGCTTGATGACGCTGCAGCTGGTAGGGCTGAGCTGGTGGTTGTAGCGCTAGCCATCATCATCTGCAGCTGCTCCCTTCCCTCTCTCATCTCTTTCAGCTTCTGCAGGTTCCTGAACCTCTCCTGGAGGAGAGCAATGGAGGAGGAGGAGGCCTCGTGGTTGCCCTGTCTTCTCATGGAGATAGATAGATAGACTGAAATGCTTCCCGTTTCCTTCCTCTCTACTTCTTCCCTTCCTTCTTCTTTGGCCTTGATTAATGGAAGGTTTCTTGTTGGGGTTTGGGGTATTTATAAGGGGACGGTGGGTGTTTGTCCTTGTTCTCTTGCACTCATTGCATGTGTTTCTGTGCCAATTTCTGATGGATCCAACTCGTTGATGTGGAAGTGGCAGCTAGGTGAGGATGCTATGCCCACATGCAAATTTTACAGATGATTTCACTTCTAGGTAGATTTGCTAACTAGTGGAAGACCACATTTCGATCCATAAAGCTTTCTTTTTGTTAGGTCTACCCTGAAGACGAGTAAGCTCAAACCAAACAAAGCAAGAAGCAACTGACAATGATGCAACCCATAGTTAGCATCACTTCTCATTATTGTGAGATAAGGATATATTTGGTTGGATAAGTAGTCTATGCTAGTTGCCACATCCCAAGTTGTAAAACCGAAGTAATTAACATGTATGTAGAGCAAAATCAGTTATACATGTTTCTCTATAAAAACATTAGATTTTATTTTATTCTATTTCACTTTTGTTTTGAGCAACAATTTTCTCTAGCTTTAAGATGTTGCACATCAATGAACTATAGCACACAAATAAATTAACTAAGCCCCGCACTTTCTTGTAGTGAGCTCAACTCCGTAATTTCCATTGAAGGAGCAAATTGAACCTCAATTATTTGACATACTATCTCTTAGTGGTGGCCTTGTTGCTCATAGAAATCCCTACAAGGATACGAGAGAACACTCACTAAAATAGGGATGGTGCAAGAAGAATTAACCTTTGATTCTTGCCATCCCAATTGCAAAATGAATTATCTTCCTGTGAAGTTTAAGATGTTGGTGTAGCATTTTTGTGAAGAATCAGGAAGAGGTTAAAATCCAAGGAAGAAAAGGCCTCGTGAACAGTGTAGTGGTTTAGTGAGTGGATGTGAGAACTGAAGAGGGGGGCAAGCCTTACTTTTTTTAAAGTTGAGCAATGGATGGTGAACAGGTAGTACAAAACAAAATGGAAGCTAGTGCTTGGCAACGAGTTGTAGCAAAGGAATATGGTCATTATGATTTTTGTAGTGATGCTTTGTCTTGTAACCCTTGGGGTGGGGCCTTAAAGTTTTTTTTTTAAGGGAATTTTTGTATTTCCATGCAAGTGGAATCAGGATCTGGATCCTCTGCTGTAACGCGGAGGATCACTGTGTGAACTGCACTCGGCAGTGGTACTACATTGGTTTTATTGTAGCAAAACCACTGTAGCTATTAATTTGAACATTTGATTTTTTATCAGACAGTGAAGATCGTTTTCTAAAACAATGCATTGTAGATCCTCTGTATTGAAACCTAAAATCCATTTCTGTGGAACCAAGTTTGATCTACCACAGAAGACCTATCTTTCGTTGTTGTTGTTTTTTTTTTCCACTATTCGTTAGACCACGGTGAGGAGTTGTAAGATTTTGTACGTTCAGTCTAAGGGGCCAAAACACCGAATTGTATCCAATTTCATGCTCTCAAAATTTTAAATTCAGAAGTAAGTTTGGAACAAAAAAATGGATATAGCTTCAAAATTTGTAAAATTATTATTTGTAGTTCAAAAAATTATAACCTAGCTAAGGGGTCAGTATAATTTTTGTTATGGTTCTAAAAGAAAGGCTCCCTATTAATTAATATTATATAAAAAACACGGGTACATATCTAGTGCAAACTCCTCACTAAGTGCTATATATCATGCTTATCCTGTTGATTAGGGCATCAAATTAATCAAAAATTTCGTGAAGGTAGTCCTTAATATGATCTACTGTATATCTTACGAGGCTGCTGTATACAATGAAAATGCAAATAAGTAAAAACTATATGAAAAACAAACTTAAAGTTTTAAAAATCTCAAAAAATTATGAGATGTAGCGGAGGGCATTTTATGTATCTCTGTAAAATTACAAGATCAATCTCAACATAATTTTCCATATACAAAATAGACATATACTTTATGAAATAGTGTTTTCACTACTTTGACTAAGTATTTATATTTTTCATATTTCACAAATGTGATTGAGTTTGATTATAAAATTTTGCAGAGTTATAGAACATATATATACCCTACCCTACATCATGTTTTGAGACTTTTTAGAAATGTCTAAATTAGGTGAAAATACGAATTTTCACCAAATTCACATTTTCACGTGATATTTCGTTATCTTACAAAGTTTCAAGCCTAAGCTGTAAGCTCAGTCGGTGTCAAAAGGAATGGAAAAAAATGTGAGGTTTGTTGTGAATTTTAACACTTCCTTGTGCCTTTTTTATGATTGTCAGATTTTTTATAAGTTGGTTTCTCTATGATACAAACTTTTCAAGTTGATTTTATCCCCGCACTTTTCCAAGTCTAAACTCAATATTTTCTTGATTTGCAATGTTATATAGTGGTATAAAACATATTAATCGATGCACTGATCAAGAGTAGTATTATAGCGCATGGTAGGCGGCTTGCACTATAAAACCTGTGCTTTTTTCGATATATATATATATATATATATATATATATATATATATATATATATATATATATATATATATATATATATATATATGAAAATATTTTCTACTCCCTGAGTAGTTACTCCAATATCGATATACCACTTAAAAGAACTTGACATACTCCATTATCACTTTGGGTATACTCATATACTAATTATAAGATACTCTAATGTAAACCACACGAAAAATTTACAAGATAGTTCATAGTTTTTAGCATGTTTTGTAAATACCTTCATATTCGCACATAAAAGGAGTATGTCTAAAAAATTGTACATACCACCCCTGAAAAGGTGTAAATACCACATATGTGATCTTTCATACTCGTATACTACACATACATACTCTCGGTTGCGCAAGATACTCTTTACGTTGTGAGATATGTGAGATATAGAATAGAGAGTAACTTCTCCTGATAGTAGGAAAAAGGACTCAGAATAGTTAGCCTATTTTGCCTCCCCCAGTACTTTTTGTAAGGCTCCCATTGTATAACTATTACTCTACTAGTTTGATGTCATGGATTGTGACAGGAGCTCCAAAGATGGTGAGCCGTTCCAACTCCGGATTTTGAATGCCAAGTCTTTTGTCAATGCTTATGCAGGGCATGATGCCTTCCTGTTGTTTGGTTGTGGAGTTGAATAGTGGTGTTGGGACATGCATCTGACCGATCCAATGATCAACAGTCCAAATGAGCAGTTAAAAGATTGATGAAACAAACCATTACCACTTTGGATTCCATATTTTACTAGCTGCAGTTGGAGGTGGAGCAAGTTGGACTTTTCTGGGGGCAGGTTGACCTGATTGATTTTTTAAAATTTCATGGGCTTTGTGGTGATTAGGCTAGGTAAAGCAAGGTGCATGGTTCATGATGATGTTAAAAAAATAAACTTGACAAGGTACGTAGAAGAAATGGTCTTGACTTAACCACTTAGACGTCAGTATATATGTTCAACCATCTTGTACGTTCTGTCGCCAGCATGGTATAGTTCAAAATGAGGGAACATAACATAATTCATTCAAGCAAAATCAATGGCCTTTGCGACAAGTTTTATTTTCTTCTTACATTGGATTTTTGCTGTTCGAAAATTGATTTATTTAAAAGAAAGTGTTTCTAGGTTTGTACCTTTTTTTAAAAAAAAATGTTTGCACTAGCTTCCTCTAGGAAGCAATGAGCTTGACAGGCCCATTTGTGGAACCATGTTCTGTTAGAAAGTGGGCCGTATGGATTATGGAGTGTCCGTCAAAGTGGGCCTTACATGGGCTGTAATCTGTTTACATCTAATGCACTGAAGAAAAAAGTCAAATAGCTTCTAAACAGTATATGGATGCGCTGAAATGCATGCTTATACGAATTAGTTGCACTTGCACATCTACCTAAATAACCCTTCTTTTATTAGATCATATGCACACATAATTGTCTGACAAGTCGACATTACTAGCTTGGTCGTACTTTAATAAACTCCATTTAGGCAAACAGTAAGATTAAAAAATACAAGAACAAGAAAAACATATGAATTTGCCGTCACGTCTAGTGGATTTCTATATTATAACACTCTAGCCCAATAAGAGCCCAGAATGTCACCATTGCACTTTTCACTTTAAATTTAAACCATTATTGCTTGTAATTTCAGTAGTACTTTCCTTGAAAAAAAACTCTACATAATTTATTCTACAATAGTAGCATCGAGATGTCATAAGCAAGAATAAACGCTCACACATGACTTGGGATCTCACGCCCAAGAATGCTCGAGTCCTTACGCCTGAGAACGTCCGGAACCACACGGCCGGGAGCACAAAAAAACCTTGCAACTAAAAACATGACCAATAATTAACCATGTTCATAAAAGCATCTAAAGTTCATCGCTATGCAAGCATTTGGAACTACCATATTCCACACATCCACCACCAAGCAATAAAAGTTACATTGAGCAATTACTATTGAGGAATTGGAATATGTCAAGTAGGGAATGGCAATTCTGTGTTATTTTGGAATGATTTGTGGCATGGTGTTGTTTTGAAGCAACAATACCCGCAGTCATATTCTTTTGCAAGAAACAAACAATATTCGGTTGTTGCATTCCTAAATGACTCTAGCATTGAGTCACAATTCTTCGTACCTATGTCAACCCAGGCTTTTGCAGAACACTTGGGACTGCACCAGACTATATAGAATATAGACTTGACCCCTTCACAGCATGATTCTTGGTCATACATATGGGGACATGAACGATATTCTTTAGGCAAATTTTATGAATTTCTCTCTCAGGGTCTCAATGTGCCAAGAACATTCAAATGGATCTGGAAATCTAAGTGCATGATGAAGCACAAAGTCTTTTATTTGGCTACTGATTGTCGATCGGTTAAACACGAGGAGCATGCTCAAAAAACAATGTGTCTATAATGGTGCTGACATTCAATGTGTTCTTTGCGATCAAAATGTTGAGGAAACTACAATGCACCTGTTCTTTGCATGTCCATTTAGTCAAGCGTGTTGGGCAGTTCTTCATATCCATTAGAATCTTAATCAGGGTTTTTATCCCATGGTACAACTAATCAGACAACAATTTGCGCCACCTTTCTTCATGGTAATTTTTATTATTGCTTCCTGGCATATCTGGAAAAATCGGAATGGCCGAATTTTCGAGCATACACAACCTGGATTTGACTCTTGGAAAGCTGTGTTAAAAAATAAAGTAGCTCTGCTTATTTGTAGAGTGAATGAGGATATCAAGGAATCTATTTTACAATGGCTACACTCTCTTTGTAAATTCTTTCTTAAAACTGCTTGTAATTATTCCTTATTGTATTTAATTATACTGTAGGGCCTCCCTACAGTCTTTCTAAAAAAAGCAATAATAGTTCTGCTAACTAAATTCCAAATAATCCACTAAGATATAAAAGCGTAGCTAAAGGTGATAATTTAATGGTTGCTTGTGTGCTACTCTTATCCCATATATGTCACTGTTAATGATCACCTAAAAACAACAACAAAGCAAGGGTGAGTCAAGACTCAGCATGTAACATGTTAAAACAGTAAATATCATCATCATTAATCATATTTGATTAACTCCTTCTTATTAATGCAATGCAAAATGCTCATGCACATGTCTCATCGTCTCTTTAGCTTATACTGGTATAGCGGAGTGTAACACTTGTCGGTTTGCACTCAAGCCCGCCCTATTCCATGCGGGGACATCAAAAGTATGTCCTCTTTGATACAGGGACCTCAATCCTCCACTCCTGTGGAATGAGCACACAAAGTAGAGCATCTCTTTTCATGTCATGAATGCATGTGATGCCATAATTCTATCAGCAATTATTATGTGTCATTAACCATTATCCATCATCAAGTATTCATCATGTTGTCATCATAAATCATCATGTACATCAGGAGTATCATAAATCATCATGTATATCAGCAGTAAACATATCACAATAGCACGGTAAATTTGCATCATAGTCAATTAACAAAACCATATGCCCACTTTACTAGTTCTACCATGCACTTGCTTTTTGACCGTGGAAAACTGAACAATGCGAAGATGACACCAACACACCTCCTGGATAAAGCCAATTCTTACCTCAAAACATGTGATAATAGTACAAATATGCAAAATAGATTGTCATTGCTCCTACGCGCAATCTCGACATAATTAACTCCCCTTCATCGAACAACCCACCCATTGTCCTGCAGATCAAATATCCATAACTTTTAGTTTTGAAATGCAAACATAGCAAACCATATGAGTTCTGGAATCTACACAAAATTTGCCACATTTTTCTAGTTATGTAAATTTATTGATTAAGCCATTTAAACCATCATTTTCAACCCCGAAAATCATTATGTTGTGTTACTCGATAACAAGATTAATATTTTTATAACTATTTTTCTACCATACGAAACAAAACAAATAATATCACTTCTGAAAACTACAAAACACTATCTACATCTTTCTAATTATCACCACAAATTAGTTTTGTTATCTACTAATTTTAATATGCAGAATAACACAACTGCTACCATGTAACATCCCAATTTTCTGTGTTTCAAAACCTTTTTGAGTAATTTAGTCCCTTGGAAAACTTCACCAAATTTTATTTGAATTTAATAAAGCTTAAATGGGACTTTTAAAGTAAAAATAATTTAATGTGACTAATCTAAACATAAATTAAATCCAAAACTATTTTATTTGACTTCTTTGTGCTTGGAAATATTTTTCAGATTTTTCTGGAATTTTTCTGAGTTCAATTGCTATTTTTATTTGCTATTTGGATTTTCTGGTATTTCTAAAATAGAAAACCTAATTAAAATCTTAGGAAATCCTTTGGGCCAAATTTCCTATTCTGTGCCCATTTCCCCTACCTTCTGGCCCATTCTTGCTCGTGGCCCACTTTCTCTCTCCCATCGCTCACCCACACCCGTGGCATGTGCGACACAAATCCACCTTAGCCTTCGCCGCTGACATGTGGGCCCGCCTCTATTACTATTCATCATCTCCACCCGTGCGCGAGCTGGACTCTAACGCCGTGTCGCCCTCGGACTCTCCCGTAGCCCCACCGCTACAGGCTATTTAAAGCCTCGGCTTGCGTGTCAAAACGACTACCTCAACCCTAGCCGTCAATCACCTGAAGCCTAGAACCCTAGATCGTCGCCGTCACGTCAAAATTTCGGGCCTAGCCCTAGCACTGTTGCCTTTGTGCTTCGGTAATTCCGTCGCCGTCAGTAATCCCCTGTCATCTTCGTCTACACTATCGGGTTCACCTTCTTGTGTTCTATAGAATCTGCACCTTCCCATCGCCGGAGGATCACTGTAGCACCATCGAGGCCGCACTGCTGCCCTGTTCCACCGTCCTCGCCGCGTTCCCCTCACCGTCGGTGACCATTGGGTCCCGTGCTCCACCCACTAGCATCGCCAAAGCCTTAGGAACCCAACGCGCGTGTCCAAGACCTCGCCGGAGCATCGTGCCACCGTTTCGCCGTTGACCGAGCCACCACCATCGTCCTCATGGCCGTTCAACCCTTTTCGCCCTCCATAGTTGCATCGGAGCCGTTGGATGGTTTTTCACGAGCACAAGCATGCCAGCAATGACTACCTTTTGCCACCGGTCGCTGTTGTCGAGCCATGGCAACCGTCGATTTTAGTCGACGTGGCTGTCTGCGTGTCGTCCTGTCACCGCCACGTGTGTATCGTGACAGCACCTCGACCGCGTCAGCACCAACCGCACCCAAACCCTAAATTCAGGTCAGCATGGACTTAGTCCATGGTGGACCTAGCTACTAACATGTGGACCCCACATATCAGTCCACTGTTCCACGCACCCATGAGCCATAGACCAGTAGGCCAAAACCATAGACCCGGTCCACAGACCGTGGGTCCCACCTGTCAGCCTCTATTCCCTATTTTTAAAATTTTATTTTAATTCCTAAATTTATTACTGACGTCATACTACTGCAATATCTCGGAATGTTCTTTAGAAAGAAAATTCTTAATACTTAAAATAGTGTTTTCTTTCTCTTTTTCTTAAATTTAAATCTTCCGAGAGCCCGTTCTTCCTCATACGAACTCCGATTGAGCCCATTCAAGTTTCAAAATTCAAGCCATACCTTCCTATAATTTTTATTTAATTTTTGGAGTTTATTTGTTGCTCTATTTTGTATTTATTTGGGTTTTTGCTTTCGTTTGCGAGTAGATGTTGATACTTGGGAGCTTTCGAGGAAGGAGGAGTTATCAAGTTCAAGACCAGTACCAAGACTTGTTTCAATGTAAGTTGTACCTTTGACCATGTTGAACTCAATTTCCCAAAAATACTTTGATTCAAACTATTGCATGTTATTTCAATTATTTAATTCTTTAAATATTTTGGGATTAGCTATACGCCTACTTGACTATATCCACCTTGCTCATTGTATTATCCTGGTCTTTTGTCACCTTATCTTGGTTAAGTATTAGTTTGTATCATTATAGCACCAACGTAGGTTGGTTAGGTACGAATAGTCTGCTTAGCCATACAACAGGTTATTGATATCATTTTGAGTTACAAATCTAAACTTGACTAATTGAATATGGAATGCTTTGTGAAAAACTGTGTGTAGTATGTTGTCACTCGTTGATGGCATGTGTTGGATTAAACCAACATGGTGGGGGGAAATTTAGACCGAGGCAAGTGGATGAAATTGTGATATGGTGAAGTTGTGTGTGTTTAGGAAAATATGAATATTAGGATTGAAAGTAGTTTGAGAGTCTCGCCTTAGTTAATTAAGGATTTAACTTTGTGCGTCATTGAACTGAGTCATAATTGTACAACCACATGCTTGGTATGGGACAAACCTAACTTAGTAAGTTACGGATTCTTGACAATGATTGCTCAGGCAAATAGGTTATGCTGTGTGCCAAGCTGGAGGTGTGATTCTGTCTGTGTGGCAAGTCACATTTATCAGCGGTTCGCCGTGTCCAGGTCCAACGGTGTGCGACAAGCCAACCATCTATGTGAAGGTTTGGTGCTGGCAGTATGCACAACAGGAGGATCAATTGCTAAGATGAAGTTTCGAAAATATTTTTTTTATTGGTGCTAGCTACACTAGTTATATCTTGTGGGTAAAGTGTATAACCTCTATGGAGTGTTAATCAATATATTTGAATAGCCGCATCTGCGATCATGGATATACACGGGGATTTCCCACGATGGGTAGATTTTCATAAAAACACTTGGAAAGGGACAACTATGTGGTTAAACTCATATGGCTGTCTGAAAGAAAATTGATTAGGCTTTGTGTGTCTTTGTGAAAATAATTGTTAAACCACTACTGTTTATTTGTTTTAAATTACATTTTCAATCTATTGTTTTTATTCAATTGAAAGTGTTGTTTTTTGCAAAATAACTATAGAAGTTATTTCCTTTTGAATAAGCCATCATCTATACTTGCATTATGTGGTATAACTTTGAGTACTTAGAGTACTTATTCTTGCTGCAATTATTCAGCTAAAGTGGAGGAGTCTTCGCGGCTTTCGAGGAGGTGATCGTTGGGTCTTGATCGATCGGTTGCTGTGGCAAGTCGATGGGTTCATTGGAGTTGTTTACGCTCATTGTCGTCTTTTTATTTAGTGTCACCATGTGTGGCTTAATAAGTGTAAACTCGATTATAAGGTCACAATCAGTATTTACTAATCGAATTAGTTGTTTTGCTTATATTCGCTTTATGTGGAATGATATTTATCTATGTTGATATTGTGTACACTAGCATAATCTGGACCAAAGGCATTATACACAGAGGTCCAGATTTGCATATTTGGGTCTCGACATACCATCCTCAATATATTACTAAATAGTAAATATTACATAGCCATACCTTTCAATATACAAATCCAAATTCAGTGAGTTAGCATCCTATGGAAAGTTTAGGCAATATGCTACATCTTTCATGTTATACCAAAACCCTAGTTCTTGAAGCTATTATTTTTAATATAATAATTACCATGACACTATCCAATCGTGACGATTTACATAACAACTGGCTGTTGGAAAGGTAATACAATTACCTATAACTCTCTAATAGATCAAAATTTTAGGAGGCAAGGAACAACGGCGCCGGTGTCTCTTGGCAAAGGCAGATGCGGCACGCGGAAGGGGCGGCTAGAGTTGGGATGTGCGGCGTCGCTACAGCCAGCTAGAGCACGTCGAGTCGAACTTGGCAACAGCCCCAGCCTGGTTCGGCCTAGTCCGGTCCCCTCTCTTTTTTTTTTCTTTCTTCCTTTCCAAGTTTGGGGTATTACATATATGAATTGGAACATGACAATTATACAGCAGCTCTACAGGAATTTTGTAGGAAAATCTTTCTTGATTAGAGAGAGAGGGGAGAGATTCAGTGATTTGCCTTGGACTTCTCAAATGAATTTTAACATGACGTGTTAGCTCATGTTTAAAATACTTCAAAATGTAGAGGAAATGAAAATTTCCATGGGAATTCATTGGGCCATTCTTATGTTCAAAAGGCCCTCATAGGTAAAATTCCTGTAGGATTCATATCCTACAAAATTGCTCCAAATTTCCTTTGTTCCAAACAAGCCTAAAATGGAGGGAAAACTAGATTTTTCCCTCCACCCATATCATGCATTGGACAAATGAGCTTCTTTCACCACCCATTTTTTCTGGGGTGGTGGTGTAAAAGCAGCCAATGAGCGAAGGCCTCCATCCCAAGTAACACCGATTTCTGGTGCATGCTTCCCTTCATTTGTGCACATGGCAGCAAAATGCCAACAGCCTTTTCTTGGCACTGCAGTGACACCTAAACGAAGCAGCAGCAGCAGTGCCTTGCATTGCATCCACTCCAGCTCCATCCATCCACCCTTTTCTACTGTCTTTTCCAAGGCACAGTCATAGCCACTGCCACAGTGCATGCACACATGGATGATGTTGGAGTTTGTAGGCCACAGATCTCCACTAGCTGACTAACTTGCTAGGCACCTAGCTAGTAGGTAGCCCAGCCCAGCTGCAGCCTTGCATGTATGCACCCAACAATGGCTAGCTCTGAAATATCATGAAAGCAAGCCTTTCTGTTCCGTGTTTGTGTTTGTGCCACTTTGAATGGCAATGGTTAGCTGTATGTATGTAACTTGGGACTATTTTTTATCCGATTTTGCAAATCTAGTCTCCATAGTTCATAAATATAAAAATAGCACCGTTATAGGTTAGTGTACCGGGCTTCGGAAGCACTGCATGTGCCATGCTACGGTGCATGGCGCTGGAGGTGAGGTGGCCTGCGGCCCACAGAAAGCGCCGGAGGTTGCCTGTTGTGCACGGGCCCTCTGCCTGCCATGCACGGGTCTGTAGGAGGTGGCTTGAGCGACGGAGCACACATGTTGCCTGTCTAACTTGCTGCATTGCTATTTTTGTATTTACGGATGGTGGAGGAGACTAGATTTGTAAAACTGGATAAAAAAAAATAGACCAAACGAGAAAGAAAAAAAAAACGTAACTTCGTCGCTGATGTCCACAAGGACAATATGGTGCCGAACCCTAACAATGATAGTTTCTGCAGCTGATTGGGACTTAGTGTGTTGTTGTGTTGTGGGTGTCGCCAATTATTGGTGCTGTTGCAAGGGTGGCAAATATCGTTTGCTGCTTTGGCTTTCCTTTCCTTTGATTAGATGCCAAGGGTCAAGCCAGGGACCCCAGCTGTTGTATAGAGAGAGATCAGAACCTAGTGCAGATAGCTGCCTGAGAATAAATAAAATTACAAGCTATATATATATATATAGAGAGAGAGAGATCAGAACCTAGTGCAGATAGCTGCCTGAGAATAAATAAAATTACAAGCTATATATATATATATATATATATATATATATATATATATGACAATTTTCCTTTAGAAGTGGGCTTCTCTAAGAAGTTATTCACTCAATTTCAAAATATAAGACATATAATTTTTCTAGTTTTGTTTTAAACTATAAGGCACGCATTTCTCCCTCATTTATCTTCCCTCTCTCTTCAATATTTATGGTAAACACCCACACACTATTTGCTCTCTTATTCCCAAAACATTAACAATACGGACATCATGGTCATTTCCCTCTACCATCCTCTTGTTTTCACAAGTTTCTTAATTTCCCTAGGGACTAAAATACGCCTTACGAAAAGAAACAGAGGAGCAATACTCAATAGAGAGGGAATTGAGGAATTCAGCTTCACTTAGAAGCCCAAGAAGGCCCACTCTATTTGAGAGAGCTCACCTATTGTAATGTCCCTCTCTCTCAAAAAGAAAGAAAGAAAAAAACCCCACTAGTGTCAACTTGCAACCATGTGGTCCCTGTCTATGTACAAACGTAACATAACACAAAGTTGTATAGGGTTATCTTTCCGGGTTTTTTTTTATTCTATTGGGGGAATTCACATGGATCATAGATGTGCTTTTGTCATCTCACTTTAATCTGTCTATTGCAGAAAGCCTGCGATTGTGTTGGGAGAAAATGATTGAGCTTGACGCTAGTTACGCGTGTGATCATCATACCCCCACGTTGCTCAACGGGGTATGCTCGTTTGATCCGGCTTTTAACTGGTCAAGAAGTAGCTAGCCGTGTTTTGTGTATGGACATCGGTCTGACCGGGACGGATGCGATGCAACATGCGAATACGTGATGCGTGCAACGGCGGTCAGTGGGGCACACGCGATGATCATAATAATTGCTTCCGAACGGTACTATATGTAAGTTGCGGTCCCTGCTATATTTGTGGGTGTATGTATTAAAAGTACGTGTAATGGTGTGATGTTAGTTATTTGTAAGTCTTGATAAGACACGAGATGATGTGGAGGAGTATAGAGAATTGGATTGTCTCTCGTGCAGTAGTCAACTGTAATACGAGAAACAAGACATTATATATGGATGCGCTATCTATAGAGATATGTACAAAGATAATCCATTGTTGAAGCTGTCTTTAATGCTGTTTACAGATGATATGGAAGGATACTATAGACAATAATTGTTTATACCATTGTACATGCCTTAAGTACATGTCTATATATTTTAAGCAAGTAGTTTTGTCAAAGATGAGTATGGACTGCGCTAACATATTACGCCATATTCAATCAACCACATATACCCGTTCAACCATTGAGGACGAATGCAATGATATCACGGAAAACAATTCAATTTCTCAAGACATGCCTTCAACATTTCTTGAATTGGGAAGAGTTGAAGCCAAAGTCAAAACAATATATAGAGAGAGTTTTTTTTTCATATTTTTAAAGGCAAACTTGGCTACACAATGCACTAATTTATATATATAGATTTTTTTTCTTCATAAATCCACTTTTGATATTCTCAATGGACCTATCTTCCATAACAAGATATATTTTTTAAAAAAAACATATATTATGAAACGGAGAGTATACTGACTCAGACTATCCTGCAACATATCATACGACCAAGGTTCTTAAGTCTTAACAATGAAATGATATAACCACATTACAAAAGTTACTTCATGGATTCTTTTGTAAACGATGTTATCAATTTTTCACGGGCCCTATCTTGCTGTGATTAAAATTTGCATTGATCACTGATGATGACTTCGATAATAACACACCAATGTAAACCGAGTAAATATCACAAAAGGGCAACTCTAGTGGTGAAACTACAACTTTGCTACAACTTTTAGTGATAATTTTACTAAGCTGCAACGTTAACAGACTGTTTTTTTTTTCCTCATAGAATTGCAACTCCGTTGCCGCCTAGGCCAACGTAAGGGTGCGTTTGGTTAGTGGGATGAGGTTGAATGAGATGGGATGGTACAGGTAGGATAGGATCGTCCTGAATGAGATGATTCAAGTATGGTATTTGGTTGGTGGGATATGATGATATATGATTTTGTTTTGTTGGTAGGATAGGATGGTCCTGGATGGTTCAAGATGGTGTTTGGTTGGTGGGATAGGATGATACATGAACAATATTTTTTGCAGTAAAATATGCCAAGAGTGGTCTTGTTTTGTTGATTAAATGACAAGGAACACAATGGTTCAATCGGATCGCAAATCGGATACTCAGTTTAGAAAATATGATCATTTAAAGCTCGTAAATCATGTCTTTTTTCCGTGTGCGTCTTGGAATTCGAGTAAACGGTGTGGTTCGGGATTTTTTCCCGAACGGGATGATACAGCATAAACATGGAATATTTCTATTTCTTGAATCATCTCATCCCAAACGATTCAACCAACCAAACACCTGAACGAGCTTATTTCCCGTACCGAACGGTTCAGGACCAAATGATTCGACGAACCAAACGCACCCTAAGAGACCTGTCATGCTCACGGGCATATCTCAAGTGGGCCCACCTTCCAGTGGGCCTGGGCGGCAACAGAGTAGCAGTTCTTTGAAAAAAAAACGTTCTCTTAGTGTCGAAGCTAAGTGAAACTGCTGAGTTTCACCAGAAAAGTTGAAGTTTTGTGAAATTTACTTATATAAATTAGAAAAACGACTATATAAATGTATTGTCGGTAACAAATCAAGTTATACATTTTTACACGTATAATCTAAATACTTCTATATGTACAAGAGATTCAGTTTCAAAACCCTCACCACAAACATAACATATAATTTCTAAAACATCACTTATCAAAGAACAAAAAGAATGGAATAATAATACTACTACGACAGAGCAGGTAATGCCAAATGCCGTTCCTCGATCGACTAGCTAGCGCCTAGCATGCATGCTGGTGCAGGCTGTGGTTACCATCATCACCCTCATCCCTGGCAATTGCCCGTTGGCCGATGCATCTGAATGCTTCCAAATTATCTTCAAGTAAAGAAAACAAATTGCTTCCAAGTTCCAAGCTTGGTCAATTCCTAATTGCTTGCCAGACAATGTAGCAGTACAGTACATGTACAGACTGCATGCATGTAGATAGGGACCGATGGGGTTCAGCTGTTGATCAGCTAGCTACCAGTCTACTTGATTATTATTTTTTTGAGTTTTTGGCTCGTTTAATACATTCTTAAAAGCCAAATAACAAAAATACTCCGTAGAAAACGAAAAGGCAAAACAAATAATACCCTGCCGCGCGACGCAGCACTGCAGGCTTTACGTGTGATCACGTAACTACGCACGCACACACGGCAGATGAGTCCTGAATCGGGATACTAGCCGTGCGTTGGCGATCTATTTTGTCGCATGCCAGCACGCCTACTCGGTCTACACTTGATTAGTTGCTTAGCTTCTTCACTGCTCTAGCCTTTAGCTCCGCAAGAGAGTTCTGGTCAATTTAAGGTGTAGCAGACGGAACCAAAGGTGGATCAGATCCAGAATAAAATTGATCGGATATTATTATACATATAACTATATGTATGTAGAGTTAATTGGTATAAACTATATGATATATATCTATGTGTATGTAGGTTTTAATAAGGTAACACAATATTAAACCTGATTGCACCTCTTAGATCTGGTCCTAAAGGTGCATAGTATTGTGCCATTCCCCTAAATGCAACCAATCGGGAGTGAAAAAAAAAAAGAGATTGACTTGTATAACATTTCTTGAGAAGGTGGAATGTTGGACCGAAACGGTGACTAGAGAGGGGTGAATAGGAACACTATCTATTTTTCGTTTTGATCGGATTCAACATTATCTTGACTCCAATAGCTATGAGAGCTTGAAGATCAAGAGATAAGCATAGCGGAAGACTTGTATTGAATCCAATTTAAACCCTCAAGCGCAACAACTAAAACCACAAAAATACGTTGATGAACAGTAAAATCAGAACAATCATAATGAACAGTGTGGTGCTACCGAATGAACAGTAAATCAGACGATGAATAGGAAAAACAACCTAAAAACGAAATAAAAAATTGGCATAACTTTGATTCACAACTCCAAACTTGATGAAACTTGAAACAAGCCTTTCCTAAGATGTCAGGAACCTATTCCAACTAAAGATCGTGAAGATTCTTGCCAAAGTTCTGACTTTTTTCCTTTTGAATGAAAGTTGCTCCAAAATCGAGCTAAAATGAAATTTGGATCTAAAAACTTGCTCGTGGATAAAGGATGATCAAGATGATCTTAGATGCACTCCTATATATCACAGCAAGCAAAATCACCATAAGAAACTAAAGGAAAACCAAGGGATCATCAAAAACACAAAATCGCCAAAGAAGGAGTAAGAACAAAAAGAGAGTCATCTTGATAAATCTTGCTTGGATTGATTGGAGATTGAAGTTGGTTTACAGCAACTCCATCATGGAGGACAAAAGCTCAACACTTGAGCACATAATCAATCCAACTCTCCTAGAACCCTAACCCCTCCACTTTTCTCTTCCTAACCCTAAAACACAAACTAGGGTTTTGAATACAAGGGTTGGGGGTGCTAGACCAGCACCCTCCCCTATTTATAGTGGACGCTAGCTTCCAGAAAAAAGCCTAATGGGCACCCGTTAAGCCCACAAACAAACGGGTTCACTTACGCACGCATTTTAAAGCGCAGTCTTCAACTTCTCTTGACCTAAACCACTTCTCCTTGCGCCGTCTTGCACCGCGGTTTAGCCAAAAGTCATCAAGGCAGTATCTTGGTGAAATTACCAAAATCGCCTTCTCGATCCTTTCCAAAGACCGAGTCCAATCTTCATGAAGCAATTCCATGCTTCGCCACGTGTAGGTTGATCAGCGGCTCTCTTCATGTCGGCAAGTCTCTCTCATCCGGCTCCCACCGAAACCACCATGACACTTGCACCGACCCTGCGCGCTTGATACAACCGTCGCGCCGAATGCCGTTCGGTCATCCTTATCCATTCTGCACCATGCTTGAGTCCATTGACTTCACCCGGCATCCTCGATCGTTCTGAACCTCAGCTCTCCAAGCCTAGTCCCGATCATCCTTGCCGTTGACCACCAAACTTTCTGCACAACAATAGACAAAGATCGATTCCAGGAATAAGTTCTTCGCAACTTGACCCACGTTAGTCAAAACATGCATCATGCAATACATATGCAATAAGAACCATAAACTTGACCTAACTCAAAACCAATTCACCAAGATGGCCGAACTTGAAAACACAATCGGTACTACCGCCAAGTAATCACTGGTACTACCGCACTGCGGTCGTACCGCTCCAATAACTGCGGTTGTATCATTTTTCTAAGACGACCAAAACTTCCAAGAATGATGTTCTCTGGAACTTACATACCGCACACTTGCAGTATTACCGCCATGCGGTACTACCGCCAACCAACGTGCGGTCAAACCGCTCAAGAAAATCAAAACTCCCAAAACCTTCTCGGAATTTACGTGCGCTTTCGTAACACGGTATTATTACGCGATGCGGTAGTACCGTAAACAACTAGCCGTCGTCGAATGCCAAATGTTTGGGCGACGTTCGGACCACTCATTGGGGTGTCAGATCTAACTCGAGCGTTCGAACCACGATTTAAACCGTCCGATCGAACCACCGTCTAGACCCTTGACATGCGGTAGTACCGCTCTACTCTTCTTGATCGTACCACTTTGTGGTAGTACCGCGCACTTGCGAACTACGATTCCCGATGCTTTCTTGAAAACACAATTTTGACAAATCTTAAGAGTCATTGCCAATTGTATCATCATTCTAAGATCGTGACCATATCCACATGGAATTTGAATGATTGGCGATGTTAAGCTAGAAACATCCATTTTCACGAAAAATCCAAAGAAGATAGACAAAGTTGTTGTAATTTATGGGCCTTGTCTAAATAATATTCTTAATAAATTCTAGAAAATCTTAAAGGTCCACTCATGCATGATGGAAGGTGGAAAGTTTAGTATCATATTACTACTCTAGGTGGAGGGCGTCTATTTATAAGTGGAAGCATGTCCATGCCTAGTTGAAGCATGCAAAAAGACTACACGCACTCACTCGCTCACTTTGTGGCGCCATTGCCATCGCCACACGACATGTGCGTGAATGATGTGACGATTTGGTCGATTGTGTGCGGAGCGTCAGTTTCTTTTTGCACCTCATAATCCTGCATGATAACAACAACAAATTAGAAAGAAGAACAGTTCAACCCGAATGTTTAAAATGAACTAATCCTACGGGGCAATTATGACACGTATTAATTGTATTTTAATGCAGTTGTCAATTCTGTTGCGAGGTGATTTGCATTCCTTGCGAGCTCATATATGTCTATATGAGGAGACATCCTCTCTATTCAAAGACACTTGAGAAAGAATTAATGCGATGTCTTGTTCCTTTGCCTTTGTCTTTGATGAGATAAAGACTACGAGTGGGTATGTATTCACTCTAAGCGGTGTTCTTTGTCTCATAGAGGTCTTACAAATAGACCATACTGTCGAGATCAACCATGGAGGCATAACTCACAGCATTAGACACAGCCACTGTTGAGGCAGAATGTCTACGAGCACTCTCGATAGATTTACGAGTGATTGAAAAACCAATTTCAGCTATCCTTATGTACCTTGATAACCAAATAGTTATCATAAAGGTGATAAGTACAAATGATAATATGAAATCCTCAAGACATGTGAAAAAAGCGGTTGAAGTCTTTCAGAAAATTGAGAAACTCCTGAGTGATAACTATGGATTATATCCAAGCAGATAAAAATCATGCATCCCTTTACAAAGAGACTATCACGAAATGTGATTGAAAGTGCATAGAAGGAGATGGGAATGAGACCCATGTGAGTTACAGGTGGTAACTCAAACCTATATGATCGCAGATCTTGTGAAATTGGCATTGAGAAAAATAATCTGTTTGCGTAACATGAGAGTACATTTTTACTTTATATCCCACTCTGTTGGAGATGCAGTACTCTAATTGTTTAAGACATGATGACTGTCTTAATGTATTCTGAGGCTTAAAAGCAAAAAATTGTCCTACATGGTATTCTTGTAAGAACACATCTATATGAACCATTGTTGTTCATAGTTCTGAGATGTGGGTGGTCTCTAAAAGCTCATGAAGAGACACAGAGTATGACCTATATGCTCCACCTGAGAAGTAGCCTATTAGCAACCAAGTATCAGCAAAGGCCTTAGGTGAAACTTGTTCGTGCAAAATTGCTAATTCAAGGCTTAGTTCATTGTATAGTTGTGGGTGAGTGTAACTTGAGGTTCTAGGTGGATGTTCAACCTAAAACGGTCTCTACCGAAAAACTAGTATATTAACAACGTTTGGGAACAGGCAAAATTATTGCGGTGTGGTGCCTTTGGGATCTGGTGGAAGATTGTTGGAATTTATGGGCCTAGCCTAAATAATATTCTTCATAAATCCTAGAAAATCCTAAAGGCTCACTCATGTATGGTGGAAGGTGGGACGTTCGATACCACATGGTCAGTCTAGGTGGAGGGACACTCATTTATAAGTTGGAGTATGTCCATGCCTAGTTGGAGCAAGCAAAAGAAGACCATACACGCGTGTTCGCTCGCTCGCTCGCCTCACCACGCCAAGCCATCGCCATCACAACATGCGTGTGAATGGTGCGGTGATTTCGGATCCATTTGTGTGCGGAGCAGCGGTTTCTTTTTGCACCTCATAATCCTGTATGATGACATGGAATATCTACATGCAACAAATTGGAAAGGAGAAGAATGGTTCAAACCGAACGTTTGAATCACACTTATGGCATGCATTAATTGTGTTTTAATGCGGTTTCTAATTCTGTTGCGTGGTGATTTGCCTTCCTTTCGAACTCATCTGTGTCTATATGAGTAGACATCCTCTCTATTCAAAGACACATGAGAGAGAATTAGTGCCACTGTCTTGTTCCTTTGCGCTGTGCTGCCTGACTGCTCCATCCCTTCGTTGGCGTGCACCAGCGTGGGGAGAGCAGTGTCTCTGAAGCCGTTGCCCCTTCTGATCTTGCACAGGATGGAGCGAACAAGGTTTTTGGGAAGCGTTCGCGCGACTGCTCACGACTTCCTTCATCGTCAGCTTCGCGTCGTATTCTTCGCATCCGACTCTACCGCGACCATCGCCGGAGCAATTCTTCATAAGTCACAATGATCTCTTTTGATATGGTTAAATCTTGTTTGTATGAATTTAGTCATGCGATGATGATGATTTCTACTTTTGTTAGTAGTGTTTTTGTTTTAGGCTCTGCCTTGTCAGTGCATATATATGAGATATGTATATTTCAATTGATGATCATGTTACTATTTATAGTTACAAATATACTTAGTATATATGTTGTTTATGTATCAAGTATTCTTTTAGAAATTAGAATAATCACAAAAGCACGCTTATTACTAACAAAAGTGCCACACCGCTGGACAATGTTGCAATTTGGTGGCTAGTGTAACAATTTGCTACCACAAATAGCTAGGATGTGTTCGCTACTATACACTGTGTCGATGGTTCAACATTATTCTTCTTCCGATCTGATGGTTGTGAAGAAACGGTTACCTAGGGCACATGAATCCTATTTGGAAGGAGGCCTATGGGCTATGGGCTGAGGTAGACACATCCCGTGGTTCTTAAATTTACATGCACAAGTTAAAGAAGGGTACTCCTCTCATTTCGTATCATAGGTCATTCCAAACCTTGGATGAAAAAGAAATGAAATGTGCGGTACAGTAGAAACATGATCTTACCTAAAATGGCTTGGCACAACAGAAAACATAATTTTTACATATAATTTTTACATTTTTGTTTAGTTTTACGCACCAACCAATTCACCACGATCTCATTTCCACGTCGGTTTTTGCATTTGCTGCTGTTAACAACTTCCCTTGCATTTTCCATTCCTTTGCCATCGGAGTTCGGTCCAAATCCTTAACAACATAATATTCCTGATTTAACAGGACCATTGTGTATCCGATCCGTTTGCATTACTCTAAAACGACACACTACATATCATATATTGCACCTGAGTGCGACCTATGATCTGTTCCCTGTGAAAATCCTTTTGTGATCCCTTCGGTACAAAATTTAAAGTGCGTGCACCGTGCATATCTAGGCATGCATGAACGTACGTTGGCACTATGTATCAGCATTTGATAAACCGAGAAATGCTTCTTCTAGGTATTATAAAAAATAGAAATCTCGACAACAATACTTTTGTCTATCCCCTTCTCATTGAGGATTATATTTATGCATTGGCTCATGATTACGATTTTAAATGATTTCCCCCTTTTTAAGGCCCCGTTTGCAATGCATGAATTAGCCAACTTGATTCTGAGTACAAATAAAAAACATTTTTTCTAAAAGAAATTAATGCCACTACGTCATAATCTAATTTCTATCTATTATAGAAATTGAATCATTTTCTTCGAGGATAAAACATGTAGGTATATATAGAGATGGGCATATGGGCGTGCTTCCTTGATGTGTGTGTATATATATATATATATATATATATATATATATATATATATATATATATATATATATATATATATATATAAAAGCCTATTTGGTACTATGTAGTTACTCTTATTGTATTTATCGTCTATCTGTCTCGGATACCATATGCTTGATTGAATTATTAGGTCGGATATTATTACTCCATAACAGTCGCTAGCAACACGTTAACATACTACGTAAACATACCTGGAAAAGATATTCAAAATTAATATGCAATCCCCGTGTACTACTTAATTGTCTTTGATGTTGGCAACCTATCCCATAAACGTCGGCCTTTATTAGCCTTTGATGTTTTGATTTGCTGCTCGTTTTTGTTTTCCCATTGAGTTTTGATACTCACTGGTTATTCTTGATGTAGTTGATATTCGATTTTTTTTGCTAGCTGTTATTCTACATATCACCTAATCAAAGATCAATGGTTACATACTCCCTTTTTTTTTGTTAGCTGTTATTCTACATACCACCTGATCAAAGACCAATCGCATGGATGCAGAGGTGATATGGCCAAAAGCAAATCTTTGGAACTGGGGCGTCCAACAGGAAAGAATCAAAGAAGCCTCCGGCGAGAAGACCGAGCGGACGTGTTTCGGTTAGCCTCAACCACGCCCGATCGACCAAAATTTGCGAGAGCGGTAAGGCAATAATCAAATACTAAAATCAGCAGAGGTGGTATGGCAAGACGCTTACATGGAACGGGGGTGGCGAAAAGGAAAGCATTAATTACCAAAATGTGGAAATAACTCATCAGGATTAAACGCCATATAGGAATTGGACCGGGTCTCTCTCCTACACATGATTTTCAGGTCCGTTAGACTTGGAAAGACGCACAGATCTTATCGAGGATTAAAGGGTGGCATCTTTGTTAATTTCAGCATACTCCAATAATGATTATAAGATACCCTAAAGTGAGTTCTATGAAAAATTTCATTAAAATTCACTTTTTATAGCAAAATTTGTGTACATACGTCTTTTATATATGAAAAAGGTTATATAACAAAAATAAAGGGCTCTAATGAATTTTTTAAGCAAATCACATTGGAGTATCTTATAATTGGTATTTAAGTATACTGAAAGTGATAAAGAAGTATAATATATTAGTTTAAGTAGTACATTAGAAGTGGGAGTACGAAACGGGCGTCATATATATGTATGTCTATATGTATATGTATACATACATACACACACACATATGTCTGTTTGTTTGTTTAAGTCGAATATACCACTTAAACAAATATATTATATTTTTTTATTATTTTTAGTATACTTAAATACTAAGTATGAGATATTCCAATGCGATTTGATTGATTTTATTTTATTGGAACCCTTTATTTTTTATATATACCCTTTTTCATATATAAAAGAAGTATGTACACAAATTTTGCTATAAAAGGTGAACTTTAATAATTTTTTTTATGCAACTCACTTTGGGTATCTTATAATTATTATTGGAGTATACTCGAATTGATAAAGAAGTATCATCATACGATTTACGTGGTATATGAGAAGTGTGAGTACATACTCTCAGGAATACCATACCATTTTTCTATATGTATATCATTTTATTTTCATTTTTTAATATTTATATATTTTTATTTTGTAGTTTTTTTTTAAAAAAATTTATATAGTTCATTTTATAAGTATATATAAATTTATTTTTGTTTTTTTAAAAATTAGATATATCTTTTAGGATTCTTTTAACATTTTTTTTTCAAATATATGCTAAATAGGCAGACATTGGCTCGACAGGCTAACAGTGCGAGCGATCCAACCAACACACCAGCGCGGGTGTGTCGTGCTTAGGCCAACGGCTGAGCCCATAGGCCGGCACGGCATTATCCAATTACCTAGCCGGGCCGACATGCCATAAATGATCGAACCTGTGCCCAACCGGGTCCATACTGGGCCCGGCCGAACACCGATTTGGACACCGCTAGCTATGTACTACAGCAGCTAGGAGTAGCAAAGGCCTGATCATACTAGATATCAAATAGGGGGGGAGGGCTTTGGCTTTTTTGTTTATATCTATTTAGCTTTCAAAGACCTGCGTGATGTACTGATGTGTGCCAAGTTGGTGACTGTTTCTTCTGGTTTAGGTTTAACTACCTGGTCAGTCTTGACATGATATCTAAATTTTCAAGTTTGACTACTCTTTCTCAAGGTTTTTGCAACTTCTTCGTTTTGGTTTGGAATTGTAGTGGTGAGACTTTACAAGAAGGATAATCTAAATAATATACTATATGACTAATCCATATGTTTACAAATACATATCTACATGTGTAGGTAGTCAAGCTTTCCATTTTCATCGCTAAAGTATATATAAAAAAGTTTCTACATTAGCCACGTGAAAATATATTTGTTCCTGAAAGTATTTCATAATATTACATTTTTTCTTTTTTCAGATATATATTTTCAGGAATAGTGAGTAATTTTTTTTAGAGGCTGTGGTAGGATTTTTTTTATTTAATCCTTTTTTTAGTATTATTTTAAAGTTAATCCCTCACGCACTTTATTTCCAAATCTGACCCCTTTGGTCACGCCACACACCGTGGCGTGGGCAAAGCGTACTGTCACGCCACCATGTGCGGCGTGACCAAACATACCACGCAAGCCCTCGGCCGCGCGTCGTGCCAGCGTGGAGGGCTTGCGTGGCAGACGTCACGCCAGGAGGAATGGCGTGACAAGGGCGACTAGTCACGCCCGTATATGTGGCGTGACAGTGGCAGCACAAAAGTAAATACCTATATGAACCGATAATTTTTTGTGTGGAAGTATGGACATATGGTAGACAGTACCGCTGAGGAAACATGCGTAGAAATATTAAGATTGTTTTGTGTCACTTATAAGATTGATTTGGACAAAAAATCAAAATCAAAATCCTTCACATGTGATAGGACTACATCATAATCGATTTGTGTTTTCAGGTGGGCTGATGCTTATGATCTGCTGGAAGAAATGAAAACAAATCGTGCTAGTAGTACACATCAAGTGATTGCTTACATGATTAAAGGGAGTGCGATGATAGCTCAAGCGGCAAATGGTTGAATATGTCCTTGACAACAGATAACTTGGAAGGTGTGACTATAGTTTACGATTCTCTAATGCTCTCCTTGATGTGCTTTGGTGGTTCGACGGAAGGCTCGGTGCAAGGATTACGGATCATGAAGTAAAATATGGTCTCTTCCACGAAATATTTCGTGACACCAAGCTGATGCAGTATGTGGATGTACATAGGTAATGTTATTGATCATTTGCACAACTAATCCAATTCTCTATTTGTCAGGCTGTGCTTAACTTGTTTGCATTTCAGGATGTCAGTAGGTGGAGCACTGGTGGCTGTGTCAGTATGGCTCCATAAACTTTATGACAGACTAAAAGTAATATCGGCCCACCTGAAACACTTGTTGTCCAAACTATTGGAGTCTCTACTCGATAAAGTCGTGTGAACGTATATACACAGACAGTCGATGAAGTACTTTATGAAGCTTATAGAGAATATATATGAAGGGGTTGAGAACGCTCGTTGTGATTATGAAGATGCCCTAAAACATGGAGGATTCGATGTCGGTGCGAATGGTTTTTTCTGGGATTCCACTAGAATAGGCATACTTGCAATATTACACGCAACGAATGCTTTGATGGCTTAGCGGAGATACGGAACCAGAACTACATTAGAGTCTGCGGACAGAAGCATGTTACACGTAGTGACATGGCATGATGGTTCGGCTAATTGCTTTAGTCATCCTCGCTACTACTACGGTACATTGTGACACAAGCATCCGAACCATATAACTATACATGCTTTTAGGGGATAGTGAAAAACATGCGGGGTAGGACGGGGGACTATTACGTAATGACCTGACCTACTGCGTGGACCGGGGCCATTTTCCCTTCCTTGCTAGCACGGCGTTGAACTCCTGGCCGGCGTTCCCCTTCCCCTTGTTGCGGGACTGTCCACGTCGGGCTGGTATGTCGAAGTCGTCCATGTCCTGTGATTCCATGATGTAAGTGCACCGTATATTGAAAATCGTAAGAAGGATGTTAATTCTTCATAACTCACGTCGTCGTTACGGATTAGGCCCGGGCGACCGGATACGCTGTGGCGGCCGGGCTCAGCCGCATGAGTCTTTCTTTCCCTTGCCCTTGTGGCGGGACTGTCCACGTTGGGCTGGTATGTCGAAGTCGTCCATATCCTGTGATTCCATGATGTAAGTGCACTGTATAGTGAAAATCGTAAGAGGGATGTTAATTCTTCATAACTCACGTCGTCGTCTGATTAGGCCCGGCGGCCGGATCTGTTGTGTGGCCGGGCTCAGCCGCATGAGCCTTTCCCTTGCCCTTGTCGCGGGACTGTCCACGTCGGGCCGGTATGTCGAAGTCGTCCATGTCCTGCAATTCTATGATGTAAGTACCCTGTATAGTGAAAAACGTAATAAGGATGTAAATTCTTCATAACTCACGTCGTCGATATGGATTACGCCCGGGCGACTACTGTGCTCCTTCGGTGCCTCCTGAACAGGGTCCGGTACATCTCCTTATTATGTGAATTCTTCATAATAAGGTTTCCACCGCACGAAGTTCTCGGCTGGCACCGAGTAGTTCAGCATGTACTTCTGCTGGATGAATGCCCTATCGTACATCTCTGGGCCATCGATCCCACTGGAAGAAGTGGCAGCGCATCTCGGGCTTCCATCACGTGGGGATGAAGTTAAAAATTGAAGGAATTCGTTGACGAAAAAATCGATGCGCGCGAAAGAAACGCTTACGAGGTGGTGCCCGCACATGTAGTATGCCCGGGCGGCAGTGGCTGGGTGTGTGGATTGAATGATTTCTGCTAGTTCGCCGCACACACACTGCGGGATCGGAGAACGTGGTGGTACTGGAGCATCTTTCATTGAAAAATCTGGGTATTATAGCTGTTTGCTCTTCTGTTTAAGCCACTTTTGCTTCTGCAACATCCTCGCGTAGAAGTTTGCCGAAGAGTCCATAGCTGGGTATCTATTGTGTAGTGTTGGGTTTGGTTCAACCCCCTTTTATAAGCTCAATGGTTGGCATGGTGTCATGTCCATCTTAAAAGCTGGTGAGACGGTCAGGGTTGTCAAGTCGATCTGAAAAGCAGCCCCGTGTGGTCTTGTCACTGCGTAAAGCTGTCTCGTTTTGGTCTTATCACTGCACAAAGCTGCCCCGTGTAGTCTTGTCACTACGCAAAGCTGTCTCCTTTGGTCTTGTCACTGGGCAAAGCTGCCCCGTTTGATCTTGTCACCGCGCTAAGTTGTCACGTGTGGTCATGTCACTGCGCAAAGCTGTCTCCTTCAGTCTTATCACTGCGGAAAGCTGCCCCCCCGTTTGGTCTTATCAGCATGCGTAGCTGCTAGCTAACACATTACCCTCTTCATAAGCCTCCCCCCGCGGCTATAAAATGCATGCCCCACGCTCCGAAAGTAGGACCACGAGATACCATGGCGGGGCAAGTAATGGGACCATTCAACCGAGGTCGCGAAACAAGACCTTCCTCCAAAGGAGGAGGACTTGAACCTAACTACTGGCTAATGCCGAACAAGCGTCTTTGAACGGTATGGCGAAATGCGGACACTGGGAGGACGCTGTCGTCGTGCGAGTCTTAGATGGCCATTTCGGCGGCGACGGCGTTTCTTCGATGCCCACACTGCTGGGTAAAATTAGTAAGTTGTTTCTTTGTATGTTCACGCCAATAGAGCCTTCATGTTAACCCTCCCTTCTTTCCAAAGCGGATGGTAAAATGTGACTTTGTTATTTGGATCGATCCTCCCCATGAGCGACATGTTGCGGTGTGCGTCGATACATTGTGGAACGAATCTTTGAGTTGGGGCGCGGATTGGCGATCTCAACGAGCAAAGCGAAGACCTCGCCAGCGGATGCGTGCGCGAGAGAGAACGAGGAGGTCGTGAACATAGGAAGTTCCTATGACCCCACATCTTTATTACGCAAACCCTAGTTTGCATATGTGCGTGCCACTACAACGACGCCGACCACGTCAGCGCCCCTATACAACACTCTATGTGGGTAGCGTGGGGCACCTTCCACCATTAAACACGACGGAGAAACTGTATCTCGGTAATTTCCGTTATATACGCAATTATTTTCAATCTCCTAAAGCATGTAATCAATGGTGGGCGCGTCATTGCGGTTGCCTTCTATCTCTTGGATGTTTCATCGATTGTGTCGTGTGCATTAAGTCAGTGGCGTTCATATGCATTGATGAAACATACATTGTCTGAGCAGTCGGGGTTGTCAAGTCGATCCGAGAAGCCTAAACCCACCCTAAAGCTAAACCACGAGGCGTGAAACTTAAAAACCTAAACCACGAGACACGAAACCTAAAACCTAACATAAACCCTCGGACACGCAACATGAAAACCCTCAAGGCAAACACACGAAATCAAAAAACCTAAACCCTAATCCCAATTCCCTAATTCCCTACAAACCCAAACCCAACTATTGTCACGCCGGTACTACGGCGTGGCGATGCCATCTTTGCCACGCCATGACTCTGGCGTGGCACTATTGTTGTCACGCCAACCTTACGAACAATCCAAAGCGTGCGGGGCGCGCCTGCGTTGCGGGGCTAAGTCGGTCACGCCATTACTACCGGCGTGGCAGACCGTTCTGCACGCCATGCCTCCTGGCGTGGCACTATTGTTGTCACGCCAACGTTCTGAACAATCCAGAGGCGATGCGGGGACAAGCGCCTCGTTCTGGGGCTAAGTCCGGTCACGCCATGACTACCGGCGTGACAGGGCCGTGCTGCCACGCCATGCCTCCTGGCGTGGCACTATTGTTGTCACGCTAACCTTCGAACAATCCGAGGCGTGCGGGGCGCCGCCGTTACGGGGCTAAGTCCTGTCACGCCATTAATCCCGGCGTGACAATACCAACTGATGGTAAAAATAGACTGTTCAAACTGCATTCAAACATTCAAACATTCGAACAACCATGGCATATTTTTTTCTTAACAGCTGTAAATCATGAACCATCAGCTTTTACTATATAATAGATAGATTCATTCGAACAAATTCATCAATTTACCATTTCTTCCTGAAAATAGCTACTTGTCGTAGCGTCACTTGAACACTAGCTAGCCAACTACTTTTGGTGCAATTTACCGAACGCTCTGGAAATAGCTACTTGTACTTTTGGTGCCTGTAAGTACACTTTTGAAACATGATCTGGAAAGACTACTAGACGACCGGAGACTGCATTTTACCGAACGCTCAACTGTAATCCTAGGGAGGCTTATGCTTAATCAGGTTGACAGATTGGTGTGGTAGTATTAGTAAATCGATGCACTCCTCGAAAAAATAAAAGGGGTAAACCCATACTCTGACGGATGAACTGAACATTTGGTCCACGGATGACGTTTTCAATTTAGTTCTCAACCAATGACTTTAGATACGAAACATTAGATACGAAACAAAGTGCAGCCCAACCCAAAAGCGCATCAAAGCGTATTGGAACCACATCGAACATGTTGTTAAAAACTTGAAATATTAAACCATTACATCACTTGCGCTTTGGCGCGCATCATTCCGGTGTGAACCTCGGCTGGTGGGTGTTGGCCTCGCGTGCCCTCGACAGCGTTTGCGGAACTAATGTCGTGCGGTCACGCCGTTCTGGCGTCGTGGCGTGGCTTTGAGTGGCTGCGTGAGGGCGGTGCACCATCTAGATCTGCGAGGTCCATCTCGTGCGTGCAGCGTAGCATCGGCGTCTTCCGCGTCGGCACCACCCTCCTCGTCGCTCCGGCCTCGTTGCACCACCCTCCACCTGCGTCGTCGTCGCCGACCTCGTGCGCACCACCCTCCTCGTCCTCGCCGGCCTCATCGTTGTCCTCCGGGTCGGCCGAAGCGGATGCGGTCGCTCCCGATGTTGTAGCACGCGAGGAGCCACTCCGGCCGGGCGGTGCACGACTTCTCCCACCGCCGCGCGCAATTCATTTTGCGCCAATCGCGGCATCGACGCGAACCATCTACAAGGTTTCTGACAAAATAATATCGTTAGCAAAGTACAAAACACAGCAAGCCGAGCTACAAAAAACTGTTCTTATCTTCAGTACATGAACACATAGATGTTACCTCTGCAAAGTCCCTCAAGCGCTGGAAGCTCCCCTCTGAACCCTCGGGTAGCTTGAGGGCCTCGCCGGCCTCGTTGCATATGCGTGTGAGCTGCGTTCCCTACGAAATAACCATACAAAGTAAATTACTCGTATTGTTGCTAAACTCTATAATAAATGCGGATTGTGTAGCATGCACATGGAAATTATCATATATGAAAAATGCCATCTTAGTTCACGAGGCACTCACGTAATAGGCGTTGATGGGGGCCCTCTCTGGCTGTGTGCCCGTCCGTGTGAACTCGTCATAGTCGTCCACGAGGCACTCCTCGGAAGAGTCCCCCTCCGCTATGTCCACATCAGTCATGGTCGGTCGCGGCCGGCGCGCGCGCGCCGTGGAAACACCGGAGGTATCTAACAAGCGAGCTTTCGATGGATCGGCGGGCGTCGCTCCGATTCTCGGTCGTCCCAACTGCGACAAGTAGGCTTGGTGATAGGCGGCCCGGTCGGTGTGGCGATACCTCGCCGGTTCATCTGCCACATCCACAATGTAATAGTTAGCATTTAAAACATTACATGGCGACAAAGGAATGATGGTAGTTACCCTTACGTGAAGATTCAAATTGGTCGAGAACACCATTGGCGGGGTGGCTGCGGCTTCCCAAACGCCTCATCACCCGATGGGGCAAGTGGTACTCCACGCATGGAAGAAGACAAGCGGTGAGTGTCATCCACAAGGTCTTTGTCCGCTTGCACATCGGTTTAGGTCAATTTAAATCGACCTCGCTTGGCGTGTATGGCAACCACGTGACACGCACAACATGTACAAAGCGTAGCGCTAAAATCATAGTTCGAATAGCTACTACATATGTACGGTCTTGCGTGATGACGTCGAACTTCGTTTGTATCTGCGATGTCTGCGACCTTGGGCGCCCGATGGGTGCAACGATGGAGCTCCAACGGTATGCTCTTGTCGGTCGACGCGAGGTCTTGAAAGGGCCATGGCGCAGGGCATACATTTGATTACATTTATGGTGGAAGCGGCGGCTATGGCGAATGGAATGAGTACTTACAGTAAGGGAGCACGAGTGGGCGACCTCGGGAAACGCTCCCACATCCATAGCTGCGAAGGTATGTGCATCGCCCAAGTTGCCGTCCGCCTCCTAGATCGGCGCGCGTCGCACAAATCTTGCGTCTGAGACACGCCGATGTTGCGGAACTAGCTGTAGGTCCTGCCGTCGCAAAATCGCCAAAATCGGCAAGTAAATCCGAGAGACGATGTTCCACTGTGCCGTCAGGGAAAAGGAAGGAGCGGCGGATGCCAAATCCATGCCGTCTGGCGGCGCGCGTGTCGTCATCTGCGTCGGCGGGCACACGTTGAAGTCTTGCGGGGGGATGAAAGCACCGCGGATGGCGGTTGTCCCTCGTGTCGGCGGCGGGTCCTCGGTCGCACTCAAGCCACTCTCCCACCCGATCTCGCCAACCCACGTTGATGTCCCGGACACGCCACCGTCTATAGGGAGGCCGAGCAACATGGCGGCGTCTTGGAGCGTGATGGTCATCTCGCCGGATGGTAAGTGGAAGGTGTGGGTCTCCAGGCACCAACGGTCGACCAGTGTGGTAAGTGCAGCACCATCCATGACCGAATAGTCGAGACTCGTCTCACCACACCCTCGTCGGCTGTGAGATGCGCACGGTGGTCGTCATCGTATTCCGTGAGGAGCAAGGCGTACTGTGCATGCTGCGGCATCCTGCATTGCAAGATAGGATTTTTGTAAGGTAACATGAGGTACAAAACATTGTCGAAAATGAAAATGAGCGACCTGTACCAATAAAAAACAATAATTTTCGCATAACAACAATACTTATTACCTCAAGGGGGTGGCACACGCGTCTGTGCTCGCCTTACCCTCTGTGGTGGGAATCATGATCGCGTGCTTTACACTGGTGTGTCAGTCTTTGGTGACACTCTGTAACATCCCAATTTTGGACTTGTGTTTCAAATGTAAGAAAATGAGTAGAAATTAAAACTTTTTCTTACATCATGTATTTCCTTTGTGTACTGAACAAGTATTGTACAAGAAGTTATGGAAATACAAAGTCACAAGTCTTTTGATCCAAATCTTGAGCTTTCAAAAACAATCTTGTCAAACCTCTTGATCATCTCCTGGAAATATTTTTCCTGAGTTCTTGGGATGGTATGTGACCCCTCTGAAAAATTTCACAATTTTTAGAAATTGTTTGAATATCTTTGGAGGTCGATCAGACCCAATTCAATGCAGTCAAGCGTGGACCAGCACCTTGTGAATTTTTGGAGGAAAAAGTACAGCACAAAACCTCTGCAAAATTTACACAAGGTCATTAACTCAGCTAACAAGCTCCTATAAAATTTTATAATTTTTGAGTTAGTTTCTTTGACTCAAATAATTCTCAAAGATCGGCTCTTGTTGGGACTCAGATTTTGAACCCTTGTGCGAGTCGGCTCGAACTCAGTCGAGACCAGTAGTTGGACTCGATCGGGCCAGCCGCCCGACCTCCTCGGGCTCGTTCCTTTGGGTCGTTGGATCTCCATCCAGGTGCTCGGACCTCCCCTCGATCTCGGCGCCTCGGGGTGGTCTAGGCCTTTGGATCTCCATCCTGCGGTCACGACCTCCCCTGGACCTCCTCACGCAAAGACCTCCTCGCTCGGGTGATGCGGGACGTCGGGACCACCCCATGCAAATCGGATCGTCCAGGACCTCTCCTTCGGCTCTGTTCTTCTTCCTCTTGACCTCCTCGAATTCTGGTCGTCATGATTTTCTTGCACCTGCACTGGTGTCAGGACCGAGCGATTAGAGGCGATGAGATGTCACCTTTGCCTCTTGTCAACGGCTCTTTTGCTTGCCATGCATTTATTGCCGATCGGCTTTAACCTCCAAAGTCTCCACCTGCTCTGCCCTACCTACCATGCGTGCTTTTGGCGGGGCATGGACATTGTTCACGATGAACTTGCCCATGCCATTGCCAAGCTTCTAGGCTATGAATAGCCTGAAACCTCCCTTCTCCTTTTCCTTCTCCGTTCTTTGTTGTGCTTGAGCTCCCTCAGTTGAGTTGGTCCTCGAACTCAAGCACCCAAGAACACCACCCCCTTACCACCATTGTCACCTTTGGAGCTCCTGCGTGGCTCGAGCTCCAGTGGTCCCAACAACTTCGGCCTTGTTCCTTTGTCATCTTGACCACCTCAAGCTTGCTCTAACTTAGCTTGGTTCACATTGCGGTGGACAAGTTTGGGAGCTGCTTTTGGTCGAGGTCATTTTCTTCTTCCTCTCAGGCAAGCTCTTCATCGCGGACTTGTCGACCTTCTCCAAGCTCCTCAGGCCACCTTAGTCCCCTCTGCGCCTCGGTGCCCTTTTCTTAGCTTGGTCTTTGCGTTTTCCTAGTCGTCGTAGAGCTAGTTTAGTTTTAAGTAGTTTTGTCGTATTGTACTCCTTTCTCTCTCTCGGCTCGCTGGCGTTCGGCCGTCGCCGCCGTCGAGCACGTCCTTAGATTCTTGGCGTTATTTAGAACTCGATCGTGTCCTTGGTTCTCGCGGCGAGTCCCCATCACCGGCGGTGTCTTGAAAACCAAACTCGTGTTTCTTGAGTGTCGTGCTCGGACGGGAATCTGGTCGTATGGTTAGCATTAATGTGTCAGGGTTGCTCATTAATGCGGTCTTCTTGGCAAGCGCGCGTCGCTAAGTCCTAAGACCTCCACGGGTATTCGTGGCCGTCCACGACCACCCCGGGTTAGATCAGAGCCTTTGGCTCAGTTCAAAAAACTTATGCCTCTGGACCTCCACCGGGTCCTCTTTGCAAAAGACCTCTCCTTGGTCGTTTTGCAAATACCACCATAGACCACCCTCGGGGTCGTCTTTGTAAAAAGCCACCTGGTCTTTTACAAAGACAACCTCGCTCGAGGCCTCTTAGGCTCAATCCTGGCCGTTCACGACCTCCCGGAGTTAGATCGGCGTTAGATCTTCTTTGCAAAATCCTTAGTCTCGGGACCTCCTCCGTGGCGATCTGGACCGTTCGGGACCTCCTAGGCCTTATCCGAGCCGTCCGGATCTCCTCCGTTAAAACCACTGTCACTTAGGACCTCCCGAGTAGATCTTGGCCGTCCAAGACCTCCTCGGTTGAATCCCACCGATCGGGACCTCCTCGTTTGATCTTGATCGCCGGGACCTCCTCGCTTGATCGTGTCCGTTAAAGACCTCCCTCCGGGGATCTAGACCGTTGAAGACCTCCTCCGTGAGATCTTAGCCGTCTAGACCTCCCTCCGTGGGTTTACCCTTAGGACCTCCCTAGTGCTCGGGACCGCGGATCTTGATCGGCGGTCCACGACCTCCGATAAGCGCGAGGACCTCCTTTGCGTCGTTGTGCATGCACCGGTCGTGATCGTTGGATCCAATCTCGGCGGTCCGAACCTCCCAAGTGCGGGAGGAGGTCTTCCGTCTGTGTGCCGAGTTTGTGGCCTGCGATGCAAGATCAACGGCCCGACGACCTCTCCTTTTTCCTTGATTCATCTAAATCTCAGAGCTTAAATTTTCTAAGTCTTTTAATGTTTCAAATTTCAAAGTGTTTATCTTTGTCATTTAGCTCCTTTTGAATGATTCGATTCTTTGTAGCTCTGTTAGAGTAAGAACTTTAATCGAAAATGGATTTAAACCTTTGTTATGTAGTAGAAAATGATAGAAGCTGCATGATCTTGTTTAGTGAAAATAGTGGCTTAGAAATTCATTGAAAATTTGTAAAATGCATAATTTATTCTCTGTAATCCCAAACTGAGCAAACTAAGTTTTGTTAGAACCCACTAAGAATGTCTTGTAATATAGAATAGGTCTTCATATGATCCTTGCCACTTTGAAATTAATGATTCACTAGTTTTAGAACTTAGAAAAATAATAACTAATTCATTTCAACTCCAAATTGTGCAAACTCAGTTTTTTGTTGTTATGATAACCATATCTACCTACCATAAAAATTTCAAGTTCAGATCATTCTAGAAATTTTCGCCATGAACAATGATAGCAAAATTAATTTAATTAGGATTTTGCAGGCTGAGAGAAATTATTTAGGGCATAACTTTTTCATACTAAGTCCAAATGAAGTGTTTCTTGTTTCTAAAATTGTATAAAATCAACCTCTAGCTGCTGTAGAAATTTTATGGGATTTGGATGTTCTTTCTTTGTTGAGTTCCTTTTGGTGTTCTTCGTTCTTATCGGTTTTATCGCCTTTTCCGTTAGGTTCTGAAGAAAACTTTGAACTGAGCACTCCCTCTGCAGCAAGACCAATCCCAGCAAGGCAAGCGGTTTGATCATGTTAATCCCAGTATTTTAAGTATTTATGTTGTTTACAAATTCTATGTATGCATTGCTAGTTTGTGTTAAACTATTGTCGCTAGTTGACCTAGTAGATGCATTTCCTTAAGACAAATGATTATCCTCTACTACAGTGAGCCTAGGTTATTCTTTGTGATTCGGGGTTCGTGGATGAGCTCTTGTCACTTAGTAGTTTTGAATTAATTGCTTAGCCATGCTTAGCTTAGGTAGAAATGGGCGGTTATCGACTTGTCGATAACCTTGATCATATAAAACTTATTATGATTTATGATTTCCACCTTGTGCCATGTCTACTTATGAAAACTAAAGCGAAAAGCAAAATGATTTAGACTTGGGCACAATGGTAAGATGGTGTGATTTTGGGTGTGGCTGGAATGGTGCAGAGTCAATTAAGGACCGAACATCTTGTGAGTACACATTATCAGAGCAATTTGTGCGTGCTAACCATACTAGAGGGTATGGGACCTCTCTTGACTTAGTACTTTGGAGTGTATTGGCTTGGTCGCGAGGAGTCGCGGGAGGGATGGTGTTGGGAGCATTGTAGTGTCAGAAAGACTTCACCGTGATGGGATTTGTTGTCTTTGACTTGCAATGTAGCGTATGAGTTTCTATCCATACGAGCGGCTCGTAGTCAATGCACAATATTGGAAAGCGTCACGTAGGACTTAGCCGTGCGGCATACCTTGGAAGTGTGCTTTGTGGCTTAAAGCGTCGAAGTGTGGGTACATTGGTACACCTGCAGGATTAAAACTATTCGAATAGCCTCGTCTAGGTTATGGACACGCTTGGGTAAGCTTTCAAGAGTTAGACTACAACCTTTTAATTAAAACTTGATGGGTGAGTGCGAATCGAGGATTCATGCTATGTTGTGGTGGCTATTGGGATAGTCACTTCTAGGTGGTTGCTTGTATTTATCATTATTTTATTATTACTTTCAACATTAAAATTGGTTTGTAAACTTGCTTTTAAATGTATTACGTTATTGTAAATAAAGTTGGCTTTGTGCAAAATGAGACATACAACCTCCACCTAAATAAGCTTGCATGTAGTTTATGAATAGGTTTGCTATTCCACACGTCGATCTTGCGAGTACCTTTGTGTACTCGGTTATCTTGCTTAAATGTAATTGTTGCGGAGGAAGAAGGTGAGCTTGAGGGCCTCATTACGTGAGTTGTCTTTGTGGTAGCTTGCGGCGTCTAGCTTAGCGGCGATCGGTTGCCTTGTGGGTGGTGTGGCTAACAGGTCGACTTTGGTTCTAGCCATCTTATGGCACCTTTTGCTTCATTGTCTTTCTTGTTTATTGTTCTATTTGGCGGTCGGCTCTTTTGTAATAACTTTACTTTATGTATGTCGTTTTGAACTTAGTCTTTGTATGTTGTGCGGAAATGATGTGTAATTTTGTGATGATGTGCATATCTTTGCAATGCAGGAAGCATATGTCCATCGAGGCTTAGAATGTTTAATTAGTAACGCTAGAACCATTTGGAGGTTAAGTGTTACTAGTTAAATATTCAGTCCTCACACACTCAGAGCACTGTTGCTTACTGATGGCGTCGTCAAAGTCCCAAGGCAGTACATGTCCTTACCGCCTTCTTTGTGAGAGGTCCATGTCATTCTGAAGCCTCTTCCTCTTCCTTGACCGCGTCGTATACTCATCGATTTTTGTCAGGAATGTATTCCTCCCCACGTAAGGTGGCCAATCACGAGTCAAGGTAAGGTTGAATCTTTTCTCCCAAGTCCTCAGCGTCAGCGCCTTTGAGAATTCTTCCGCAATGAGCGTGTAAGAAAGGTAACTTACGGCACGCACACGACAGGCGGTGACGACGTGACAGCATGGGACATGTAACAAGGTCGGGACCATGCAAGTGCAGTTCCCTGCTGTCAAGTTCACTCTATGGTTTCGGCCACCATAACGCTCGCCCCCTATCGATGTACCCCCGGCGGCGTATATGTGCAAAGTGGGATCATATTCTTCCGCTTCTTGATTGCATGACTCTGCCTCGGCGATAACAAGGTGCTTGGCGACTCGCACTAGCGGTGGCGGCGTTATCGCATCCTCGCACGAGTCACCGGTCCACAAAGTATGAGTTGGTCTTCGAAATGAGTACTCCAAGATAGCCGAGCGGCATATACGGATGCCCTTAATAACGTTGTTGAACACTTCGAGATGTTCGTTGTCATCATGCCGTCACCGACGACCACCTTCATCGTATGCTGTGCCCATTTCGTCTTGTCTTTGCAAGATCTCGTCCAACCACTTATTACCCGTTCGTTGGTCGGTCCCTAAGCTCATCAACTTGACCTCGAAGTCCTCTTCTCTAAACATCCGCTGTGACTTGAACTTTTTGTGAGATCTTCCCTCTTGCATTGCTTGTAGAAATTTGCGACTAAGTGGCGCATGCACCACCTATGCACCACATCAGGTGTCAGTCAAGTGCGCTCTTAACGGCGTTCATAATCCCGGTGCACGTCAGGGCGATGCAAACAACCCGTCCGGGCCCAGCGAGCGTAGATGAACTAAATCCATAAACCATTCCCGGCTCTTATTGTTCTCACCCTCTGTTAGTGCGAATTCTAATGGAATCGGTGGTCTTCGCATCAATACCAACGACAAGCATCAACGCACCATGGTACTTCCGGTAAGAAACGTGGCGTCAGCGATATCACGGGCTGCAGTGGCAGAAAGCCTCTATGCATTGCCCAAAGGACGATACACCCTCACAGGACATGTTTCATAACAGCTCCATCGCGATCCATTCGGTTGTCGTGCCAGGATAAAACTCCATGCACGGATTCTTGGCACGCATAGCGTTAGGATTCGAGGAAGGAACGTAAGCCTCCTTCCAATCACCCCGATGGCGCATCGCTCTGCGCTTGGCCCTCCATGCTTTCCCATACTTCACGCGGTACTTAATGAACCCGAATATAACCTCAATGAGGGTGGCGATGGTCACATCGGGATCGACACCCACAACCCGATGTCGCCTTGCAATGAAATTAGCGATCGCTGAAGGTGCTCCCGACACTCGGCGGTCCCACGGGGTGAGGCGCTTCACGTTCGCAATTTTCCATTGATTGTCCCTAGTTTTGCGCCCCATACCTTCCATCCACACCCTTTCGCACCTCACGGTGTACCTCTTGTTCACATCGGTGTGTCACTCTGAGCAGACGATGGTGGCCTTGCGAGTATTCTTGCGACCAAATCTTCATGTCATCAAGGTTGGAAACAACATGTTCTTAGTATTATATCGGTCTCGGGTCCATAATGCCATTCTGCTCTTCAACCCATTAGCACAAACGCCTTATCAGCCATCTGACATCATCGAATGCATGCACCAGCGGAACCTCACCCATAACTGCTGTGAAGAACCGCCCTTCCTCAGAGGAGAAAAGCGGTGCGGCGACCTCATTTTCGGTCGAGCTCCATCCATCGTCGGAATCCACTTCACGGGTTGTTCCTCGCGAAACAATTCCTCCTCAAGCTCATTGTTCATTCTGGCACCATTAAAATCGATCCTTTGGTCGATAACATGTTGTGAGAAAAAAGCGGCACATGCAGATAATGTGTGGGCAAGGTTGGTAGGGTGGCGCTAACGGTTGGTAGAAGGTTGCTCCTCCATTGGGGGCCTCGAATTATGGAGATCAAGGTCTACTTCCTCCGTGTTGCCATTCACCACATCCAAATTGTGCGGCAAATCCTCAACAACGTTGATTGTTCTCTCCACGCCACTTCCAACGAAGCGGACACGAGGCGAGCACAAGATCCTTGTATGTGTCCCAATCATCGTCGGACAAGATTGGCACCAAGCAGCGTGCACTTTACAACCCACACGACATCATATCGCCCTGCGATCAAACAACGACCCGGGCTCGTCCCATCGAAATGTCGACTTTATCCTACTCGTGAGTTGGAAAGTCCGGTGATTCGCGAAACAAGAAAACGGTAACTTCCATACCACGAAGTCGACATCACTACCGTTTGACTAATCGGTCCACCGGTGAATACGTCTGACTTTATCCATCTACATCCAACAAAATATTGCAAAGTCATAACGCATTCCATATGTATGAAATATCGCAATCAACATTGCATAAAACAAAAGTTGCTTGTGATTCGAAGTGCGAACTAATGGTTCATAATGACTTTATTATAGTTTTGTGATCTATAACTCTCATATTTCTCTAGAAGAGACTACTTATTTGTATTGAGATGTGTTAGGCCATACACGATGGACGAATAACACCAAGAAACAATGAGATGCAAAAGATCAAAATCCTACACTATCAGAGTCTCTCGTACTCGATCCGCTCGAGATCCCATTCTCGAGACCGCCCAAACCACGTGTTTGGGACCGCTCGAAACTTGCCTCGAGTGCGACCTACACTACCACGGATCCACGTGCCCGAGTGCGCTCGAGATCCGTTCTCGAGACCGCCCAAACCACGTGTTTGGGACCGCTCGAGCTCATTCACGAGTGCGCCCGAGGACTTCGCTCACAGTGCGCGAGCTTCTGCGCTCGGTGCCACGAACCACTCGTTGGAAATCGATATCGCGAAAGGAGATAAGTCATATTTTTTTAGCCTTGACCTATATTTTTGTGCTCTAGAGGAACACATGACTCATAACATGATAAACCTAGTAGGTGGTCATGACACCTATGTTTTATGTTTTACATCGATTTTCTTATTCAACTTCAAGAGATATACGGTTTAGAGTAACACATAGGCTTGATTTAGTTTGGATGTCGCCCATTGTCTTACACTTTGAGAAAAAATATTTCTCATTTCATGGGTGTTTCTTGTTCTAGGAAGTAAAGAAAGAAGATGGGGATGGGCGATTGATTTAAATGAGCCATCACATGAAAATCAAGGTATGACTACATTGTTACAATGGAATAGCCACATCCTTTTTGTACATCGAGCTCCTGAAAAAATTAAGAGGAAAATGTACCACGTCCACCGTCTTGTCCAAAATTTACATATTGCAAAATCCCACTGTACATTTAATTTTGATATCTACCACATATACTCCTAGTGTTAAGTCCATATTAATAGTTGTAGTTTTGTACTTTTAATTGCTTACCGATGGATGATAGGCTTAGCACACATTAACACATCCAAGTGCTCACATTAACATCCAAGTGTTAAGTCCAAGTGCTCACATTAACACACGCTAAGCAGCTCACATTAACACATGCTAAGCAGCTCACATTAACACATACTAAGCGCCAAAATTCTCATTCCTAATTTGCAATTTTCTGAAGGTAGCAGTAAATAGCAAGCAAAAGAAAATAAGAAAAAAGAAAAGGTACCAGGTGTTAATTTGTACTCATTCAAATGTATAACGGATAATGTTTACATCTGAAGTACAATTGTTAGGTTCTCAAAATTGAAAGAGTGAGAATATGCAAATCTCTAGAAGTACATGTTGCTATAGTTTTCAAATTCGGTATCAGTTAAATAATGTCAACATACGTATCCGATTTTTTTCTTAAGTTGAACTTAACACTTATCTCCTATTATGAATGACGATTACTTCTATTATCTTGCTCTTCTACTATGTTGTACGTGGTAGCATATGCCGTACCAAAGTTTATGATCCTCCAATACATACAAGGGGCGGTTGATCTTAATTTTTCCGACCGGTCATCCTTGTGAGTACTTCATATACTAGCTTGGACCAAAACTATTGGTGAATAAAGACCCATTTGATTGTCATGTGAGTACTTCATATACTTAGTTTCATGTATGAAAGCGTGCTTTTGAGCAGAAATTCATGTATATACATTGACAATCAAATGCATTATACCTCGATTGTAGGGTCAATCAAATGCATTATATACTTGTTGTAGGGGAGAAGAGCTTATACCTCGGTCAAGCAGCGGGAGGAGGATCGGCGGGAGGAGCCGTTGTCCGGCGCGGGAGAGCCGGCGCGGGCGCGGGAGAGTCGCGAGCACGCCCAGCGTGGGAGAGCCCGCGGGATGGAGGCAGCGCGGGCGCGGAGAGGCCGGCCGGCCGGGCCGATGCCGCCATGAGGAGGAGGGCCGGCGGGGAGGATGACCGCGCGGGAGGACCACCGCTAGGGCAGCCGCGGGGAGGCCGGCAGAGGGGACGGCGCGGGAGGTGCGGCGCGGGAGGCGCGGCGCGGGGGGCGGGCGGGAAGGGCACGCAGCGGGAGGCGCGCGGCAAGGGAGGCGGCGCGGGATGGAAGCGCTAGGGTTTGGGCGTGAGTGAGAGAAGATAAAGCGAGCGAGTATAAGTCGCCTCTGTCACGCCAAACCTCTTTGGCGTGTGATCCCACCTGTCACGCCATGTACTATGGCGTGGCGAATCTACGCAAGCCCTCCACGGCGCGCGCGGCGCGGGAGAGCTTGCGTGCCATGTTTGGTCACGCAGAGCATGGTGGCGTGACGATGCGCTTTGGTCATGCCACGGGTAGTGGCGTGACCAAAGTCGAATTGGAAATAAAGTGCGCGAGATTAACTTTAAAATATTAATAAAAAGAATTAAATAATAAAAAAATTCGCTGTGGTATGTGTAAAACAATAACCATTTTTTCACAGAGAAAGTGGGAGAAAGTTCTGCAAAAGTAAATAAGACCATTTTACTGCCAATTCACCAAAAACCTAAATATTTTTTCCCTTTTCCTCTGGAAAAATAGCTTATTAATTTTGCTATCTTTACAGTTAAATCTCTAGTTATCTCCCCAATTATGATTGTGCTCTTAGAGCCAAACCATGATTCTGTATTTTTGTTCTAGGCTATGGTTTAGCTGGGCTATTGTTTTCTTTTCTGTTGTGTACTGTAGGAGTGTAGGCGCAAGCAAGACATCTAATTTGCAGGCAATCAAATGCATTACACAGCCCCACATTGATGCACGGCTGATCATAAATCAAAGCAGATCTTCGCTCAGCCTTGCTCAGACAGGACGGCATATCCTGAGCAAAACAAAGATTAACTTACTGGAACCTGCAGTGCCTTATTTCATTACTTGTTTCGGTCTCAAGTCTCAACAGTGATTTATATTTTCGACGAGATTCTCTACCATTCCAATAGGTAGGAGATGCGTCTTCGTTCTGTCCGATTTTTATTGCGTGGATGATCCAGATTAATTGTTCGTATGTTTCGCTTGGCTACTTGTATGATCTAGACTGGTTGTTGCCGATTTGCATGTAGCGTCAAGTTGATGATGTGGTAGATGATATGACAAAACCGATAATGTGAAGCCACATAACTCAAAACCACCCACAAAACTGGACTTAAACATGATTTGTGTTTTGCCGGTCGAGGGACGGGTTCTAAACAGTATTGGACACCAGAGATGGAAATTAGATCACTAAAAGAGTTGATGACCACAAATGGATTTTTTTTTCCAATCTAATAATAATGTATGACGACTCTGTTTAGACCTACATATGAAATACGAAGTTTTGTACTTAAGTGCTGATAGATATGTTAAAAATAAAATTAGCCAAGTTAATTTTTATTTGTCAGTCATTTGTTCAAAATTAAGATAGCTAAGTTAATTTCATATATTTTTCTCCAATAGAAAGCCTAACAATACCTCTTCGTAAAGCATTTTCCATGTTTCCATGAAGAGATGGTTGTTCATCAAAGTATATATATGCACTATAATTTTCATTCCATTGCCCTCTTATTTGCAAAGGCTAAGGAACCAAATTAAGGAATTTGTTTGTTCTTTTGACAAAGGGATGCCAATATAACACCATATATACCTCGAACAACCCAGTGGGACCTTTATTTCCTTTAAATAAAGAACAACATAAAATATTTAATTTCTGCGACAAAGACGTATCATACATCAATACTTGATCTTAAAAGAGAGGCGTTGAACCACCTAGTGCTTTTCTTTTATTTAGGTCACCACCAAACAGTATTGGCCATAAAGTAGGACAAAGTGTAAATTCAACAAAAATATAGTTGGACTATATAAATAAATTGAAAATGCTGACTGACTCTTTAAGGTCAAACTTCAACAACTTCTGCAATCTTTCATGTTTGTCAAAAGTAGTTTGTACCCACTGTGCGGCCCTTTTCTCAGAATGAGCATAGCCATTAGCTCAAATTTCAGTGAGGTTGATAAATTTCAGAACTTTTAGAGAATTTAGCATTTTAGCTCCAGTAGTTTAACTCACAAAATTTAAAACAATTCTTGATTTGTGGCATCTAAGGAGAACAAAACATGTACCTGGATTAGAGTTCATTACCTCATTCAAGCCAATTGACATATTTATTTAGTTTTAGAACATAAAGATGGATCCAACAAAGAAACCAAAACATTTGACAACGAAGCAATCACAGAAAGAGAAACGATGTTTCAGAACATTCCTACGATGCATATGATTGTGGTGCTAAGCGTGTTTATATGATGCGTATGTTTGTGGTACTTTGCGTTATGTCTGACTCAATTCTCACGTCATCGTCGTAAGAAAATAATCGGACCACGAGAAAAGACAATCCCAATAGCTATATATAACTCTGAGCCTGAATTTCCCAGATAATTACACATGGCTTTTTCCTAAAATTGTCTTGCAGGGAAGAGAGGAAAAATCTCAGGCCCGCAGGATGATGAGATAATGATATGCACCTTGAACCCTCTCTCTCCACATAAAAAAAAAGTCCACCTCACGACCCCCGTCGCTGGCTTGCTCACATCTCTGATTCTCTCTCCAAAACCAACAGAGAGAGAGAGAGAGGAAAAGGATCAAAGCAGTAGAGAGAAACAACACACGGCGGCTTTTTAAGTGAGTAATACCGCTGGGGCTGTTTTTCTTCTTCTTTCTTTCTTCTCCTTCTTCTCTTTCCTCTTCTTGTTCCTTTCCAATTTACCAGTTGTTACTCACTACTACTCTCTCTCACCAGCCCACCCTCCTCACCTCCCTTTCTTTGCAGCTTCTGCTCCACCCTTTCCCTTCCCACCACCCCAAATTTGAGCAAGAAAGCAAAGCAGCCCAGCCCCTACAGCTTGTTTGAACATCTTGGACTTGGAGTGGGTTTCTTGGATCACTGGTTTCTGTTCCTGAGCAGGAGGGAGGGAGGGAGTAATCATTACCACGTTCTTGGATTGGTTCTTGGCGTGCAGGGATTCCCACCCTCCCTCATTCGAGCAAGAAACCAAGAAACCACATCAATCCCTTTTTCTTTCGGTCGGTTCTTGGCATGCGGTTTCCTGGCTGAGTGAGCGGCTTCTCATGAGATTCCTGTGGCCTCTCTGAATTCTGAGCTCACTTGCCTCCGCGGAAGGCAGGTTCTTGATGGCCTCTTGGGGTTGTGGCAGTGGAGGCAGCGGGGAGAAGTGGAAGCCTGGGTGGTGGTTGCTTGTGCTTGTGATTTCTGGGGTGTTCAATCTGAAATTGGGGAGGAGCATGCTTGGCCACTGTCGGAATCCGGTGTTATAGGTTCTGAATTGGTGCAGCCCTCTGGTGTGGTGTGGTGTGTTTCTTGAAGGTTTTGGGTGGTTTTGGGGGGTGAGGTGGGCTTAGTTTCGGATGGCGCCGGACAGGGCGGGAGAATGCGGCGGCGGCTGCAGGCGAGGGAAGGCGGCACATGTCGGCGCGGGGGCTTTGGTTGGATTCTTTGGGTGTCTCCTGTTGGTGTGGGCAATTGGTGGATGTGGGAGGTGGGGTTGTGTGAAGGAGGTGAAGGAGGGGGCTCAAGAGGTGCTGGAGCAGTTCAACCTCAGCGTGAGCCAGTTGCAGGCATTGATGTCGCTCCTCTCATCGTCGGAGGTACTTGCTTGTTTTTCCTAGCTTGATGAATCTCCTACTGCCATGTGCATTTCTGTTGTTACAGTTGAATGGGATGGATTGGGAGCTTTGTAGGCCTTTGCCAATACTTTACTTGCATTGCTGTTGCGGGTATTGTGTGCAATCGACCAATGTTGGTTGACGAAAAGCATAATGCACATAGTATTTACTGGTTTATATGGAACAAACTGAGATCGCTTGGATCACTTGTATTTTTTTTAAAGTATGTAACTTGTGCCAATAAAATACACTGCTTGGTGTGGTTCAGATTTTTATTTTGGAGGAAAGTGGTTTGGAAGTTTATAAGTGCGAGAATCCTCTTGGGGGTGCAATGGTGGGCACACGGGGCTGTGAACCATCCCACCCAAGTTCAAGTCTCACTTCTACCTTAATTTTGAAGTGTGGAGGGAATAAGTCTTACCCCGTCACATCTAAAAAAAAGTTTAGAAGTGTAGCTGCATTCAGTGTTGTGGCATTCACAGACCTAATCAATGTATATGTGAGTTTTGCCCTTGGTGCGCAACATCCTTCATGTTAATTCACCTTTCTAAAATCATTTTCTTGTCAAGTTTCAATAGTCTTATATACTTGATGGAGTTGAGCTGTAATCTGGTGTGAATGGGTAAATTGACACTAGGACGTAGAACAGTTCATTATTATATTGATTTGATATCATGTTATTCACAATTTACTGTAATGATGAAAAGGAGGGCTTGCATTAATTGAGTGCATTGTTTTGAATAGCCCGATATAAGCCCTGATATAGCGGACAGGGGTAGTGGCCGCTCACATAGCGGCTGTCTGTAGCACTTTGTACAGTTGCGGCGCTGCAGCAGCCTGCTACAACCCGCTATGGCCAGCTATAGTGTAGTGTGTAGCAGCGCTTTAGTACAAATACATTTTTTCTTTTCATATTATTCATCTGTTGCATACTCTTGCCATCTTCCATTTTAAATTATTACTCCAAAACTTGAGATATGCACAAAGCAAATAGTCCTAATACAAGATAAGTCATTTTACTTCAAAACTGATTTATTTAACTTTGTATTCCTACAAATATGGATGAGCATGTTGTGCCCACTATATCGCAGCTATCTGCTATAAAAACACTTCGCCACTACGCTCCCGCTACGCTATTTAAAACATTGATTGAGTGAGATGTCATAGATAGGCATGAAGTCGCATCATGTGTACCCTGATGGTGGGTATGATCATGCCACATGCTAACATATGCTGCATCTGAAGCAGATCATATAATGTTCTGGACAAGATATTGGGTATAAAATGGTTGCTTTCGAGGACTGTATGCCATCTTGGCAGCTGAAGGAAAATATTTCTTATTGCTGTGTGGTCACTTGAGCATCTAGTATTGTAGTGGCATTTGGAATACTGAGTCTGTTCTTAGTCAACTGCTCTAAGTACTTTATGACCTAGTTTATCTACTACTTGGAGTAGGCCCAGGGTTTCAGGAACTGGTGGTAACCAGAAATTTTAGTGGGTGCATATATTTCTAAAACTGACTGGTTTTGGAGATATTGAGTTCTATTTCAATGGAGTTCATAAATTTTTATGCTATTGTAATGTCGAGGAAACACGAAATATTGAGATAATGCAAAGTAATAAACACTTGATCGGAATCCACTGGGAAATTTGCAGGTTGCTGTTTCCTTGTGGTGACCAGGATTTCTAAATAACTGTAAATTGAACCATGAATTGGTCCAGTAGCTTGATGAGCATATGTAGTTTGTGGATTGTGGAAGTGGACAGTCGAGTCAGAGAGATTTTAGGTTGCGCAAGATATGGGATTCACATTAGTGCTAGTTCATAAGTACAATCAGAAGGAAGGTTCCCTTGTGCATTAAACATAGTAATCTCGAAGTGTGTATGACGTGCCTTATGTCAAAGTTGCACATAACCTTACATAAATGGTGTCACAACAAAAATTTTTATTATTTGGAAAATTGCCTTGTTATCATCAAAATTGTTGGAAAAGCTGACATTCAATCCTTTTGAACTTGGAAGGACAATGACTCAATGAGAAGTCTAGAGTCTTGATGCTAAAATGAATGTGAAAATGTGTTGAGCACTTTGGTTTCTTGCTAGACAGCCTCACCTCCTAAGAACTCAGGAACATTTATTATATCATATTGGCTTAAAATATGCTCATTCTTCTATTAGAAGTTCATTATAACTTGGATTGTTAGAAGAACAGGAGAAAGTGATTTTGCTATTCATAGCTGCATCTTATTCATTAATAGGAGAGTATATAGACAAGAGTACATGGGCCTCATGGGCGGATGGGCTAAGAGAGGAGAGAATATACAACCAACACTACTCTTAACACCCCTTCAAACTCAAGGTGGATCGGGAGGATCGATGCCTTGAGTTTGAGTAAATACATGGGTCTCATGGGCGGATGGGCTAAGAGAGGAGAGAATATACAACCAACACTACTCTTAACACCCTTCAAACTCAAGGTGGATCGGGAGGATCGATGCGAGAGTTTGAGTAGATGAAGTTGATGATGTTCTCAGTCGAGCTTTAATGAAATCGCAACTTGAAGCTCAGGGAACATACTTGAGGCGATGGTTGGCTGCGACAATGAGATCGTGTGAAGGATGAATCGACACCAATGTGCCGTTAGCTCATGCTTGTTGGATCACTAGCAATCGAATGTCACTTGTATTGTCACAAAGAGAGGTATAGGATAGTCACAATGAACACCTAGATCAATCAAGAGCCATCGAGTCAAATGATCTCGGAGGTGGTAGCAGCAAGAGCTCGAAGCTTAGCTTACGCACTAGAGCATGACACGCGATGCAGCTTCTTGGATTTCGGGCAATGAGTGAAGTACCGGGAGGGATATAGTAGCGGTGATAGATCGACGATCGGCAAGATCACTCGCCCAAGTGGAGTCGAGTAAGTGTGGGTGGGTGACTCGGCCGACATAGAACAAGCGTTTGGGCGTAGTCCCCTCAAGTATCTCGGCACACGAAGAACATGACCATAGTGGATTGATGTAGAACACCGACAAGCGGTGAGCACTTGAGCAGATGAGCAATGTCGGCACGGTGGTGTGAGATAAACAAGGCTCCCAATGGGTGGCGATAGCGGGAAGGATTTGTCAGGGTACACCATCCGTGGGCGAAACTATAAGTGAAGCTCCATGGGTGTGACAGCAGTATGAGTATTAGTCAGCCCAGAGTGAGCAAGCAGATCCTAAACGTAGTGATGCTGAGAGAGATGGTAGCCATCACTATCAGAATGAATCTCAATCCCTAGAAAATAGTTCAATGGTCCCAAATCGGACATCATAAACTGTTCACTTAATTTCTTCTTGACAAAAGCCACGTAGTCCATGTTATCTCCTGTGATGAGCATATAATCTACATACGGCAGAAGCAAAGTACGACCCCGCTGAGAAGTGTGAATAAACAAGACAGGATCATGCTCACTCGGAGTGAAACCAGCAGTTCGAATCACAAAACTGAAGCGCTCGAACCAAACACGAGGAGCCTGCTTGAGACCATATAGAGCACACCTAAGGTGACAAACATAGCCTGTAGGACCCTTAACACTGGGGGTTGGCTGCATATAGACCTCCTCATGTAGATCACCATGAAAAAAAGCATGCTTGACATCCATCTGAGATATAGTCCATGTGCGTACCGCTGCAATTGCAATAAGAGTACGGACTATGGTCATATAAGTAACTGGAGCAAAAGTCTCATCATAATTTCGACCATAAGCCTGCTGAAAACCTTTTGCAACTAGACGAGCCTTGTATTGCTCTACTGACCCATCTGACTTGTTCTTTACTTTGTACACCGCTAACACCACAGCAACAACAGAGATCATGATCCACAACACACGCTAACGATGGTAGGCCAACAACAATAGTACCAGCGTGAACACGGCATCAACGGTAGTAATAGCGATGAGAGCCGAGTAGAGGCGTGTGTGTGAGCAATATATCTCCAAGGGAGCAGAGCACAACAACAACAAATAATCAAGTCAGTAGTAGTTCCAAGCAGTAGTAGTACCATGCCTCGGGTAGCACCTCGGGTAGTACTCCAGTGGTGCAGACCCGGGCTGAGGAGGACAGAGCGACAAAGATTCGGGCGGAAGACTCCGGCGGCGCAGACCCGGGCGGAGGAGGGCCCACGGGCGGCGCAAGTCTCCGGCGGATCAGATTCGGAGAGGCGGGACTCCAACGGCACAGTGTGCAGACCCATGCGGGGCTGGTCCGGGTGACGAAAGAAGTTGAGGCGGCTCCGGACGACGAAGATGAGGCAGCTCCGGGCGAGGAAGATGAGGCGGCTTCGGATGTCGTGCGAAGATGAAACAGGGAATCCGTATGTCGCTCGAAGATGAAACAGGGGATAGATGAGGTCACGCGATGACGGCGAGGATCGGACCGATCCGTGTGCGAGATGGCGGTTGCTTAGGACCCGCCAGCCCAAGCAGAGGAGAGATTGGAGTCCAACGGCAGCGGTGGCGGTAGTCTGAGGTAAATAGGGTTAGGGTTTTGGTGAACCATGCTTTGATACCATGTTAGAAGAACAGGAGAAAGTGATTTTGCTATTCACAACTGTGCATCTTATTCATTAATAGGAGAGTATATATAGACAAGAGTGCATGGGCCTCATGGGCTACATGGGCCACATGGGCTAAGAGAGGGAGAGAATATACAACCAACACTACTCTTAACAGGGATAACTAACACGCCTTTCGGTTCCACAAACTCCTGAGTTTATAAACACAGCGCCAGAATCCCTGAAGAGCCTTAACTCAAACACTGAACTGAATTTCTACCATCTTATGGAACTTCTTGAAAGTTTTCAGAACATAGTTCTTGGATGTCTCCATTGCTGCATCCATGGCTGGGGTAATCTAGGAAGGCAAAGAAAGGCGAGCTGGGATACCTTAGGTGCATTTCACGTAATTTGCTACCAGTGATTCAGACTCTAATGGAAAACTTGACAGAAGGGCCAGATGTAGGTGGTTAAAATGCGAGGGGCCCGTGTCAATATTATTTATTTGCCTTGGCCGATGACATGACAGGTCATTCCAAATAATATTCACATAGTCTCCACAAATATCCTTATTTGCAATATGTAACATCAAATCTTTGTATACTCTCTGCATGTCCAACTGAGAATTTTTGAAGATGATGTTCTGATATTAGTCATATGACTCAATATCATATGATTTATGATCTGCACAATCTCCTCCTTTTTGGCAATATCATTGCAGAGTTCATTAATCATGCTCAATTTTCTTATTAGTATGCATTTCTAATTGCCAGTTTTAACTATTTCTTTGCTGTTATGATGTAGGTTGAATGCATGAGCGAATCTGAAATGATCAATGATGGAAATCCAGTCAACAGCATGCGTCATATCTCAGATACTCATTGTATTAAGAACAAGCCATCTGGAGGAAAGAAAAACTGGTTGAAGGATGTAATTATTCAAGAATATTGCACAATGGAAGATAAGTATGACAAAAATAATTATGTACCCGCGTTGGTGGAAAACAAGCTCTTACAAAATGTTATACAAGACATTGGTTCTCCTACCACACAGTGCAATGTGAGTGTTTCATGTTTTTTCTTTCTCCTGGATGAACTTGGAGTGTCAAATTAGTTGCAGTTTTGGCATTGTGGTGCAAACTTGCAATATAAACCATGTATGAAATTGGACTGTAGTTGAGCTGATCATCAATGTGATTGGTTCATAAATGATATGGAACTTCAACTTATCTTGTTAACTGTTAAAACATATTGTTCTATAGATAGCTCGACTCTAAATATTTCAGATGAGTGCATGATGTTGTCATGGGTTCATGGCTGTAAATGTTGGTGGAAGAATTTGTGCATGCTGGAATGTAACAGAGATCGAGTATGATCTTGGCGTTGCACAATTACTGTATAGAAGAGTTAGCTTCACTATGACAACACAAATTTGTATAGGTTATACCATCACTTATCTTTGTGGAACAGACCATCCATATTCTGTTACATCCAAATTGATTCTTTTCTCAAACATGTTTTATTGGTCCTTCTTTTTCCCTGTCAATTGTCAAATGCTAGTAACTCAGGAATCAGGATAGATAATCATGTGTAGTACTTTGTTTTTATTCCATTGCTGAACATGTTAAATTGAGGCTCCAATTTTATTCCATTGCAGAACATGTTAAATTGAGGCTCATTGGAGCTAAAGAAAAATAATTTGTATTTACTGTATTTACATTTCTTCATAATTCACTATTCTATGGAATTTGCTTATACAAAATACCAAGTTTTATTTCACCTATTATATTTGTTGAAGTGTCTGCATCTGCTTGCACATTTTATTCATTATTAAAGAAAAAAGAGTCTTATCCATATTGGTAAAGTAAATGTTGGTTTGACAGGTGGTTATACGTTTCTTAAATATTGGGTATTGCATGATTCCATGCTCATGTTAGTCTTTAACCATTACAAAGTTCCATTGATTTCATTTTTGTTTTCAATGTATTTAGCTGCGTGAATGTGACTTACGTGCTGGAATCAATGGCCTGAATGTGGACCAGAATAATGTGTTGAGTTCCAATCACACACTGATGTTCTCTCTGTCCACTTCATTTGGGCTAATTGTAATTTCAATAGTTATAACTATTTGCAAAAGGAGGAAGCAATCAAACAAACTGTGTCAGCATGAGAAACTTCTCCAGGCACCAAATGCTAAGATAAGTCGAAAATGGTCAAAGAGAGCCCTGCTTATCGGTGTCTTACTTGGGCTTTGTAGTTCTGTATGGATATTTTCAAGCATGTATGCAGATGTTGTTGCTAGAAGAATTGAGAATCTTGCTAATATGTGTGACGAGAGAGCTAGGATGCTACAGGATCAGTTTAATGTAAGCATGAACCACGTGCATGCTTTGGCTATTTTAGTCTCAACTTTTCACCATGGGAAGAATCCTTCTGCTATTGATCAGGTACCCTTCTTCCATTGCAAATTGGTTTCTTAATACTAGGGGTGAATCAACAAAGTTTCAATATTCTTTGCAAAAAAAGTTTCAAACACGGGTGCTATATAGTAAGAGTTAAATACAATAGTTTAGACGGGGTCAGGTGAATTTTTTTTGTACCATTTCATTTTCATGTGATGTATAGTTGGGCCAAGGTGTGCCTTGGTTCAGCCCCTACCTAGTGGTAATGTGTTTTTTACCTTATCACACAAGCATCCAGAATAGTTGTTAAGTCTGATTTATCTTCTGAGATTATATATTAGCTCAGTACAACTTTTGTGTTAGTACTTGGCTGAAGTCACATCTAAATCCACTTCCCATTTTACTGCATTCCCCTCCTGGAATTCACAATGTCCATTCAACATTGCAAGCAGAACCACTAGAATATTGAATTGTGGAGAAACCCTAATTTGAAGATTGAACATAACAGCTTGCATTATGAAGTGCTAAGCAACATTGCAGCACTAATTTGAAGATGGAGCATAACATCTTTAATTTGATGAAGTCCTAAGCAACATATAAAACCTTATCACTTCATTAACAATTTCTACCTCCCAAGCAGCATATTCAACTGTTTTGTTTACACCTGAGAGACAGAAATAAAAAGAAACACGATTATAGTTGAAATTGGGGAGGGCTCACTATTTTGAAAAGATTGCTATTGTTTTCCGGAATGATATTATGTTATTTTCCATACTACTAATGGAACCGTACTCTTTGTCAAGATCATTCAAGTTTGCTATTATTGACACTTGGCAGAAAACATTTGAAGATTTCACAGCAAGGACAACATTTGAAAGGCCATTGATGAGTGGTGTTGCCTATGCATTGAAGGTACTGCACAGTGAAAGGGAGATGTTTGAGCAACAACATGGGTGGAAGATTAAAAAGATGGATGCTGAAGACCAGTCTCTTGTTCATGACTATAATCCTGAAAAGCTTGAATCTTCACCAGTTCAAGATGAGTATGCACCTGTTATTTTCTCCCAGGAAACTGTAAAGCACATTATATCGGTAGATATGTTGTCTGGGAAGGTGAGTTCATGGATTTGGAAACCCTTTCTGCAATTTTCTTGTTGACTAACTCCTACTGTAAGTCTATAAATATTGATATGAAGACGGTAAGCTTGCTAATTTTCAAGCACTTAAAAATAAAAATGATTAATCCTTTACTTTTTTATTGTAACATCGGTACATCAAGATGTAATCATTTTTACAAGAAAATAGGACAATTGGATGGGTGGTATTTTTTAGTGTCCTATTGAATGTTCTGTCTGTATTATAGAGTCAGATCAAACATACTTACAGGGTTCCATAGACATGTTGCACCCTTTGCTAATTAATAGTCTGCACTCTGCAGGATGTCATCATTTTGTTTTTCCATGCGTACAATTTACTTAGGGACCTTAAGTAGATTTTGTCTCAGATATGCTAGCTCAGTAAATAATGTTGGTCCAATGCTCTTGTCAACAACTGTGGAGCAAATTCAAAATTTATTGTGTAATGGCTTTTTTTGGGGGTGCAATGTAAGCTTGTTCTCTTACAAAATGTGGGGTTATCTGGTGGTACCAAAGCAAAATAGTAGCCATCGATTAGAAGGCTAGAGAATATACTTGAGCTGTCACTTATTCGCTGATTTGTGCTCTCTCTCTCCCGCTCTGTCTGTCTGTCTGTGAATTAATAATCAAGCCGTAACACCACAGCCTTGTTTTCAGGAAGATCATGATAATATATTGCGTTCCCGGGCAACAGGTAAAGGGGCTCTAACGTTCCCTTTTAAGCTTCAAAAATCTTATCACCTTGGTGTGGTGCTTACGTTCACCGTGTATAAATATGATCTTCCTCCAAATGCAACACCAGAGGAGCGTATTGAAGCTACGTTGGGGTAATACCTGTTTCCAAAGTTTCAAGCTGAACTATACACATACATTTATTTTCTTCATACCCTTTTCTTTGGAAGAATTAACCGTATTGTTGTTGTTGACACTTGACACTTTGACAGTTATCTTGGTGCCTCATTTGATGTTCCGTCTCTGGTGGAGAGACTCCTGGAGCAACTTGCTAGCAAACAAAAGATAGTTGTTAAATTATATGACACCACAAATCATACTTCTCCTATTAAAATGTATGATTCTGATGTTACTGCTTCTGGTGATCTGCACATAAGTAGTATTGATTTCGGAGACCCGACACGCAAACATGAAATGCATTGCAGGTACTAATCGTATTGTGCGTGGAATTCATACAGTGTTTTTTATTTAAAAATGTGCTCAGTGATTCCATTTTCGCATTTTAATTTCAGATTCAAACATGAACCTCCTTTGCCATGGTCTGCAATAACAATATCGTTAGCGGTAGCTATAATTGTTTTGCTTGTTGGACATATTATCTATGCTACTCTGAACTCTCTTGAAAAGGCAGAAGATAATTTTATAGCAATGAGAGAACTCAAAGTACGAGCTGAAGCTGCGGATGTTGCAAAGTCACAGGTTTCTTTCCACCTCTAGCAGTGCTCTTGACCGTTAATTTAGTTTGTTATCTCTTGTGTGCTACTTCCTTCCTGTCCCTATTCTCCTTGTTTGCTAAGGGCTTCCTTTGCCTTGCAGTTTCTAGCAATTGTTTCCCATGAGATTAGAACTCCAATGAATGGTGTACTAGGTTTGTCCTTCTGAGTTTTTTTTTTGTTTATAAAATCCTTTTCTATTTGTTTGCATTTGCATTATTTGCAAAAGATAATGTTTAATGAGTTTTGAAAGTGGCTTTCTTCCTGAATCAGGTATGTTGCAGATGCTGATGGACACTGAACTTGATACAACTCAGCAGGATTTTGTAGTTACAGCTCAAGAAAGCGGAAAGGCACTGATGAACTTAATAAATGAAGTCCTTGATCTGGCTAAGATAGAGTCAGGGAGGATTGAGTTGGAGGCCGTGCCATTTGATGTCCGTGATATTCTTGACAATGTGGTATCTATGTTCTCTGAAAAATCACAGGCTAAAGGCATAGAGGTGAGACCTAATCTATATTCATTGAACTCTGATTTTTGAATGCAATGGGACATTGGAACCTGAAGCAATATGTTATTTTTGTGAGGGTAGTTGGCGGTACTTGTATCTGATCAAGTGCCAGATGTTCTGATTGGGGATCCGTGGCGGTTTCGGCAAATAATTACAAATCTTGTAGGGAATTCTATGAAGGTTAGTTTTGATTGGCTACCATGTTTCTTCTTATTGACAATAACAACTATGTAGTTTTGATTTGCTACCATGTTTCTTCTTATTGACAATAACATGTGGACACAATACCACTATCTTCACTCCATTATTGTACTCTGGAGAACTTTTGTTGATCATTTGCTAAAATATACTTTCTTTACATAAATCACAAATAAAACAGTTGCTTTGGTTAGAAAAAAGAAAGTACAGTCTTGTTTTATGAAATCTAAGGCTGATCTCATTTTTCTCCATCTTAATATGGATGCCTGCAAGTACAGTTTACAGAACGGGGCCATATCTTCATTCAAATGCATTTGGTTGAGGAAGTGAAGAGGATAAGGAAGTTTTTATGAAGTTTCTGCTCAAAACAGAGAAATTGCAGATAATTCCAACAATACCATGCCATATAACACTCTGAGTGGACTGGAAGTAGCAGATAACTGGAAATCGTTGGAGAATTTTAGGATGTTGACAGGTTCAGCAGATGCGGTAGATACAGTGAACTTACTGGTCACAGTGGAAGACACCGGCATAGGAATAACTGAAGATGCTCAGACTCGCATTTTTACACCTTTCATGCAAGCTGATAGTTCCACCTCACGGACATATGGTGGAACTGGAATTGGCTTAAGTATTACTAAATGTTTGGTTGAATTGATGGGAGGAGAAATAGGGTTTGTGGGTAAACCAAGAGTTGGCAGTACATTTTCTTTTACTGCCATTTTCAGGGAAAACCAAAAAACTCCAGGGGATATTAAAAGGTATTATTCTGAACCTACTCCATCAGACTTTCATGGAATGAGAGCACTTATTGTTGATGGAAGATGTGCCCGTGCTGAGATTACCATCTACCATTTGCGGAGACTTGGGATACATTGTGATCTTGCTGCTACCTCTGAATCTGCACTTTCTGCTTTACTGGAAGCCTGCAACTCAAGGTTTATTTTCTTTCATGTATCCTACTTTAGTAAGTTTGATTTATTTCTATATCTTGTGATTCATCCTAATGAATGTAACCTGGCTTATATTTAATAAGCATAAATTATTTCACCGCATGGCATTATTATAGCTTTGTGAGTTAGTTGGGTGTTATTTGTTTGGATGTTTTCTGTACTGACGTCCATCTACAATAACAACAAAGCTTTTGATCCCAAACAAGTTGAGGTAGGCTAGGAATGAAACCTCTTTAAAGTCAAAGAGACGAGAGCCTTCCAAATAAAATAAAATAAAATAGAACAAAAATATAAAATAATAATAATAATAATAATAATAAAACCTACAAGGCTACAAGGCTAAATATATATATATATATATATATATATATATATATATATATATATATATATCTTTGTGCCATTCTTGATTGTTGAGGGTGTTTTCTGCTTATTTGCCTTCTCTTTGTAACTGTACATAATTGACCCATTGGCCCATGAGTAAAGCATGAAGCCTTATTCCAAAACACCAACATGGTATCAGAGCTAGGGTTTCCCTAGCTCGTGGCCACCCGCCGGCCATGGCCGCGTTCCACGCTGACCACTCTCGCCCGAGGCTTCCTCATGAGCCGCAGCTGCCGCAGAGGCGGCCTGGCTGGATCTGCGCCACCTCCAGCTCCCCCGAGGTCGGTGCCGGATCTAGCTCCCCCGCCGGACACTCCCCTGCCTCCCAAGCTCGGGCCGCCGTCCACAGCTCGCGCCGGCCTCTCTCTGCCTCACTCGCAGGCGCGCCTCTGAGCTCCTCTGCGCGGTGCGCCTCGAGACCTCCTCTCTCTCTCGCTTGCGCCATCGCTGCCGAGCTCTCAGCTCGCGCGCACCCATGCCGAAACTCTCGGCCGCGCCGTCCACGCCCGCGCCGCGGCTGCTGGCCAAAGCTCTCGGCCAGCGCCGCCATGCGGCCGCCGCCGAGCTCCACTTGGCGTCGTCGCTGCCGAGCTCTTCACTTGGCGCCGTCGCTGCCGAGCTCTGCTCCCTGCTGCAGCTCGGGCTCGCTCCAGATCTGGAGGGAGGAGCAGCAGATCCACAGAAGAGGACGGTAGATTGCAATGTCTCTGCTGCTGCTGGAGACCGACCTTTCCTTTTGTGCTCGGTTGGGCTTTGTACTTCCTTCAAAGATGACACTCTCGGAACCTCGAGTGCGGGTACCGTCTCGGTTCCGAAGCCACCGGTCACCTTCAACGGTGTCAACTACCGTGAGTTTGTCCAGCACATGAGGATTCACCTGTGGGGACAACGCCTGTGGGTCTACCTCACCGGCGAGCGGCCTTGCCCACCCCGCCCTGTCCCGCCAACCGAGCCCGTTTTTCCTGCTGATGCAACTGAGGATGTTCAGCGGGTTGCGGTTGCCGCCTTTGAGGATGCGCTCGAGGAGTACCAGACGCAGCTCCACGCCTACAAGGTGTGGAATGATGGGGATGCTAAGGCCTTCGCCATCGTGGTGGCCAGCATTGAGCCCGAGCACGCATCTGATGTGCTTGGGTTGTCTACGGCCAAGGAGATGTGGGATCGCCTTCATGCCCGCTCTGGCCAGGCGAGGCCTTGTACCTTTACGCCTTGGGAGGCGGTCTCTCCAACAAAGACGACGCCACCGTGGATGCCTTCTACCAGCAGTTGGCTGCGGTTTGGCGTTAGCTTGACTCTCTGGGGCCGGATGTCTGTCGATCTTGCACCTGCTATGTACATCAGCAGGCTCACTTGGAGACTCGTCGCCTCCGCGAGTTCCTTACTCGCCTTCGTCCGGAGTATGAGGTAGCTCGCTCTCAGTTGCTGATGAGACAGCCCCTTCCCTCTATATTGGAGGCTCTCGCTGCTATTCGGGCTGAGGAGGCTCGTCTTACGCCTGGCGAGATTCTCAAGCAGACCTCTTGATTTTGGTGTTCACACTCGGCCGCCGGTGCCTACGCCTACCTCTGCTCCTGTGGTCGCTGCTGCTACTTCCACCGCCATCATCTGCGACCATCGCGGCCGTTCGGGCTGCTTGTCGATCTTGTCGCCAAAGCGAAGGCTCGCCGGAGTGGCCGCGCCGAGGGGCGGTTCCCGGTCGAGTTCACGCCGAGTTCCTTGGAGCGACGCGCCAAGAGATGCTCATCTTTGCTTCGACGCCTTGCGCTTCGCTCTGCGCGAGTTACTGCTGCCGGTCTTACGGTCTGCGCCACCACCTCCTTCAGGTATCTCGTCTCCTTGGATTTTGGATTCCGGTGCCTCTTTCCACATGACACCGGACTCCTCTCATCTTTCTTCTGTGAGACCACCTTATCTTTCTCTCACAGTTCAGACTGCGAATGGGACATCTCTTCCTGTTGTAGGACGAGGCACTCTTTCCACTTCATCTTTTCTTGTTCTTACTGTATCTCATGTTCCTAGTCTTACTATGCAGCTTATGTTAGCTGGTCAGATCACTGATCATGGCTGTCGTATCATCCTTGATTCTGACTCTTGTTGTATTCAGGATCGTCGTACGGGGATTCTGGTTGGGACTGGTCCTCGGCGCCATGATTCTCAGCGTCTTTGGGAGCTCGACTGGCTGCATCTTCCTTCCGCTGCCTCCACCAGCCAGTCAGCCAGTACCATCGCCTCGGCTTCTGCTGCTTCTTCCACCACCACTTTTGTCCAGTGGCATTATCGGTTAGGCCACATTGGTGGTTCTCGTCTTTCGTCACTAGTAGGGAGTGGTGTTCTAGGTTCTGTTTCTGGTGACACTACTTTACATTGTACGGGTTGCAAGCTTGGCAGCGATTGCAACTCCTTATCCTCTAGTGATTACGAGTCTCGGCGTCCTTTTGATTTGATTTACTCGATGTTTGGGGACGGCACCCTTCAGCCGAAGGGTCATACCTATTATGTGATCTTTATTGATGATTATTCGAGATACACTTGGCTCTATCTTATGTCTTCTCGCGATCGAGTTCTTTCCATTTACCGACAATTTACCACCATGGTTCGCGCTCGGTTGAGTCGACCATTCGTATTTTCATGCGATTCTGTGGTGAATATCTCTTCACTTCGCCGTCGTGTTCTTCTTTGAGCGGGGCACTCTCCTCGATATTCTTGTCCCGGTGCTCATGCTTAAAATGGTGTCACCGGCGTAAGCACCGTCATCTTCTCGAGACGACTCGTGCCCTCATGCTTACTTCTCATGTCCCACCTCATTTTTGGTGAATCTGTCTCTGCTGCATTTCTTATCAATCGCGACCTCTTCGCTCTCAAGGATGCACCCTTTGAGCGTCTCACTGTTCACCACCCCGTCGATCACCTTCGTTGTTTGGTTTGTATGCGCTCGTGCTTCTTCCACCTTGTGAGCGAACCAAGCTGACTGCTCAGTCGGTCGAGTGTGTTTTTCTTGGCTACAACTCTGAGCATAAGGGTTATCGTTGCTATGATCCTGTTGCTCGACGAATGAGGATCTCTCGAGACGTCGCTTTTGATGAGTCTCGTCCTTACTATCCTTGTTCCTCTGCCACCAGCTCTGCTTCCTCTGAGTTGCTCTCATTTTTGACTTTTCCTGACACTTCGCCTCCTCCAGTTCGTGTCTTACCACCCCCGTCTTCTTCGTCTCAGTCTCCACCATCTCCTCCACCACCGTCTCCTTCACCACCATCTCTCCCATCTTCTCCGGCTTAATTGCCTCCTCCGGAGGCTCCTATCAGTTTTTCTGTTGAGGTCTCCCCTTTTCCGCTGCACTACTCTCGCCGTCCACGATTTCCTCCCCCATCTGAGCCTTCTACTCCCTTCACTACCTCGTCCTTGCTCGGTCCCGCTCCAACCTCTCCTCCCAGGTATGATCTTCGTGATCGCCGATCGTCGAGCCTCTGGCGCTCACGGCTTTGCGGCCATTGCTCTTGTTGAGCCTCGACATTCGTGAGGTCTGCTCATCGAGGGCAGTGCGCGGCGATGGCTGAGGAGATTGCTGCTCTGGAGCGCACTGAGACTTGGGATCTTGTTCCCCTACCTGCTCGTGTTACTCCGATCACGTGCAAGTGGGTTTATAAGATTAAGACTCGCTCCGATGGTTCTCTTGAGCGCTACAAGGCTCGTCTTGTGGCCCGTGGTTTTCAGCAGGAGTATGGTCGTGACTATGACAAGACTTTTGCTTTGTTGCTCACATGACCACCGCTCGGACCCTTCGTGTGATTTATACGTTGCGGTGGTCCATTTCTCAGCTGGACGTCAAGAATGCATTCCTCAATGGCGAGTTGCGTGAGGAGGTCTACATGCAACCGCCCCCTGGGTATTTTGTCCCTAATGGCATGGTGTGTCGCCTTCGTCGCTCTCTCTACGGGCTCAAGCAAGCTCCTCGAGCCTGGTTTGAGCGCTTCTCTCTGTTATCATTGAGGCTAGTTTCACCGTCAGTGATCATGACCCAGCTCTTTTTGTTCACACCTCTCCTCGTGGTCGGACGCTTCTTCTTCTATATGTTGATGACATGATCATCACAGGTGATGATTCTCAGTACATTGATTTTGTGAAGAAGCGTCTCAGTGATAAGTTCTTGATGTCTGACATGGGTCCACTTCACTATTTTCTTGGGATTGAGGTCACTTCTACGTCCGAGGGCTACTACCTCTCTCAGGAGAAGTACATTCAGGACCTTCTTGCTCGCGCTTGTCTCACTGATCAACGCACTATGGATACTCCCATGGAGCTTGGCATTCACCTTCGTCTCACTGATGGAGAGCCCCTTGAGGATCCCACTCGCTATCGTCATCTTGTTGGGAGTCTTGTCTATCTTGGGATCACTCGACCTGACATCTCTCACCCTGTTCACATTCTGAGTCAATTTGTTTCGGCTCCCACTCAGCTTCATTACAGTCACCTTCTGCGTGTCCTTCGATATCTTCGTGGCACCATTTCTCGTCGCCTTTTCTTTCCTCGCTCTAGCTCCTTGCAGCTCAAGGTGTACTCTGATGCGACTTGGGCTAGTGATCACTTTGATCGTCGATCTCTTTCTGCCTACTGTGTTTTCCTTGGATCCTCTCTGATTGCCTGGAAGACCAAAAAGCAAACAACAGTTTCCCGCTCGAGTGCTGAGGCTGAGTTGAGGGCTATGGCGTCGGTCACAGCTGAGGTTACTTGGTTACGGTGGCTCCTTCAGGATTTTGGTGTATCTGTTACTGCACCGACTACTCTTTTGTCTGATAGCACGGGTGCGATCAGTATTGCGCGGGATCCAGTGAAGCATGAACTTACCAAGCACATTGGCGTTGATGCTTCCTACATGAGATCGCAGGTACAAGACCAGGTTGTGGCTCTTCAGTACGTGCCTTCGGAGCTTCAGCTGGCCGACTTCTTCACAAAGGCGCACACACGAGCTCAGCACCGTCTTTTCCTCTCCAAACTCAGTGTTGTTGATCCATCCTGAGTTTGAGGGGGGGGGGTGTTAGATATATATATATGCTGTGCCATTCTTCAGTTGTTGAGGGTGTTTTCTGCTTATTTGCCTCCTCTTTGTAACTGTACATAATTGGCCCATTGGCCCATGAGTAAAGCATGAAGCCTTATTCAAAACACCAACAAGCTGTACATCCCGCCATCCGAGCCGAGAGCCTAAAACACAGCTCTCAAACCTTCTTAAGGTTCCGGTACGTGAATCGCTAACTTCCATACGCTCCTGTCCAAAGCTAATTCTTTAGCTACATTCCAATCCCTCAAATCTCTTTTAACTGCTTCCTCCCACGTTAGTCTTGATCGACCTCTGCCTCTTCTTACGTTTTCAGTACGTCTTAAAATTCCACTACGTATCGGTGCCTCAGAAGGCCTCCGTTAGAGATGTCCAAACCATCTCAAGCGATGTTGGACAAGCTTCTCCTCAATTGGTGCTACCCCCACCCTATCACGTATATCTTCATTGCGGATTCGATCTCGCCTTGTGTGACCACATATCCACCGCAGCATCCTCATCTCTGTTACACTCATCCTCTGTATATGTTGTCTTTTAGTCGCTCAACATTCTGCTCCATATAGCATAGCAGGTTTGATCGTCGTCCTATAGAACTTACCTTTTAACTTTTGAGGAACTCTTTTGTCACACAGGACACCCGAAGCTTGGCGTCATTTTACCCACCCCGCTCTAATCCTGTGGCTCACGTCTTCGTCAATCTCTCCATCTCGCTGTAGCATCGATCCCAAATATCGAAATGTGTTCTTCCTAGGCACTACTTGTCCGTCCATCTAACATCTCCAGCTTCCTATCGACACCTATTCTACTCTCATCAACTAACACTACATCATCAGCGAAAAGCATACACCAAGGGATATCTCCTTGTATGTTCCGCGTGACCTCGTCCATCACAAGGGCAAAAATGTATGGGCTCAACGCTGACCCTTGGTGTAGTCCTATCTTAATAGGGAAATCACTTGTATCACCACCACATGTTCTGACATTAGTCACAACATCTTGGTACATATCCTTAATTAGAGTGTCATACTTTGTTGGGATTTTTTTTCCTTTGAAGCGCCCACCACATAACCCTTCTTGGCACTTTGTCATAAGCTTTCTCCAAGTCGATAAACACCATGTGAAGATCCTTCTTTTGCTCCCTACACCTCTCCATCAACTGTCGTGTCAAGAAAATCGCTTCCATGGTTGACCTCCCAGGCATAAAACCAAATTGGTTTGTTGTCACGCTAGTCACTCTTCTTAAACGGTGCTCGATCACACGTTCCCATAGCTTCATTGTGTGGCTCATGAGCTTAATTCCTCTATAATTAGTACAACTTTGAATGTCTCCCTTATTTTTGAAAATTGGTACTAATGTGCTCCTCCGCCACTCGTTAGGCATCTTGTTCGACCTAAAAATGCTATTGAACAAATTAGTTAGCCAAACAATCGCCACTTATCCCAGGCATTTCCACACCTCGATTGGAATTATCAGGCCCTAACGCCTTCCCCACTTTCATCCTTTTTAAGGCCTCTCTTACTTCTGACTTCTGGATTCTTCGAACAAATCGCCTATCGGTGTCATCAAAAGTATCATCCAGTTCAACCATACTATTGTCATTGTCATGATTAAACAACTCATCAAAGTAATCTCTCCACCTATCCTTGATCTCATCGTCTTTCACCAAAAGTCTATTAGTACCGTCTTTGATGCATTTAACTTGGTTGAAATCTCTCGTCTTCCTTTCCCGAAGTTTAGCCATCTTGTAGACATCCTTCTCGCCCTCCTTTGTATTTAACTTCTGGTACATTTCCTTATAGGCCTTACCTCGTGCCTCACTCACCGCTTTCTTTGCCTTCTTTTTTGCTGCTTTGTATTTCTGTACGCTGTCGTCGCTCCTATCATGATGCATATGCTTGTAGCATGTTTTCTTCTCCTCAATAGCCTTTTGCACTTCCTCGTTTCACCACCACGTATCTTTAGGTTCGCATCTTGTCGCTCGGGTCACTCCAAGCACCTCTGTAGCCACCTTCCTAATGCGAGAAGCCATCTCTGTCCACATACTATTCGCTTCTCCCACGTTCCATTTCCTTCCGCGATCATCCTCTCCTTAAACTCCTGCAAGGCGTCTCCCTTTGAGTTTCCACCACTAAGTCCTTGTGGCTCTAGTGACCTTAGCCTGTCGAACTCGTGTCCTAAAACGAAAGTCGGAGACTACCAACTTATGTTGCTGGACAACACACTCTCCAGGTATAACCTTACAGTCTATATAGGCTTGTTTGTCCTCCCTCCTAACAAGCACAAAATCGATCTGGCTAGAATGCTGGCCACTACTAAAGGTAACTTGATGGGAATCTCCCTTCCTAAAAAAGGTGTTAGCTATCATGAGATCATAGGCTACGACAAAGTTTAAGATATCTTCTCCCTCTTAGTTCCTTTCGCCATAACCAAAGCCCCCATGCACCCTTTGAAACCCCCCACTAGTTGTACTAACATAACCATTGAAATCGTCTCCTAAGAAAAGCTTCTCACCATTAGGCACACTTCTAACCATATCATCTAGGTCTTCCCAAAATTGCCTCTTAGTAGCCTCATCTAGACCTACTTGTGGAGCATAAGCGCTAACAACATTCAAAACCAAGTCACCAAAGATTAGCTTGACTAGGATAATCCTATCCCCCTGTCTCCTCACGTCGACAACTCCGCTCTTAAGGCGTTTATCAATTAAGATGCCCACTCTATTCCTGTTTCGTTCTGTTCCAGTATACCACAACTTAAAGCCAGTATGCTCCACCTCCTTCGCCTTCTGACCCATCCATTTAGTCTCTTGAACGTGCAAGATATTTACACGTCTCTTAATCGCCGTATCAACTAACTCTCTTAACTTACCTGTTAAGGACCCTACATTCCAATTGCCTAGACGGATCCTACTCTCCTCGGCTAGCTTCCTTGCCCCTTGCACTTGTCGAGTAAAGTGCGAAGACCCTTGCACATTTTCCACTACATCCGGGCGACGACGTAGCGCGTCATTAAGGGAGTGACGTCTCGACCCTTGCTCATTTATCACCACCCGGGTTCCGATATGGCGCGTTGCTGAGAGGGTTACGCCCCAACGAATTATCAATTTTAGGTTTCATTCCATGAAAAGATGGCTTGAATTTTACGTTGACTCGTCGGGCCTAACACAATCCTCCTCCTTTTTCCTGACTTGGGACAGGCTGCGTAGAAAAACTACACAGGCGGAGTTCTGTACTGACTTCCATATAAAGAAAGAAATACTATTTCCTTATCAACAAAGGGGAAAAGGAGCAACGGAGTGAATTTTTCATTAGTTAGAAGCTGAAATAAGGCAATTTGGCACTCAATGAGACTGTTAAGTCCTTAAGTGCTGGCTATCAGTGATGCCACGTTGGTCACTGGTCAGGGACAAATGTAGATGACTTCAATGTTAGTTCTCGAGAGAAGCCGTAAAAAATATTGCTTCATGAGCCAATATTTACTGATGCTGTCTTGTTTGCTGATGCTGTCTTGTTTTACATGTTGTACAGCAAAAGCAATCTGAACATGGTGCTTGTTGACAAAGAAGCTTGTGGTGAGGGTTCAGGTTTGGCATTTTTCCGTTGTCTTGTAGATCTTCGACTAAAGGGCACACTCAAGTCTTGGCAAGCTGTGCCAAAGTTGTTTCTTTTGGCAAGTTCAATAAGCACTGCTGACTCTGATTGTCTGAGGTTGGCAGGATATGCTGATAGCATAAGAAAACCCCTTCGTCTTAGTACAGTTGTGGCTTGTCTTCGTAAAGCACTAGGGGTAGGAGTTACAAGGCCGCAGATTAGAGATCAATCTTTGGTTCTTCGAAGTGTACTAACAGGCAAACACATTCTAGTTGTGGATGATAATGCTGTCAATCGTAAAGTTGCAGCTGGTGCTTTGAAGAAATATGGAGCTATAGTTACCTGTGTGGACAGTGGAAAGGATGCAATTGATATGCTCCGACCTCCTCATAAATTTGATGCTTGCTTTATGGATGTTCAGATGCCTGAGATGGATGGGTAATTTGCCTTTCCCTTTGTAGATATCATGTGATGATGCCTTGTTTTATGTTATGTCTTTGCTTCAGTGTGTATTATAAGATATCCAACAAGTAACAGATCATTAGTGCAGAAATCTCTCTTGGAATGTCTTTAGATAGGTTCACATGGAAATACGTTATCTTGTTTTTCTTAGATACGGTCAGTTTGAGCTAGAGTTATTTTTAGTGATGCCCAATTAATGGAACTACTGCACAAGTCTGTACATGGAGAGCGATGAACTCTGATATAACCAGGAAGCTAGTGATATTTATAAGTTCTGATCTTCTGTTTTTCTGAAGCAAGGTCTATACATGCTTTATCCTTAGGGTTCTATTCGATCGCAGGTTTGAGGCTACAAAATTAATCCGTACTGAAGAGAGTAAAATCAACGATATGATCCAGGCAGGTGAAGTGTCAGTTGAGAGTCATGGAAGGAAGGCCAATTGGCATGTACCAATATTAGCCATGACAGCGGATGTAATTCAAGCGACTTTTGAAGAATGTATGCAATGTGGAATGGATGCATATGTGTCAAAACCATTTGAAGAACAGCAACTCTACTCTGCCGTTGCTCATTTCCTAGAGACTGATGCAACGGATCCATCGTCATAGGAGATTTAGTTGTTCAACAGTGATTCAGGTTCTCTAATGAAGCATCTGCTAAGAACCCATTTGGAGATCAGCAGGTGCTGCAAAGGGAGCGGAGCTTTGCGGTGATAAATCCAGATTCGACTGGACTGCTATTTAAGTTTCACTTATGTGGTGAGTTTCAGCTACGTACTTTCTTTTTATGTACAAGCTTAAGCAATTAAGTTAAACCCCATGCAGTTGCACAGGCCTATGCATATACATGGAACACTGAAATTTCTGCACCACATGCATATTCACCTGTTAAACTACTACGAGTGCTGTGAGTTCTGACACCTAATGTAGAATTGTAGACTAAGGATCCAACTTGTTTTGTCATCTGAATATGGATGCAGGAAATATCTTGGAAGTCGGAACATAATAATAGTTTGGTCTTTATTTTTGTGAGCAAATGGCTGTAGGGAATACTCTGGTCTTGTTTTCAGGAACCAATACTTTTTTTGAACTTCTTTTCACGAACCAATAGAACTCCAGCTTACAACAGCAATCACAATTGCATTTACAATGGCTTCTTACACCATTTTACTTGTTGACTGTTTTATTCTACAGACAATCCAGAGAAAAATTTCTTTTGACATCTAGAGTTCAACCATATCACCACTTCGCTTGTACAGGAAAGAGGGGGTTGGTCTTCAGACCATGTTACCCAAAGGAAGGCAATGGGGGATATATCATATGCATTGTATCACCACCCGGAGTGCTCTCCCAGTGCGATGGCTAATTTCGGTGGTATCCTTGTTGTATAGCTAATGTAAACTCTAAAGAGGCAATTTGTTTGATATTCTTCGGTGTAAATAGGAAATGGCAAGGTCGCGAGTTTGGACATTTGTTTGGTGGCTCGAAAAATGTAAATAGGCATGCTCGTTTTCCTTCACTTTTATGGGCTGGGTGAGTAGGTTAGTATACATATGTTCTCGTGTAGCAATGTAATTGGTTATTAGATTATTGCACTGTTCCAAAATAAATGTAATTGGGAATTTTGTAAGGATTCAAAATGTATATTTCTGTTGGTAAAAGAAATAGAATGCGGCTCACAAGTTGCTACATGTGCAAAGATTGGAAGATGCCGTGTTACAATGTATCGATAGAGAACGCAGATGTTCACTGTTTGAATAGTGTTTTTTTTAAATTAAAAAAACACTGTATCTATTGATTTCGACATTCGATTTTTGATTGGACGGTAGAGATTGCTTTCTAATGTATTGTAGATTCTCTGTATTGAATTCTTTAATGCAGAGGATTCATTTCTAGAAAGTTGCACCTGATGTCCTTAAACTTGTATAACAGTCTAAGGACTATATTATATATTTGCCATGTTAAGGAAAAAAACTCCCACAACTTGCAAATTTATGACCCCTATTTACATGAAGATGGGAGTTGGGGAATTTCACTAGAGGAAGAAGAGCAAATATGTCTTTTCACTTGCTTTTTTTTTCAGCCAAAAATATTGTAAACTACTAGAATACGAAAAGTGGTAAATCCTGACTATTTCCATGAATTGGATAGCAAATCCTAGAAACCCATCTTTAGAGTGGCAATCTTTACAATAGCAAATAATTGATTTTTCAATTTTTTTATATAAAAAATTGGTACTCTGCATGATACGTGTGGTCAAACATTTTTTACTTTTGACCTTCAATAACTGTAGAATGATCGCACGGAAATTACGCACGCCTAAAGTACCCATGGTTTTTTTTATATATAAATAATATACTTTAGGCGTCTTGAAATCTGAAGATCTGAACTCACTCAATGTAGTGATTTCCGTTTCTACATTTCCTTTTAGACAGATTTTGGACAGCTACCTTTTTATACACGTTGACTGTGGGGATGTGATTTATGCATTCAATTTCTGGATGCATCTCCAACACATTTTCCATAATTTCAACGCACAAAAGTGAGACATCACACAAATGGACAGCGTTGGGATATCTTTACATATCTCAAACACAATCTTTCTGATCGACACATCACATAAGTGATGTTCACATGGCCAAAATTTCAACTCATTCATTTATACCCTCTTGCCCTTCGTCTCCAAGCTTTTTATATATGAATGCACATATACATATACACATACCCTCTTAGGTTGGCAACACTATAGTGAGATTGTGAGGAGTCAGGAATGTGGCAAGGAAGCGGAGGTGATGACGATGGCATCACCCTGGCCGCGGACAATGACGCCCCGGCCATGCGCTACCCTAGGGTCACCATCCGGCAATTGTCGGCCGGCGTGGAGCGTCGTGTGCGCACCGCCGAGGCGGCCTTGCGGTGCGCGGCGTGCAGCCTCGCCGTGGTCGCGGCTGTGGTGCTCGTCGTGAACCGGGAGTCCCATGTGTTCTTCGGATCATACGTGAAGGAGGCGCGGTACACCGACATGCCATCGCTCGTGTAAGGGCGCAAACCATAAATCCACTACAGTCCGATCTTTCCATCCTATGATCCTGACAGGTCAAAACTGTACACCGGTGCTGCAGGTTCTTGGTGAAAACCAGTGGGATTGCTGCGTGCTGCAACCTTGTGCAGGGGGCGAGGTGCCTGGTGAGCACAGCGAGAGGCAGCGCACTCGTCAGTAGGCCATTGGCATGGGTGATCTTCTCGTGTGATCAAGTGATGGCGTACGTGGTGATCTGCGCGGTGGCGGCGGCGCTGCAGGAGGGGGCGATCGGCGAGAGCGGCCAGCCGGAGTTCGGGTGGATGCAGACGGCCATCCTCTACAAGAGGTTCAGCATGCGCGCTGGCGTCGCCATCGTCTGCGCGGTCGCGGCCAGCGTGGCCATGGTCGCCGTCTCGGCCGTGTCGGCGTTCAACCTCTTCCGGTTGTACGGCGACGGCAAAGGAAGAAACAACTGAGAACTAGTTCGTATTGTTCTTTGCTGAATCATGACGTGCTTCAATTTTGGGTACCAAATAAAGTTTGTGTTGAACAAAATAAGAGAACATTTTCCTCCATAATTGCTACACGTGTGTCTCATATTTATTTTTGGGAAAGTTCAGTCGAATTTCTGACACTTAGATATGGACCATGATTTGTGTGTTCTGCCCCCACCTTCTCCATCTTCAACAAGGCCGTGTGCGTTCGAGCGCCACGCTCCGGCGAAGCTAGCTGGTTGCCGAACATGTGTTACGATCCTGTCGATCTGAAGATCTGAACTCACTTAATGTAGTGATTTCCGTTTCTACATTTCCTTTTAGACAGATTTTGGACAGCTACCTCTGTAATACCCCAAAAATTAAATCGGGAGAGAATAATTAAATCGGGAGAGAATAATTAAAATTGGGAGAATATTTCTTTTAGCAAAGCGATTGAACAGGAGAAAGAAGGGTTTTAATGTAATACTCCGATTTATTCTACGAAAGAAAGGGTTCAAAAGAGAAATTAAACATAAAAAAGGGGGGTTTCTGCAGTTTTTCGGCAACTTGGGCCTCGGGCCTTGGCCGAGAGGCCCATGAGGGGTCGGCCACCAATAAAAGGAAGGGGGAAAACCCTAGATGCACGGTAGCTACAGTGCTGCCGCACTGTAGCATGGCTCCTGTAGCACACCTCTCCTCCATGGTGGTGCCCCCCTCCATTGGTGCCTCCCTTCCTCGCCGTCGGTGCTCCCTACGCGATCAAGTGAAGAAAGGAGAGAGATCAACTGCGGGGAGAGTTCATCATCTTGCTGCGATTCTACAAGGGTAACGTCGTGTGTTCTTCGTTGGTTGATGCGTAGTAGTTGCGGTTGATGTTGTTTGGTAGATTGATTTGCGTCGGTTTAATAGATTGCGTTCTGTCCAGATTATTGCGCGATCAGTTTCATGTGTTTAGAGGCCGAATTAGGAGTTTTGATCTCCTAGAGTTATGTAGGTCTTGTTCTTAGCTTTCAATGGCCGCCAAGAACGCCCAAATCCGATTAACGGTTAGAAAGTTATGAATTGTTTAGTGCCGCTGTCTGGTTAATCTGTCAACATCCTGACAGTCTGTAGAAAACTGAATTAAACTGTTAGTTAAAGACGAAATCAGAGGATCTCAATATAACGAAAAATGTAGGTAATTTCCATACCTTTTCATAGAGATAAAGAACGCAAGATTTGGTCTTTCGTAGCAAAAGTTATGGTGGTTTTAGCGTACTGTCCAGAGAACCCGACGTGAATTCTGATGTCTGAAAGATTGATTTGATAGGGGCAGTTAAGGGCAGAATCAGAAGGGCTCCCCAACTAGGTTTATTTAGTTAATTTAATTACCTTTTCAGAAAGTCCAAGAACATCTTATTTGGACGCCTGAGCAGAAAGTTATGTATTTTATAAGTTGACTGTTCACAGGTGCGCCAAACCAATCATTAGAAATTGGAAGTTGGGAAACACTTGGGGGTTTAGCAAGTTCATTTGTATTGTTCTTTTGCTCTTGGTTCAGTATGTTGGTCTTAGATTGGGTTATCTTAATATTCAGGTGGGAGCGTGGTCCTGGGGCAGCACCTCGTCGCGTCCACCGTTCTCACACGGTTGAGGCAAATATTCGGCTATAATATATGTATGCTTGCATGATGTGATTGTGGTGTATCTTGATCGTATAGCCATGCATGCCATTTATGAGATGAGTTCTTGTTTATCTTGATGACTGCTAGTTATGGTTAAAAGTTCTTCCGCATGTTGTTATTGCTTCCGTGCCAATGAGAATATGTTGTATTCCCGCATATGAAAATGTTATCATGGTGCATATGCATGTTGAGGGCATCTGAGTGCCTTGGTCACGTGGTGACCAAGCACATCTGATTGAGTCCCCGTCATGTAGATGACGGCTTGAGGTCCCCACATTCGCGAATGTGGACTAATGAACAAAGAGGTCCCCATCATTAAGATGATGGGCAAAGTCCCTATACGTGGTGTATAGGCTATTGGTCCCTATGCCAGAGAGGGCACGGCAAGGGTATCAATGACGGTTGTATACCCGCATTACCGGTAAAATGCGAAAGAGATAAAGTTCAAAGGAGCATTGCATTGGTTGCATATCATGAGTTAAGTGGCTATGTTTAGTGTGATGTTAATTGAGGATCATCGATCTTGTGTTTGTGTTCTTGTTTATGGCCTTGTTGATACTTGCTGAGTCTTTAGGCTCACCCTTGCTTTAATGTGTTTTAGGTACGAGGCGGAACGACATGCATGGGAGGGAGTAGATGTTGGATGCACTCACTATATCACACTCTTAAGGCGTTTTTGCTTAGTCTCAATTTAGAATTAAATAAATCGTTGATTAACACCCATGGATGGTGTGGTTGAATTAACTGTTTAGTTGTAATAATGAGGTTGCTAGCCTTGGTTGGTTCATTTGATAATCATGCATGTTTGGGATAATTTGATTATGAGAATTTTGTTTATGCCATGTGATCGTATTGAACTCTCAGTTTAGCTGATTAAACAAAGGTGACTCTGCCGAAAATTTGAATTTGTGCTAGAATAGTTTAATTCCAGTAGCATTCCAGGCTCTTTAAGAGTTGGGGTGTTACAACCTCTGTATACACGTTGACTGTGGGATGTGATTTATGCATTCAATTTCTGGATGCATCTCCAACCCATTTTCCATAAGTTCAACGACACAAAAGTGCAACATCACACAAATGGACAACGTTGGGATATCTTTACATCTCTCAAACACAATCTTTCTGATCGACACATCACACCAGTGATGTTCACGTGGCCAAAATTTCAACTCATTCATTTATAACCTCTTGCCCTTGGTCTCTGAGCTTTTTATATATGAATGCATATATACGTACACATACCCTCTTAGGTTGGCAACACTATAGTGGGATTGTGAGGAGTCAGGAATGTGGCAAGGAGGCGGAGGTGATGTCGATGGCATCACCCTGGCCGCGGACAGTGACGTCAAGGCTGTGCGCCACTCTAGGGTCGCCGTCTGGCAATTATCGGCCAAACCTTTGAAATTGACGTCGCCAGGGAAAACGGAGGATGATGCACACTCCACCACATTGTAAACATTCTTATTTCCCTGATAGTTGCCCATTTATTTGGTCCTATGTTATTAATATGCAACGCTGTTATTTGGTGTTGTTGTAGGAGTACCAATACTCCCCGAGCAGTAGCTCAATGCAAGAGTGCCGTCGCCACTGGTTTTAGTTTCAGATTGGAGGAGCATGCTGAGAAGCGAAGGGAGGTGCGTTAATTCTCATAGAGGCATTATGTTAATTCATATTTTCATTTGCCCGTTTTTTCTTTTCTTTTACTGAATAGGCATAGTTGTGCCTTACTTTTAGTGCTTCCAAAAGCTTGAAGAGAAAATCCATGCAAAGGAGCTCGAACAAAGGAATTTGTTGGCAAAATCTAAGGTGAGGACACTACTACACAAATAGTCATTATAGATATTTTTTGAACTATCTGAATTTATATGTCTGTGATAACAGGCGGTTATCACAAACGGTTCACAAACCGTCTGTGATAAGTCACAACACAGACGATTTTTTATTGAAACCGCTCGTGAAGAGCTCGTATCGCGCATAGCTTTCATTAAAACCGTCTGTGATATGTAGGATATCACAGACGGTTAGTAAATAGAACCGTCTGTGATATCCTACGTATCACAGACGGTTGTTGGTAGAAATCGTCTGTGATACTAGCCCTTCACAGACGGTTGTGATAGTTCTTTATACCTAACTATTTTTTTTTGATTTTCGGCTAGCCTCAGGAATTGCTAGTCGTGCCCTCTGAAAACAAGCAGCAAAAATAGATAAATTACGGATGAATCAATTATTGACAACTCAAAGTGATCATTTACAACTCAAAATCAATTACAAAAGAATATGTTCAAGTATTGTCATTAGAGTTACAATTGAATTACAACTACTCAAAGTGAATTACAATTAAATTAATTGTTTGAAGGTGGTTCAGCAGTGTCGACAGAGTGAAACTCTCCGGTGGCGTTAACGATCTCCGTCTTGATGAAGCCGTAGAGCATCCCTCGAACCTCTGAGATCTCGCTCATAATGAGTGAATCTAAATCTATGTTCAAGCCCTGTCGCTAGCAGGAGTAAAGTAGTAAGTATATATATTTAAATTTATAATTAGGAAATAATTATGGTGAGATTGACAAACCTTGGGATCCTTCATCTTAGCACTCATGATTCGCTGCATATGATGGAAAATGTAGAATGCACATAGGTGATCTTATTTTTGCTGGTGGCACTGCAAAAATAGAATTACATATATACGTATAGTCAGTTCGAGAGGTATTATTACGAAGTATGATATAGGATTGTTGTGTTGTAGCGTGTACTGAAAATCGTGTCCTGTGTTGCAGTGTGGCGCTCGATTCCTTGTGTGTCCCTCCCTCGACAACATAGGCGCTGAACGACCAACGTGATTCCAAAAAGTTATCCTTGGCCATTTCAAACTGTGAGGACCCTGGTTTATTCGGCTTGTACTGTTTAACCATCCACTTGGTCCTAACAGTACAAATCAAATAAACCAAGCCTCGAGATATGTATACTTCCCGAGTGCAGTATACACGCCCGTTACAAAATCATGCATCAATTCCATTCATACACATAGAGCCAAGCAAAGCAACAAGCGAAAGACATAGATAATATAAAGAGAGTTATTACAAAAGAGAGGTCGACTAGCCAAATAACACATAAGTAACTAATTTAATCGTGGAAGCAAAATGGCCATAAGATGGCGATAAACAAAAGCCAATCGGTGTGCCTTTACCCACAAGGCAACCAACCGGACCGCCAAGCTAATCGTCCCAACAGCGCATAACACACACTCACAAAAGTGAGGCCCTTGGGGCTCACCTTCTTCCTCTGCAACAATTAATATTAAGCAAGCGGATGAGTACAAAAATTATTTTTGTACTGCAAGACTGACGTGTGAGATAACAGAACTATAATTAACTACATGCAAGCTTTATTTAAGTGGATGAGGCTCGGACTTATTTTCACATAAAGCAAGTTTTCATTTGCAATAGGGTAATAGATTCAAAGCAAGTTTGCAATTAACTTTTATTGTTCAAATAAAGAGAGACAATAATAACAATAGATAGAGAACAACACCAACCTAGAAGTGACTAACCCATAGTCACCACAACAATAGCATGAAGTACCCTTCATACCACCCAGTCAAGTTTAAGTTTTTAAAAGGTTGTAGTCTAGTTCTTGTGGGAAATAACCAAGCGTGTCCATAACCTAGGGCGAGGCTATTCGAATAGTTTTAACCTGCAGGGTGTACCAATGTACCCACACGATAGACCGCCTTTCCACCACCACGGTTAGCATACTTCCTTTGGTATGCGAGCACGGCTAAGTCTAACAAGACGCTTTCCAATGGGCGATGCTAATTAAGAGCCGCAACCCACGGAGAAGGACACATTAGATGACCTAACCGGTGCGCTAATGCTCCTCCAAACACCACAACACACACACACGGTTCAACACACCCACCGACCAACTCATAATTAACACCTCCCAAAGTACTTAGTCAAGAGAGGTTCCATATCCCCTCGTGTGGTTAGCACGCAATAATTGCTTGGATCAATGGCACAAGTAACTCGGTCCTTAGGGACTTAGGCACCATTCAATCACACCCAACAGATCACCCAACATACCATTGTGCCCAAGCCAAGATATAATTTTCGTTTCGCTTTTGATTTGCAAAATGGTAAAACACAAGGGTTGGACATAATGGAATAATAATAGCATTTGTGTGATCAAGATCACCGACTAAGTCGATGATCGCCCAATACTACCGATACTAGGCATGGCTAAGCAATATTTATTGAAATCTACTAAGTGACAAGAGCTTATCCAACGAACTCTAATCACAACAAATAACCTAGGCTCGGTAGTAGAGGATAATTATTTACCTACAGATTATGCAACTAGAGGATTAACTAATCAATTTAACAACAAAAATAGCAATGCATACATAGAAGTTAAACAAAATATTAGATTTTAAAATCTTGGGATCAATGGGAAATGATCAAACGCTTGCTCGCTTGTTGTTGCTCAAGCTGCTATGCGGAGGATCGTTCTCGGGGTTACCGCAAATGTCGCCTAGCGAAAGAGCGGAACAACCAATAAGACGAGCAACACTTAAGCGAAAGAGCAAGAAAAATTATCCAAATGCGACGAAATTTATACACAAGGTAAAATACTAATATACCTAGACATAGGAACTGGAAAAACCCAATTTGGATTTGTGGTGCAAAAGATATTCCTTAAAAACCTATTTTTGGCCATAATTAGGTACTGTAGCAAAAATATTTTCTAGAAAGATTTTGAAGCTGAAACTTTTATGGTAGCTACCTACTGGTATAGTGATAACCCATATAACATTTCAGGTCATTTGGGGTTATATTGAAAGAGTTATGATTTGTCTAAATTGTTTAGGGTATTACACTAAAATATGATCCTTATGATTTTTAAAAACAGTAAAATTTGTGAAGCCAATTTTCCTAGCAAATAAACTATCAGTGGAAGCTAATCCAATTGGATTCATACAAAAATCAGCTATAGATTAAAAGTTATGCATTTTACAAATTTGCAAAAAGTTCTGAAAAATAGTATTAAGTTCACTTGTTTACTATTTTTGAAAATGGTTCTCCAGGTTTGATCATGGTCTACAATTATTTTTCTATTTAAGTTCAAGGTATAAGGAAGCTAACAAAATTTGAATCATCTAATTTGGATCTATAGTTACAGAGATACAAAAATGACAAGACCCTAAAGTTCTTCAGTTTTTGGACTTAGCATTATCGGGGCTTTTCCTAACACCCGGAGACGTGGATGATCGAGAGCCGTCGATCTCAGATCCAACGGACGACATTGAACCAGACCAAAACACTCCTCGCGCGCGAACAGGGGGCGGCGTGGAGGCTCGAGGTCGTTGATCTGCGGATCCAACGGCCGAAGACCCGACCACGTCGCTCCGCGGCGTTGACGTCCGGCAACGCGGCGAAGGCTTCACGCAAAACGCCGGCGACCAAAACACGGCGGCGAGTGAATGCCAGGAATGGGTGCGCAATAGCGTTGCGCACCCTCCGGTACCACCCACACCGACGGTGGTGGACCAGAGCGGCGGCGCGACGGCGAGGGGCGGCGCGGTAAAGAAGACAACGACGACAAGCAGCAAGGAGCTCCGCAGCAGTTCATTTAAGCGGTGCCCGAGCATCTAGGGACTACTGCGATGCTACCTGAGTGACGCGGAGGTGCAGAGGATGACTGAGCAGCTCCGGCGACGAAGCTCCGCGACGGCAACAATGGCGGCAACGAGGGGAAGATCACCTGAGCCAAAATAATGAGCCCGCGGGATCAAGGTAGGTTGCATACCACCCACTGATGCTACCAGAGAGAGGAATTGAAGAGAGAAGGCCTCACCGGCTCTGGAGACGAAGAAGGGTGCTCGCGGTGAATTGGGGGAAACCCAAAATCCCGGTGCTCCCGTTGAAGCAACCTGAAATGGAGCGGTTGTTAAGCACCACCGAGGTGAGAGGGAGGTGCAGGAGAAAGGAGGGAGCCAGGGAACCACTGGAGCACGGCCTTCACCGAGAAGCTCCGTGGGCAACAATGGCGGCGAGGAGATTTCGAGTGCTCAGGAGCTCCACAAGGGCAGTGGGTGCACGGGAGAGCTCAAGGGGTGTGTAAAGGAGGATAAAGGAGGACAATGGGGGCGTAAGTAGGCTGAGGAGCGAGGATGGCACCGTTGGCGCCTCGGGTTCCAGCTGCTGCTGCGATCGCCGTGGCGGCGACGGAGCGATTGAGACAACGACTAAACGGGCGGTGGGTGACGGGCATTTAATGCGCTGCAGAGCCGTTGACGAAGACGAGGTGACGGCATCGCGCTGCGCACGCTCGGCTCCGCCATGGCGCGCGGCCGCGAGCGAGAGGAGGACGGCGATGGCGGCCGTCCGATTTGCATCAAGGGCTAGCGCGATCGCGTTGAAACGGCATCGGCGCGACGTCGACCGCCCGATTGAAATCCAACGGTTGAGAATCAGAGGGCAACCGGAGTTGTCCGAATGCTTACACGAATGAGAGCCGTCCGATGCAGATCTAACGGCTGATGACGCGCGCGCCCGCTCGACCGCGCCGGGTGCAATTAGTTGGCTCGGTCGAGTCAGTTGGCTCGAGCCCGAGTCTGACTCGCACCCAAGGAACAGTGCAAACCAGTTAGGGTTTGATTTTTGAACTGAAACCTTGGGGATTTAATTGGGGCATCAAATCAACTCCAAAATTCATGAAATTTTAACTGGAGCTTCCTGGTTTAAGGATTAACCTTCCATAAAATTTCCAGAGATTTTTGTGCACTGGGATTTTCTCAAGAAATTCCAGAAGGTTATTTCAGAGGTTTGACTTGCCTCTAAAATATTTCAAATAATTCCCAAAAATTATGAAATAATTCAGAGGTGTTACCAAGCAACCCTAGAACCAAGGAAAATTATTTCCAAGGGTTTAACAAAAGATTTGACCAAGGAGGTTGTTGACTTGATAAATGAGGCTTTTGATTTTGAATTTTCCAAAATTCTTTTTACAAGAATTTTCAGAAAAGTTCAAAAGCACAAGGATGTAAGAAAAGTTTTAATTTACCCTCAATTTCTTACATTTGAAACACAAGCCAAAATGGGGATGTTACACAAACGAAGAAAGACTACAATAGAGTTATGTATGGAGGAAATGAGCACACCTGTCGAGTATTCCTTGCACAAGGGTGAAGTCGTGGTTTTGTTGAGTAGGGAATCAATGTATATTACCTTGTTCCTCTTTGGTACAATGACTAAAAGGATCTAGTGGTACCTACTCATATATGTCGCTATAGTCATTAAACCTAAGTTCGTGCTGCGTATAAAGTGCAAATGAAATTTGTATAGCAAGTAGTGAAGCACTTACGTCTGGTTGAAGGGCAGCAGTATGTAGTCCTTGTCAGCCTGAGCAAGCAATCCCGTCGTTGTGTATTTTATGACGTAGGATGCATCTTTGTTGATGCATTGCTCAGAGACCAAGTGTGGGTCGAGGAAACCCATCGGCTCTTTCCATTCCCAGGCATTTTTCATCATGCATCTATACATAAGCAATTAGTTATGACATTTATCGGTATTACATGAATGTAGAACTTGATTATACACACTTACACTGTCCAGCATCGTAGAAGTGAGGCATCGAGGGCAGTGAGGTTGAATAGGTCGAATAAGTCATCGGATATGCATGTATTCTTTCTACTTCCATTCCCAATGGACAAAGAACCTTCTTGGCTTGGTAGGTGGTGCTAGGCAATACGTTTCCCTCCAGAAGGATGTCTGTTAGGAGACCTAACAACACCGTGAAACTCTTATCGGACCAACCATTGCTTACCTTCAATTTCAGCAGTTCAAGCACGGTTGACAACTTTGTGTATTCCGGCTTGCAGGTAGGGAACAAAGGTTTCTTCGAGTCCTCCATTAAGCCCTTGAATTTACAAAACTCTCTCTCACTATAGTTCCCTTCTGCATCGCGTAGCATCTGATCCAGATTGTCATCATGCGACCTATCCTCAGCAAAAGCACAGTCGTTGTTATTATTAACTTCCTGTATAATCTGCTCTTCACTGTGATTGGTCCAACATTTATACCCCTTTTTGAAACCCCTTCGAATCAAGCGCGCTTCAATCTGCACTGGGTTGTTAAGTATATTCATATTTCCATAATCAATGCATGGATAGTATATAAAATTTATCCCTTTCTTAAACATATCCTGCTCGGTGGCTCTTCTAAAAATAAACACACCATTAATGTACTCTTCACTCACACAGTTCTCACCGTACATCCAGTTTCGGTCCATCTACACTACGCATGTAAAAAATTTATTAATGTTAAATTAGATTAATAAACCGTAAGTACTCTTCCTATTGACCAAATATACTAAAATTGATTAGTGATTAATCTAGAGCAAATATAAAGGGTTGCAGATCATTACCCTCGGAGCTCACAACAAAAATCCCAAATATCCCGCGAGATCCTCCTCACCTTCTCCTCCTCCCTTCCTCCTCTCTTTAGCTTCCTCCTTTCCTTCTCCTCTCTAAGGTGGAGCAATGGGGGAGGAGGCAGTAGGGGTGGCGACTCAAACGGGAAGGGTGTGGAGGCGCTAGGGGAAGGGGGTTTGTCAGGACCGGATATTTATAATACCAGCATATCACGGATGGTTCTTATTAAGAACCGTCTGTGATGTTGCACTATTATAGACGGTTTATAACTAGAACCATCTGTGATAATTCACAGACGGTTTTTAAGAAGAACCGTCTGTGATGAGTGCGATTATCACAGACGATTTTTTTATTAAGAGCCGTTTGTGAATTATCACAGACGGTTCTAATTATAAACCGTCTGTGATAGTTACGTATCACAGATGGTTACAAAGGAACCGTATATGATAAGTACAATACAGACGATTTCTTTAGAACTATATGTGATGAGGCGTCCAGTATAAGCCTGTTTTGTAGTAGTGGGACTACTTTCAAATTTCCCCTTATCTAAGGGGCAATTTGCTCAGTAACACTACACAGATACCACGAGTTGGAAAATAATATCGATGTGTCACTAACATGTGGCCCCATGGCCCACCTGTCATCCTCACATTGGATGTTATTTTCCAATTTATACATCATTGTAATGTTACTGAGCAAATTTCCCCTTATCTTTAACCTTTGGAATACTTGTATGTTTTTGTTTTGAAAATTGATTCATTACTTAGGAGAGCCAAGAGGCTGAGATCAAAGTGCTTAGGAAGAGCCTAGCATGGCTGAGATCAAAGTGCTTAGGAAGAGCCTAGCATTTAAAGCAACACCTATGCCAAGATTTTACAAGGAGCAGCTTCCTAAAGTTGAGCGAAAAAAAGTATTAATGTCGATTTACTTAATGTGCTGAGGTTGCAGATATCTTCAATGTAAATTATTCCATATGTTTCTTTCTGTTTGAATGCAAAATTGTGCTCAAAAGTAAAAACTCTTTGTCTTAGTGTCTTTGGCTTACGATACCAGAAATTTATACTAGAATATGTTTTGTTTGCAAAATGCTTAGGGTTGTTAGGGAGGGTGAATCTTTGACTACATGTCAAAATGCTTGTTAAGTTCGCCTTAATTTTTAACCCTTCTTGGAGTGCTAACTCATATAGTTATCTTCACTGTCTTTTGTTTCCTATTTCATACTTTCTCATTTCAAATTTTAATACCAACATTATCTTCATTAGAGTAATTGGTTGTTTCTGCACACAGTTCGGTCACATCATAGCGAAAAGAAATTAAGGGCAGGGTGATCCTTTTGAAGAGGAAAATATGCAGCTTGTTGTAGTAATTCTGTTTAGCCATGGTTTTCAAGCGCCAGATGGGAATCAATGGCACGTAGTTGAGTGGATGCATGGATGGTGATACAAGAGATAGAGAGCAACAAACATTGCAGAATCTAGGAGGCAACTCCTAGCTTCTATGGAGAGATTGTCCTACTTTGTCAACTATAGTAGCATTAGGCTATCACTTTGCTAGGCATTTCATACGCCTCACAGAGAAAAGCTTAATTCATATTTGTTTACAGCTTGAGAATTGTAAAAGTTAGCATATGTATACATTTAAAATGTACTTCCTTTTCTTGCGTGTGGATCCCAATTGTTCGTTAATTAGTATCCTGGTCATTGTTTCAATCAAGGCTCTCGATTGTTTTTAGTGGACATAATCAAGGAGCAACAAACTTCTATTCCTTTGAGCAAGAATGTATATCTACAACAAAATATTTAGTATAAACGTTGGTTTTTTTCGTTGCAATGCATGGACACCTAACTAGTAAACTCCAAATTCTCCAAATCATTCCTCATTTCTCCTCCACTCTTCAGCGTCTCCTTCCTCAGTCTTTGCCGCCTCCACCATCCACGCCCCCTGATCGGCTCCCTCTTCCTCTAACACCGTCTAGGCCGCCCCCTTCCGCCTCTATCCTCCCTCGACCAATGCCGACGCCGTCCATGCCACCCCTGACTGCCTCCCTCCTCCTTCGACCTCGGCACCACCGCCCCTCTCCAGCGCCTCCTCCCTCGGTCTCCTCTACCTCTGCCTCCTCCCTCTGCCTTCCTCATCACTGATGCTGCCTCTGTCCTCCTCCCCCAACATCGCCTTAGTCTCCACTGCCTCGGCCTCCTCTCTCTGCCCTTCTCGTCACTAACACCACCTCTGTCCTCCTCCCCCAATGTTGCTTCAGTCTCCGTCCCCAATGCCATCCACATCGGCTCCCTCCTTCACCGTTGCCACCGCCCTGGCCTCCCTCCGCCCTACTCCTCACCGATGCCACCTCCGTCCTCCTCCCCCGACGTCGCCTCAATCTCCACCGCCGATGTCGTTCACACCGGCTCCCTACTCCCTCGGCGTCGCTACCTCAGCCTTCATCCTTCTCCCTTGGTGCCTCCCTCTGCCTCCTGCGTCACCGCTACTACTTCCTTCCTCCTCCCTCGCCATCGCCCCTCCCGCGTCGTCGTTAATTGTGGTTAATTGTTGTCCATTGTTGTTAATTGTTGTCATTTGCCTCAGGGCTATTTAATACATTTTTCAACTTAGAAGCTCCAGTTGCTGACCTAAAAGCCAGGCTATCAAACACCAAATGTCTTTAGCTCAGTCATTCAGCCCTTCAGCCTAGCTGAAAGCTGCTTTTAAAAAAAAATACCAGCCATGCCAAACAGTCCCATTCACTCATGCCTAGAACTGTGGCGGTCTCCTCCACCATGAGTTTGCAACTAGTATTACCCTGTATCCTCTGTAAGGATAATCTACTTGTGTTGCACAATCGAATAGTGATATTTGATAAGTTAAGCATGTTACTCCCTAATAGTTTTTATAATAAAATCTCCAGATGAGTAATAGGGTATTTGTATGTAAGACTCTGCATTGTGGTAATTGAGCTGATTTGATTACAATATACCTACCTATATTCATTTTCGAAAAATGTATTAAAGGCATCAGAGCAACAAGACTTCAACAGAAGTTATCTTCGAGGGGAGCATATGCTAAATATTGATCATCATACTTGCACTACTACACACAACCTCATCACAGATGGTTTTCGAACCGTCTGTGTTGTTACGTCTGTGATACGCTGTTATCACAGACGGTTCAAAAACCGTCTGTGATATTATGATATCACAAACGACACTAGTTACGAACCGTCTGTGATATTCTAATATCATAGACGGTTCTAATTAATAACCGTCTGTGATATATATAATATCACAGACGATTCTGGTTACCAACCGTCTCTGATATCCTAATATCACGAGCGGTTACGTTACCAACCGTCTCGATATCCTAATATCACGAGCGGTTCTAATTACTGACCGCAATCGTGATATATATAATATCACGCATTTGCGGTTACGGTTACCAACCGCTCGTGATATCATCATATCAACGACGGTCGGTAACTAGAACCGTCTGTGATATCATAGATATCATAGACGGTTTAACTATCGAACCGTCTGTGATTGTTCTTTAATCCTAACTAATTTTTTTTTTGATTTTCGGCTAGCCTCAGGAATTGCTAGCCATGCCCTCTGAAAACAAGCATGCAGAAAATAGATACATATCACAGATGAATCAATCATTGACAACTCAAAGTGATCATTTACAACTCAAAATCAATTACAAAAGAATTACAACTACTCAATTATTGTCGCTAGAGTTACAATTCGAATTACAACTACTCAAAGTGAATTACAATTGAATCAATTGTTTGAAGGTGGTTCAGTGGTGTCGACGGAGTGAAACTCTTCGTCGGTGTGAACGATATCCATCATGATGAAGCTGCAGAGTCTCCCTCGAACCTCCAAGAGCTCCTTCGTAATGAGTGAATCTAATTGTATGTTCAAGCCCTGTAGCTAGTAGGAGTAAAGTAGTAAGCATATATATATATATATTTAAATTTATAATTAGGAAATAATTATTGTGAGATTGAATAACCGCATGATCCTTCATCTTAGTACTCATGATTTCATGCATATGATGGCAAACGTAGAATGCACATTGTTCTTGTTTTTGCTGGCGACATTGCAAAAATAGAATTACATATATATGTATAATCAGTTCGAGACGCATTATTACGAAGTATAATATATGATTATTGTGTTGTAGCGCGTACCGGAAATCGCGTCCTGTGTTGTAGTGTGGCGCTCGATCCCTTGTATGCCCCTCCGTCGGCAACATAGGCGATGAACAACCTACATGTTTCCAAAAAGTTAACCTCTGCCATTTCAAATGAAGGAAGACTACAATAGAGTTATGTATGGAGGAAATGAGCATACCTGTCGAGTATTCCTTGCACAAGGGTGAAGTCGTGCGTTTTGCTGAGTAGGGAATCAAGGTATATTACCTTGTTCCTCTTTGGTACAATGACTAAAAGGATCCAGTGGAAGCTACGATCATGTATGTCGCTATAGTCATTAAACTTAAGTTCGTGCTGCGTATAAAGTACAAATAAAATTTGTATAGGAAGTAGTGAAGCAATTACTTCTGGTTGTAGGGCACCAGTATGTAGTCCTTGTCGTCCTGAGCAAGCAATCCTGTCGTTATGTATTTCACGACGTAGGATGCATCTTCCTTGATGGTTTGCTCAGAGACCATGTGTGGGTCGAGGAAACCCACCGGTTCTCCGCATCCCCAGGCATTTTTCATCATGTATCTATGTATATAAGCAATGAGTTGTGATATTTTCATCATGTATCTATACATAAGCAATGGTTTGTATACACTTACAGTGTCCAGCATCGTAGAAGCGAGGCGTCGAGGGCTTGGAGGTTGAATAGGTCGAATAAGTCGTTGAAGCCCACGACGAAGTGGCCCGGCTCGTGGAGGAAATGCTCCTTTGTGTATTTGACGATGATTCTAGAATCGTACCGTTTATCTTTGGTCTTACGCATGTACCAGGTATGCAAAGACTGACAACCTAGTCCAGCGTAGGCTAATACTGTGTTGCTCACCAACGGACTTCCGAGGGAGTATTTCCTGGGAGGAGGAGGCACCTTAATGTTCTGCGATTTCGACTTGGACTTAACGACTTGCCCACTATGCGTCTTCCTGTGAGATGACTCGGGAACCGATACGGCGACACGCTTTTCTGGTTCCTTCAGCGTCTTCTCCACGGGAACCGATACGGCTGCACGCTTTTCTGGTTCGGAAAGCGTCTTTTCCACGGGAACCGATGAGGTGGGCTTCTGAACCGAAGGTTGAGGCGGCACTGCAGGGTTGTGTCCAGATAGTTGAGGTGGAGTCAACGAGGGTGCTGTTGGAGAGGCATGGTCGTGTCGAGATGGTTGAGGTGGAGTCATCGAGGGTGCTGTTGGAGAGGCCTTCTGAATCGAAGGTTGAGGCGGCACTGCAGGGTCCAGGGCGATGTCCTTCTTGGGCCACTGGATAAAAGTGTACAAGGCATCCCCTAGTGTTTTGATTTCTTCGTTCGAGCAAATCTCCAGCGGGACGGCCCTTAAATTTTCATGTACCATGTCCACTTGGACCTTGGCGTAACCCTGCGCCACATGGGCACCATGCTGCACTGTCCCTTCCTGGCATGGATACGCCATCCCCCGCCCGACCTCAATAGATAACCCAGCCATCCTCACTTGGAGCGTGCAAGGCGTCGCCTCCTACAAAACGATACTCAATTAGCTAAGGCGTCCTATAGGTTTATCTTTGGAGCATTCTATAGATGTACATTACCTTGATGGTGTCGATAGGTAATTGGATATCATTATGCTCAGAATTTTGCGTGGACGCGACGCTACTCCGATGTTGAGTAGGACTGGCTCCCAAAATAACAGGGGCGCCTTGCGACTGGTTGAGGAGTTGATTGATTCGATCCTCCAATCTTGCTATATGTCCTTCAAATCTTGCAGTAAACCTCATTTCCAACTGGTGGTCGTACTCGGCCTTGGATCTCTTCCTACTCCTGTACATGTAGTAGTCGTCTGCAAATCCATCCCTCTAAGGTACGTTAACCCCTTTGCCTCGTGTGCGACCAGGGTGCTCCTTGTTTCCCAGGGCCGTAGATAGTATATCCTTCTCCCTGTCTAATTGGAAGGAGGCTCCAGAACATGCGGAAGTCAATGCTTGCTGCAAGGAGGTCATCATGTTATTATAGACACTATGAAGTTATGAACTTATTAACAACTAGGTAGTTCAACATATTTACCACACGTTTGGCCACCTCCTGGTCTGCTGGGTTTGTGAAAGAGATTCCGCCCGAAGATGTGGTTGATGCCCTCGCTCTTAACCAGGAGAGAGCGCGCTCGTCTGTGATCTCAGCAAATGGCCTTGTTTCGTTCTCGTCCTCCGCCGCCCATTGCACGGATTTACCCGCGTACCTAGCGATGTTGAGTTTGCGAGGGTGAGTGTTCAGTGTCTGGAGAGCCTTGTGCGCCGCACTTTGCTCACGAAATTCGGCCGTCGTCTTCATTTGCACAAAGGCGTTCCATATATCCTACGACAAGAATTTATACGTCGTGAAGGGTGTTCGACCCGTGTTCACGTACTTCGTGACAAGCGTGCTCTTGAAGGTCCTCCACGCCTTTACCATCGCGAGCAATGCCTGCCGTTCCACGCGTGCCATGTCTGCTTCTGGGAAAGTGAACGATTTTAAAATTTCTTTCCACAGCTTGCCTCTCCGATCATCTGACATAGTGTCCCAGCTTAGTGTGGTGATGGGGACTCGTTCCCTTCCAAGTATCCGCAGATGGTCCGGAATCTCACCACTGCGTTGGGGGGACTCATAGGGATCCCATTGGCATTGACCTCTGTGATGGTCATTAGGCCCGTAGGAATTTTCGATTTTCCTCTGCCATCTCGCATACGTACCACTTTCCTCGGAGATCTAGACACATTCGGCGACGTCGATGACGGCGGCGAAGACGGTGCGGACGCCATGTCGCTTATTTGCAATCTATATAATAAATAACTAAAAATAGTTGGCACAATGTTCCTTTACATCATACAGTAAAACATTTTTAATGATTTCAAATGACACTATATGTCAGTAGTAGCACAAGCAAAAGGGATGTAAAATAATATGTACAGAAATAATATAAGATTGTATAGAAATTAATATGTAATTTCAGATATTAAATTTATGCTAACAAGGCGATCTGTGGTCAATGTTTGGTCCATAACTGAAATCAGAGCAGGCTATATATAGATAAATTGCAAGTAGATGAAAATTATGCATGATAGTTTGTGCTCTCAGAAGGAGAGTTGCAAAAGAACAAGTCTTTGCCATCTCAATCCTATTGTCTATACTCTTCATTAAATGAATATGATAATATAAATTGAAGATAGCAAAATACAATAAAATATCACAATAGCCACCAAAATAATAAAACCAAACTGTACCCCATAACATTATTACAATACTGATATTGTTTCAACAAATTGATTGAATCGAAACACCAGAAATAATCTAAGATTGTACAGAAATTAATATGTAATTTCAGATATTAAATTTGTGCTCTCAGAAGGAGAGTGTCAAAAGAACAAGTCTTTGCCATCTCAATCCTATTGTCTATACTCTTCATTAAATGAATATGATAATATAAATTCAAACTATGAAATCTAAACAATACTTTGCTTAGCTGTCACATGATCTTAACTGTTACCGAAAACAAATTAAACTTCCAGTCAAACATCCAATTAATCTCACTATAAGACAAAGTTCATCACAGAGCATGTCAACAAAGCCCACTGATCAATTTGCAATATCTTCAGTACTAGATTCAGTTCACAGATTATCAAAGACTAACCCCATGCATGCACAGAGGGTCTCCAACACTAACCCCATGATGAAACCCTAGCAATATCACCATCAGTACCCATCACAGAGCAAGGGAAGGAGTAGAGAGAGGACTAGAGGGTAGAGTACCAGGGGTAACAGTATATCAAACTCACAGTAGCAAGTAATACAATAGAGCTCAAGAATGAACTAACTATCACATTTAAACTCAGTATAAGACAAAGTTCATCACATAGCATGTCAACAAAGCCCGCTGATGAAACCCTACCAATATCACCATCAGTACCCATCACAGAGCAAGGGAAGGAGTAGAGAGAGGACTAGAGGGTAGAGTACCGGGGGGAAGAGGCCGGTGCAGGGGAGGAGGCCGACACGGGGTCGACGGCGCGGGGAGGAGGCCGGTGCAGAGGAGGAGGCCAACACGGGGTCGACGGCGCGGGGAAGAGGCTGGTGCAGAGGAGGAGGCCGACACAGGGTCGACGGCGCGGGGGAGCAGGCCGGTGCAGAGGGAGGATGCCGACACGGGGAGGCCGGTGCAGAGGGAGGAGGCCGACGGTGAGGGGAGGGAGGCCGGTGCAGAGGGAGGGCACCGATACGGGGAGGAGGACGGCGCGGGGAGGAGACCGGTGGAGAGGGAGGCGGCGGCAGCGTCATCGATGTCGGGAGCTGTGGCGTCGGGGCACTGGGGAACTGGGGAACCCTAGAGGAGGCGAAGGAGCTGAATGGGCGGGCACTGGGGAGAATAAATGGATGGGGAGATAAATAGGTGGGCCCTAGGTTTCCTATCACAGATGGTTCTATTATGCAACTGTCTGTGATATTATATCACAGACGGTTCTTATTACAAACCGTCTGTGATGTGGAGTATATCACAGACGATTGGTAATAAGAGCCGTCTGTGAGGAGGCATATATCACAGATGGATCGAAAGGGAACCGTTTGTATAAGTTCAACATAGACGGCTCTTCATGGAACCGTCTCTGATGAGGATATTATCACAGATGGTTCTTCATGGAATCGTCTATGATAGCATACGGAGCCTGTATATACGCAAATAATTACTAAAATGAATTGCCCAGTAATAAACAGACGATAAAAAATACCATATCCTATTTATATCACAGACGATAAAAAAGACCATATCGTTTTTACATCACAAACGATAAAAAAGACCATATCGTTTTTACATCACAGACGATAAAAAAGGATCAGCGATCCTATCTTAGTCTTCAAATCTTCGTAAGCTGTCTCGTCGGCTTCAGTGGTGGTGGGATCAGCGACTATCTCACCAAACGCCCGCACCTGTGACCTTGCACGCTCAATTTGCTCTTGTAGATGTTCGGACTCTGTAATCAAGTCCCATATAGCCCAGAGGCCATCAACCCTGGTCTCCAGAGTCTCGGCTAGGCGGACCGCTCTCCTGCAATTTGGATGTCGTCCTCGACTCTCCGGGCTGCATCCTCGGTGCGGACCAAATAGTTCCATAGGACAATCTCCACGATGAGGTTTACTCGCGGATCTTTGGAGACCCTCGCCTTTAGTGCATTGGAGGAGGAGCTCCAATCGACAGATGATGGCCGTTATGGTCTCCGGTAGATGGGAGGACCTACAACGGATGACATTGCGAACGGACGGCTTGTCCGCAGCTTGGGCCAGGTTGCGACCAGAGAGGTGCGAGTACACAACCACAATGTAGGCCAATACAGCCGGGACGAGAGAGGAAGAAGCCATTTGGAGTTTGTGGAGAAAGGGGATCAAGGAGGTTCGTGAGAAATCCCTTTCATAAGGGGATCTCTATTTATAAAACAAGTACTAAAGCTGGAGCAGGAGACGAAGAGATGAAGAGACACATCGCGCGAGAGATGAAGAGATGGAAAGGCATATCACAGATGGTTCTATCATGGAACCGTCTGTGAAATATCACAGACGGTTCATATTAAGAACCATCTGTGATAATGACATATCACAGACGGTTCTATCATGGAACCGTCTGCGATATGTAATTATCACATACGGTTTGTAAATAGAACCGTCTGTGAAATATGTCCCGTATCACAGACAGTTCTATTAAAGAACCGTCTGTGATAATAGCATATTACAGACGGTTCAATGATAGAACCGTTTGTGAAGTATCACAGACGGTTTTATTTACAAACCATCTGTGATAATGACATATCACAGACGGTTGCAAAGACGTTTCCTAAGTAACCGTATGTATAAGTTCAACACAGACGGTTCCTTTGGAACCGTCTGTGATGAGGCGTCCACTATAGGCTGTTTTGTGGTAGTGTTGAGATTTTGAAAATCTTAGTTAAGCCTATAAGGTTTTGATATGATGATTACAGCTTAAATTCACCTTGAATGTTTTACCACTTAACATTCTAGATCTAGTTGGTTGACAATGCAAAGATCATGAAGATTACTAAATCCTGAAGATATGCTGACTATCTATCAAATCCCTATAGTCAAAAATCCCATAATGGATTTATATTACTTTGTGGTGGTGCAGCCATCTCTTGGCGGCCATCTAAGCAGACCCTGGTAGGTACTTCTACCAATCACTCAGTGATTATAACACTATATGAAGTCTCACTTGATTGTGTTTGGCTCAGACATGTGATTAACAACTTCTAGAAGTATTGTGGCGTTAATACCATGAATACCCCCTCAATTATGTCTAAAGATAATGTTGCTTGTATTAGACAAATGCAAATGGGTTATATCAAGAACAACATCATGAAGCACATTGCTTCTAAATTTTCTATCCTCATGAAATCCACAAGAATAGTGAGGTAAAGATCCTACATACAAAGTCAGGTAAAAATCCAGTTGATTTATTCACTAAGTCTCTGTCTGCATCCACTTTCCAAAGATGCATTCATGGCATTGGAATGATATGGTTTAAAGAGTTGCAGAGTTCAGGAGGAGTAAATCTCTAAATTATAACCTTTATCAAATCCCGAGGATTTATCCAAAACCTTAAAGATTGGATCTCGAAGATTAAACATTGTACTCTTTTCCTTGGTGAGTTTTCCTGAAGTTTTCTCACATGAAGGTTTTTAGTGAGGCAACAAGTGTAATGCAACTTACGAATGTAATGTACTCTTTTCTCCATTCTTTTTTTCAATGGATTTTTGGAAGGAGTTTTTGATGAGACATTTGCATATCGTTGTCTATTGCACAAGGGGGACTGTTACGAAACCTAATTATGGGTAAAAGACTAAACCACCCCTAGAGGGCTTTCACCTCTTTGGGTTATAAATATGAGGACCCTCCCATGTACAAGTGACAGATGGATGGATAAAGAATTGGATCTCCTATAGACATTAATGTGTCTCTCTTGGTGTTCATTGTGTGATTAGATTGATTGTCACCCAACTACGGCATCGATTATCTAACAATGATGAGGGCATCTAACTCGCGGTCATCCATGAGAAAACTAACTCACACTCATCTACGCCACACGACGTGATAGCCCGCTCGATCCACCATGGGCATTGTAAAATTTTGGCTTTTCAACTCAAACATTAGAAGCTTTCAATTGAAATCTTTAAACATTCAACTACAAAATTCGAACTTCAGCCGGGGGAATCAAACATTCGGCGTCAAATTTGATTACTTTCAATTAGAGGATTAAACATTTGTAACATACCAAAATATCAAAATCAGTTTAATTTATTTTAAAATCATAATTTATTCATCTTTGATCATTTCCAAAAAAATCAACATTTATTTAAAACTTTTTCTAATTTCCATCCGCTGTAAATGAAATTTTGAAATTAAATAAAACATGACCAGAACTTGGAAATACTTTATTTGGGTTCGAAACAATATATTGTGCCTCTCCGTCCATCTTACCCTCTAGTTTTCCAGAACGCTGTCGTCGTCCTTGGCTCCAGCACATGTGCTCTGCCGCCCTACGCCGTGGTCGCCGTTGTTCCCATTGAATCTAGGCCATGATGTTCGTGTCAAAATGCACCATTTTGTCTCCTCTTCCAAAACCCTCACTTGATTTCTTTCCTTCTCCCTCACTTGATTTCTTCCTTCTAGCGGCGAATCGTCATGCCTCCGTCGTGTTTCCCAACTTCGGCCACCATCGTCGCCCTTGAGCAGTTTCCTCTCCGGTGAGCCTCTAGCTTTGCCTTGGCCATTTTTAGCATCACCTCTCCCCTCTAAACCTCGCCATGTGCTTGGTTTCAGCTGCATGTCATTGTCGAGCTCCACCACCATGAGCCTCTCCACTGCCACGCCATTGCTGTCCCTCCCTTTCCTCTTTGACCACACGATTATACTCATGGTAAGCTGCCGATGCTCGTGCACCACTTCTTTTGGTTTGAATTGGTAGTTTCTACCGTTGCCGTCGTAGTAGTAGCTCATGTCACTTCAAAACCTCACCGTGGTCACCACTCTGATGACCATTCGTCCCCGCTCCACCGCAAAACCTCCCATCTACCCATTTCATGCACGTGCATGTCCCCAGTGACGCCCCCACATTGGCAATGAGCTCGCCATTGTAACATCCTAAAAATCTACCGTGGGATATTTGTACTGTTAATAAAGTGAGGAAGCATTTTTAGCATGTTTTTGAAATGATCATAAATCAATTATTGAATTTGCATACAAACAACAGCTTGAAAGAATTTTTGAGATACATTCAAAACAAATAAAATTATGGAAAATTACACAATAAACTAAACTGTACCAGGAGCCTCCACAAAAAATTCATAATTTTTAGAGCTCTTTTTCCATATTAAAAAATTTGGCTAAGCCTCAGCCTTTTCTAAAAATTTCAAATCCAATTCCAATTTCCCGCTCGCCTTTGAGCCGTAACAGCCGTGGCCCATTTCCTCGCACCTCACCTTAGACCAGCACATCCCCTCTCATGCTTCGTTTTTCTCTCTCGCTGACGTCGTGGCCCCACCTGTCAGCACCCTTCTTCCACCTCGCCTTCGCCTCCGTGCGCCAGTGCGCTCGCGCTCACACCTACTCTGCCCCCGATTCATGAGCACCGCCCACTGCTTCATGCTCCAAACAGCTCCTGTCACCTCCTCCTACGCCGCACATCACTGCGCCCATGCTAGCAACTCCCCTGTCGCCTCCTAATCCTGAATGGGTGGAGACACCAGAGAGAGCCATGAGTATCTCGTCGCACTCGCCGCTTTCTCGCCGTGAATATCACACCATTCTCAGCTGTACTTAAGCCTTTGACTGTGTCACAAACACCCTAGCTCGCCATTCTCGCATCCCACCAAGAACTAGATCTTCTCGCTCCTTGGTTTGCCGGGAACGAGAGCATCGTCCTTGACACTGGTGGGCAAGCTCTACACTGCCATTTCCTCTAGTGAGCTTCCTTGCCTTCTCCACCTGCATCACCATGTGCCCCTCACCTCACTCACACTCTTTCTCTGCTTGATGTAGCCTCGAGAGCTCCGTAGCTTGATCACACTGCCATCTTCTCCATCTTCGGCATGCACCCCAATCCAGAACTTCGTGTTCCTAACACTTTGGTGAGCTTGAACCTCACCCAACTGCGACACAATGCGTTCCTTACTCCACTGATGCTTCTTCCTCACTTGATGTTGACACACGCACAGAGAATCATCGGTATCAAGCTTCTTCCCCAAATCCGGCCAACGCAGACTCATTTTCTGTTCGCCTCCACTCCGGTGAGTCCCCAGCAAATTCCTTCTACCTTAACCTTCCTTAGCATGCCTATGAGCTTATGTGCAACTCCTTTTCAGCAATCCTTCATCGAGGAGCCGTGTTACCATGAAGCTATTGCCGCCTTGCTGCCGCCACTACTAAATCGCTACTCCAAGCACTCGACCATCCCCGACGCCATCAACGCCCTTGGTGAGTTTCTAGTAGTCCTTAGAGCTAATGCACGTGTTAGATTGGACGATTAGCTAGAGTAGCATAGAGTTCCTCGTAGCTGATCATGGCGCAGTTGTGGGAAGCGTTGTCACCACCGCTTTGGTGACCATTAGTCTCTGTGCCGCCGTCGGTAGCATCGCAATGACCCCTTGGAGCTCATGTGCACCACATTTCACCTTGTCCTTGTCCCATTCGCCAAAATCACTCGGCCCTACTTTGCACCATCTCTAGAGGTCATTGCCTGCGACCTCCCGCCATCCCCTGCCTTGCCGCCACCACCTGGTAGAATAACCATCACACTAGGAATCTATTTTGCCCATTCTTGAGACAAGCCACTACGCCGTTGGCCACCAACAAGCTCGCTGAGCCGACGGTGCACTGTGCACTGCTCTCCTTCTCTCTCTATCTATCTGACTTGTGGGCCCATGTAATTAGGAGTTGATTAGCGCTAAATGACAGAGATTAAAGTTACTACATCACTGACATGTGGGATCGGCTGAAAAGATAGTCAAAAATCTAATTTAAAACATGTTTAGTAAATAAGTCACTGACATGCGGGACCCATATACTATTTTTGGTTTTAAAACACATTTTAAAACCGAGAGGCTGACAAGTGGACCTCACGTGTCAGAGGATTAAAAATAAAATTAGATTTAATCATCTCTACTATTTAAAAATGAGAGTTGATGCTCGTCCGTCCTCCCATCATCTTTCATGTTCGTCCGATCGATCAGGGAATAGAGGATGAACAACCCAATGGCTAACCAAAAAGGGTGCCCATGGGGTTTACCCCGGGACTATCGTTCCACCCAAGATTGCAGCCTAAAAACTGCCGCCTGACCCTCCCCCATCCAAACCGCGCCTCGACCCCCACACCGTGGTTTTCTTCCCCTCCCGATCTTCTTCTCTATCTCCTTGAAGCCTCTGCCCCCGTCTTCGCACGCGTCACCGGTGAACCTCCCTCGCGCCCGCCTCCTCCACTTCATCCTTCACCCTCGACTCATGTGCTGCTATCCATAGCGACGCCGCCACCCCACTTTCCCATCGGATACGACGGTCGGTCATGGAGGAGAAGTGGATGCGGCGACTGGGATTGTGCCGGTCCTTCTTATCGGTTCTGGTGTGGAAAAATTGACGTCGCCATCGTGCCTTGGTATAAGCTTGCTAACTTGGTATATGGCTCTCCTCGCCCTGGACTCTCTGCCTAACCTAGGCGCCACAGCCACCCCTCCGCCCTTTCCCTTCTCCTCACGTCATTGTATCTCCTCTCCCATTGCCAGACTCTGCGTCCCGCCCATGCCATCGCCGTCTACATCGTCCTCCCTTGGTAAGTAACGTCGTGCTCTCCTTTGGCCCTGCTAAATCCAATCCTTACTTCCCACTTTCCTCATCTCGTCTGACTTTGTAGTGTTATTTTCTTCCAGCAGAGAGCACAACACCTGCTGAATGGATGCATATCTGCTGACCATGGGTGGTACATGCTCTTCCTCTTCGGTTGTGCTATCATTCCCCTTCCCCTATGGCTAGATTTAGCATTTTTGTTTTGGGGTAGGTGCTTTGGACCTGCTTGATCTTGCGTTGGGGCTTCAGTTGCGGCCGCTTCCCCTCCTACTTATGGTCTGCTACTTTGCTCCTTCCTCTGTTCCTCAGGTGGGATGTGGGTACAGCCCCTGGTCTACCACCTGCTACCTCCTTCGTTTCGAGGTGTTCTCCGTAATTTTGTTGGTAATTTCCTCTCTCATTCTGATTTATGGGCACAGGTGTTAGTGAATTTGTCAATCCGTTATTTTGCTGATAGCTATGTTCTTGTTTACCAGATTGCTGTGCTTTGAGGATGGGTGGGTTTCTTTGGTTTCTCAATATGTCAATCATCATGCGATAAGATTAAAGTAACGGGTTTCCTATCAATCCTTTGAAACTGTCCAAGCAAAATAAGTATTTAAAGCTAGCTGACTTTGCTAATTTCATTGGTCCTGATTTTGTTAGATCCTTACCATTACCACATGACTGAAGTTGGAATATGTGATCATAATGTCATTTTTTTTTGTTCTCCAGGTGCTTCCCATTGTCTACACTGTCAATACTCGTGTGTGCCGATGCAAATGTTGCATGGATGTATGTATCCGATTTTCAAGCATTTCTTAAGATGATGTTATTCCTTTCCTTAGTTTTCTGTGACAAAACATTTTAGAAGTAGTGATTGTGCTTGATGTTTTTCTTTCACGACCTTTCACAAATTAAGGTACCATCTTGTAGTATTTGCATTTGATACTGCTATCAAAGATGATCATGTAACGCTGACACACTTTTCTTGTTTTTTCTCCAGTTTTGTCTTTTGTGCATGACATTTGCTTACTGCCCTTTTATTTGTTTACATAAGAATGGGAAATCAGCCTTTTATGTTTTTAATCTTTAGTCATGCATTTTTGCATTGATACTTTTACAATACATTAGTTCTTCCCGTGACTTCCCTTGCATTATTGAATCTCATGTTGCGACTTGTTGTGAATCGAGAGCGAAACCAAAGGCTAAATACTATCTCATTAGGCATGAGAAAAAGAAAAGCATGTTATGGTTTTAATTGTGTATGCTCGGTGTATATGAGGGCTTGAAGTTAGTATCCAAATTGCCTGGTTCAGATGTCATAATAGAGAATGTATTTATATAGTTGTGAACCTGCAATATACAAAGACATACTATAGTTGAAATAGACTAGCAATGTGGATTTATCAAAGAAGACTGGTAGTAACTAAATAATGTGGATTTTTGTGTTATGCTGCTAGGTACGATGAATTGGCTAGCAAGGGCAATGTTGGATACATTGCTGGAGGTAATAATACTGCAGAGTCTATGTTAATTTATGAAATCAATGCAGTGAATTACTGTTTTATGGTTTATTCTCAATGTATGTGTTTATTGTGTTTGATTCTTTTAAGAGCCACTCAAAACCCTATCAGGGTTGCCCAAGTAAGCTCAAAACTAAATCATAAGTTCATAACAGTCTAAAGCTATTAGCCTATTACCAATTCTGATTGTTTATCATATGCTCATAACATAATACCATCCAGAGTGCTTTTTCAGTGGATGCTTCAGATTCCTGGTGCAACAAGTTACATGGCTTACATTGGGAAGGACAAGTTTGGTGATGAGATGAACAAAAAACTCACAAGCTGCTGGCATTAATGTAAGCTATAAGTTTCTTTTAGAGGATAATTCTGTACGGGTACAACTCTTACCACAATCGATTGTTACTTCAATCTGAAAGGAGTTCTCTTACGACAATGGATTGTGTGACAATCCACACCATTAATTTGGAAACAAAAAAAATAATTTTTTTTAAGGTGAAAATAGCTCTGTGGTATTGCTCTCTTCCAATGCTCCAAAACCTTATTTGACGCTTGACCGCCTTGCAATAAGAGATGTAAATGAGTTGCCTGATGAAATAAAGACTTCAGTAACTAATGCTACTTCGTTTGGTGCAAATTATTCACCAAGCTTGGGTTAAATAAGTGAATGTACTCTTGTTTTGTTTAACACGAACAAACTTCTCGAGGATTCATCACCCTCATACTTAGAGATACCAGAGCAAGGCAAGCATCTCCTTTGACCATGTTGATCCTATTATTTCAATTATTCTATTTCATTTTTCAAAATCTATTATACATGCATGTATGTTTGGCTAAAATTACTATATTTAGGGATAACGGTAGTTAAATTCCTATTGAATGCATGATCCTCCTTGATATGTTGATATCCTTACTATTGTAGCCTTTAGGACATGATTTAGACAATGAATGATGTCAATTTGGGTTTCGACTAGGAATATCAAATTGATGCTTAGCCGGGCTCTAGTTTCGCTAAAATTGAATAATTGATGAAAGTGTGAGTTTGGATTTAGGAGATTTTGAAATGTTGAACAAGAGGGGTTTACCTATGTTAATTTGTATAAAAAATGAAAAAAATGGAAAACCTACTTTGTGGCACGGGTGAGTAATATTATAAACTGAGAAGTGTGAGAGGTGTATCTCACAAGTAGACAAGGGGAGATCCTCGCCAGGGTCGATTAAGGATCGAACGCCGGTGTATATAATCTAAGCCTAAGCATACAACCACATGTTCTGGTATGAGATGATCTTAGCTAATTAAGTCATTTGGGGGCCAGCCTTGCATATTGGTAGGCCGCATTAGTGTGAGCATATCTGGGTAGGTTTGCTCGAAGGGGCTCTCTTCACCATGATGTT